>LR999966.1:97187445-98437445 GCA_905220375.1 Tachina fera | reverse complement strand
CTTCTTGTAACTTTAGTTTGTTTACTTTCCATTAAAATCCAATAAACTTTTCTGAATTTGTTTATTTTCTACAAAAGTTTTTTGATCTAATTATTAACATCTTTCGAAAGCAATAAAATCAAAACATTAAAAATATCTGCGGCCTATTCGACTGCTCCGCAATAAAAAAAACTAAACACATGCAGCAAGCAAAAAAAAAATGGAGCGTTTCGAACAAATTGTTTATTTATTGAAGGAATATATTGAATGCATTTTTGTGTGGCTAATTGTTGGTGGGTGTGCACGTTGCATGTTTCAGCTGAAATTTGTTTATTACTTATAAACAATTTGTTTGAACAACCAAATTACAATAATACAAATACTCACTCAAGAAAATTCTAAAGAAAAATATTGATTTAAGAGAAACTTTTTAAGAAATTTAAAAAAAAAAGAGTAAGAAAATGTCATTAACATTTTGGAAGATAATTTAACAGTTATTGAAAATTTAAGATCTCTCAAAAAGCTTTTGTGGATTTGAAAAATTTTCATTGATAGCAGCTGCTGCACAAGGTGAATTTTTCATTGAGAAGCAGTACATTTAACATCTTATGCAAAGTATTTTAATGTTAAAACTTTTTAAAATACTTTCGCAAAAGAGTCCAGATGTTCTCCATATGATATTCAAAGCTTTAGGAAGAGAAAACTTAAAACTGTGCTACAAATTTTTTTGGTTGTAATAAATCAAAAAAAAACTTGAACTATTTGTTACAATTCAAGGAAAAAATTAATATGAACAATTTTGCAATATCAATAAAAAAATTTATTAAATAATTTAATAATCACCCTTATCGGGAATAAAAGTTCACGTGAAAGGTGTTCCCTTTCCCTAAAAATTCTGATCGTCAATGTTTGCATTGTTGTTGCGTCAGCCTACTATTTTCTAATTTTGTTCACCATTTCTTTTTGTTCACGTATACAGAATATTCGCCTTCTGTTCGCGGTAAGGTTGAATATCAATTAAGATCAATTAAAATATTTTGTCAACCCTTGGGACTGTTTATATTTATATCGTTTAGTTCGATATTTCGTTAAACTTCGATTAACTTCTTCAGGAAATTTCTTAAATAAAGAAGATATTTCTTAACAAATAAGAAATTTCCAGAAGAAGTTAATCAAACATTAACGAAATGTCAAACTAAAAATAAAAATATAAAGACAGTCTAATCCGCTTTAGTGCAACACGCCTTACTGAAAAAAATCGGATTATTGAAAGCGATACAAATCCCCGCACTGATTTTGAACGCAGCTAGTCTTATTCACTTCGCTTTAGCGAAACATCGCTTTACTGAAAATTTCATATTACTGAAAACTAAAAGCAAGCACGCTTAACTGTAGCAAATTTCATTAATCCGAACTACGTTTTAGAGAAAAAAATCAGATAACTGAAAAAATTGGGTTTTGGTTATTTCCAGTAAAGCGGAGTTGATTGTATACCGAAAGCTTGAAAAATAGTTTTATTAAACAAAAAGTAAAAAAATAAGGTAAACAAAATTTAATAAAATCAATTAAGTATTTCGATTTGAATTTATTATATGTAGTAATAAAAAATTTCATTGATTCAGTTAAATTCGTAATGGAAAATATTAATTGGTAAATAATTTTTTCTGTGTTATGGATTAAATAAAATCAACAGAATATACTTTATACTATACTTTATCTATTTTAATCTTTTTTTTTCTTCTTAAGCCTATTGAACTCCTAAAACTGAAAATGTAAATTTTGAGTTTAAATTTTATAAAAATTTATAAAAATATAGAAACAATATCTTAAATATTTCTTGGCTTTCTCTTAGTTATTTCATTAAGAGAAAAACTCTCTAAATCAGTTTCCCAAGATCTTTTAGAATAAATATAAGAAAAATGAATACATCTGGAAAATGCCAATGGCAGTTTATACAATAAAGTCAAAGCGAAAAGATACAAACCGTTTTTTGTGCTTCAAAAATTAAAATATTAAACAATAAATACACGTTCATATGTATATTTTACTGAAAAGAAAAATAATTTGAAAATTTTTGTTAATAAAATGACAAGTAGTATTAATTTTCCGAAAAATTTAATAAACAAAAATAATAAATGAACTTAAAAATTAATGAAGAGAAAATCAAACAAACAAATTGCAAAAAAAGAAAATAAATAAAACAAAAACTTTTCTTTTAAATAAAAAATTTAAGAATATGTTGTGCGTCTGGTTTGACAACTGAAAACATGTTTTCTTCAGTCAATTTTAAAATACCAAATATAAATAAATAAAAATCTTTTTTTTTTTTTTTTGTTAAGAACTATAAAAAACAAGAATCGGGTAAATTTTTAACAGTTGGATTTTGGTTGAAAAAAAAGACCACAAAGAAAATTATGAAATTTTTATAAATCACCAATTGCTTTGAAAGAAAACAAAAACGCAAAACTGAATTCAAGATTTATTTGACAGTTAGTTCAATTAATGTTAAATAATTTTGAAAAATATATTACATTCATCAAAGATTACATTCATATTTGCAATTAAAACTAATTCTGATGAAACGTGTAGGTATATCATATACGAGGGCTACAATTTATATATGGGGAGTATTAAAAAATAACAAACATTTTTAAATGAAAATGGACTAATTTTTTTTTAAATATTCACCTTAATAATCAATACACTTTTGCATTTATTCAAACCATTTGTCTATTCCTCTTAAGACACTTATAAAACATGGTTCTTTTTAACGCTTTAACTGCTTTTTCCACGCTCTGAAATAGTTGACCACGCAGTTTATATTTGATATTAGGGAACAAGAAGAAGTCATTGGGTGCGAAGTCAGGATTGTACGGAGAATGCGATGTTTTGACTGCTCTAAAATTCGCCTATTTGACGAGATGTGTGAGAGCTTGCCTTGTCATGATGAAGAATTATTCGTCTTCAGGAGTCAGTTTGACGAATTTCTCCAAAAACTTCCGACAGTTCTAGGTTGCTTTACTAGATCCGTGGCCACATGACCCACATGGTCGAAGAAACTAGCGACCATTGGCTTCGCTGTGGTTCTTCCACAAACAACTTTTGTTGAATTTAGCTCGTCTTGGAATATCCACACTGTCGATCGCTGTTTTCTTTCTAGTTCATAAGCATATGTCCATAATTCGTCACCTGTCAAAATTTTATACACGTCTTTTGAAGCACCACGTTTGAACTCTTTAATAATTTCCTTACACCACTTGACCCGAGCATTTTTTTTTGAGCGATTAATATATTATGAGCCTTTTTTGAGCGAGTGATAAATTATGGGGCATCCAACGAGAGGATTTTTTTTTACAACCTATGTGTTCACGAACTGCATCGATGCTTTGTGGCACAACAACCAATTTTGGACGACCTTCACGAAATTCACTTAATTTTGAAGGTGCTTTATCGCCATACAAAGAACTGAGATCATCGACACTTTCTTGTTGAGATCCAACAAAATCCAACAAAAACCTTCTCTTCAAATTTTAATTTTTTAAGTCAAATTGATTTTCCGAACCCACTGTAAACAAAACAAATAGCACTTGAACCAGAGAAACAAGCCGAAGGGCTCACAGCCGGCTCAAGAGCCGCCATCGACTTCTAATGTAACTTCAAGCCGACGCCTGCTAGCCTCAGCTCAAAATTGCAGCTGAATAATTTTTGTTTTTTGTACTTTCAACTTTGTAATAAATCGTAAAAATTATATGGAACACCTCAAGTGTTTGATTTTTTTTTGTACAATTGTGTAAAAAAAAAACTTATAAAAAGCGGCTGTCAATGTCAGCCAGCTCAAGCCGGCTTATGAGCCGCCGCCGAATTTTTAAAATGGCTTGTTTCTCTGACTTGTACATCAAAACGTTTTGAGTGCGTTTCTGCTAAAAAAAATGTCAAACTTTGGTATGGTGTTGCTAGATTTTAGCCAATTCCCGAAATATAAATAGCAGCCCTCGTGCAATCAATTAGGCTTAATTATGGCTCCAAGAAAAAAGTTTGAATTTTTTAAATTTTTTCGAAATTTCGAATAAAATTATTCAATTTGATTTAACATGGCTGCATGTTTACTCAATATTATCAATATATTTATATGATGATTTAGTGTGGATTTGGCATGATTTAGTGATGGTTTTGTATGATACCAGTAAAATGATGTTTATACATCATATAAATAAATATTTTTTGAACATTGTTTGATATTAATTATATACATGTAATTCAATGTTGGTTAAAAATCTTTCGATATTTATTAATTCAATTTATTAATTGAACGTTGATTCTATAGGGAATCAATGTAACTGAATTTTAATTAAATATATTTCTAAAATTCAGAATTCACCATATTTTTGTACTCATACAAAATCATTAAGTAACCATTCAACATGATTAATTAGATCGTTAATAAACATGTACAATTGTTAATAGAGTGCGTATGAATATTAGTTCAATATGTTTCAATAGTAATTTTACATGAAATCAATGGTTTTCAATTACGATCAACGTCAATTCAATATATTTCAATGTTGGTTAAACATGCTGCAATAAATTTAGAGATGGTTACATTAAGCTTTCATTACAAAAAAAGCTTTCAGCAAATTGAAATACAATGAATCCAGGCAATTCACATATTCCATTTGCAATAAAAAGCTGAGTATATAAAGCAGAAATCTACATCAACTGATACCGCACACGGTAGACCAATCACAAAAGAACGCTGATCATGTCATCAAGTCTTAGTGACCTTCGAAAACAGCTAGTTGTTCTGTGCTATTAAGTGTTTGTCAGAATATTTACAATTAACTTTGGTGTTATTTGTTCATTAATAATTATCACATGTTATTTGGCTTACAAAGCGATACAACTTTAGCCTTTTCAAATCATAAATATAGAAAGAAATGAAGTTCGAACAATAATAATAAAACTAACTAAAGGCAAAATTTTGTAAATACAAACGCTTTATTCGTTTAGAGTTTTGTATGGAAAAAATATTTTTTGAAACGAGTTTTGGTTATTTTTCATGCAAACTTTCAGAACGAAATTTTTTCAAAATCTGCCCATTAAACTAAAATAAAATTAAATAAAAAATAATTTAAAATATAAAAATAATATAATAATAAAAAAAAACACCGAATGAATATTTATCAACGTCATTAAGCGCAACGTTAATTAAATATGATTAAATGTTGATTCAACACACAAAATATGATTGTGTTTTTTTTAATTTTCCATTTTATATTTTACACAAGGAAGCTAATTATTAATTTTGGAAAAAAATGTGATAAAAATATTAAAACGTAATATATAATTATATATTGTTTCAGCATGACTGAGGGTTGGCTTTTCATGATTCATTTCCTTCATGCTTAAAACTTAATTCAACATTAATCTAGGTTGATTAGACATGCTTTAATTAATATTGATTAAATCTTATCATATTTTCCACACAAGATTAAATAATAATAAACATGGTGAAATATTAATGTCACATATGTATGGTCTAGTACTTATTCAGTGAAATTCATTAAAGATTCGATATGACTTAATATATATCGAACATGAATTCATGCAGATTTAGCTGATGTTAATGCCGATTAAATATGATTGCATGTTGTAGAAAACTATTCGATGTTGGTTTAAAGTGATTTATTACAGTTTCAATATAAATTAATGGAGCTGTTACATGAAATATAAAAAATTATATCTTCACTGTTTTTCTTCGACCTCAAAGACGCAGACATTTGAGTAGTACAACTATAAAAGAAAAAAATCACCCTTTACCGGAAATCAGCATATGTATAAATATTTATAAAACAAGTGTAGGGAAAGATATCATTTCTTTGACATCTGCTTATATGTGTATGCTTACATTTACTGTTACATTGTAAATGACTGTGCCGACAGACCCATAAACCAATGTTTAAAAATGATTTTTCTTTTATTTTAATTTTCTTGCATAAAGAAGTTTTGGATTATTTCTTTCTTGTTTCAATTTTGTGTGTTTACCAAATTGTGGTGATTATAAAAATTCCAAACATTTTCTTTTAGAGGTTTTTTTTTAAACAAATAACAATTTTAATACATATTTCGACTCAAATTTAATATAAAAAAGAAAGTCTATAAAAAAGTTTATATTAACAAATATTTTAAATACAAATATTAAAAAAATTTGTTATTTAATAAATATTTAATATGTGCTAGTGTTTTCTTTAAGAAAAAATGTGAAATATGGAAGCATTATAAAAAATTATTATTTATCCATTAAAAAAATAAAAATAGAGAAAAAATCTTTAATATATTTAATGCTCCTAAAAAAGCTACTATAAGAGTTTTATTAAATTTGCATACATATCTATATATATAATAAAACCAAAATCCACAAGGAAAAATATATATATAAATTATAAATGATGATTGATGAGTGTTTAAAATTGCCAAATATTTTAAGAGCTTTTTAAACGAGTAATTGTAAAAAGCATTGAATAAAAAATAATTTAAACAAGTTTCTCGAATATAAAAAATGGAATATGTTACAGAAATAAGTAAATCCAGTAAGTTAATTTTATATTTATCATTTAATTAACAATTTATGAAAATTTAAATTTAATTAATTCATATTTTAAAGATGTTGAGGTTTTTCTTCTTTAAAATTCATGTTAAAGATTTTTCTGTGAAAACCAATTTTTGGTGTGTAAACATCTATACGCTAGGGAGTAAAAATCTTTTTCACAATACAATCACAAATTTTGTGTAAGATAGTAAAGCGTTATCAAATCGGTGTGAGTTATGTATCAGGGTATCAGTGTGATCATACGAACAAGAAGTACAGAGACACTTAACAACTGCATATAAATACAGTCAATAGAATTTTAAAGCATACCTTCAGGAGCAATGTTAATTTTAATAAAAATTGCTTGCGAAGTGTAATAGTGTTTGCCAGTGGGGACAATTTTGTTGAAAAGTTGAAAAATATAAAATAAATAAAATAAATATAAACTTTTAAATAAAAGAGCGTTTTAAATGTCAAATATTTGTTTAAAAGATATATAGCAGTCTTTATAAATAATTTATAATATTATATTATAACATATCTTCATTATGTACTGTTGCCTTAGACTGAAGCTTGTGCACGACAATTGGGTAACAATCTCCATCTCATGCCAATTATTATGGGTGGAGATTTTAATACAAATTTTGCAAACCCACAGTCGTAAGCTTTATCAAAATTTTTATTTCACATTTTCCACTTGTATATGAGCAATTCTCCACAAACCCCCACAACTAAAAATATAATTTTTCAATACCAGATATTTACACATCTCCCCTGTGATCGGACTCACATTGCTTTTTTTTATATGTCGCCAGAACAACAAATAAATAAAAAAATAGTTTGCCAGAAAACTAGTTTAAAGTTTTCAAAATTACACACAACTTAATGAAAGAAGAACATTTTACTTTGCCTTCAAGAGTCGAGTAAACAAGAATAGAATAGAATATAATTTTTTTGTAATATGAATAAGCATATGAGAATTAATTCTGCATTAATAATAACTCAAAAAATCCTTTTCTTGAATTGTCACGTTGTTTTAGTAAACGAGCTATGTGCTAAAACTTGTAAAAATTTGATTTGTGCCTTGAAAGCAATGGAATATAAAAATATTTAATTCTATTTTTTTCTTTCAATTTGCAAAAGTTAAAAAGCTTCGTTTGTGGTCGCTTTAATGTCCTTGCTTGTAGTTGCAAGCGAATTGTGGCAAATGATTTAGCCGCACTAATATATATTTTTTTTCAAATCTTTTTGAAATTTACTTCTGTAAACATTTGAAATTACTAAAATGTCATAAACACATCTCAAGATATTTTTTTTTCATATATTGTTTATAGCACATGAATGTTAAATTTTCATTTTATAATTGAAATGTTTACCCAAGTTTTAAAATTTTTTGAAAATGTATCGCCACAAGCAAAATATTAAAAGAACAGAACATTTTTTTCTTTCATGTGAAATGAAAATGTTTTTATATGAACAACAAAATAAAAATTAGGAATTATGTACAATTACTATGAAAATGGGGAGATTGGTATTTTAGAAATACAACAGTGCCTCACTCACTACCCTTAAGTCAAGTATAAAGTAATTGTTTTTTTTTCTTAAATTTTGCCATTACTTAAAATAACTTTGATATCATTTTCCTTTCGTAAAATAAGCAAAACCTGTTTGTTTTCACTAAAAGAAAACTACATAAATCAAATGTTTAATGTATTGAACAGTACAGGCAATTTAATATCTTAAATTATACCGCTAAAATTTTTTTTTGCTTGCAAAAACATGTACTTCTTTTAGAAAATTACACGTATCGAGTGATTTATTTTTGGTTTTATGTTACATCTTAATTACACTAAAACATTAACTAAAACTTTAAAAAATGTTTCTTATAGTTTTAAATCTAATTAAGGATTTGATGCTGATTTTGCAGATTATAGGACGTGAAAATATGAATAGTTTAAAGAAATCGGCACAACTTTTTAAAACCCAAAATTGGGGCAACTTAGATTTTAAAGAACTGTAGGTACACACAAAAAAGTAATATGAATGATTTTGTAATATTAATTAAAATATTTGTAGTATCAATTAAAAAATTAATTAAATTTTCATCTATAAGCAATTTGATAATATCAATTAACTTTTTTCACTCAAATTAATTAATACAATTAAAAATTTAATTAATACAATTAAATTCTTATTTGAAAATATTAATTGGTGAACACTTTTTTTTGTGTAATGCGTGAATTCTAATCAGTGTAGTTTTGAAGATTCTAATCTTTAATTAGAAAGCATATAAGTTCTTTAAATGTGCATAGATTGCAGTTTATACAAAGAACTAAGGCTGAATTCGTACAAAATTCAACTGGTTTCCTAAATAACGATCCAGACTACTGGTAAAAGGCTTCATTTCCCTTCGATCTCCAAAAAAAGTAACATTATTTAAAAGTTTTCTTACGGGCTTGGCTCAAATCTTAAACTTAAATTCTTTAAAGCACGTCCTTGGCGCCTTTTCAAAGCAAGTCTCCGCATAGAAATGGTAGCAACTAGAATCTGTGATAATTTGTGCGCCGTCAGGTAGAATGCGGTTTTAAGAATAACTACATAAATTTTAACGAACTTACTACGTCAATCATCGATTTCAGTGATTTATCCTTAACTATTTTTTGTGGATTAGACTCTTACGGAGCTGAAAGTCTATATTCTTGTTTATAATTCATCTATAAATTTGTTGGGGAGCAGGTTATTAAATTATAAGTTATGATTTCTCCGCCATTAAATTGGCCTTTTTTTCCCAGTGTGCACCATATGAAATTTTATCAGTAAATTAAATGAGTGCCGCCATTGCAAGCCGATATTACTATTATGCAATTTCAAATTGTATACATACATACTTAAATAAGTACTTACTAGCCTTTTTCTATAAAGCAATTGCTTCCTTGGAGATATCCTGTATAATACATTTTTTCGTATTTTCTGCCAGTTTCAAAAATGTACAGGAAATTCCATATATTTTTTAACTTTTCGCTTAGATTTTATTAACGTAATGATTTTATTTTTAATAATAACTATTTTTAATAACAATTTTCTCAAAAAAGAAAAAAAAGATGGCATTAAGTGGAGACACTGTGTCAATTTTAAAAACATTTTAGTGTAGTTAAAAAATAATTTTATTTGCCTGCGGTATACTGTGTGTTTGTTTACACCAGTGAGTAAGAATGACTACTCAAAAAATATATAAATAAATAAATAAGCCATAATTTTAGCAACTACGTACATATAATCGTAATTGTAGCGCAAACCATTCATACGGTCACACATTTTCACTCAAGCAACTAACATACAAGAGCATTTCTACTGCGTTTATGCCAAAAACTAAAATACACTACAATTAAAAATAAAATGTCACATGCTATAAAACGCATTGAGTCTCTCATACTCATAGTCTGAGTACGTATATACTCAGGCTAGGGATATTTAATAAGACAAACAAAAAACGCTGATATTCGGGATATTTATTCATTATTCGCCACCGTTTGTATACATTTGTGTATATTAAATGGAATAGAAAATGTGTGTGTATGGCTGTTTGAAAACATGCTTAATGTGTGCGTTCAAATAAAACAGCCGTGTTAATACGCATGTGTAGCCTATTGATAGTCAAAGTATTTTTATATTCATGCGTATGATTGTAGCTCACCCCTATAGGGTCGTATTCAAAAAAACTTAACAAAGCTTTGCAAAGCAATGTTAAGTAAAGTTGTATTCTAAAAAAATTATTATATCAAATTTCTAAAGTAGGCACCCACGTTTGTTAAGAGTACTTTAAGTTGATATTTTCAAAATGTGTATTTTGATCCTGAAATATTTTAGCTAATATAGCACATATTGATTCATGCTACAACTGAAAATGAAGCTAGAAGTGCTAGCTCTTATTTTAAATTTATTATTTCTGTCATGTGATGGAAAACATCTCCAAATTATCCAATTGATTCAAAATACATAGCAAAATCCATAAAAATATTAAAATAAATACAATTGTACAAAAATGTTTGAGTGATGTACATTCAAACAAAATGTATCGAAAAAAGCTGGATATTTAAATACTCATTTCGTTCGAATAACATAAATTGAGATAACTTTTCAATATTCATCATATTTTTTACTTTTACTTTATAAAAATGTTTATCTTCCATTTGCTTCCATGTCAGAAGCTAATATTTTTTTTAGATTTGGTTGCTTAACTTCAAGATAATAAAAATGTATTTAATAAAATAAAAAATTATTTGAATACTCGAATTTATTTAGAATTTATTATTAAATCACAAAATAATTAAAGTTGTCTTTTTAATACAATTTCTTAACAAAGCAATGTTAGCCTTAAAGTGCTTGGTGTAGTTACCATATGAATGAACTTTAAAGCTAAAGTAAAAAAATTTTTTGAATAAGAGGTATAGTCTATAAATTTTAGTTATAGTTGTTAGTGCTGCGTTATTTGAAATTTTTTATACATATATGTAGTTATTGGTTGTTTATAGTAATACGTATTTGATTTAAAACTAATGCGTGTGTTCACGCTGCACGCGTTCATAGTTGTTTAATGGCCAATACTGAAAGAGTATTTCAAACGAAACTTTTGTCATTCTTACAAACATATGTGTGCATCTCAAAAATATTTGCGTGGTAAAGTACGGCAAGCATAATATTCATGAAATTTTTCAGTTATGTATGTGACTGTACCTTTACAATGTACTATAAGATCTATTAATTTAAAACTTTCTATATATATATATATGTGCCCTTAATTATGAAAGTGGTCTAATTTATGTGCATTTTTGCTTCGAAATGTGATATAAATCTTGAAAAAAAACTACAATAAATTTTCAATTAATATTAAATAAATTTATGTTAGTCGAGACTTGTACAACTCTAAATTGATATTTTAAATAATAAAAAAATGTTTTTTGATTTCTTCAAATGTAATCTACTAAATATCTCGACACAAGTTATATATGACTTACACCACTTTCATAATCAAGGACACATATATAGAACTGCATGGATATTAAAAATCATGCAGTGTGCAAGTGCATTGAATTTTTTTTATATTCTCCTGATGATTCCCACAGTGTAGATAGAAAGTATTGAGGCTCCTAAATATTCCAATTAATTTAAGAATATACACTTTGTTATCTGTGGAAAAAAATAGATATAAACAAAAGAAAAATTATGGGGTCAGTGATCGATAAATTGGAAAGTAATAAAATTAGGCAAGCAAATTAGTTGATATAATAAAGTGATGGGAAAAATTATAGGTACAATTGGTCTTTAGATATTTTTTAAACAGAAAATCTTATTGTTATTTTATTACAAATAATAAGATTATTTGTAGAAATTTTTACAGAGGTTAGAAAAGGTTAGAAAGTTTTTTAAATTTCTTTTTTGTTATGATTTTTTTTTTGTGAGAATTATCACTCAGGAAACTTATATTCCTATAACCCAGCAAAAATTTGTTTTTGCTTTGTAACGGATAGTACTCTTTTAGTGGCTTACAAAGTAATTAGTGGCGCTTATTTATCTAATTATTTTATACGTATAATAATGAATTCCGCACAAGCACTTATGCATGCCAATATTAGTTATCACGTACAACACTGTGCATTAAAAAGAAAGATATTCTATAGATTCAAGGAACTAAACATCTCAAAAACTTGTGTTAACTTGCACAACAATTAATTGGAGCAGAATAATTAATGGTTGAGAAGTGTAATAAACTCAACACATAATAAATAACTATAAAATAAAAAATAATTTTAACAAATTATATTATTTCTCTCCTGAGAAAAAGCAGCAACCCGCAAAACATTTCTAATTCCCAGAACTGGATAGATTTTAATTGCAATAACACAATTAAAAACAAATAAAAAAAATTATTTAAGTATTTTTCATTAACATTCCGGGATTGCTGGTTGGCGGAAGAAATCATACTTTGTTGCAACCAAAAAAAAAAATAATAATTCATTTGAAAAATTTGACCAGCAAGGTTAACCGATTCCCATATCTTTTCCATTATAATGTGTTTTGTGTTATATTTTGTTTATTTTGTGTCATATTTTGTTCATATAAATAAACTTTAATTTGGCTCTAATTTATAGTGGAACGTTTGGCAAGATATTAAAAGGAGGCAATTTTAATTGCGGAAACCTCACTTTAAAAGTTACAGGTAGGATAAACTGGCTTGCAACTTATCGCTCACTTTTCGGTTAAAGTAAAGTTGTAATTAGGAAAAAGTGTTTACGTCCTACAAAATCTTACCTTTAACTAACGCCAAGATATAATAATGGTCCCAAGTTTTACTAATAATTAATAAATATTAATATTTTTATTTCAAGATTCGTCGTTTGAATTTGCATTGAACCACTTGATATCAAAGTATGGAACCAAATATTTTTCAAAGAAAAAAAAATAATTGGTCAAATTTTCTTTCTTAGTTTTCATTAAATTATATTATTTAATAGCAAATGTTTAAACTTATCTCTTAAAATTGAACGGCTTGCATTTGACTTCGAGGTCAATTGAATTTAAAGACTTATTCGAAAAATTAAAAAAAATCCAAAAATCTCTATTTATTGTAGCAATTTTTTTTAGGGGTTTTGCTTTTCTTATTTAAACATCATTATCTCCAGATACAAAAAATTAAGAAAGAAATAAAAGCAAAAAAAAAAAAAGAAATAAAACATTCATAAATTTGATCGATTGATGTTGGGAAATGATAAATGTTTGTTTAGATTTTTCTTCTGTTTGTGCATAAGCAAGTTTTATAAATGATAAACAAGATGTATTGAAGTCTATGACAGATATAATATATTTTGTTAATAAATTAAGTTAAAACTAATACCTAAGATTTTTTTATTTTTATAAAAAAAGTTTTTAAGTGATATCGCAATTATGCCATTTAAGTTTCAATATTTGATAATATAAAATATAAAATATAAAATATAAAATATAAAATATAAAATATAAAATATAAAATATAAAATATAAAATTTAAAATACAAAATATAAAATATAAAATATAATAAATAAAATATAAAATATAAAATATAAAATATAAAATATAAAATATAAAATATAAAATATAAAATATAAAATATAAAATATAAAATATAAAATATAAAATATAATATATAAAATATAAAATATAAAATATAAAATATAAAATATAAAATATAAAATATAAAATATAAAATATAAAATATAAAATATAAAATATAAAATATAAAATATAAAATATAAAATATAAAATATAAAATATAAAATATAAAATATAAAATATAAAATATAAAATATAAAATATAAAATATAAAATATAAAATATAAAACATAAAATATAAAATATAAAATATAAAATATAAAATATAAAATATAAAATATAAAATATAAAATATAAAATATAAAATATAAAATATAAAATATAAAATATAAAATATAAAATATAAAATATAAAATATAAAATATAAAATATAAAATATAAAATATAAAATATAAAATATAAAATATAAAATATAAAATATAAAATATAAAATATAAAATACAAAATATAAAATATAAAATATAAAATATAAAATATAAAATATAAAATTCAAAATATAAAATATAAAATATAAAATATAAAATATAAAATATAAAATATAAAATATAAAATATAAAATATAAAATATAAAATATAAAATACAAACTGCATACAAATCAACTTGGTATATAGATTTCTTGTTTGTTATTCAAACAAACTTTTTTTCATATCTATTTTATTTCCTCCGTAAATAATTTCCCTTCTATATTTAGCTGTTTGCACCTAAAAACATTTTATATTTATGCACTCGTATTTATAAACAAATTATAAAAAAAATCGCTAAATATAAATATTTATTTTTTTTAACGAATATGTAATCTTTTTAAATACAAATACTTATAAATAAATTCCATGTCATTTTAAAAATTTTCAAATACTCATCACACTTGTTTGTTTGTTTGCTTAGTTAAAATTAAATAAATATTTGTGGACATCTCATGGGTAATAAATTATTTAAAAAAAGATGAAAAAATAAGAATGTGTAGTTGGTTTGTTTAAATTTATTTTTAAGATAATAAGTTTATCACGTGCATGAGTGGCATTTGTTGTTTTTAGAAAAAAAAAAAAATTGTAATTTTTTAAAAACAAACACCTTCTGTTCAAAGAAGACGTCATATCTTATGGATACATTTTCGTAATCGTTAAAGTGGGTGTCAAAATAAAAATATAACGTCATTAAAAATGTTGTGTTTATAAAAAGGGATTATATGCTTTAATATTTTTTATTTAAAGGAATTATTTTATTTTTTTTAATGAAATTTTCATTTGTTTAAATAGGACCTCGTATATTGTATCTTTTGGCCTTAGAGTTTTGATAGAGCAGAAAAGCTAACGTAGTGCTTAAATCTATAATTAAAGTCACTCAATAATTAAAACTACGTATAATAGACTTAAAACTTTGATTAGAAGCGAAATATGTTTTTATTTCTTTTATTCTGTTTCCCGAATTTTAATATAGATATTATAACTGTTTCCCTTTAAACTTCAGTAACTTTTTTTACGACAATCGCAACGTTAAAATAATTATAACGAAAATTTATCTAATATGCTATTCAGTAACATTTTTAACGATATTCACGGCAGGTTAATGTTAGCTGGGTCGTTATTTAAGCGACAATAATTTATGTGCTGTTAATTTTACCGACAAAAATCAACAGAAAATATCAGCTGCGTCCTAACGTTAAAAATTAATTTCAGAATAACACAATCGTTATTTTAAGCGACAAAATGTAAAGACAAAATTTACGATTGTCAGATAGTTAAAAGTTACTGAATCACACTAGTTCCCATACAAAATAAATTTATCGCTTAATCACCAATTACATATACAAAACTCTTGTACGTTATTTTATATAAAGTTTTTGCTAGACCAAAATATCTTGCGAGTTTTTTTTTTTATTAATTTTTTCCGCTACAACTTTTCACAATTTTCCGGCAAATTTATGAATATCAGCCAACCGCCCTTGTGCTGAACGTGCCTGCGTTGTCCGTCCGCTTGTGGGCAGCCAATGTCGATTTTGTTTACTTGTTTGGCTTTTGGCCAACACAACTACCACATTTATGTTTTACAATAAAACAACCACTGACATAAATACAAAAAAAAAACTACAAAAAATTAAAAAAAATACAAATTATCAATAAAACAAAAGAGAATAAATATAAGCACGTACACAATACTACAACTGCTAAATAAATTTGAAGCACAAACAATTCTTTTTTTTTTGTCAGTTTCCAGCCTTTTCGATTCTGGTGTTGGCAGTAATAATCGAATGCATATTTTTGAAAATGAATTCAAATGAAAATCATTTCGGCTTGTATTTGTTTAAGAAAATACATAAATATGCATATTAATAAGCATATTGTTTTTAAATTAAGAAAAAAAAATGGAACAAATATGCTTGCACTTTGTATTATTTTCAAAAGTTCAAAGATATGTTGTTTGTATTAAAAAAAATGTATGCATATGATGCATCAGCAATTTAACAGAACTACTGAGGCTTACTAGGGTGGTCCGTATAAGCTACTAGGGTGCCTAGACACGTTCAGATTATATTTATATGTTCACAAAAGTTGTTCAGCTCAACTGTACAACTACAAAGATTGTTATAATAAAACAAGTTATTCTAAAAAGTTAAAAAAAAAATTTCATCAATTTCAAAAAAAAAAATGCACGAAGAAATGTTTTTTTTGGCATAAGATGCTAACAAGCGCTTTTAACAAGTCTGTATTAGCTTCAAGTTAGAACTAGCCAAAAATTGATGACACCTTTTTCTTAAGGGCGCACTAATTTTCGAAATTTTTGGAGATTTTCAAAATAAAATTTTTGCAAAACTACAAACCGATCGAATCCAAAAATCTTTTTAGCTCATAAATTCCAAAAATAACTTTGGGCACTGCAATTGTTATTAAAACTGATGGTTCGTACTTAGAATATAATAGGAGGAAGATCTAGTCCAAAAATCGGCACTGCGACTCCTGATGAATCTTTTGCACCATAGATCTGTGAATCGGTTTAAATCAATCTCTGTATGACTCTCCTTATGAAAGTCAGTACAGATATTGAAGAAGCCCGCCTAATATCATCCGAACGAAGAAACTCAGAATGAAAAACACGCCTTCTAGTATCACACAATACAATACAGTCACAATGAATGTGTGTCGTCGTCTTGTCATCTTCCAAGCACAAGCGACACAAAGGTGAACCAACTTGGTTACTTTTCCACAGATTATAGTTCAGTTCAAAGTGACCAGAAAGAAAACCAGTAACAAGCCGTAAATTATTCCTGTTGAGGTTCAGGATGACATTATATGTAAATGGCTGCATCAAAACTTTGGCCAGCCTTAAACCAGAAGAAGACATCGACATTTCCTTAGCGGTGGAAGTGTCATCTTCTATGATCAGAGATGTTACAGTCAACAGACTTACGCCACAGAATGGCTCTGGGCCCATAAAAGAAGCAACAGAGGCCCTTTTGGCCAATTGATCTGCTTCCTCATTGCCATTCAGGCCCGCTGTGGCCAGGTATCCAACAAATGGAAACCTTGTTCCGTATAGATAGGTTTTGTAATATCATTCGTACGTAAGATATTTTTGAGGAAAATTTTCAAAAACTTCAAAAACTTTTGTCAAAACGATTTTAAGAATTAAAATACTTCTTTGGACTTGAAAAACTGTGGCAAATATTATAAATTTGTTTTAAATTTATTTCTTTATTAAGTGAGTGCTCCGAGTTTGAAAATAGCACAAAGTTCCAGGGATGACCTGTAAGATCAAGCCTCTTCAATATTTCTTAAATCAGAAACAGCTCACAACCGGTTATAACTGGACTGCAAAAAAGTTTTGGAGACGCCATAGAACAGACCTACGACACTGGCAAGACTGTTGTTAATTTAGAGATGGTAAAATTCAGCTTTCATTACAAAAAAACTTTCAGCAAACTGTAATACGATGAATCGAAGCAATTAACATATTTCATTTGCAATAATGGCGGAGTATAAAAAAAGCAGAAATCTCCATCAACTGACACCAAACACAGTGCACTAAACACAAAGAACGCTGATTTTGAAGATGCAGTGATCTTCGAAAACAGCTAGTTGTTCCGTTCTACTGCGTGTTTGTCCGAATATTTGAAATTAACTTTGGTGTTATGTGTTCATTAATAATTATCACATTTAATTTGGCTTACAAAGTGATACGAACTTTAGCCTGATCACATCATAAACAAAGAAATATCTTTATTTAATTTGAAAGAGTTAACCAATAAAATCCATTCCTTATCGTCTTATAAGCTGAGCCGGTCTAATATTCATACACTTAGTTTAGTAGTTTTATTTTCATTTACATATTTATATGTTGTCTAAACTCAAACGTAAAATAAAGAATACTTTTTTCAATTATATATTTTGAACATTTTTCAAATCTGTCAATAGCAAAGGTGTCAACTAAAACTGTCATGGAAGGCGATGTTTGTTGACAAGTCACAGATGTAATCAAATAAATTAAATAATAGCAAAAAGCATTGAACTCATTAGGAAAATTTTAAAAAGAGTATTAATGAGAAAGAATATTTAGCATAACATACTAAAGTGCTGAAATAAAAGAAACAAATTAGTGTTAGAGAATAAAATTAAAGGCAGGGGGTTGCATTCTGTAGTGACAGGAAGCAGCGATACATACTTAGATGGATCATATTCTCAGGTCGAAACCAGTTGAAGGAGTGGGTACTCAAGCGGCTAAAGAGCAGGCATAGTGTAAGGCCATTGTGATTTTGAAGAGAATAAAACTGCAGACGACTAATACATAACAGGGTTAATGATAGTTGTGACAGTGGGCGCTATGGAAACAGACCCAATGAAATAGCGCCAAAATAAGAAAATGAAATAAGGTTATTATTTTATGGGGGCTTATTTCATTTCTTATTTGGCCCTTATTTCATAGCGCCGCGATAATGAGGAAGGCTTTGTTTATACTGCTGAGTACCTATATTTAAAAAAAAACTCTATAATCAGTTTTAATGAGGAGTGTATAGTTCTTGGGTTAGTAGGTAGAATTTAGCGAGTCACGACAGCCTTAAAGATGTGAGATTAATCTCACAAGGTCCAAATTGCTAACGGATATCAAAAAAAGGGTTCAAATAGTTCTGATAGGATTTTTAATTTGATGTTCTTCGACTAGGGCAAGGGCCATGTTTTAACTGGATGTGTGAAAAAAAGGAAGAGCGAGAGTAATACTAAAGTATATATCACCTTGTTCGAGAAAAAAGACAAACAGTTTGTTTAATGAGGGCTATATTTCCAAAGAAACTTTAAGCTGCCTCGGTATGTCAATTCTAGGATATCAAGGGATTTGTCATGGGAATTGATTGATTCAGTGGTAGGTACCTCGATTATGGTCTTATGTAGGGAAGGTGAAATTACTATTTGTCATAAGAATGACATAACCGATCTATACATTTATGAGTAAAGGTGCTTAGACAATACCCTTCTAAAGTCAATCTAACCTCATCTTAAGAAGAAATTTAAAGCAAATTTTTGAAGCTAAAATATTCTTTCTAATTCTTTTTCAAAAATGTATAATTTAACTTTGCAAATATAGATGGTTTTAAATGTACGCCTATCGTGAATACGATGATTAATATTTATATTTGAAAAACTGGCAACTCTAATGTCAATAGCTAAAATCTGGCAACACCATATTAAAGTGTGAATTTTTTTAGGATAAACGTACTCACAACGTTCTAAAATACAAATGCTTTTTGTTTTATTTTGTTTGCAGTGAATTCAGAAAAATAAAAATATTTTATTTAATAAGAATTAAAAATACTGAACTTCTTGAGCCTGATTAAGAAATTAATCCTGATTAAAAATTCACTCTAATTCAATTAAATTTAATTTGTATCATTGTTAACAATTGTTAACAATCTTTAATTTTTATTTACTAATCTTATCGTAAAAATAAATATTTATAACTTTTAATATTTAATTCGAAAGATAATATTTAAATTGTGCATAATACTCTTAATATAATAATTCAGTTCGGCTACAAAATTGAAGTGAAGAAAGAAAAATATTATCTATGATAAGGGAAATCGAGATATTAAAAACATTTCTATGAAAAAAAGTTATTTACTAATAAAATTTTCTGTAAAGGGGAAATATTCGAGGGAAAACTTGTTCACGATAAGGGGATTAAGTTTATCAATTAAAATAAACGAATTTACTAATGTATTTGTTATCTTTTTTTCTCAAGTCTACAAGTATTATACAAAAATGTACGTAGTGTCATAAAATAATTTTTTTTAATTAATATAAAATACCTTCAACTAATTAGACAAGCTGTCTCGCTCATGTCATTCTATTTAACTGGTGTGTTTGTGTATTTTTCTTTTTTTTGTGCAGATTCACCCACTCCCACGCAACTTATTGTAACAGAACCGACTGCTGTCCATACTGCTGTAACAACAACACATAATAATAACAACAACGGCTATAACGAAAATATTAATAACATAAATAATAACAATATTGATACACAATTGCTACAACGCCAACAACACCAACAGCAACAGCAACAACAACACTTAAACGATTTATATACAACTACGTCGCAAGAAAATATAACAAATTCCACGGCAGCCAGAAGAAGGACTGCAAGCAATTTTGTTGCAATTCCATTATCAGAACGACCAGCACCAATCGTTTGTATTTCACAGCAGCAACAAAACGGTAACAATCATCAGGAGAATTATTCAAACACAAGTTTAACACGTACAAAATCGTGTCTGGTGCGTTGGCGTCAGTTTTGCTTCAATTGTAAGTTATAAATTTAAAAATTAAACGATAACATAAATAAATACTTAATAACGGATGCTGTTGGTTGAAAATATCGTATCTTATAAATGTTTGGGAAATTATAATAATTTCCCAAATTCTCGTAAGTCATCAGCAATATTGTGAGAAGAATATAAATGTCAATTATTTTATAGTTTATCTTATAAATTTAGGTAATACATATACTTAGACGGCGTAAAACATTCAAAAAACTTAAGTTTTTAAAGAAAAATCATTAATTGTGTCAACTTTTTTTATTTTAAAATAGAAGTAATTTAAATTAAATAAAAATATCACATTTAATTTCAGTAAACAATATTAAACAAGCAAAAAATAATAAAATTTAACATTTTATCCAATTGCAAAAGTGTACATACGATGTATTGTTGAATATATTGTGTAACAGTATTTTAAATTTTAATAACTTGTGTGTCCTCCTTTTTGCTAAAAAACTTGTCTAAGCCTATTAGTCATCGAAGAAACCAGAAGCTTAGTTGTTTCCGCTGTCACATTTTCCCATTATTCCTTTAAAATTGTAATTATTTAAGATAGAGGTGATGGCCCTCTATTTTTGACGCTTCTGCTTCAAGAGAGCCCATAAATAATCGATCAAATTTAAAGGGGATTGTGGAAGATGTAGAAGCTTCGGTTTTAGTTTATAAATAAGCCATTTTGTAACCAGCCTTGAAATTTTTCAGTAATTTTTACTTTACCAAATAAGTAAGAATGTTTTTTTAGATCTTTTATCTCGAAGTTATAAAGTGGGTCCAATATAATACTCAAGGCACAATATTTATATTTTTTTATTTATTTATTTAAAAGAAATCTTTCTTAAACTATAGTTGTCACATACAATTTACAGAGTTTTAGTTATGCATTTAACTTTTCCACTATGAAATTTTATATACATATTCAGTTCATTGACAGTAAATTTCAAATAAAAAAAACATTATTTTCCAGAGGAAAATTGTAATAGAAACAAAAACCTCTGATTTATAAGGCACAATATTTTCAAAAATTAAACATTAAATAAAAATTATCAATAAAAAGTATGAAACTGCTAAGATCGTATGTATAGTTTTGCGGCTAAGTATATTTATTGTATTATTTGAACTCTGATGAACTTTGAGTTGAGGGGAAAAACCCTATTTATAAATTTCCGTATGCTTTGTAGTTTAGCTTAGCAGCGAGTTTAAGTGATGGCTTACAGTGTGATTTATTTTTCATATAGCTTTATTTATAAACGGCTTTTAATTTTGTAATAATGGGGGATATTCGTCTACTCAAAAAAACAATTGTAGCATATCGTTACCTTAATATATATATCTTAATATATATATTTTATTTTTTTAGTTCGAGTTTTTTGTTTATTTCGATAGCAGAACATTTAAGGTATCGAAAAATGCAAAAATCTCGATTTCAAAAAAATAATGAGTTAGGGCCTTTATATATTAAGGTAACGATATGTGTGTAAATATATTCTCAAATGAATAGTTTTTTCGATATGTTCGCCCAAATAGATTGCTGCTTAACCCTAGAATATCATACTTATTTTTGTATCAATAACTTCATACTTCGTCGAGTCGACTACGACCCATTTCAAGAGCCAATAAAAACGTCGTGACCAAAAATAAGTACAAAAATAGATTTATTATTGATATTTAGTTAGTTTTTAATTATTAATAATGAAATTCATATATTTTTTTTTAATTATTTGACGTAAAATTAACATTGCACAGCCGTCTTTGAATTGCCTTTTTTTCTTAAAACATAGAACTTATAGCATCAATTGTATGAAATATTCCAATTTTTTTCATTAAGTTTTGTATATTCTTATAATAAACTTATTAAACTGAAAAAGCAACATTAGTTTCTAGTATTTAATATTAGCGGCCAACGATATACGAAAAACGAATCGAAAACAAACACAAAAGATATGTTTTAAATCGAAAAAAACCGAGCGTCGTCATTACGACGAAGTATGAGGGTGCAGGGTTAAGGAAACGAATTAAGGTGTAGTTTCCACTTTTTGAACAGTCAATTTATCTGGAAAATTTTATAGAAATATTTTAAAAAAATTAAAAAAAAAAGTAAAGTGCTTTTCATAAAAATTTTCCAGACAAGCTGACGATTTGTTTTGTAAAAACTTCAACAGCTAAATAATGCTTACAATTTTTTTGTTTAAAAAATTTTTTATTCCAAGTATAATAGTGATATTAATTTTAATTTTCAACTAAGAATTTTTTAGCCTTTCCATTTTCACTCTTTGTTGCTTAAATAGCTTTTAATTTTAGTAATGCATTCGAATCCCGAGCTGCTTAATAAAAACTTACAACTACAGAAATACTTTATAGTTTTCTTTTCTATTTTCTTTTTATAGTTCTTACCAAAATTATGGGCAGCAACAATCCCAGCGAAGCTGATCGATATGAATATTATGATTGTAAGTAAAATGTTGCAATTTGTTTACATATTTTTTTTTTGTATTAAAAACTTTATATGTTATTGTTTTGCATAAAAACTTTTGAGGTTTGATAATTCACAAACAACTAAGTAGGGTTTTTATGATATTTTGCGAAACATTTCTGCTGAATTGCGGTTGTATAAGAGCAGCTTCATCTAAGAATTCATTCATAGTGCTGCACAGTGGTACCTAAGGAACAAAAAGTGCTATAAATATATATCCTGTAAACTACTGACAAAAATACGTACACCTCAACGTATTAGAAGAGAGCCTAAACTCTTTGAAATTATATTATTTGGAAAGCCTGTTAAAATATAATACTGATGTAAAATTAAATGTTAAAAACTTGTTTTAGTTTTTCTGTGTATAACTCAAAAAATGGAATTTTTGTGTTAATGCTGCAGAATTAATCCGCATATCGTTCTTCGTATTGTGAAAATATTTCACACAAATATCTTGTTTACTCAACTCTTGAGAGCCAAATAAAATTTACTCCTCAATTAAGTTGTGTGAAAATTGAAAACTTTAAGCTCCTTATCTGTCAAACTAGTTTTTTGGAGTTATGATATTCTATGAGCAAATGAGCGATATGTTAAAGTTTTATGCCCTAATTCTGTTCGATGATTGTATCATCATCTTGTCCATGCACGAAAAAAACCCGCAGTTGTGATTCTTTAAAACATTTATTATTTATTTATTGTCTATGCTAGAAGGTTTGTGTATTTGCTTTATGATTTTGTTCCAAACGTTACTTCCAATACATATTTTTTCATATATTTTTCAAACTATTGTATTATATTTTAATTAAATTTTTATGTTTTAAAATTATGGCAATAATATTTTTATTTTTCATTATCAAAGACAACAACCATTTTTGCGTATAATTTCGAGAATTATACGCAAGAACTCAAAAGTATTTTCAAACGAAAACCTCCTAAATATTCTTACTAAATTAGGGCATTATTAGGCATACAATTTATAAAAAAACTAAAACTTATGGTTACTTGCCAAAAGTTTTTATAATATTAACGAAAAAAAAAACTTAAGCTAAACAAAGTTGCCATTCCTCTCCTCAGTGCCGCCGGTAGTAAAAGTGCAGTCTTCGTCAATATTAATAGAAATACATAATTTTATTTCCTTTTTATATTATTTCTATATTTTTTCCAAGTTCAATGCGTGCACATAAATAAATTTACCACTTAACTACATTTCCTGTTAAGGAGAGCAATAAAAATAAAATTTTATTGACACTCATAAATTGGAAAAATATTAGCAGAATTTATTTTTTAAATGAAGCACGTAGTTTCTGTATTTACTAGAAAAATGCATAAAAGTTTTTATGGCAAGTAATGGCAAAAATGGCAATTGAATAAAATATTCGAATAATTAGTTTATTTGATTTATTCCTCTTAATGCAGGAGGGATGTACATTTTTCCTAAACATATTAATTCAAAGTAATTTATTAGATAAATTTAAGTGTGGTTTTTGACTAAATCAAATAATAGCAAATCCAATAAGTCTCATTGAAATGGGATCCAACAATTTGAAATATGAATAAGTTCCCCAAAATTTAATGAAATTTGTTAAACAAAAAGTAAGATGAATCCTAAAGCAAATCATTAAACTAAAAATGAAGTAAGTCTCAATATTTGAGGCTCATTTCATGCTAAAAGTTAAAACAACTCCATAGAAAGAAGTTCTAAAAACTGAGTTGAACATTTTTATTGGGCGAAGCAGGCATTTTAAACACGTGGGAGTAGACAATTTTCCCACCGCACACATTGTTGTCACCGAGATCTGCTGGGGTCTAATTGTCGCTTTCGATAAGGAGCTGATTCGATCACTTTTTTCAGTTTGAGTTTAAAGCATTTGCTATCGAACAATGTATTAATATGGTTTGCTATCAAATGCCATAATCTTAAACTGAAAAAACGTTATCAAATCAGCTCGTTATCGAAAGCGACGATTATACCCCTGATTGGTTGTTGTGCTCTCGTCAGTCTGAAAGCACTAAAGCTCTTTTGTAAGAGTTTACACATTGTGCATATGACTTGGACGTAGGGAAAGCACACTAAGGGGCACAATACAGAGAAAGAATTTCTCAATATTTTTCGTACAAAAAATTTTTAAATTAAATAAAATTAAATATTTGTGTCTTAAATTCGTTGTTCAAAACTTTTTGCGTTTATTTCATAGAGCACGGCTCCTATAATTAGGCGGTTAGCTTTTGCAGTGAGTTTATAACAAAACTTACAAGCACAATGTTCTAAACACTTAGACCACAGTACTTAGGCCACATGGCTACACGACTACAAATACCGCTGGCAACAAATGTTGCCTGGCAGCCAGCTACTTAATTATTTTGAAAACGGCAGCACCACCATAGGAACCTGATATTGAAGTAGAAATATATATTTCAGTGGTGCCACTTTCAAGTATTTCACATTTATAAAAACAAATAGTTCATTCAAAAATATAAAAAGGAATCAGTTCATATCTTTTTTTTTGTCGAATTGTTCTTTTTACAAGTATAACAATTTTTTTCAAAACATTTTATATTTTTAATGGCTTTCGTGATTTCTAATAAATTTTAGGGCGAGCTTTTGATTTTGCAACTTTGAAGTTTTTTTTTGCATGTTCTCAGTTTCCTGGACGTTTTGCCGATTCTTAAACAATATAAGTCTTTGTTATTTTACCTCTGTTAGTAAGAAGATGATATAAGAATTCTCGAAATTTTGCGTTTATTTAAAAATTTGTAGCATTCGCTTGAGTTTTAGCGATTTTTTTTAATCAATATTGGGCTTGTTTAAAATTTTGCAACTTTTTGCCAATTATCGATTTTTCCATTTAACTATAAAAATATATTTTTTTTGTAATTAATATTAAAATTTTTTAAATTTCTTTTTTATTTTGTAGTAAAAAATATTACTTGGCAATAATTTAATGTTTAACTATTTTGCTATATTGTCGACACTGTTTTAGTTTTGTAGCCATAAAAAATAGAAATTAGTTTATGCACTAATTCAGTAAGAAGATTTGTGACGTGTTTTTTTTTTTTGATAATAATTTTGATTTCTTGTGTTTGAATTCCCTAAATTATTTTCTTCAAACATGGTTGTTGTCTTTGATAATGAAAAATTAAAATATTTTAGACATTGTTTTAAAAAACATAAAAATTAAATTAAAGTATTATACAATAGTTTGAAAAATATATGAAAAAATATGTTTTGGAAATAATGTTTGGAACAAAATCATAAAGCAAATACACGAACCTTATAGCACAGACAATAAATAATGATTGTTTTAAAGAATCACAGCTGCGGCTTTTTTTTGTCCATAGACAAGACCATGCAATCGTCAAACAGAATAAAGGCATTAATATTGTAATTGTATTAAGGTGTAATTTTTAGAATGCAAGCAAGCGACTTGTAAAGAAAATTTTTATAGGAATCACGCAAAAATTTTAGTGTTTTTCATTGTGAAAACCACACTGAAAATCTTATTTTTCTCAACTTATCATATTTTTATCAAGTTGAATTTTTAAATCTCTGAATTTATCATATTTATATAAGCTTTTTTATATAACTGCTTCATATTTTTGAGTGTTTGAAAAATAAAAACTTTAATTATTTACATCAATTTCATTATGCTCCCTCGAGGAGTAAAAGGAACATATACATTAATTTCATTAAATTTTATTAAAATTAATGTGCCATAACCGTAGTCACCGAATATATTCGGTTTCTTTTAGAAACAACTTAAAATTAAAAACCTGTTTCTAAATATTTTTCTACTATAGTCAAACACAAAGTTTGTGTTAAGTTGAACCGACTTTTAGTGGGTGTCAGAACAAATATTGGAAATGTTTCATATGATCGAAAACGAAATATAAGAAAGTGTCATCTCTCTGTCTCTCTCTCTCTCTCTCATCTCTCTCATTTGACTCTGTGTTATGAAAAAGGTTTAAATTTAATAACAAAATAAAATAAAACAACCGAGCATACAAACAACTTAACAAATAAATAATATAGAGAAAATTTAAAAGGTATTTTTATTATTTTAATACAATAAACTCTTCAATAATTGGATTATAAATTGTGTAAAAGAACAAAAGAAGCCAAAGGATAGAAAATCATACATACATAAAAATTTTTATGTACATAGAAAATATACATACATATATATTTTCTCTTGTATTTTAATGTGTTTTGTCTTGAACTAGAGAGCCAGAGTCGATACTTAGAACCGACTTTTTGCTTTAAAGTGCAGTTTTTCTCGTCTATGGTAGGGCAAAAGTTCATATTTAAAAAAAGTACATTATAAAACCAAAGACTATGGTTATGGCCCCATTTATTTGATTTAAGATTTTAAAACAAGTATTTTGTGTGACACTACTGGTTGTAATTTTTAAAGTATATTTTGTTTTGACGAACTATGCGCCTTGTTTTTTATATTATAGTTTACGTTTATTTCTATAGTAGTTTTTTTTCGCAATTTAATGGGACTAATACACAAAATTGCACATCCTCTGACTTTGAATTCTAAAACCAATTGTACAAGCAAATGACTTAATAGGTTTGCCAAGTCTTTTTCAATTGTCATAGTTATTGTCGTTTATAAGTATACTTTAGAATTTAGAAAAAATTTTATAAAATAAGAGCTTCTTAAGCATTTTTAACAATTTGCTTGTAAATTCGAATTTTATGAAAGAAACTAAGAAAAGCTTAAAATACAATATTTTTAAAACTTATGCTTCAGTTGTATTGAAGTTTGATTATTTTATGGTGTGTTGAGTTCCATACAAATTTTCTAAACTATGATGAACCAATAATAAAATTTCTTACAAATTCCATGAAATTTATGTTTTTTTCCTTTATCAATTGTATATTTTGCAAAACAGAAAATCTGCTTCAAATAAAATTAAAATCAAATATTTCCAGCTACAAATAAAATTATACATTTGTGTGTTTGATTGTATTAAAAATACATACAAATGCTAGTAGAACAAGTTTTTTTGTGTGTAATAAGCAAAATTTGTCAACAATGTAAACCACACAAATTCATTGAGTATTTGCTGGATACCAATATAAACACAACAGAAAATACTCAAGCACGTACACACACTACATAAATGTTTAAAACTCGAATAAAGTATAAAAATATCTATAAATAGAAAGAACATAAAGAGAAAACAAGGACCGAAAGCAAAAACTTGATATTAAAAAGGTAATGCTGAAGGCCAATGTAAACGTAGACAGAGACATATATAAGAAAAGCTAATCGAAATTGTTCCTTTAAAGCTATAAAGTCAGTCGATTTAAAATTTATTTTAATAGAGTATAGGGAATAAAATTTTGAAGTCATAGTCCTTAAAGCATAATTCATCTTTAAAATTTTGCTTTACTGTGGAAAGGAAGCTGATTTTGTTTCCTTTACTTTTCCTTCCACATTTTCTGTTTGTTGTTGTTTTTCTTGTGGTTATTATCTTTAAAAATTGTGTTCAATAGTTGTTTTGAAAAATATCTGCTCTCTATCTCTCTCTCAAGGATAATATAAGTACACTTTTTTTCAAAGGATCTGAATGTTGGAGTAGGAAATCAAAACAAAGAATAAAAATAAAGAAAAATTTTCACAAGATTCCATCTATCATTTTGCACGTGCCTTACAATTAGCAAGCCTTAATTTGTAACCATTTTCTTTTCTGTTTGTGTAAAAGGAAATGAGCTGCATGTTTTCATATAATTATTATTGGTCATTTTAGAAAGGAAATGTGTATGTAATTGTTCGAAAAGGAGTTGAAGACCTCAATGTTAAGCAAGAGATATTGTTAAAATTTGAAGCATTTTTGTAATTGTATGGAATGAAGAAACAGGGTCGTGCATAAATTAAAAATCAATAGAAAAATGCTATGGGTATAGTTTAAAGACTCGAACAGCAAGTAAAACTCGGCAGTCAATATTCAAGGAAAATTTAAAAATTAAATACATTTTTGTGGATCTGCATTAGCGCATAGGATCCTGTTAAACCCCTCAATAATCAATTTCAATGTATTTTTTATAAAAAAATATTTTACTGAATAAATAAAATAATAATTTGGGATTATTAATGCGTTAACAAATGTTAAACACAAATAATTTTAATTGTTTTGGAAAGAAATATATTGAATTTTCGTTGAATATCGAATGCTTTAAATTTCCTGCAGACTTCTAAACTATTTTATTTTATTAAATGCTTACAGCCTTATTTAAGAAACTAATGAAGGCTTTATAAAGAAGTTTTAAAATAAGTTTTTGCACAAAATTTTTCTTAAAAATATTTATAAATACGGCTGTTAGAATTTGTGAGAGTAGATATACGATCTTTAAGGAAGTACAACAGCTACTGAGGTCTATGATAGGAGCCCTTGAATCAGGCTGTTCGACAATTTGCGGTAGTTTCGCTGGAAGCGAATTAAAGATTTGCACAAAGGTCGAACCGTTGGCATACGTACATATATCTATGCGTAAATGAATAATTTTTAAATAAAGGGTGTTTTTTATATAGTGACACTCGTGAAGAAAATGGTCTCCTCTTATTGCCGATAAGTGTGAATAAATTCAAATAAATAAAAAGTGAAATTATATAAAATGAGAACATATTATTTAAAATAGATCAATGATAGCCACCTTCTTTTGGCCAAAATTAAATGATATTCACATGCATGCATGTCGCTAGAATCATTTCTATGACAGCAGATTAACGACTCCATTTGAAATGGCAGTGATTTAACTTTTCAATAATTATTTTTGAATTGTTATACATGAATAGAACCAGCATTCAGGAAAAAACTTTTTTATTTGTCATTGAACGCATCCAGAACTAAATCAGATCAGAAAAATTGCCTAAAATGCTTCAAAAGTTCATGCTACGCAATTTTTTCTATACCGGTTTTTTCTCTTGCGCCGTTATAAGCATAAATAAAAATTTTAGTGCAACCAGTTTAATGAAATTTGACGAAAAATTTCATTACTTAAATTTTGATTTAACTGAAAGAAATAATTATATTATTCTTTCAGAATAAGTTTAAAGTTGCAAACCTTTTAATGAGAACTTTGTGACATTAGAACAAATAATGTGACTCTTCTTTCCCTCAGGGGAATCAAAAGTTTCAATGTTTGTTTTAGCTTAATATATAAAAAATTAAAATGAAGTTATTTAAACTTCTTAAGACAGTAAACATTAAAAAAAATCGGAATACATTACGAATATTATAAGCATCATTACTTCATCTTGATGTCATTTTAAAGCAACATTTTCACAAAATTTTCTACCATTGTTCGTACATTTTATAATTTTTATTCCTTTTATTTTTATTTTTGCTTTTAGTATAAACAGCTAATGTTGTGTTATGTTTTTATGACGTACAATAATTTTAAGGTGTAGTTGTATGTATTATATGTATGTGAACGAATTCTTATTAAAGAAAAGACAAGACAAAATACATATACCAGAGCCAAAGCATCAGCATCATTATCAACAGTATTTGTATAGAAAAAAAAGTTGTATTTTTCTTCTTTGTTATATTATTCGCACAAAGCAACAGCTGCTTGCCAGCCACAGATAATGATGTTTATGGCTCCAAAGGAATCATTAAGGATTTTTTTTAAATATACAAACAAAGAAATATCAATACAAGCATGCACACCCAAAATGACTTTTGAATATACATACATAAATATTATCATTAGACTACTAAAAATTGTTAAGGCACACAACAATCATCTGAAGCATATTTTTAGATTTCCGAATACACAATTTTATTTTTGAGAGGTAAATATGTATGTATATGAGTATATAATGGTCCTTTTTTCTTTGGCCACGATGCTTAGGCAAGTTATGAATAAATGGGAAAACAAAACAAGCAACTGATGCCAAAATGTTATACAGAACTTGGAAATACATGTACATACATACATACATACATACAAACATATGTATGTTACTCGTACTACCAGCAACAGGTAGGTATCCCCAAAATCAAAATCCCCTCAGCTTTACTCGCAAAAAAAACCAGAAGAAAAAATCACAATAAACAAAACACAACAACATCTTTGCCAATAAACAGCAAAAACAATAATAATGAGAGAATTTAAATTTGCTTAAAAAATATTTAAACAAACACATATGTACATACAATAATAATTATGTGTGTGTACATATAAATAAGTAAACACCCGCTGAGTACAACTCACGCTCAATTTAAAGAACCTCACACAATAAATTTGTTGTATTCCTTCAGTGATTGAGAGTGTATCCATACATACGGATATGTATGTATGTGCATGTTTTTAGGTTTGTGGGAAATTTGTCATATTGGAGAGGTTGGAAATAAAGTGTCTGCTGTAATATATTTTTTGTTGATTTGTAAAGGGAAATTTTCTGGGATAATAAATGCGTGAGCATAACATCGGAGACAGAGAGAGTGTGTTGTGAGAGCTTAGTGATGAATTCCGGTTATTTTTTGTAATAGCAAAATACAAACATACATACATACATATGTATATAACATGCTATATAAATTTTTCTTACTACAAAAAATTTGTATTTTCCTAGTATTATAAATGTAAAAGTTTGTATATTTTCCAAGTTTCTTATTCAATTATAAAATAACGTGCGAACGGATTGTAATAAAATTTAGCACAACAAGTTAATATAAAGTAATTATAATTGATGAATTCCTATAAAATATTCCATATAAATGAATTTCATCTTACGATAAAGTTTTACAATAAAAGAAGAAATCGCCCACCCACACCTAAGCTAAAATAATTAGTTTGCCAGTCTTTTTACTCATCAGATCCAACCTGCTTATGTCTTATCGAAATAAATACTTGAGCTAAGTAAATAATAAAGTCTTTATAAAAATTATTTATTTGACATATTCCTGCCTGTTTTGTAAATCTAGTCGATTTAAAATTGTTCGATTTAGAGAAATTAAATCCACTAAAAGCGAATATTTTTCATACTTTTTTGTATTTTTTTTTAACTTTTAGAGCTTGGGAAATTATATCTGAAATTAATTTAGTAGGCATTATTTAAAACACATTAATGGGATTATTATTCATTTTTGGAAAACGAGAAATTTACTCGGATTTAGTTTACAGAACATGGCCGATTGTCATAATTTTATTTACAGTGAAACTTATTTGCGTAAGACAAGAGGTTTGTGATTGTTCAAAATGTATGGTTGAAGTTTATTGATGATTTAGTAAAGCACCAATGAAATTCGTATAGACATGGTTAACCATCAGCAAATAAATTTTATATAAATAATCACTCTTATTCCAATTGAAGACATCGACGTCACCCAATAACTTGGGGTGTGTCACTGACAGTCTATTTCCGTTCCCTAAGTTCTAGCAAATAGCCTAAACCTGCCAACAGGAGTCAGTTGTGTTCGACAAAGCGCACACAGGCCCCATTTTTTTGTATTATGTTAAAATGACGTCCATATCGACAATTACAATAAGAATTAATAAGATTTTATTTAAAAGTTGTATGCTTCGACTCAAGAGAACTTTTTATGAAATTATGCATAGCCTTGGAACGATCATATAATCTTGTGATTAGGAAACTGGGTAGATCTTCCACGTCGAGAAAAAATCTTGTTGTAGTTTAAGTAACTGTAATAAATTGATTAGATAATGCTGGAGAGAAGAAACGCTATCTCAAGCTTAGTCATCAGGAATGGATCAAAATCGGCAGGACGAGGTAGAAGCCTATGACAGACAAATAGAGAAATGGACATTATAGTGAAAACAATAGTATTCCTTTTAACCTGTGGTGTACGGAACTTTAAAGATATCAAAACTGTCATTAAAAAACCCTTATTGGAAAAAGACAATTATACGTTAAGTCTTAAAAGAGCTAATAAATATAAACAAGCTTGTAGAATTTTGGAATTCTACGAACAATGATATTCAAACGAGATAAACCAAAGAAGAAAACTACTCTTACGGACTTAAAATAAAAAAGTGTAGCAAAAAAATAATAAAAAATTCTTTGTGCTCCTTAAAAAATTTTTATTTGCTGATTAAGCCAAGTATATATGTATATATATATGCAATTTTGCTTTATATTGATGCATATTACATTAAATCATAAAAAGTTGCAGCTAGAAATTATTAAAATGGTTCACTGAAGAAACCTCAAACGATTGCAAAAATTTCTTTGCAACATAATCGTCTTGAACAATATAAAATATCCTTATACTCTTTTAATATTATATACCTGCGTCATTTGTATACTATCAACAGTTTTTTTGCCATCCGGGATTTTTTGAGTTGCGACTTTATGATTTAGTGTGCGATATGTGCGTATGAGCTTTAAACAAAGTGGATTAATTATTACTCATACGCCACCAATTGTACTGGTACTCATACAATAATTATTGTCAATAACTCATAAGTGTAAGCATGTCTTATTCAAAATTGTTTTATTTAATTAATTGCTCAAGCATTTGCTATATTTTTGTGAAAACGTGTATTTTATTTTAAACGAAAGTCCTTAACTAAGCAAGCATATGTTACATTGTTTTGGTGCATACATAGATAGCTACACACGAAGTTAACTCAATGAACATTTCCATAAATTTTACATGTACATATGTATACCACCTAATAATAGATACATATGGTAGTGTGTGTGTTTTTATGGATATTTTGCATTAAGTACACGTTTTTAAAAACCCGCAGAAAACAACGTAGTATGTTAAATTTGTAGCATGCTATACATTTTTCGTTACGCATACATACATATGCATGCAAAGCCATAGGTACTCAATTTTCATACAAAACATGTCTTACTCTCTCAAATAAACAAAAAATATATGTATATACTTAAATGCCGAATGAAAATGAAAAGTACTAACAAAAACCCTGAACAAGTACAGAAAATGTCTACGCATATACATACTGCATACATACATATATGCATATTTTCTTATTTTACTCTCACACTCAATTTTTATCAGCGTTGCCATCACTGCTACAAATATATGTACAGCCTCTGGGGAACATTTTTTACAAGCCATGTGGTATAAAAAAATACAGTTGTACTTTGCGGAAAAATAGTCTTTTAATGGATTTTTTTGTGTAAAAAATTGCGCGGAATATGAAACAATGATGAAAATAGTTTTTCGAAAACTATTGCCAAAAATTAATATCAAGCGTACATAAAGTTCAGGCAAATATATATTCTTATATTAATATTTATTTTTATATATATTTTTTTTAACACAACTCTAACTGCCTGGCTCACGATGCCGAAAAAAAATTTTCTTTCGCTTAGTTATATTGAAAACAAAAACAAAATTTCTTATTATGTTTTTGTGTTCAATATAAATAAGCGAAGAAAAATTTCTTGTCAACATCGTGAGCCAGGCAGTAAGCGTTGAAAAATTTTTTTAATTGCAAAAACAAAACAAAATATAAAATTTGTTAGAGCTTATCGTTGCGTTTTACCAAATAGGGTATTTAATTTTTTCAGCAGTTAGCGTCAATTGAACACTGAAAGTTTTTCGGCCGCTAATTAGATAATGATTTATATATGTCTTATGTGCGAGATGTACTAATATTTAAGGCGACATTTATTTTCAAGTTATGGTTTGGAAAAAGCAGAACAAATGTACTTGAAAGTTATAATTGTAGTTATCACGTTAGGGTTTGAATCATCGGAGCACAAATATTTAATATGAAAAAATTAAATATTCACCCTTATTCCAATTGTCGTCATCGACTTGACTTTAACACAACACCAAAAAATTGGTGCTCGTTTATCCGTTACCGAAAACAACTGACTCCTGCTTGCAGGTTTATGCTATTTTCTAGATCTTAAGGAATGGAATAGATTAACAGCACAAAATTGTTCACGAGAGCGAGTAAACAAGCCCCAATTTTTTGGTGTTGTGTTAAAGTGACGTCGATGATGACAACTGGTATAAGGGTGATTGTAATGAAAAATTAATATGACATTGACTTAAGGGTGGCATTGGTTGAAATACTTAGCACGTTGACTACAGAAGCGAGGTTTCTAGGTTCCAGCCAGGTCTACGACAGTCATTAAATAATAACACCACCACAGAAATAATCTGATAATCTGATATGCATTCGTGTCCTTTTGTATCAGTTGTTGTAGGAATGTTTAAGTAATTAATGCATAGACACTGGTCACTGAACTATACCGTCTTCAGTGAATACTAATTCTAATGTAACATCAGAGTGCCGTCCTTCATCGGTATTGGGTAGCAGTATCATCGGCAAAATAAAATAACTAGTAAAATGGCAACTAAACACAGCTTCAAAAATTTAATACGCCTCATTGACACCAGAGGCACTTCAGCACTACATTATTAAAAACGTACAAAAAGCAGAGTTGTAAAATAATGAAGCTTTCCTTTATATCTTCCCCCCTATATATTTAATCACTATCCCTTTTCTAAAGAAGGTAACGCCCGAGTGCTACTTCTCTTAAAAAAGTATATGTTTTTCATAAAAACATTTATTTGCTATGAGAATTGCCCAGAAGTTATTTGCTAAAGAGCCAAACACACAAGCACATAAACATAAAATATAATGCTGAAATAATTTTATAGTTTCTGCTCGCTAAGGAATCTACAAAGTCCACAAACAACAACAACTATAATTTTATAATTTGTACTTGTGAAGAAATATACAAGCACACAAACCCATAAGCCAATGCAGACGTCATAAAAATAAAACAACAACAATTATAATTCTTATTTAATAATGGTTTAACGCCAACGTTCATATATACAAACCAACAGTATGAGTTGTAACCTGGGGTTGAATCGTTACATTCAGATTATGACATACGTATGTAAACGTACTGAAATCCCATTCAGTAATACGATTGTGGTATCACTTGACTTGTTTTCGTACAATTTGATTTGAGTACTGAACTTATGAAGTGCTCTCAAGCTAGAATTTGAGAAGTTGTTGATCGTGCTGTGAATTTCTGAACGTTGCTAACATTCTTCTGAAAGCTTTATGTTGAGTAAAAAAAGAACGAATCATCATCAGCGATGTGATTGGTCTACTGTGTTTGGTTTCAGTTAATGCAAAGCTCAGTGAAAATAAAATACTTGAATTATTTTGTTTGATTTTAAATTTTTTAAGACATTTTTTATTATCACTAACCAACAAAAGTTTTGCTTTTGACATTTTTTCTTTATTAATTCTAGCTAGATGAAGAATAGGGGACATCAGTGCTATCATCATCATCAAATTGATGAGAAGAGTAGTGTGATATCAGTTTTATCTGGTACCCATTTAATATATTTTTCTTTTGAGAACAATATCAAGAACAGTAATGCCGGTTAACTTGAATTTTTCTTCACTAAGTTCATTTAAATATATCCAAATTCCGTTTAAAAGTCAAATTCCACAAATCTATTAAAAAAATATTGTCAATATCACAAAGGATGAACAGAGCGGCAACACTGCTGCCCATAAAACCATAGCTATTTCTGAGCACATTCACATAAAGACAGAAAAACATATATACATACATACACACACACACACAAAAAATAACACGGCGTTTGGCACACTAAACGACTAAACTAGAAAAATATCCCAACCAGTTTTCGTGTAGCTTTAACGACGTTTAAACATGTAGACGGTAAAAAAAAGAAAAATTGGTGATTTTTTTATAAAAAAATTATAAAAAAAACAACTAAATGCAAAGTTTGAAAAAAAACATCAAAAAGTATAAAGTTAATATAATAAAAGTTGTTTTGAAAAATATATAAAAAGTTATTGTTTAAGAAAAGTTTTGTAAAAAAAAATATGAAAAATTAATGTGCATTGCATGTGAATGTATTAAGATGAAAATCTAAATAAATTCAGACGTCATAAGTGAAAAAATATTTCAATTTAAGTTTGTTAGATAAATTAAAATAAAAAATTATACAAAAAAAATACAAATGAAAGGAAGGAATTAATCAGCAAGGAAACACGTACGTGTAATTTAGATTCTTACAAAACAGTTAAGATAAAGTTATAAAAATTTATAGTTTTAATTAAAAACTTTTCTTTAAAATCTAATTTATTGTCGTCACCATTAAATGAGTTTCTCTTTTCTTTTTGTGGTTTTGGAGATACATACTTTATATATCTCTAACTTCATTTAAGTTTTAACTACTTTCGTTTTTTTTTGTTTAAAGTTGTGCGGTGTATTATGGAAGTTTATGTTTTTGTTATTTTTTTTTGTTGAGCTGTTCTTCGTTCATTTTGAATTTAAGGAGAAAGACACAAAAAAAGTTTTCTTGTTTATTAACAAACCTGTGTCTTATATTATCGGCTGCAAAAAAACAGCATCATATTTTATACTGTTTAAGGCTCGAGTGGTTTCTGCTTTTGAATTACTTAAATTTGTTATTTAAAAATAATGTTAATTCTATTATACATAGTTGTTTACTGTAGGAAATTTATTACCCCAGCAATTTAACTGGCTTTTTCTAAAAAGATTTTTATCAGTATTTTTTGGAAAACTTTATGACTTTTAAATTGCTTTCATTGAATCCAAATAATATCATTACGATGCTAAATCATGATTTTAGTAGCATGAATTTGTAAAAATATTTTTTATTTTAAAAGAATTTGTCTGAGTATTTGTTTTATAGATCTCTTATAGATTAATGGTATAAAAAGATTTTTTTTTTATGAGTGGGGTCGTAAATATTTACTGCGACACTCAAATTTTTTATATTTTTATTTGTTTTTTTTTTTAAGAAAACGCAAATAAAACAAATTTTCACAACGAATTTGTTTTATTGGTGATTTAGAAAGCAAAAGTATTGCAAGTATTGGCATGTGCTGAGAGAATATTTTTAAAGGAAATAATAAAAAATTATAATTTTTTGGGCTTATATTAAGTCGTCCCTTATTAGGTAAAATAAAACGTTTCTAAACGCCTAAAGCTTGTTTTGAAGGAAAAAACATATAGAAATTTTTTGAGGTAATTAATATGCCTTCCATAGTACTTACATACAGTATGTAAAATTCGTATTCGTACACTCTCAACCAAAAAATATAAAAATAATAAAAAATTAATTAAATAACTTACTTATTGCAAGATTTTGTTTATAGATGTTGTATTTAATAAAATATTTAAATAAAAATATATTTTAATACATTTTGTTTTAAAAAGAAACAAAATTAACTTAATAAAAAGAAATCAAAATCGTACACATAAATTAAAAAAATCTGATTATTAACGTATGTAATTACCAAAGAATTACGAAGTCTTTTTTTTTAATACAAAAACTAGTACTTGAAATAAATTTTTAGGCATTTAGTTTTTTAATTACAATAGTTTTTCTTTGTGTAAAGTTAAAGGTGTACGAATACAAACTTTGTATACTGCGTGTATGTGGGCTGCCTGCTTCAGGAAAAGGAGGGATAGTGAACAGTGAACAGTGGACGCATGTTGTAGTATTAATTTATTAAGCTTAAGGTTTTTTAAAATTTTTCTATTTGTTGTTGTGTTATGTTAATTTTTATAGCATAATTGCAGCTCTAGTATTAAATAGGCGGATTAGTTTTAAGCTTTGTAGTCATTTAACTAGACTCTTAAATTCTTCGCCATTCATTTTTGTGAATACGTTCTCGTACGTTGTTACCTAAATGAAACCATCTTAAAATAATATCGCAAAGTATACAACTTGAATTGTTTTAAATTAAAGAATTAAACGTAATGCTGAAGAAATTAATAAAAAAAAAATAAAATAAAAAATAAGCAAGTATAAAGCTGTTTTCAAAACAGCTGTTTTAAATAAAAAGATATCAATTTTTTTTTATAGATTTCAGGAATCATTTTTGCCGCAATCTGAAGTTATTGGTATACAAAAAATATAACAGAAGTTCAAACATACCCAAAATAGAATTTATTTTTATATTCAATCAGTAAATTAAAACAACCACACTATTTTTAAAAATTTAACAAAAAAGAAATTTAATTTCAAAAACATATTTGTTAGTGAGAAAAATTATCTAGAAAAGATGTGATATCTTCAGCTGGGCCGATTTTTCCTTTTCTAGTCACAGCTCAAGTAACCTTTCAAACAAAAAAAACTAAATGAAAATCGGCCCACCTGTTTAGTCTGTACGTGGACTCGTATATCCATACAGATGCACAGACACACAGACATACAATACAAACTTATAACACCCCTTTTTTGGTCGGGGGTTTATTTTATTCATTCATTATTTTTTCTGTATTTTGTTATAGCATTTTTGTAAAACTTTTGTAAAACTTTTGGCATCCTATAAACTTTGTAGTTCTATAAGAATCCGCGAATATTTTTCTTAAATTGATTTGTCGTAAGCTTTTGAACTTATTGGCAATAAATTATATAGTATATTTGAATTGTTTTGTTACCGATGTCTCTCGAAGGAACCTTAAAATTTTATTCAAATTGGCAACAATCTAGTTAAATTTTTTTATGCAAAGAGCTGATTTGCTTGTTTACTAATTATTTAGGTTAAAATGTGTTCAAGCAAGTAGCAATAAAAAAAAATCAAAAACCCAACTTTGAACTATTTGGATATTTAATAAATAAATGGTCATTCGAAATGGAAAATTATAATAGAAATCTAAGAATGATTTTAAAATGCCTGTCCAATGATACCCACTTTGCTTATCTTGTTTGCCGACTTTATATTTTTTTCGTATTTACAAAATGGCGTCTGTTGTCCGCCGTATAGTATTTTGACTACTGTCATATCGTAAATGTCACTCCCAGGATTAAGACAAATCGATTGATATAAGAATCATCAAAATCGGTTCACTAGTTCGGTTTATATAGTGACGCAAAGTAACACACATACATACATACATACTTACACACATAAGCAGATAGGCTGATAAACACAATACCTTCTTTGCGTCGAGCAGACGGGTAAAAAATACTTGAGTAAATATTTTGTTTTCGCAATCTGCCGTCAAAATTTAATAAATTTAAGTAAAAAAAAGTTTTAATTTAAGTAACTGCATATAACCATAATTGTAAGGCAAACGATTCGAACACTCACATATTTTCTCGCAAGGCCTATAGCCGATTCCAATAAACAAAAACATCTCTCTACTTATTTTATGAAAAAAACTAAGAAACTTAATAGCTGAAAATAAAAAGCGCATACATATGTATCAAGCGCATAGATTTATAGCCAGATCATGCTTAACACTGAGTATAGATATTTAGTCGCAAAAAAATATAGGCGTGATACTTGGCATATTTGTTCATTATTCGTAACTGAAAATACACATTTGTGTATATTAAACGGAATGCAAAATGTGTTTTGGCTATTTGAAATAATTTTCAATGAAACTATTTTTTTAAGCTTTAGGTCAGTAAATTTCATAAATTTCTTAATATTTTTATTTTTATTTTTATATCGATATTTTGATAACCTTTGGTTAACTTCTTCAGTATTATTCTTGTTTTTATTTTTTGATAATTAGTTTTCGTCTTTTTTTCTTTTCAATCAAAAAAATTTTTTTTATAATTATAAATAACAATGTGTGTCATATAATTATAAAAAAATTTTTTTTGATTGAAAAGAAAAAAAGACGAAAACTAATTATTAAAAAATAAAAACAAGAATAATCCTGAAGAAGTTAACCAAAGGTTAACGAAATATCGATATAAAAATAAAAATAAAAATAAAAATAAAAATATAAAGAAATTTATGAAATTTACTGACCTAAAGCTTAAAAAAATAGTTTCATTGAACATATATAAAAAGTCGTAGAATTAGATAAACAATTTATTTGAAATAATGTTAAATTGTAAATAAATGAGCCCTGTATATACGCGTGTGTAGCCGTTTAATACTCAAAGTATTTTTATACTCATGCAGATGATTGAAGTTCACACAGTCTTTAAATTTTAGTTTTAGTCATTTGTGAGGTGTGATTTAAGGAATGTGTATATGTATGTTGTTAACAGTTATACATATTCGATTCTAAGTTAATACGTGTGTTTGGTTTTTATTTCTAGCTGTACGAATTTATAGCTTTTTGATGGCTCATACTCAAATAGTGCTTAAAGCGATACTTTTGTTACTCTCTGCTGCAGACCTTAGTCGGTGTTTTTATTTTGCGACATCTACACTAAGGGAAAAAACGTGCTAATAACCATGATTTTACCCTCGAAATCAAATCATTTCAATCTTAATAGTCTGTCAAATGCGACAAATGCTTGATTCTATAATAAAATCCTATTTTTTTAAGATCGCATTGTAATCTCATCATTCTAATTGTTTTAAGATCGAATTCAAGATTTTATTTTTAATAAAATTCTTAAATTAAGATCATATTCTTAAAACTTAAAGAATATAATCTTAAAATTAAAATTACGTTCTTAATTTTAAGAATGGGCTCTTGATTTTTAGAATTCATTCAATAAATTAACAGCTTTATTAATAAAAATTATTAACGCTTTATAAAGACTTTTTTTGAAATTTTGAATTTGTTTTCAAAAATCGTTTTAAAGACTTAATAATTTTTATAAATAAGGTTGTAAAAATGTATGCTTAAAATTGACAACGTCAATCTTACTGACCAAATTTCAAAATAGAAATTTCAAGATTGAAATTCCAAGATTCCTTTAATCTACATTCAAAAATTTTGATCTTAAATTTGCGAGTATATCGTTATTTTTTCTTTGAGTGTAAGTGAGCTCAACATCTTTTGAATGCGGCAAATGCACAAATACGCACTTAAGTCCAGCACAAGACCATTTATGTATAAGACCTTTCAAGACATGAGAGATTTTTCAAATGCTTTTTACTATAGCGAAATATTCTAAAACAAACAAACAAGTATCTTGCCAACAGTGTAGTTTTGCGTTGGTTTTATAATATTTCACTGTAGTAAAAGGCATTTGAAAAATCTGTTATGTCTTGAAATGTCTTATACATAAATGGTCTTGTGCAGGACGGTAATACGCACATCTTTGCGAAAATAGTCAGAATCGCCTTCCTTAACCTCAAAACATGTAAATATGATGAACGTTCGGATTTTGAAAATTGGATTTAAATCTGTAACTTCCGTTAGCAAGAGAGAGTGACAGAGAAAGAGAGAGTTAAAAACCTTTTAAAAAAATTAATCATTAAGGATTTCTTCATAAGTAATCTACTCGTTTTACAAAACGTTTAACACAAAACTATCCATATAAAATTAGGTTTGTAAACCTTTTCTAGTTCCCTAATTCAGTAATAAGATTTATGATTTATTTTTATTTTAAAATACTTTTGAGTTCTTGCGTTTTAATTCTCTGAATTATGCCCTAATTCAGTAAGAAAATTTAGGATGTGTTTTTTTGAAAATACTTTTGATTTCTTGTGTTTAAGTTATTTTTTTTTCAAAATCGGTTGTTGTTTTTGATAATTAAAAATAATAATATTATTACCATGTTTTTAAAACATAAAAATTCAATTCAAGTAATCTACAATAGTTTGAAAAATATATGAAAAAATATATGTTGGATATAATGTTTGGAACAAAATCATAAAGCAAATTCACGAACCTAATAGTATGGACTATAAATAATAATTGTTTTAAAGAATCACAACTGCAGCCCTTTTTTCGTCCATAGACAAGACGAACAGATATTGGGCATAAACCAAAACAATATATTTTTTAAAACGTCAGTAAGTGTTCTGAATATACAAATGAACAGAAACTTATAAAACTTGTTTAAGAAATCACATGTCTTATTGTTCTGTAATATTTTCTTATGTCTTAACTACTTTTCATTACACAAATCTTTTTGCTGCAGAGCAAAAACTACTCGAGCACCGAAATTTCTTTATTAAAAAGCTTAAAGATTCAACTGCGTAGCAGTTTTTTTCTATACCATGAAAAATGTGTCTTGTTACAACTCCCTACACGAAAGTCTTCAATTACAGGCACCGAAGGATATAATATACAAAAAAAATCAAACAAGCAGCCAACATTTCTAAATGTGGGATTGAATTAAACTAATTTAACTTATTTTTTTTTACTGTAAAAGAACATAAAAAACGTAATGAAACTCTTGCCTACTTGTGTAACACAAACGAATTGGAAAAAAAATATAACAATATCGAAAAATTTACTGTAATTACAGAAGCAGTGAAGAGGGAGGAGAAAAAGAAAAGGGTTTCACCATTAATAATCTAAATGGCCATTATGGTATCAAAGACCATGAACGAGCTGTAAGCATTCACAGTAACATTCAATAGGAAATAGATTCCCTTTATTTTTTTTTCTTACAAACAAAGTTTAGGGACTAACGAAATGTCGCTTTGATAAGGATTTACATAAATCTTAAATAATCCCATAAATGGTTAAAGTTTTTCATGTAATATAAATTTTTAAGTTTTTTAAAAAATTTTTTGCGGTCAGAAAGTAAAAAAAAAGAAAGAAAAGAAGTAAAAAAAATTTAAGGATTCAAAAAAAGTTTTACTCTATGTTTGGTTTTTCATGGGAAGGGGCACGTTGTACATAAATAGCCTTGGTGTTACACAAGGAATTTATTATCAACTAAATTGTGTATTTGTGGTGTCAGACACAAAAATAATCTATATATATATATACATATTTCTGTACTATTGTTACGATTTTGTGTACTTTAATTAAGTGGATCATATCAGAAATAATTTGTTAAATTTCAGGAGTAAAAATAACTTATTTTTATTTATTTATAAGCATGACAGTAACGAATGTCAATTTTGTATATTCGCAAATACGAATACGAATACGAATATTTCAAATGATATTCGCGAATACGAATACGAATATTATATGCAATATGAAATCTTAGGAAATTGGTTTGAAAAAGGACTTCACCACACTCTTGTTGGCGTACTTTAAAGTTAATAAAAAGTACCCAAAATTTTAATGAGCGTTAACAATAGTCATTGAAAAATATTTGGAAATGATACAAAGCACAAATTTCTATAAAAAAATTTATGTATTTGTTTATTTATTTATTTAATTTCTTTGGAAAAATATTCATATTCGCCTGAATTTGACGAATACGAATACATTTGCCTTAAAATGGCTGAATATTCGACAATTCGAATACGAATACGAATATTCGTGCATCGCTAATACACACATATATATTTATATACATATGTATAAAATTTTTTTTAATATAATTTCCTTTTTAAACACCTAATTTAGAGAGAGTTGTTGAGATTTGTTTGTGGCTTGGTGTTAAGATTTTGAAACAGTTTTTTGTTTTTCATCGAAAAAATAAAAATTAAAGAACAAATAATATTATAATAAAACATTTATTTGGAAAAAAAAGGGAAGAGCAATAAAATACTTTAATGCTTGTAATAAAATATTTTAAAATATGCGCTACAAAACACATAAAAGAAATCAAGTGCAAAATACTCACTGTAAGCTTTAAATGAATGCTGTCTCTTCAAACAAGTGCTTCACCACGCACATATCCATACACACACACATGCCTGAACATGAACACTGACGTATACTTAATGTATTTCCTCTACATCCCTGGTTAATCATACGTCATCGCTGTGTAACCTTCATTTAAGCCCATAAACAATAAAAAAATTTCTATGAAAAATAAAACAACAAAAAGATAGCAGCAAACACACAAACACAATACAAATGCTATTAAATTTATTATATTTATTCATTAAATATTTCTTTTTTCCCAGAAAGAAATAAACAATTGTTTTGTGAAAAAAAGAAAAAATTTCAAAATTTAGATCAAATCTTACGGCATGATTCACATGTGGCTGACTGCATGCATGCATGTTGCTGTATATTTGTTTGTACTTCTTTTATTTTATTTTACAAATTGTTGTATTCTTCAATAATAAAAAAACAACTAATTTTCTTTTGCTGTACATATTTATTTCGTTTTGTTGTTACTAAAATTTCAAATGTAAACATTGCGCATTTTGCTTATGAAGAAAACAATCAAAAAGATGCGAGGAAAACAACAACAACAACAACAAAGGCAATTTAATTAATGTGCAAATAATAGAAAATAATAGTCTTTGTTTTATTACAAAGTGTCTTACTTACGAATTAAATTAATTATAATGCTGAAATAAGTTTTCGTTTATATACATTTAACACAAAAATCTAGCCATTGCTTTTATAAGATAATTGCTAAGGAACCCAGAAGTCTTATATCCATTTTTATTTGTCTTGAAAAATGTTTGTTACAGAAATAATTTGACATAAAATTAAGAAGTATAGTTAATATTATGAAATTTCTTCAGTTGATGTGCTTTTCTCTTAGACGAATATGTAAGTGATGTCCCTTAATTGTAATGACAATAGTTATGCGAAAAGTGTCTCTAACAAGAGGCAATATAGAATTTATTACTCTGTGTCAAAGCTGGTATTTTATCTCTGTGGCTATAAGCGTTAATCGCCTGAATCGAATTGCTGCAATATTATCTAAATAAGGCTTCAAAATAATGAGAGTCTCCTATTTCTCTAGAGATGCTTGTTAATAAAATACTAATAAAACGATATTGAATTAAGTCATAATATGAGCCCTATTAAACTTACAATAAGCGCTAAAATATAATTTTAATTAATTTATTTTGGTACAGTAGTGAAAAAAGTAATATTTCTTTGCTAATAGCCGTTTGTATAAAAAATATATAACTGTTCGTTCAAGAAATAAAATTTAGACAAAAGCTAAAAATTAATTCCAGTACTTTGAAGCCAAATAACGAAATAAATTGCATTCACAACACGAAAAAATGTTTATCCCTCACAATATATTTTAATATCTTAACAACAGTCATAATAACCAAAGCTTTCTGCTTAATTAATTCTCTCATAGATGAAAAGACAGCCAAGCGCGAACTTGCAGATACCTTTAACCCGAACGAAGACATTATCAATTTAATTTTTCTTCTGAGGCTGACACACACCCCATTTGTTTATAAAACAGACAGTGCATAACGTTACCTTAATATAAGAAGGCCCTTACTCATTATTATTTTTTTTTTTGAAATTAAGTTTTTTGTATCTTGATAGAAAGATACAAAAATAAAACTTCGGATAAATAAACTAACTAATGAAACAAATAATGTGTCTACTTCACACCAAAGGCGCTGCAATGATGCTATAAAAATTAGTACTATTCACAATATCAGAGTTCTAAAATTAATTAAACTTAATTACTTTATAATTTATTTAATTTTTTCTTTTTTAACATCCCTTTCCTAAAGAAGGTAGCAAACATACATATCGTTAGCTTAATATAGAAATACCCTAACTCATAATATGATTGTGAGTTTTATATTAAGATGATAATTTGTTTGTTTGCAGGAATACTAATTGCATGAGAACTAAGGTTAGCTTACTTTAGGTAAGGGACATTGAAATACCACGGAGATTCTGTTTAAGTAGAGTCAAACAAATCAGAGCGTAGAAAAAATATACAAATTCGTAGCAGTTCAGCCTTGTTAACATCAGAAAGTTTTTTTAACTCAATAGTTCCCATAGTGTTCTTGTCTTGGCAAACTGCTGCGGAATTCATTGTATTCAACTTTTAACCTCTATAGAAGCCTGTTATTGAAACAATATATGGTCAACATGGTCACTAAAACCGGAAATTCTTTTCCTGTTCCTGGAAATCAAAGAAAGCGTTTATTTTCTTATTTGGTTAGTTGTATAACTGACTTTTAATCATGCACTTATTTCTTGTGGCCCACCTTCTATTTATTTATTTTTAAGTCTTTTTCCAAAGTCTAATCTTGCAAGAGAGGTATAGTAAACTTACATTTCCCATATATAGTAGAGCCTTATATTAAAAGCTAAATAGTTATAGAATCGCCCTGAAATCTTACATACCCGGGATTTTGATGTTGATAATATTAAAATGCTCTGCCATCTCGTTTAAAAATAATCGACAGTCGAGGATTAATGCTACTTTTAACAGCAGAGTTTTTGCTCTACGATAACGGCTCATCAATGTATGTGTTAAATACGATTGCTGAAGTGACTGTATTTTGTCTACATTGTTAAACAGGCTACTAAAGCTGCCTTTACATATGCAACTATTTGTTCGCAATTTGTAGATTCATGTTGCTTTTGAAAATCTGAAAGAAATACCGGAAAGCCTCGACACTTACCTGACAGTTTACACAGTCAAGAGAAAGTTTATTTAAAAGGAACGATAAATTCATTGCTTCCATTAAAAAAAATCAATTACTAAAATCACATTTCTTCGCACAAACATAATTTACAATCTCTCCACTTTGAATTGTCGAAAGTACGACTAAGAAATAAAGCGCGTATCTCCAAATAGCCTTGACTATATTTTTGCCCTAATAATAAAAAAAAACTATATTGTTCTGAACCATTTCTTGCACAAGGAACAAAAACCGGAAGTTTCTGAGAGGACAAGGACAAGCTTAACACATTCTGAAAAAATTTCAAATCCATACCTCTTACGAATCTCGGGAAAATAGCCTGTAATAGTTAGACAGACGGACAACGTAGCAAAAACAATAGGGTTACTTTTCACCTTTGTTGTGCGTTACCCTAAACATTATTCAAACTTGCATTTTTTTATATCTGATCACTGGTTCTTCTTCAATTCCGAAGATATTCCAGTTTGTTGCGAAATGCAGATAAGAGCTATTAAAATAAAATAAAACTAAATATATTAGCTATATTCCAACAGAAAATATTAATTAAAATTCTAAAGAAAAAAAGTTTAGTGCTTTTTCTTGGTAAAACAAAATTGGCACACATTTATAAACCTTCATTTAGATTTTTGTATATTAAACCCTCAAAAACATCAAATCAACAAATTGCACCTGTAAATTTAATAAACTAAAAACTAAAATTTGTTTACTGCATAATAATTTCACTAAAGTATTAAACATTTATTACATTTTTTTATAACCTGTTAAACAAGAAAAAGCACATGTGTTGCTTTAAAACAGTCTGTCTGCCATAATACACGAACAGCTTTAAAGCAACAAACAATAAAATAATTGTTTATAATCTATTTCAGGTCATACAATAAACCGACCATTAAGAAACACGCAAAAGTTTGCAACAAAAAAAAAAAAAAAGAATAATTAACATTAAAAGGAAAAATGTAATAAATTTTAAAATCGAAAAATATATAAACATACATATGTACTATATGTTTGTATATGCAAGTTAATGTAATAAAGAAAGCAACAAATAATTATTCATAAATTAACAACCAGCAACAATTAATTAATAATTTTATGGCGAAATTGAAAGTGAAAAATATAAAAAAATTAAAAAAAATGCCAATTATATTTAAGAACTGAAAGAAATGAAAACTTAAATGTAATTCTAAATTAAACTATTTAAAATGATGATGGTAAATAAAATTATTTAATCCCAATAATAAATAATTTTTCAAACGCCTTTATAGAAATAAAATTCAAAAATATAAAAATAACAATATCGTGTAATAAATAATAAAAATTTAAATGGATTAAATGGCAACTGGATTAATAAAAAAACTAATTATCTGAGAGATTTTAATTCAAATTTTTCGGTATTCGCAATACAGAGAGAAGAAAAGTAAACGCAGTAATTATGACAACTGTTATAATTTGCTGGTGTTATTAAAACAAAAGTTGCTTGTGTGGATATGTGATTTAATTTCTGCTCTCCCTCTCTTTTCAAGGGTTTAATATTCGTTCGTTTCCTCTTAGATTTTTGTTTGTTTTTGACTGTAAAAAATGTAATTGTTTTTTTTTAGTTTATAAATTCCGCAAAATTATAACTGCACGTGTGTTTGACATTTTAATTTTTTTTTTTTCAATTAAAACTACCGCGACCACACTGTTGTCAGTGTTTATATTTCAAAAAATAAATGAAACTTTGTATCATTGTGGCCACGATTGTAATTTACACTGAAAATGAAAATAAGGAAACTGATTTTCAAAAGAGGTAAGCTCAAAATAAAAATTATTAATAGTTTAGTAATAATTAAAATTCATTTAATAATTTTAACAAAATATTTTTATCTTTTTAATTGTTTAAATTAAACGAAAATCGTGATAAAAGCGTTACAAGTTTAGAAACTTTATAAAAAATAGCGAATATAGAGCACTAAAGTTGTTTTAAATGTGAAGGAATAAATTTCCATTAGAAAGGGCTGATTAGCCCTGTTAAATTTCTCTTCATTTAATTTGAAAGTAAAAAATTAATAATGTAAAAATTTCTTAAATGCAGAGAGCAGAATAAAATATTCAACTATTGATAATATCGCAAATCAAATCTTTGAATCAAATTCTTTAGTCGAAAAAATAATAATTATATGTTGCATCATATAAAAATATTTTTCGATTTGTTCAAATGTAATTTACTAAATATGTATCTCGACCAGAGAAATATATGACTTAGACTACTTTCATAATTAAGGGCACATATTTTCTCTAATTTTTAAATTCAAATGTGGTAAGTTATATTGTTTAAGAAAATCATGCACTTGATGATACGTTATTTTGAATTTTGCTTATAACTTTGGTATTTTTTATATAAGACCTGCAAAATTTTGGGCACATATGTAATATGATACTGAATTGTAATCAATAAGAGAAAATCGATTTTGAATTTTTTGATTATACGTTGTTTTCCATATTATGTGACGATATGTACGTTTTGAGATGTAAAGAAACATTTTTAGGGTTACGTACACCAAAGATGTTTTCGTTACGCTGTGCGTCTGTCCGTCACACGGTATTTCCTCAGGAACCGTAAGAGCTACGGACCTGAAATTTGGACTGAGTATGTAGAAGCTTGGCCGCTACTACAACAAATACATGATAATTATTAAATTAAATGGTGTTTCAAAACGAGCAACGAAAAATGTTAAAATCCCATGTAATATACATATAAATTGTATGTGCAGACGTATATTGACTCTTGAAATATGTAAAATTAGTGTATTTTTGTATTGACTAAAATTTAAAAAAATTTTAATTAAAGGGTGGTCCATTAGTTAATGCAATTTTGATTATGTAATTTTGACAACTTGCTATATATTGAAAACCGTAAGAGGTAAACTCTTGAAATTTTCAAAAACGGTAAAACTAAAAAATCTGAAAATTATAAAATAGCCAAACCAAAAAAAATCGCCAAAAATTAAAAAAAATTGCCAAAACGAAAAAAATCGCCAAAATTAAAAAAAAAAATTCAAACACTAAATTAAGTCGCAAAATTCGAGAAAATCGACCAAATGAAAAAAATTTACAAATTGAAAGAAACGCCAAAAACCGAATAAAATCGCCAAACCCGAAAAAGGCTCCAGTAATAAAATAATTGTTAATATGAAAAAAACTTGCCAAAATGAAAAAAAAAACTGGCAAAATTAAAAAAAAATCGCCAAAATTAAAAAAAAAATTTGCAAAATTAAAAAAAAATCGCCAAACTAAAAAATCGCCAAAAACCGAAAAAAATCTCCAATATAAGAAAAAAAGTGTCAAAACTACAAAAAAGCGCCTAAATGAATAAAGTCGCCAAAATAAAAAAAACTCCTAAAATCGAAAATCGTCAAAATTCAAATAAATCGCAAAAAATAAAAAAAAGCCAAAACCGAAACAAATCGCCAAAACTAGAAAAAAATGACAAAACTAAAAAAATGGCAAAATTGGAAAAAAAATCCAAAAACCGAAAAAATCGCCAAAACAAAAAAAAAATTGCCAAAATTAAAAAAATCCCCAAAATAAAAAAAAATTCCAAAATTAAAAAAAACGTCAAAAACGAAAAAAAAATGTTAAAACTATATTTTATATAGGCTACTAAAGTTCGTATTGAATTATATATCTCGTGTCCGTACGGAACCCTTCGTGCGCGGGTCAAAGTCGCACTTTACTGAATTTTTTATATTAGAGGTTCAATATTCACTATTCTTGTAGACATAATTTTTCCATTATTAAGATAAATAGTTATGAAGAGTTTTTTTGCATTGGTTTCAAAGATATTTTTTAAATAAACTTTTTTTCTATTTGAGAGGAGCCACGCTTTTTTGTCTAATCCCAATTAATTTATATCATCGCAGAATTTCAAGTTTTTGTTTGTAGCTGCAAGTGATACTTTTTTTGCTTCATTATTGACTAATTGAATGGCATTACTTGTAACAAAATTTTTTAATTTCTTTTCCTGCTTTGTCTTCCAAGATTTTTGAAGTAAATGTTGCTTCTATGTTGAAAGAGTCACGACAATTATTAGTACGCTGTAAGCAAATCAGCAAGATCGGCACGCTATTATATTATTGAAGACAAATATATATGTTTATTATCCTGTTTCCAAAGGCATTGTGCGTGGCCGAGTTCTCTCTACAAAATTTTAACCTTCTCCTTTTATTAGTTTTACATGGTAGATGCCGCATGCCCACATGTCCAATTGGAAAACTGCTACTGCATCAGATGCAAAGATATTTCAAAATATAAAAAGTTAATTCTGTAAAGTCCAACGACTTAGATTGGCACACTCTGCACGTCGTCATCTTAAATGGAAACGGACGTAACTACACTTTTATATTTTTTACAGGAGAAACACAAAACGTTTCAAAATTAATAATCACAAAGTGTTATTTAAAATTTTCTTCGAAATTTACTTGTAGTGTGGGTACTTATATGGTTTTAATTATTTATTTCCTTTTCATACATATATATTCAAGCTTTTATGTTAGTTATGGTATTTGCAATAAAAAATAGATGCATTCAGAATTACTTCCATTTGAATTTCTTTAATAAATTCGTCATTTGAACCATAATTAATCAAAAACTCGATTTCCAACTTTTGTGTAGTTACGTCCGTTTGCATTTAGCTTCGATCTTACCTGATGTAAATATTTAAAAAATATAATTTATACTCTTTTCCGTTTTTCTGAAACATATTTATTTTTAAATCCCGCTTTTTGATCGATCATGACCCATTGTTTGAAAAAACAAACCATCTATCTGGTCATGTTAACTTAACATCATGGTGCTGTCGTATGACTTGTTATTTAAAGTTGTATGTGTATGTGTGTGACAACTTGTATGGACTTGAGAGCAACTTTTATTACAATCTATTAGAGGCCTGCGTAAACAGTCTTGAAATGTAAATACGTCCTTTTTTTTAACGTATTTTCTTAACATGTATTATACTAAACCAATAATAAATGCTGTCGTTTAATAAGCGAAGCACGATGGATGTATTGATGTTCGTGTATATGAATGTTTAAAAGCGATGTCTTAAAGACTTCTTGCTCATAACAAACACTCAAGAGATGTAGTTTTAATGCGTGTATGCTTGTTATTATGCACATTGTACGTTTGAGTGTGTGGTGTGTAAGATGTATATGACAAGCTATAATGCTTTTAAGGGTGGGTTTTTACCCACACAGTGTGTGTGGGTATGTACATGCATGACGTTTGTATACTCGCTCATGGCAATAAAGAAGCAAGCATCCCAAATTCTTCTGTCAGGAAGTATTTTACTTTTTCTATACCTGCAATAACTGAAAAAAATTTCTTGCCAACAGTGTTGCATAGCGTTTGTTTTAGAAGACTTCGCTGCAGTAAGGCATTTAAAAAACTCCTCATTTCCTAGAAGTTCTTGAAAGTGGTCTTTTGCAAAGGCTTGAATCTATTTAACGTGTTTCGCGAGAGGTGATATAGACTGCTTTTACTAAATAAAATTTTTGTTTAAATATTTCGTGAGGCATTTGGGATAATCACAAAAATTATATAGGAGATTAAAATTTGTGGGTATAAATCGAATAACAATAATAATATTATTCAACCATAGTACGTTGCTCTCAGATGATGGTATAAATTCGATTATATGCATTGTCCTCTTGTTGATTCTACCTTAATATCAAGTTAGTTATTCGTAGTCGCTTAATCAAACTGTTAATACACAGAACTTTTATCTGTTAAAACTGACAAATAAAACCATAAATCATGTATATTTAACAACTCTTAACACAGACACACAACCTTCAAAAATCTGTCATTTTTAAACCAACACATGTAAAAATATATTCAACTATTGTGAAAGCCTTTGTATTTCTATTGATTTCCTTACGTTTGTCATTGTCTTGAGATCAAAACAACAACGTGTGTATAACAAAAAACTCAGAAACACTTTGCACATTCTCTTTCCTTTTGCAATAGGGTGTGTTTATGCATGTGTTCGCTGACTGTATCATAAATTTCTGACTGTTTATTGAATGTCATACAGAGAAAAAACATGTCATACATGTACAATTTTTATTATTATTATTTTTCTTATATTTGTCTATTGTACACTTTATAAATTTTAAACATTGCCTGTGATAAATTGTTATAACGCAAAATGATATGAGTGACTTTATACATATACATAAATTTATAAAAAATAATAAAAATCACATCATTTATTATAACTGTTAAAGAAAGAGCGAAGGAAACCTAAAACGAATAAAATTAATTGTACTCGTATATCTGGATTTCTTTCTATCTTCATATTTCTTTTTTTTTTTTGGATGATTACAGAAAATTGTTAAATAAGGCGTAAAATATTTTGATAAAAAATTGCTTTTGTTTTTGATGGTAAAATCAATATTATTATTTTTCTGTGGAAACTTTTATTTAAAATTGAATTTAATAATTTCCCTGTTGGTTTATGCAATGATTTTTCCTTTCTTATAGTTTGTTAATATTTAATTTATTCCGGAATTTTTTATTTTTTATTTTTTTTTTGTGAAGAAATATTTTAAAATTTAAGGGAATGAGTAGGGAGCTACTGAAATACCAAAAACTTGGGTATAAATGCCAAAAAATATCTTAGTTTAAAGGTGTTTAAATACAATTTGTTGTATAAAAGTTGATTGAAAAATCAAAAATCCCCAAAGCAATCATGCAATAATGAATTGTATAAAATTACTCGCATGTTGTTGAATTTAAGCTTTGTTACAAAAGCTGGCACAAAACTAAAGTTACAATTTGAACTTGCTAATATGTAGAAAATAAAATAAATGCAAAATGGAATAGAGATGCTTGTTGTAGAAAGATTTTTGTTTGATGCTTTTAAATTTACTTTACTATCTCTGTATATTGTGATTCTCAATAACGTATTAAGTGTCTTAATATAAACATAAGAAGCTTTTAGCTAATTTCAAAACCGTTGTATGTTACAGTGTACTGACGATTACCGAATGAAATGCATACAGACATTGCTTAACCAAAAAACAAGCAAAATTATTAAATTAAATAAAGAATTTAAGTCAAATAAATATTTTTCGGTATTTCTTATATAAAGTGCAGTTATTGACAGGAGCAGAAAATTTTCCTCGTTAATTCTAAGGGAAGTCCCTTTATTGCAACAGAGGCATAACTTGAAAAAGCTAGTGCAGAAAAAACCAAGTCTTAAGTTTTTAATTGACATACAACTTAATGAAGATATCAATATATTTTGCTTGCTCAAACGGTGCATGTACAAGCCCTTTACAAGAAATTTTTACACAAGATCAAATAGGGCATAATGATTTTTTTTTGTATTATTAACTTCTATAAAACATTTTTTTGAGATATGTCTAAGTTGCAGTAAAGCATTGACTAGTATTTATATAAATTTGTATATAAATATGTTTTTATCCAAAAATATCTGTAACCATTCTTATAAGCTCAGCATTCAAGGTAAATAAATAAGCAAAAACAAAAATCTATTTTCTAATAATTATTTTGTTGTATTGTTCTGCATTTTTTTAAAAGTAATTTCAAGCATTTCTATAGAATTAATATATGTATATGTAAATGAAAAATCTAAATTAAATTTACGTTGTGTTAAACAAATAAGATTTTTGCAATTGCAACACAAGAACTGTTTTTTTAATTGCCTTTTAGGATTACAGATATAGTAAAAGTTGTGGATTCTAGAATCTGATTAGGACTTTTCACTTTGCACCAAATCGTTCCCAACATCCTGCTCCATATTACTATTTAATTAATCTTCCAGACTGAAATAAATAATTTCTTAATCGGTCTTAAGTTCAGCATTTTCAATTGTTATAGAGTGAAATATTTTTTATTAATTAATGTGAGTTTCGAAAGAAGGGAAGAAAAATTAAACTAGACTTTTATTAGCTGGTGGAAATACCAATATTTTTCTGTGCAGCCGATGTTAATAAAAATAATGTAATGGCTGCACAGAAAAATATCGGTTTTAGAAACTCACATTAATTATTAAAAAATATTTCACTCTTTACGATTTGAAAATACTGAACTTAAGCCCGATTAAGGAAATATTTCTGATTAAACAATTATTTTTTGAGTGAGAACATTTTTTAAATTTAATTGAACTGTAGTGAATTTTAATCAGAAATAATTTCTTGATCGGGCTTAATGCAGTATTTTCAATTTTTATTGAATGAAATATTTTTACTAATTAATGTGAGTTTCTAACTTAATTTAATTTGTCTTCCCTTCTTTAGAAATTACTGAACTTAAGCCCGATTAAGAAATTATTTTTTATAAAATTTTTTAAAACATTTTTGAATTCAATTTTTTTTTTTCATAGAAAAAAAACGAATTTTTTAACTAAACAAATTATAAACAAAATAACTAACTCTTAAAGTAAATAAAATTAAAGTGTTGAATAGGAAATTACAATAAGAAAAAAACTCAAAATTTGTTTTCGTTTCAATTCAAAGTCCCTATCAAAAATTTAAATTTTAATAAAAAAAATAACTCACTAGTTCTTTTATATTTAATTTAGTTTAAAAAATACTAATTTTTCTAAGCAAAAAATAAAAATAAAATAAAATTAAAAAAGCAACTGCTATTTTCTAAGAAAAAAATAAACTCAAGAAATAACATTTATTTTCTGAGGAATGAACAACAAACCTATTATTTTTTAAGAAAAAAATAAATTTCAAGAAATAACTTTTATATTTTAAGGAATTAATAAAATTTAGAAAAAATCGGTAGATTTGAGTTTTTTAATAAAAATTCAACAAATAAAAATTAATGCATCTAAATGTAGTCCATGTGTTGCGGCTGCAACTATTGGCGGCTATGAAATTATAATAAAACGCAACTCTAATTGCTGTGTGGATGGTTTTATTATCTAACGAGTATCGAAACAAAATCAAATTAATTATGCATTTATATATGTATTAAATGCATATATATACTTACACAATTTTACAAAAATAAACTTTTATTTAACAATACGTGCGTGAGTTGCTTTTCTTCCCGTTTCATTTAACGAGCATTCGTTCAAAACGCCATTACGAAGCGTCGTCAAGTTTTTTTTTATATTTGAACGAATGCTCGTTAAATCCTGAACGCGAAACCAACAATTAGCAAAACAACTCAACTATTCAAATATGATATTTTTAATTCTCAACATCCCACCGCCCGTGAGTATGTCCAGAAGACTCACTAGTCAAATCAAGCACCGCTATCTTAGAAGCTGGACGTCGAAAGCTTCCCATTGTTGTTCTTACTACTGCCGAGCGAACTTGACCATCAGCTGCTTTAAAAATCTCATCCACCACACCACGCTTCCATCTGCCTCGTTCCTCATTATCGTCACAAATGACCACAACGTCACCAATTCGAAGTGGTTTTACAGGCTGATACCACTTTGTGCGCCTTGTCAGCTCTGGCAGATACTCTAACACCCATCTTTTCCAGAATGTCTGCTTCATCTGCTGCAAAATGTGCCACTGCTTGCGGAGGCAAATCCTTTCTTTTACAGCAGGAGTTTGAACGATATTTGGGCTTCCAACTAAAAAATGATTAGGCGTGATTGGTTCACTATCCGAACTTTCTATGGGTAGATGTGTCAAAGGGCGAGAGTTAACTAAATTTTCCGCTTCTATCAATAAACTATTTAGCGTGTCTATCTGCGGTGATCTTTCTTTCAAAGTAAATGCCAATACGCTTTTTATTGCTCGAACCATGCGCTCCCAAGCCCCTCCAGCAGACGGATTCGCTGGTGTGTTGAATACCCACTGAATACCCCTTTTTGAACATTCATCACCCACTGCCGTCTCAAATTCCACAAGTCTTTCCTTACTGGCACCGACGAAGTTAGTACCTCGATCACTCCTTATTCGAACTGGTAGGCCCCTTCTATTTGTAAAATTTCGCAGACATAGAATAAAGGCATCTGCCGACAGATCTCTTGCAAGTTCCAGGTGAACGGCTCTCGTAGTCATGCACGTAAACAGTGAAACCCACCTTTTTTCACACCTGCGGCCAATTGTAACGGTATAGGGCCCGAGATAGTCAACACCGGTGTATGTAAATGGGCGGACAAATGGTGTTATGCGATCCTCCGGCAGCTGCCCCATTAGTGGTATTTCGGGTACCGCATTTCTATTTTTACAAAGCTGGCATAGCTTCTTGGCCTTACGAACAAGTTGCCTCACACTCGGGATCCAAAACTTGGTACGGATTGCTGCACAAATCGCCTCTTGATTTTGATGAATATAAGCTTCATGATAATGCTTAACTATCAATTTAGTGATGGGATGATCTTTCGGCATAATAATTGGCTCTCTGGTATTTCGCTGAACAAACTTGGCTTTACTCAAACGACCCGAAATTCTTATCAATCCATCATCGGCTAGATACGGGCTTAACTTATATATACTACTCCTTTTCGGGATGGAATGACCTGTTTTTAGTTGTTCGCATTCCTCTTGAAATGCGTCCAATTGCGTTTGTTGACACCAGTAAATTTCGGCCTTCCTAATTTCATGAGCTGTCAAATATGGTTTAAAGCTTACACACGACTTATTTTGATTTTTACCAAAACATTTAAAAATTTGTATCGCTCTATCAACCCAGCACTTTATCCGCAGAAGTTTATAATAATTCGATATATTTTTAAAAGAAATCAAGGGGTTTTCTTGTGAAACGAACAATACAAATTTTGAACGAACTTCGGGATCACATAATTGTGTTTTGGTCTCGCCACTAAGTCTCGGCCACTCATTTTCTTCTAATTTTAAAAAATTCGGACCATTGAGCCATCGAGAGTCTTGCGTATTTCCAGAAAAGTAGCGGGGCCTTGTGGCGTCATCTGCGGGGTTTAGAGAACCAGGAATCCATCGCCATTGATTTACTTGTGAAAACTCTAAAATTTCGGCTATCCGGTGAGAAACAAATTGCTTATAAATTCTACAATCTGACTGTATCCATTTAACGACCGTCTTCGAATCCGACCAAAAAATTATTTGCCTTGGTTTTATATCATGGCTTGAAAAAATCGCCTCCTTCAAACGGATTCCAAGAACGGCAGCTAAAAGTTCAAGTCTGGGTATCGAAAGTGGCTTTAAAGGAGCGCATTTACATTTACCAGCTACAAAAACTAAATCAACACCTGTTTTTATCTTTACGCGCCAAAAAGCCACGGCCGCAAATGCCACCTCACTTGCGTCCACGAAAATATGAAGATCTATTAATGTAGATTGTTCAGTAAAAAATTTATGGTAACATCGATTAATTTTTATTCTGTGTACGTTATGAATTTCGCCATACCATTCAAGCCATTTTTTATAAATTTCATCAGGCAGAGGAGAAGACCAGTCTATATCATAGCTCCAAAGCTCCTGCAGGAGAAGCTTTGATCTGATTACAAAGTTAGCCAAGAAACCAAACGGGTCGAAAATGGACATCACCAGGCTTAGTAGTTCACGCTTAGTGGGCTTACGTTGGCCGTTTAACACTGTCTCTGGTACCTTAGAGAATTTCAAAACAAAAGTAAACGTGTCGTCGTCAGGCATCCAATATAGTCCCAAAACTTTTTCTGTAGGAACTTCGTTCATGCTGAGACTTTTCAATTCTGTGTTATTATTATTTGAATTTTTGAAGGCATCAAAAAAATCAAAAGAATTGGAAACTAAGTCCCGCAACTCAAAACCAGCTTCTTTGTGGATCCTTAATATTCTTCTAGTAACAGAAATCGCTTCGTCGGCCGTGTCAAAGCTGTCCACATAATCATCAACATAGTGGCATTCCACTATTGCCCTATATGCCCTTTCATCGCTTTTCTCATAGACTTTAGCATTTAAATTTTTTATATACTGCGCCGAACAAGGTGAGCTAGCAGATCCAAATATCATCGCCTGCATAACATAAATTTCTGGCTCAATATCGCTCGTGTTTGTTCGCCATAAAAATCGCTGCGCTGTTTGGTCCTCTCGCCTTATAAGTATGCGGTGGAACATTTCCCGTATATCTCCACATACTGCTATTTGACGTTGACGGAATTTAAATAAAACTGCAAGTAATGGCTTTGGTTGGTATTTGGCTGGACCTTTTAATAGCCTTGAGTTAAACGACTCGCCACCTACTGTTGCTGCTGCGTCAAACACGAGCCTTCGTTTATTGTCCTTGTTGACGTTCGTAATTACGAAGTGTGGTAAATACCATGTGCGATCGATTTCATTAGATGCTTCTTCTTTCGACAATTTTCTGGCGTAGCCCTTTGAAATATATTCTTCGACTTTATTTCTATACCAATTTTGCAGCCCAATGTCCTTTTTCATTTTCTGCTCCGAAACGCATAAGCGTTTATACGCCATTGAGTAAGTTTCTCTAAAAATACAGTTCTCACTTCGCCATAACAATCCAGTCTCATACCTTTGGCCAATTTTAACAGTTGTGTCCTTAAGTATTTTTTCTGCTCTTAAATCATCACTGGACACGATTGGATTTACTGGTTTCATTCCGAAACCCTCTAAAGAAAAATAATCGGAAACCTCTTGTTTAAGATCGTCCATACTGTGGGGCTCAATCACAAAAACAAATGAGTCGACGTGTTCCTCATTCGAACCGAAAAGGATATTTCCAAGTGCTGTCTTATGCAAAGAAAAACTTTCATCCAAATTTATCACTTGATATGGTCGAACCAATCTTATATGCGGCAATCCAATAAGCAATTTCGGTGTAGCATTAAAATATCCTTCAACGTCAATATCGTTCAACTTATAAAATTTGTTTTTAAATTCCCCGATGTTTAAACTTTGGGCAGGCAGGCTTAAATTATCCGTTGTCCTTATATTTTTCATTTGAAAATTACAGTTGTTGTCTTTAATGCCACATATTTCTAAATCTATCTTCATTGATAACGTATTCGACTTTTTGCCGCCTATCCATCCTAGTGATAAATTAGATTTTGGTCCCTTAAGCCCTATTTCGTTTGCCACTTGCGTTTCCAGTAACGATATCTTTGATCCCTCATCAATAAATGCAATTATATCTATAATACCGTTTGGGCCTTTCAATTTTACTGGTAAATATTTAAATAAAGTCTTATTTATTCCATTTCCCAAAATCGTACTTACTGAGCGACTGTCCCTTTCGTTGTGTTTATCCATACCTGATGTACCATCACTGGTACCAGCTGTTTTCATTTGCCCATCTCCGTTGTTATTATTTTTATTTTCCTCTTCATGTAGCAGACGATTGTGATTTTTATTACATTGTAAAATACCACATTGACGACGATTACTGCATTGAAAACAATTGTGCCCGGCTTTCAGGCAACAAAAACATAAACGTTTGTCTTTAACAAACTTCCATCTTTGGGCTGTTGAGCAATTCCTGAATTTTGTGCATTGGATAATGTTATGACTATTGTGGCACATAGTGCATTTTGGTGTTTTACGCTCATCTAAGGTAATCGAGAATGACGACTTTAATCTGTTTGCCTTTACGTTTGCAGAATTTTCATGGCATTCAGTTTCGGTGGCTATTGAGATGTATGTCGCTATGTTTTGAAGCCATTCACTAAATTGTCGCACTGAGGGATATTGGCCCAGGTTGTTTAGTGAATACTTAACCCATTCTTCTCGCTTCGCAAGGGGCAATTTGTTAATAAGCTCTTCGAGTAGCGTCGGATTGGCAAGGTGTGGCGTTGCACCGGCGTTTTCTAAAAATATGGTAAGATTTGAAACCATAGTAGACAAATTTACAATTTCGCTTAAATTTCTTGCAGAAATAGTGGGAAATGCTCTAGCTTTGGCAATTTGACTGCGGACCATTATATCGGGACGACCGTAGTGGAACTCAAGAGTACTCATTACCTGTTGAACACTCTCAGGGTGAATGAGATAAGCCTCCACTTTAGCCTTGGCGTTTCCCTTCAGTGCCTTTTGGAGCCGAAACAGGTTTTCCAGATTGGTGTAGTTGTAGTGAAGTGTCGTTTCCCGAAACGAAACGGAAAACATAGGCCACTGCTCCGGCTGTCCACTGAACTCAGGAAGATCGTATAACTTACGGACAGGCTGAAAGGCTTGTGGTTGTGGCTCATACAAGTTTCTTGGGGCGTTCATATTATGGTGCGTTGATGGCAGCTGATATGATGTTGAGGCTGAAGGCTGATTTGTTGTTGAGGCTGAAAAAGACATAATTGGTTGTTGCAAAAAATATGCCGAGGAATTAGGCGGCACAAAGAAAGGCTGATATGGCGGCGTTTGTGTGGTTTGAAGTGGTGACGGCTGTGAAACACTATTATACTGTAAATTACAATAATTTGGTATACTTAACTTCTGTGGCAAAGATGACGAGGAAAGTGTTGGTGTTGTTAGCGGCACATTTAAAGACGTTGTTGGTGGAAGCTGTGGTGTGGCATCCTTGTGTTGTGGTGGCGTTGTAGAGATTTTTAAAAGTGCGTCTACAGACATCTTCAATGTTTTTAGTTCTTCTCTTAAATCGGCAACCGCGTCATACTGCAAAATGGTTTTGTCGTGTTCACCTTCACTATTTAACGACTCCTGAGACTCTTTACCGGCCTCCGGCATGTCGGCATCTTCTTGTTGCTGAGTAAAGTCCATTTTATTTTTCGACATCTTCAGGCGGTTGCTTCTTAAAAGCATTTAACACTCACGCAAAGACAATTGTGCTTCGAGATCAATCCGGAAAGTGGCACAATTGTATAATAAAAAATGTTGCGGCTGCAACTATTGGCGGCTATGAAATTATAATAAAACGCAACTCTAATTGCTGTGTGGATGGTTTTATTATCTAACGAGTATCGAAACAAAATCAAATTAATTATGCATTTATATATGTATTAAATGCATATATATACTTACACAATTTTACAAAAATAAACTTTTATTTAACAATACGTGCGTGAGTTGCTTTTCTTCCCGTTTCATTTAACGAGCATTCGTTCAAAACGCCATTACGAAGCGTCGTCAAGTTTTTTTTTATATTTGAACGAATGCTCGTTAAATCCTGAACGCGAAACCAACAATTAGCAAAACAACTCAACTATTCAAATATGATATTTTTAATTCTCAACACCATGTGTTTTTCTTGTGCACGTGACACTTTTCTTTTAGTTTAAATTCTGGAAGATAATCGTTACTTACGATCCCTGATCAATAATATCAATATAACGAGTAAATGTAATTTTTACGAAAACAAAATAATTTCTGTAATCAAAACAATAATTTTAATATTAATTTCATTAAAATAAGTGCTTTAATTACCTACCTGGCTACTCTCAGATACTCTCAAATTAAAATATATACGATTTTACAAACACGATTTTATGGCTACATGGACTTGTGACTAGTAAAGATGCGCATACGACTAGTAATAACTAAAAGAAATTCTGCAATTGGCTGAGAGACTCCTGGTAGGTAATTGAGGGTTAAATATACATATGTATGTACAAAGTTATGTTTTTTCACTTTTAGAAACTCAATCTTTATTTACTTAAATTTATTTTGTGTAATATATTTTTTTGTTGTAATTTTGAATTAATTCAACCCTTGACACTTTTTAAGTAATAAAAATAGTTTTAAAAGTTTTCTTATTTTGAAATGCTAAATATATATTTTTACATTTCAAAATAAACCTTTTTAGTTATAAACATGTTTAGTTATAAATTAAATATTTTTCCATTACCATGCACCTTGTTAAAATTATGTAGAAAAATATAACACAAATAGAATTTTTTTATAATAATATTGTATAAATTCCAATGACAGGGTTTTTTAATTTATCCCACATAATGTCATGTGTGTGTGTGTGTGTTGTTTATTTTAAATTTTATGTTGTGTTGTTTTTGTTTTTCTACAGAAAGTTGTTTTACACCAACACTTGTTCTCAATCTAACTGCCCTTTTATGTTTTTCTTTTACACTTCAGTCCAAGCACTTATTTTCATTTATTGCAAAACATATTCACACACTCACACACACACACACACACACTTTCAGACAATATGTTTCATATGTGTGCGCTAAAAAGTGGTTATGTGTCAAAGTGTGTGTAAATGTGTCACAAATGATAAATGAAAATAACGTTCGTTTTCTCTTTCTCTCTCACTCTGTCTCTTGCTCACTATCTTTATATTTTTACAGTTAAACATGGAAAAGCAATATGAAAAAAACAAAAATAAATGGGAAAATGATAATAATAAAATATGTATTGCTTTTTACTTATAACTATTGCTTTTAAGGTATGTTTATTTTTCTTCCATTTTTTTTCCTTTCAATTCTCTTTTGGTCTATTTTTTTACTACATTCAGTAAAGCAGAATGTTAAAAATTTTAGTGTTGATTATTTAGAAAGAACAACGTTTGTTTACTGTTGGATAATTTGAAAGGTTATTGGCATGTGTTCAAATAGTATAAATTGTTTCTTAAGGTATGATTCTGGATGAATTGTTCAAAAGTTTTTTTTTTAAATAAAATGCATAAATTTATGCTGTTGCTTATGAGATCGGAAGGAGTCTGCAGTTTAATTATTAAGGTAGATCTACATGGTTAAAATCTTTGAGAATATTTTTAGCTAGAAGTGTGAGTTCGTAAAGCCTGTTGCTAAATTTTTTCATAAGTACTCGTATGTTCGAAATTTAATGCGAAATTTATCGAAATCATTTTTAATTTTATATTCTGATGTTGCAGACCTTCTGTGCAATACAAATTTACTTCAGTTTGAAGTGTCAGCTGTAGCAGCAGAAGAGATTATTCTATTACAGTTTATTTGTATTACATTTTTTTACTTTGATGGTAAAAGTGTGGCTGTGGCACAGAAAGGGGAAAGAAAACTTAAGTATATATTCTGTTTTACGTCTAAAGTTTTTTTTAAATTAAGTTCAAACAATTCCCACTGAGTAAAATTATATTCCTAAGAGACACACATAAGTATGTACTGATGTATGATGTGAATGTGCGTAATATCTACAAATTGAGAACTGCTGTTACATGCCTGGCAGCGTTTTAAATTAAAATGAAATAAGAATATAAGGAAATAAAATCCTTCAGCTGTTTATAAAATACTTGCAGTAGAAAGTTAGTAAATATAAAAATATTTATTACTATTATTGATGCTGATTTTCTTCCAACTATTACCTGGCAATAAAGAAAAGCTGCTCATGTCTTACTCAAAATTCAAACTGAAAAGCACTTCTAAGCTTTAAGTGAGTTTTAAAATGTGGTCGTAATTCCTTGAAACTTGCTGCTTTTTTGCGTTACCCAATTAATGGAAGAGTTTTAAATATAAATTTTAAATGAATATTAGCTATTTATTTGAGTTCAGATATATTTCAAAATAAGTTTGCATAGTGAAGTGAAATAAATAATAAAAAAAAAAAATAATAAATTTCGTGTAATTTTCTTAACAGTCTCAGAATTGAAATGTATCACAATACTCGCATTTTCTGTGCCACTGCCCATCTCTATTTGTTTAGACGAGTGTGTTTGGCAAGATAAGTTATTTGACATACATTTTTAATGAAATAGAATACGAGAATTGATTTTCTTATATATGGAGTCGGTAAATGAGCTTAAAAGTATAACTACCCTCTAGTCAGCCTAGAACTATATGTCTCTATGACAAAACTCTTTTCCTACCGACGATTGCACTAGTTGAAATGTCGACAACTTTCCTATTATGCGCGAGTATAGATACGCTAGAGACCACAGTTCTAGTGTATTTCTGATGACATTTTGCAATAATGTTAAAAAATTACATATGTATGTATGTGTTTAAGTTTTTTGCCCCAACCCTTATAAAATTGTAGACGAGGGTCACTAAAATGTATTAGTGAATCTTTGGTTCAAATGTCTACATATGGTCGTTAAAGAATAGTGCTCACGATTAGTGGTAAATTTTCAATGACAACCATATGTTATATGTCAATACGCGATTACATTGGCTGAGTACACCTAGTCAGAAGTACTATTGACACTGTCACTAGTAAATCACTACTATTTTACTATAGAAATCTAGCGATGAAATATCGATATTATAGACTAGAACTCTTAAAATGTATTTGTGAATCTGTGGTGCCAATGTCTCCATGTGGTCCCAAAAGAACTACTTACTCAGCAGTGCTACAGTCTAGTGGTAAATTTTGAATGGCAACCTAGTGTTAGATGTCAATAGATGATTCCATTGGGTGGTGTACACCTGGTCGATAGTACTACTGAAAATGTCACTATTCGCATTTTCTGCAAGGTATTCATTTTTGTTTGACTGTCTTCGTTAAGTTTTATCACTCTACCTATTTTTGAAAATTAATAAATAAAATATTTCATTCCATGAAAATAATTGAAAAATATAAAAAATTCCTCTTTAATTAACATTTTATTACAGTTTAAATTGAATATATAATATATATAATATTACTTTCGTAATATTTTCACTATAAGTAGACTTAAGCTCTTTATTTTATAAAATAAAAAATATTCCTGCCTTGCAGCTGTTTGTTGTTGCTTGTGACAACTCATTAGAAAACCTTTATCTAAATTAAAGTTTTTCTTTTAACTCTTAAAAACGTTTAGAGATATTTTATTTAACATTTTGAACTTTTATATATAATTTGAACAAAGGTCTGCACCTAAAGCTGTCACTGTGAGCTCTTTATATATATGCAATAATAATAATAAAAATAATAATAACTTGGTTGTCTGCCATAATTTATTTTAATGGAAAAAGCTATTATATATAATCGAAAGATCGCCAATGCTGTCAAGCTATATAAAGAGGGTAAAATGTATACATGAAAGGCTGAAATATTATACATGTCTATATAAAACTTTTCATTCCTAGATGTTACAACTTTAATAGGATATTGAAAAGGATTGGGCAAGAAAAACTTTAGAAAACTTTTAGTATGATTTATGTTTACAAAGTTTTTTATTTTTACAGTTACACTAAACTTTAAATAGAAAAATAATGCATTCCATTAAATGATTAAATTAAACAATTAATTACTGTCTGTTAGTTATTGATAACCAACAACATAATAATAAGAGCATTTTAGTAAATATCCATTTGGTTTAGTCATTTCAAATGATAAATAATATTTAGGGCCTAATTGTCCAAATCACTTCACTTAAGTGATATGTAAGTAAAAATATAAAAAAATGATAATGTGATAACTTTTAAGGAACAAATAAGATCAAGGTTAAAAGAAAACATCGAGCCATGGCCGCCAAAAAAGCTTAACCGACACATTTTTTTAACCTCGCCTTTTTACGAATATCTATTATTTACGATAGCTAATAATTTATTATCGTCAAAAAATTAAGCTTGAAAATTATGTGGCTTAAGTTTATGCGGTTATGGCGCGATATTTTGACAAACATTAAAATAACGGAACAACTATTTGTTTTTGAAGGACGCCACAACCATATTTTGTTTGAAATTTTATTTATTTTTTGTTTTTCGATGAACTTCAGTTCTCGATTTGGTAAGTAACCTGGGCTTTCTTTTACAGCACCTTTAATTGATTTAATTTTATTTATTCACACCTGCATAAAATGTAGCCGATTTTAATTAAAATCTTTATCAAAATCTATACCGTTTACATCCATTTTTTGTGACATATATTAAGATTTAATATCCAAAACAAAAATTATTGACTGAAATTTTTGCTAAACTACAACCATACAACTGTTATATCGAATTCACATAGCTTTTTAAAAACACCTGTTTACTTTTAGTATAGTTTTGGGAGAACTATAGTGGATTCACTAAGTACTGCTACATTTGAGGTAGATTTTGTAAAATTTTGTGAATAAATTTTGTTCGAAATCTTGTAAGTACTAGATTTTGCTCAAATGTAAACGCAATATCAGACTTTAAATAAATGAATTCTAAAGTATTTAAGTCAGGAAAACTTTTGTAGTGCGTTTACATTGAGCAAAATCTAGTATTTACGAGATTTTAGGCAAAATGTTGTATACTTCGTCATTACATTTTGTGGAAATCTTATGAAAATCTAGTAGATTTTATGACCTAATTCTGTTCGACGATTGCATGCTCTTGTCTATGGACAAAAAAAAGCCGCAGTTGTGATTCTTTAAAACAATTATTATTTATTGTTTATGCTATAAGGTTCGTGTATTTGATTTATGATTTTGATCCAAACATTATTTTCAACACATACTTTTTCATAAATTTTTCAAACTATTGTATAATAGCTTAATTTAGTTTTTATGTTTTAAAAATTTACTTTAAAATACGTAAATTCAATATTTTTAACTTTTTTATTGTTTTTAATTTAATTTAATTCTGTCACTCATTCATTTCATTTGAAGAAATTTATTTTTTTACCTGAACAACAATTTGTTTATTTTTTGAGCGCACGTGGTCTAGTTACCCGGCGCCTTTTGTTTATTTTAAAAATCAATTTTTAAGGTATATTATTTTAAATAAATAAATAAATAAATGTTTTAAAAACATGGATATAATATTTAATTTTTCATTATCAAAGACAACAACCAGTTTTGAAGAAAATAATTTATAGAGCATTTACACCTGCACAAAATCGAGCAGATTTTAATTAAAATCTTAATGAAAATCTATACCGTTTACACTATGTTTTTTATACTTATCAAGATTTTTTTTATCCAAAACACAGTCCATTTTCTGAAAAATTTCCAAATTTACAACCAAACAACTTCAATGTAGCCAATTCACACACAAGCAGGCCGCAGCTAATTCAATCATCTCTAATATAAGTATTTTGTACAGGGTAGTAAAAACAAAATAGAAATATTAGCTTTCTAGTAGATTGCCTATAAATCAACTAACAAAGTAAATTTTGTTTTGTATGGAAAATCTAGTAGAAAGCAGATAGCTTTAGCTCGAAAACTCATAAGTACTAAATTTCGAGATAATGTAAATGCCCTATTAGAGAATGCAAATACAAGAACTTACTGAATTAGGGCATTAATGATACAACTACGGTTTTTTAAAATTTATACTAAAAAGGCAGCCTGTGTGTTTAAAAAGGTATGTGAATGGGCTACATCGCATCTTGTAGTTTTGGTAAATTTTGTTTTGTATAAAAAATCTCGATAGATGTCAAAAATCTACTAAATTTTGTGCAAGTGTACATGCGGTATTATATGGATTAATGTTGCCTTTTTAAATTTTAAAGCATTTCCAAAAAAATTTAAAGTAAGACTGCTCTTAATTTTTTTTCATGGAGAACTTAAAATAAAAATGACATTAACTTTCGTGTACAAGTTCGTTCAGAAGCAGTAAATCTAAATTATAATTATAGCACATACAGCGCTTTAATACCCATAAGTAAGCAATATATTTATATATATTTTTATTTTATGACACTGTTGTTTTAAATACTCCCAAGAGCATGCAACACAATTTTCTTAAATACTTAATAAACTCAAACAATATAGAAAAAATTCATTACTTTACATTAAAGGAAATAAAAATATAAAATAATATTTATATGCTCCACAAAACTCGAAGGAAACAAAAGTATGTGAACTTGAAATTGCTGCAATGAGTAAAGAGCAGAATGGAGAAAAAGAAATGAGTATACATTTCTGTTCCTTTCGTTTTTGTATAGCCTTGACAGAATCATAAATCACCAGGGAAATTGTAATTAAAGAGAGAATTTATAAACATTGAAATTTATAGAAGTAAAATTAAAGTGGAGGAAGCAATTGTTCGTACCCACTTCAATACTTCCAAAGAAATTTTATATATATATATATATATTTTCGTTATAAAAACAAAAGGAAATAAATAAAGCTGCGTAAAAGAAAAAATGCTTCGAAATTGAATTAAATGACAAATTGAACTAAATAAATGCCTTGTAAGAAGCAATTATTTTCAATGCTTTTCATTTATTTGCAGAAATTCAATCAATTCATTTTGTTGTGTTAGCAAATAATAAAGGATATTTATTTAAAAATTTTTAATTCCTTTACAAAAATTTAAATTTTCAAATATCAACTGCTTGACATATTTAAAACAAGTAGAAATAAACGTAAATGAGTTGAGGTTTTCGTAAGTATTATTTTGGTCTTTTGAAAAGATATTATGCTAACTCTAACTAATTCTGCCACTTCAATTACATCGTGGCTTGCAACAACGATAATTTAAACGAAAGGACCTTGATTGAGGTCTAAATGTACAGAATAAATTTGTTTGCTGTGTCGCTACATTTATTCAGTTGTTTGCATTAAAAAAACACACTGTTCTTGATTTTATTACAACGAAATTTTTTATTTTCTAGCTTCTGGTTTCTACACAAAAAAAAAATTGCTATAATTTTAGCATGTGCAGGTGGTTGTGATTTTGTATGTGTATTCGTATTTTTTCGTTGTTGGGTTTTCCCTGTCATTTGTTAAATTGTTAGTTGCAAACAGGTATTTTGCGGCTTCCTGTGGCGGCAACGTCAGCATTTACTGCTGTTGTTTATTTATTTGTTGTTACCGCTGTTGTTGCTTAAAATGTGATGAACAATTGTTGATGATGATATGTTAAATGATAGCCGAAGTTGGTGAGCATTTGAAGGTTTAGTTTTAGAATTTTGTAAGAATTTAAGTAAGAAATTTTGGGAAATTAATTTTATATTGTTTGTTTGGTTTTTTTAAGTGTAACATTTTATTTTATTAAAAATAGTTTTCTCTTCATAATTTTTGTTCAAAAATAGATTAATAAATTTTGCATTTTAAGGTTTCAAAAATATTTTTTCGATCAACACTTTTAATTGAAAAAAAAACAAAAACAAATTAAAAATTTAATTTTGTAAATTAAACTAAAGGGTGGGCAAATTTGAGGTTAGAAAGTAAATTGATCAAATGTCAAGAATTGAGCTGTCCTCCTTTGACTTTTAGTTAGTAAAAAGTTGGGAAATTTCATCCATGGATTGCTACATTCTTCAACAAAGAATTTTAATTCTGAAATTAGAGAATTTTAAAACCACAAACAAATGATGCTTTGAAAGATGAAATGCGGTGCAGCATTGACGAGATAAACAAAGCTTTGTTGCAAAATGTGATTCAAAATTTTGTGAAAAGAGCTGACGTCTGCCGACGTGGTAGAGGTGTACTTTACACTGGTATCAATAAAACTGAATTTGTCAAACTGAATTAAAGAACTGAATTGAAGAATTATTTTGTTACGAACCAACGGCATTTTTCACAAACTTCAATTTAATGCTAGCAAGGATTTTAAACCTTACGTCAAGAAACCTGCTTCTTAAGAATATTTGCTGCCGAGCATTTACAAGAAATTTTATTACTCAATTAAATTACTGCATATATTATTTTCACAAAATAATTTCCCAAATTTTTTTTTAAATAAGTAATAAATGTTGTATCTTTAAAGCTCTTTTGTATCTAATCAATCCGCTAATTATGAACTTTATTTTGAGTTACCCTGTAAATTTAGTTATCGTAGCTTATTTTTATGATAACTTTAATCTAAAAAAAAAAAACAAAATGCTGCTGCGTTTGATTGTTATAAATGTTTCAATAAAATGTTAGTCAGACGTCATGTTGAGTTTTTCATTTAATAGTTGCGCCATGAGAAAAATAATTTATTTTTCCACAAAGTCAATATTTATTTGCATACTTTTTAATTAAAACGTTAATCTTTTATTTTTGAAAATAGAAATATATGCTGGCAAAATGTTCTCTAAACTGGAAGTAGTTTAATAGAAAAGTGTGAGTCTGTTTGTTGTTCTTTTTGCACTTATTAAAACATAAAACTAAACAAACATTTTAAGTATATAAAGGATATTTCACCATAATAAAATATAAACCAAAATATCCTTACTAAGCATGCAAAGCGTTTTTTTTATGCTTTTGGGGCATTTGATAATATTTAGTTCCATTTAGGACTTAATTAAAAGTTAAAATTAATAAACAGCTGCCAAAAATCCATTGCAGCAAATGACTTGATATAGAGGCCAAATACAGGAACAACACGTAATCGATTTTCTGTGCTGTAAATTTGAGTTTGTAACGGGTCTTCAAATAGGTATTTCGGATTGACATTGGCTCTTTAGTTAAAGTTATATCTGTCAAATTTTCTATCATTTATCCAGTTTTTTTACCAAATATCTGTGTTAGACGACACATGAAAATAGCAAAATTATTTTGTCGAAGCGGGTGTTCTGTTTGTGCAATGTTGCACTCGCTTTATCCGTAATCGTTCGAGACGATGACAAAATCAATGCATACCGAAAAAGTTACTGCGTGGTCTGAATTTCGGGATGGTGGAGTCCGGTGCATATTTATTTGAGAACGCTATTGGACAGAATATCACTGTCAAAGACGAGCACAATAGGTTTATATGATTACCAATATCTTGATGATAATAGAATGATGTAGACATCAAGGACATATAGTTTTAATAAAATGATGATCAAAAGATGATGGGAACTAGTCTTTTTTCGTGAGCTTTTCTTAAGTGCAAATAAGGCAAAAATATCATCGCTCATCCTAATTTATGCGCCATGGATTGGAAATTGGACAGACCATTTGCTGCTAACATATACACGATGTTATATAAATAATATCTCGCACACACTCTTTTTTTATTTAAATTTAAATGTGTGAAAGCATTTAATGAAATACCCTTTATATTCATTGTACTGTAACCACTTGACACACATTGGTAATTATTTGCAATATGTGCATATGTGAGTGAGAGATACACACACTATTTTTGCAAATATTTTCCTTGTGTGTATGTTATTTAGAAAGTTGTGTTCTAAGTTTGAGAGTAAAACATAAAAGTTTGCAAACATAATAAACACTCACAATCCCATACAAATTACGAGTAAATGATGAAGAAAATTTTTGTCACAGCTAATATTGAAGAGCTCATTAATGCTAATGGTACTTGTGTTAATTATTCTCATAAAAAATATTCAAACATATAATTTGTTATACAATTTAATTGGAGAAGGTTAGTGTTACTGTGAGTGTTGGTGTTGGTCTTAATGTGGGTTTTGGTGATTGTAATGTTAGTGTAATTCAGAGCTGCTAACAGAGAGACAACCGAGAGAAATGTATGAGCGTATTTGTATTCATTTGTACAAAAAGCCGTTGTCCGGCACTTGTGCGCTTCTCGGGGCAGCTTAGGTGTAAGTGCTGGTGTTAGTGTTAGTGTTAGTGTTAGTGTTAGTGTTAGTGTTAGTGTTAGTGTTAGTGTTAGTGTTAGTGTTAGTGTTAGTGTTAGTGTTAGTGTTAGTGTTAGTGTTAGTGTTAGTGTTAGTGTTAGTGTTAGTGTTAGTGTTAGTGTTAGTGTTAGTGTTAGTGTTAGTGTTAGTGTTAGTGTTAGTGTTAGTGTTAGTGTTAGTGTTAGTGTTAGTGTTAGTGTTTCTTGGTTAATTAGAAACCAGGATAGTTCCCACCCAAAATTAATCACAACAACTTTCATTGGTAGTTTTTGAATAAATTGCCTGCGGAATGCAGGAATTCTAATACGATATATACCTCGTATTTAAATCTTTAGTTATTAGGCATTGCTTGGACTTACAAAAAAACGCGTATTACTGAAGTTAAAAATTTAGAGCATAATCACCTTATTCGATGTCACGTCAATTAAATACCAAAAAAATTGGGCTTGTCAAAAAAAACTGCTATTGACGTGCTCACGCTATTTTGTAGTCAATAAGGCACTGAAATAGGCTACCATAGGTACAGAATTGTTCTCGAACGCCCAATTTTTTAACATTATATTGACGTGACGTCGATGTTGACAATTGGAATAAAGGCGAATATTCCTCTTGAGAAGATAGGGTTTGTATAATAAAATTCTACCTAATTATTTTATTATAAATAATCTTAATGTCATCAGAACTTAAATGCTATTAACGCGGTAGGTATTAGGTATTTATCGCACAATCAAGATGTCGGCTGCTTTGGGCATTCCATCATAATGCTGCTCTTGAGATGCTGTTATGCGGTTTCCGCAAATTATGTTCTATAAATTTCCACTTTGCTTTGGATATTTGGCGGATTATGGGCTCCCCATTTATCATCCTGCAGAGATCTGCGATTGTGACTTTTTTGGCCAGAATATGTGACATATTATGTGTAGGCATTTATTAACGAAGCGTTGTAGTTGTTGTGTAATTACTTGTGTCAACATTTTCCAGCTCTCACTGCCATATAAAGAATAGGGTGGATTTCTTACACAAATTAAATATTATTGATTTTTCCTCAAAGTAATTTTTTATTGATTGACATATATTTTTTGCTAAATCATACAAATGCGGAGAGTGAGTGCCCTTGGTTAAATCTATTTTCAATCTCCTCTTTAAGTTCTCTTAGTATTGATGCAGATAATTCTCAAAATATTTTAAATATATAATAACTATTTTATTTAGCTTAAAGCCTTTTTTATTAAGTTATCAAAATTTATTCACAATATTTCGACACCTCTTCAGGTATCTTCCGTATTCAGGTGAAAATTATTATTTTAAAAATAATTACTTCTCACGAAATTTGCTTTTCATTCTTATTTACTAAAGTTAATTTTAACAAAATATTTTTTTCGATATCAGTTTTTATGAGCAATTATTTTTCTTTTGCTGTTTCCATTGACATACTATACCTGTATACATCATTTATATTTATTTTTATCGATGATGATGATGTTAAGAAGATGAGCTTGCAATTTTTTAATGCCGATATATGAATAAAGCATAAAAAACCAAAAACCAATTGTTTACTTTTAATTATAGCAATACATAAACACACATACACATATACACTGTAACTACAATCATTTGGTGTTAAAAAAATAAAGGAAATCATTGTGCATCATTCAATGCGCGCTGGCAGTTATTTATGAAGTATTAAAGAAAATGCAGCAAAATGAAGAGTGATGATTAAAGCAAAACCATAAACTGAATTGAATGATTGGTCAGTGGCAGGTGATAAGTATGCTACTAAATTACAAAAGAGGAAGATCCTAAATTTTTTTTTTTGACGAAGTGACAAATTCAGTAAACAGAACATACACCCAGGGAAAAAACAGCATAAAATCAAAAAAAACCATATTGAGTTAATAAGGAACATTAACGAAAGTCTAGTCATGTTGACATTTTTTATTTTTATATGGAAAAATATTAATTTACAGTATTAATTTATTAATTTTAGTTATTTTAAAGTATCTCAAGATACATTTTCCATTGTATTTTAAAATTACTGAATTAATGTGACACGTTCTTATTTTTAAACTACAGCTTTTACCTGAGTGTACAAATTCTTAAAAAATGCTTAAGTTGACTTAAACTAGAGTTGAGATATGGAAACTATTGTAATTTTTGCTTCGGCATTAATGCGGCTTATTGGCCGGGCTTCACACACTATTAATTATATTTCGTTGTAAAAACTACTTTTTATGGTGTCTAAGCAGAATTTTGAACACTTAAATTCGCTTTGCAACGTCTGTCGATGTCCTTGCTTTTGGATGCATTTTTGTGCTTTCAAATGTTCTGATATTGTTGCCTGAATTATCATTTATTATTTAGCAAAGTTCTTCTTGTGTTTAACAATAATATTCATGAGTAAAACCTCTAATTAATCATAATCGAATTTTTTTTGGGCTCAAGTTTGGGGTCTTCATTTTCAGTGTCAAAATCTGAAATCTTCTCAACCATCTATCGCATGCAAAGATCCATAAATAATATTCAGACAAATCTTATGTTCACATTATTAATGTGAGATCAACAATGTTCCGCAAAAACTTATTTGCCAATTCACAGTTGCAGTAGGGCATATTTATGTACATAAATTTTAATAATGCAAAATATTTCACGGAAACGTGCCACAGCAACTCATAATAAATATAAACATTAAACCATATTTAATCGTTGCTATAAAAATAAGAAATTAATTAATAAAAATCTATAATAAAAACGCATACTCACTCACAATGAAGAAAGCAAAAAAAAAGAGAGAAAAACTCACAACTGCTTCTTGATGCCGTGCAAATATAATTAAAAATTTGTTTGATTCACATAAAAATGTATGAAAGAGTAAAAAGTGAAAAAATTACAAAGAGAGATAAATACAAATTTATTAAGATTTTTCCTTGTATAATTAAAATTTTGTTTGCACAAATAATGTGTGGATATTAAAATTACGTGCACATTTATAATTGAAATGAATTGAATTGGATTTGAACAATTTTCAAATTAATTTGAACATCAGGGAAAATGATTTTATTTGATAACATATTAAAGCTACTCCAATTTTACTTGAGTCATGAAATCGGTTTTTTTTTAACTCCCGACAAAAAAAGGGGTCTTATAAGTTTGTAGTGTGTCTGTAGTCTGTATATCTGTGTGTCTGTACAAGTGCTCGTACAGACCAAACGGCTGGACCGATTTTGATTTAGTTTTTTCTTTTTGAAAGAGTGTTCTTAGATATGTCTGAAAAAAATCGGTCCAGCTGCTTAGATGATATCAAATCTTTTAGGTATATATCGGGGGGTTTTTAAAATTTTTAATTTTTTGTTATTTAAATAAAAAATTCACAAATTTAATAGAGTATTTTCCGCTCAGTAGTAAAGTAAGAAGATAAAAAACATGGTGATTATTAAGTTCTTGTTTCAACTTTGTTATTTGTTGAACACCTCATTAGTTTAAATGAAAGTTTATAACATAATAATCTAAGTTTATAACATAATAATCTAGATATTTTTGGGCAAAGGTTCCCTAATGATCTGCACTAGCAACAGTAAATAACACAGTGTGACAAAAAGAAATACCTGCGAAGTGTTATTGTTTTTCTGGTAGGTATTGTCGAGTATAACAACAATCTGCATTTGAAGTTTTCCAAACACATATAAAAAACAGATAAAAAAAGTTTTTCGTACCCGTATGCGTTTATAAACCTCTAACTACGTTAAATATTAACCGATTTCAAATTTATAAATGGATTTACAAAGAAAAGACTATGACCTTTCTTATCATATATATACATATACTATTTCAGTAAATTTCAGATATATGTATGCCTGCATTTTTTCACCAAATATAATTTTTTCTACTTTGGATTCGTTCTTAGACAGTATTTTTGTGCTGAAACCATAGTGTTTATAACTTTATTTATAAAGTATAATTGATTATAAGTAATTCGCAGGTTTGTTTAAAAAAATTCTTTCGAAATTGACTGAGTTATTCAATATTTTATTGCAAGACTTATTGTTGAAAAACTACCTGTGTGATGTATTTCGCGTTCTATTTATATGCTTTCTGTGTATTTAGGCTTCGAGGATGATGAAAGTACAATTTTAAAGACATATATCAACAAAGAGTAAAAACTTTATACAACAGTGGTTGCCAAACTTTTTTCTTTCTTGAGAACCATAAGAGAAAAAAGTTTGGCGACCACTGTTATCCAAAAAAAATTTTCAGAAGAATGTTTGTTTTTTAAATATTCAAATATTTTTTTGTACGTAAATTGCCGCTTACGATAAAATTTTACAGCCCGTATCTTAAAAGTTATCTACAATTTTGGCATTTTGATAATTCTAATTCTATGGGTAGGCCCACCAAATTTTAATTTCAATAAAAAAGTCTATTTTCGATAACATGTCGCTTATGATAAAATCGGAAATAACGCGCGATATGTTATTGGATTGCAACGTCGAAAAGTCTTCTGTATATTTCGAGCCTTATTTTCGATTTAACCGTAAGCGACATATAGTAAAAACTTTTTTATTTAAATTAAAATATTATGTATGGTCCTAACTATTGTTTAAAATGATCAAAATGGCAAAAATGTTGGTATATATATAATAATATATACGTATGTAAAACATATTGAAATATTATAAAAAAAGCAATTTGAGTATGTTCGAATTTATTATTGCTGATTACTGAAAATTTAATGCACCTTATCATATAATAAATCATTTAGGTACTTTATAAAAATTGCAAAAAAAATTTTAGTAATCAGTAAAAATTTACTGGTTAAAAAATTATTTTTACTGAAATTTTAGTAGTACTGCAAAGTGCCCATCTATGATAAATGCCTTAAGTACAAACAATTAATATTGGCTTATGGTAACTGAAATAAGGTATATTAATTTTTGACTGTACTGTATTTTAAAATCTATGGAAAACTGCATCTATTGTATTGGAATTATTAGTTATGGGGGTTTGTGGGGAATTGCTCATAGGCAAGTGGAAAACATTAAATAAAAATTTTGATAAAGCTGGCCTGTGTGGATTTGTAAAATTTGTATTAAAATCTCCACCCATAATAATTGGCATGAGATAGAGATTGTTACCCAATTGTCGTGCACCAGGTTCAGTGTAAGGCAACAGTACATAATGAAGATATGTTATAATATAATATTATAAATTATTTATAAAGTCTGCTATATATCTTTTAAACAAATATTTGACATTTAAAACGCTCTTTTATTTAAAAGCTTATATATATTTGATTTATTTTATATATTTAAAATTTTTAACAAAATTAACCCCACTGGCAACACTTTTTCACTTCTCAAGCAATTTCTATAAAAATTAACTCCTGAAGTTATGCTTTAAAATTCGGATGAGTTATTGCTATGCAGCTGTTAAGTTTCTTTGTACTTCTTGTTCGTATGAATATACTGAACAATCATACTTATGTAGCTCAAACCGATTTCATAATGCGGTGTGCATCTCAAATAGTGCAAATAGTGAAGTTGTAGCGATTTACTAGTGACATTATCAGTAGTAGTAGTGACCAGGTGTACCCCAGCAAATGGAATCATCTATTGATATTTAACATAGGATTGTCATTCAAAATCTACCAGTAGACTTTAGCATTATTCTTTTACAGCCATATGTAGACATTTGAACCAAAGATTCACTAAAACATTTAAGTGACCCTCATCTACAATTTATAAGTGTTGGGGTAACAAACTTAAATACATATATACATAATTTTTTAAAATTATTGCACAACATTATAAAAAAGAAAAACTAACTATTGACGCGTTCGTTGACAATGTCACCAGAAATATACTAGAATTGTTGTTTCTAATGTATCTCTACTCGCGCATAATAGGAAAGTTGTCGACATTTCAACTAGTTTAATTGTCGCTAGAAAAAGAATATTGACATAGAGACATATTGGTCCAGTCTGACTAGAGGGATCTTACTCAAAATTTGTGATTGTATTGTGAAAACGATTTTTACCCCCTAGCGTATATATGTTTAGACATAAAAACTTCTCCTGTAAAATTTTGTTTTTTTTTCGCTTACGTTTAAATCGGAAATAGGTCTTTGTTACAGATATACATATGATTGTCCTAATAAAAGTTATTGAAGCGCTCTATAAGTGTTTATGATGTTGCTGTTTTTATCAAAATAGTTAAAATAGTTAAAAAAAGTTTTTTAATTTATTTTTTTTTGTATATTTTGATAGAAGAAAATCTGATATATCGAAATTTGCAAAAATCTCGATTTCAAAAAAATAATGAGCTAAGCCCTTTCTATACTTAAGGTAACGATATGTAGTATTATTATTGTGTAGCATGCTGTGGTCTTTGTTAAATGTCGGAAAATGTATCCATGCCTTCAGCCAATGAGTTATAATTAGTAGTGCTGTGCTTTGATGTGAATTTGTGGAAAGAAGCACCAGTTGTGATGTTAAATATATATTTCTTATGAATGATTTCAGCACCTTAACGAAGCTTCTCAAATTTTAAAATAAAAAATATTATTAAAACTTTTTAACTTTTAACGACTTTTTTAAAGAGTAACGCCAGTCACATTTAATTCCATTAACGTTTGAATGTTTAATTGTGCTTATTAATAGAGTTGAGTACTGGAGTAAATATAAACAATAAATAAATTTATTTATAATAAGTAAGAGAAAAAAGTTTTAAGTATATTTTAAGAACTTTTCCAAATGAATTAAGACTAGAACGTGCACCTCTTGTTCGTACAGAAAAGGTACTTATTTTTTGTTTACAAAATTTATTAATTCTTTTTTCTTTTGTTTTGTAGACTATTTTTATTTTACTCATAATATACGGGTATGACTTTTTTATTTTACTGGCAAGTTGCGAAAAAATATTTTTTTTTGCAATTCATTTTATTTCCCCTCCCTTTTTTTTAATAAATATTACTGCCTTTTTGATGTTTGGTAGTCGGATGCTTGGTTGTTTTGTCGGTTTGTTAGTTGGATGAACAAATGTGTTTTTCTTTTTTAGTGTGTTTTATGTTTTACCTTTGTGATAGGGTACCAAAAAGGTACGAGTAGCAGAATGTTGCAATGTTTTTTTTTGTTCTTGTACACTAGTGTTGTTTTTTACTTCCCAGCAAACTGTATATATATTTTATTTTTAATTTAATTATACAGGGTGTCTCAGAATTGTTTGTATATTTACGGCCTCGCCCATGATGTCGACAAGAAACTATCGACAGATAAATTATTGTCGACATCGTGGGCCAGGCCGTTAGTTTTAGTGTATCGATGAAAAAATACGCAAGCCACATATCGAAGCAATTGAGGAATTGAGATGGTTGTGAAAAAAGATCATAGTGTCATAATGTATTAAATGTTTTGTTTGAAAGAAAAAACAAAAGTAAAAACAATTATATTAAAATAATAAAAAAAAATCATGAATACAATTAAAATTATTATTAAGAACTTATTTCTGAACAATAAAATATCGTATAAATCAATATGTTCCCGCTGGCGGCCATTTAGTCGGTTGCTGAAAGTGCTTATGACAGAGCAACAGATAGACTCAGTGATATATGCCGTTTGGTGATATATATTTTTTTGTAAAAGTACCCAGAAAGTCGGTTGGCATTGAATTTGTATTTTAGATAACCTTATAAAGTTTAATTAGGAATGCCAATTTGTGTTACCTCTTCTGGAGACACATGATTTTTCGAATTGAGATGTTAAGATCGTCAAGAAAAAAAGCAGAAACAGGTTTGGATGATTTTGAAAGCAATGATGCCAACTTTTTTTGGCTCTAAGAGCACATAACAATTTAAAAGAAACACTAAAAAGCGTAATTTTAAGATCTTAAATGCGTACAAGGCACTAACGTGAAAATAATAATATGAAGTTTAATAGTGTTTAATATTTTCCAAGCTATTCTCTATTTCGGCAAGATTATCAACATCTTTAGTGAAATACATCAGACTAAAAAGGTATGCTTAACACTGAAAAAAATACAGCAAGTTTTTATTAAAGAAATTTTAAGAAATATTAAGAAATATTAAGAAATTTCTGCGATACGAACTTTAGCCCTTTCAAATCATATATATAGAAACAAATGAAGTTCGAACAATAATAATTTTTCTTAGTTTGACACTAACGCTCAAATTTGGCGTTTCGAGTCTTGAAAAAGCACTAAAAATACTGCTAAAAGCACCAAGTTGGCTGTTAATTGGCTGTTTCAAAGTTTCCAATACACCAATCTGAAACAACGCATACCAAAGCACGATTTTTCATATATTTGTATTAATTTTCATTTAATTGGTTCAGAAGATTTATTTTTTTAAACAGTGAAAAACTTATAAAAAATATAAATATTTAAATTAAAAAAATAATAAATTCATAGTAAAACCAAAAGTATAATCCATTTCTCAATTATTTTATTTTGAGCTTGTGTCATCTAAATCGTTTACAATAGGCGCATTTATAAGACGTAGCTGTATCGCTAAACAGTTGTAAAACTGTTGGCCCCAACAGTTTTATCTTAGAAACGGCTTGAAGGATATAATTTAGTTTAACATTCTTATTTCGTTTCTTTATCACATTTGTAATGTAAAATTTAACAAATATTTGCTCCTGCCACCTAACAAAGCATATAAAAGGCATAACTATATTCTATCAGCTGCTTAGGCTGATCACAACATGTTGACTAGAGGTAGCGAAAAAATTTTATGATGGAAAATTACTCAAGTGCTGTGTGGAGCGGAACTACTCAACTATGCTACACTCAAAGTTTATGCAGCAGCAACGTATTATGATTACATCCTTGCATACTACTTTTGGATTTGTCAATCGGCTCCATGAAAATTCGCCCAAAACCAAATCGCCCAAAAATTAAAATGAAAAATCGCCCAAAATTTCAAAATGAAAAATCGCCCAAAAAAATGAAAAATTACCCAAAATTTTCAATATGAAAAATCACCCAAAAAAATTAAAAATCGCCAAAAAAAAATGAAATATCGCCCAAAATTAAAAAACACCAGGAAAAAATTTAAATTATAGTAATTTCATTTTTATATTAAAATGGAAAAAGAAAAGTTATAGAACTGCGTAAGAACGTTTTCTTGCACTTGGGCTTAAGGGTTTTCTCCACCATGGTGTTTCCCGACAGGGCACTGCCTAATAAATATTTTCAGCCTTGCAAAGTTTTCCTGCGTGAGAACGTTTTTTCCAGCATGGTATATCCCGACACGGCGCTGCCTAAAATGTTTTCTGCCTTGCAAAGTTTTCCTGCGTAAGAACGTTTTCTTGCACTACCGGCCTTCGGCCGGACTTAAGGATTTTCTCCACCATGGTGATTCTCCACACGGCGCTGATTAATAAAGATAGCCTGCCTTGCGAAGTTTTTTTGTTTAATGACGTTTTCCTGCCGGCCTTAAGAATTTTCTCCCCCATGGTATTTGGGTGTATTTTTTCCTTTAATTTTTAAATGTTTCAACAATTTTGGGCGATTTGTCATTTTTATTTTTGGGCGCTTTGGTTTTGGGTGATTTTTCATATGGAAAATCGCCCAAAATTTCAAAATGAAAAATCACCAAAAAAAATTCAAAATTGCACAAAATTTTTGGGCGTTTTTTCATATGAAAAATCACCCAAATTTTGTATGGAAAAATTTTTGGGCGATTTGGTTTTGGGCGATTTTTCATGGAGCCTTGTCAATCGTACTGATTTTTTTAAGAAAATATTTATTTTTTAAATTAATTTCCCCATAAAAATTTATATCGTCGCGTCGTTCACATTTCCAGACATTTCACATACATATTTGCACTAGACTTAAATGGAAAATCTCCTTTTTTCTAATCAATGACGCAACTTCGAAGCCATGCGACGCAAAGCGAAACAAAGACGATGCAACTTCGAAATTACAGAAATTTTAAAAAACTTCGAAACGACGCAAAGTGAAGCGACACAAAACGGGGTATTAGTGTTATCATGGTCTCGCTGATTTTAGTCTTTCAAATAATTTGCTTTGCTACAGTTGTTGAATTTTTCGGTTCGACCTAGCCAGTTTCTACTAGATTAGAGAAAAACTTTCTGTAGCCTAGTACAGCAGCTCGAAATTGAATAATTCGACAAGCGTAATAAAGCCCAATAAGTCGAGTTCTTTAATTTTTATGATCCATTTTCATATGGGATCATCTTTTAAGTGTTATTTGCACCACTAAAATTGCTTAGCCTTTTACGCTCTGAAGTCACCAAACTAAAATTTTTTTTAAATTCTTGCACGCAAAATTTGTTGCCCAACCCTGAAACTGACTAAATTTCCAAAAGCCACAGTCCCTCAGTTACACTCACTCATTACGCTTTACAAATGTGAACCTTCTTTTAAAACACCTTGTTGATAATAGGTTTTCTCCTGCTGTTTCATTTAATTTTTTTTTTGCCTTTCCTTTTCTGTGTTGAGTTCAGTGTGGTTTACATGGCTCTGTGCTGTGCTGAATTATTGATTCGAATTTAATAAATTTAATTGGGGTACAGTGCAAAATGTTGTAGTGTTTCTTTTTTCTCCCATTAACTCTCTTTGATTCTGCTCTACATTCTAGTTGCTGGGCATTTGTTTTTACTTTAATATATTTTTTTTATTAAAAAAAGAAAAATTATTACAATGCAATGCAGGTAGATTATTATTGTTATTATTTTTAAATGAAATAATATTCTGGTATTATTTAATTTTTTTCGTAAACCAACCAAGGGAAGGAAAAAACTTGCTGTTATAATTAAATTTCTTATGGATTATAAATGGAATTAAAACATTAAACAAAAATATATACATTTGTAATTTGCTACAGCAAATATTAATGGATTTTTAAGGGTATTTGCACAGCATTTGCTAATTAATTTAAGCCTAGTATGCCTAGCCATGGCGAAATTAATTTATGATTGTGGGTATAGTTACATGTACGTACTTATACGTGTATGTACATATATATATGCGAACGGAAGCAAAACACATACGTAAGTATGTAGTATGTAATCACATACACATCATATCCGACGTTGTCAAGTTGTTTTGAAGAGAAAAATTGCTACTTAGCAAAAATGTTGGCTTGACATATCATATTTTACGGCACGTTGTTTTATTCTTAAATAAATCTGTACTTGGGAATTGACCTCAAGTCATGTGAATTAAGAAAATGCTAATAGAATTAACAAATATATACAATATTTTAGAAGAAATGTTAAAGGCAAAATTAGGGAAAATACTCGTATGTGTTGCTTCGAACAGGTTTTAAGCGTAACACATAAATATCATAATTATTTATATATTTAACTGAAATATTTGTTTGTTTTATTGATTAAGCATCGTTTATCTGCATTTTGATGCTAATTAAAGAAGGACTTCAACCTAAAGTATTTGAAACAAGCTAAACAAACTTTATATGTTTATAAAAAGACTCTTAATATCTTTTTGATAAACATATCGCTCTTAATCAACAAGAGGATTTTAAATCAACTAACAACATAAATATCTATCTACTATAAAAATTTCGACGTATTCCGGTTACTCTTTTGTTGATAAAATTTGTTTTACTTTATAATTTTAATTCGGAATGTGATTGTTTTTATGATGTAATTGCTAAAAAATGTTTGAGTTGTGGATCTTTTCAAATTATAGATATTATTCCCCCCCCACTAATTGCAACGTTTTAAAATAAAAATAATGTAAATATATATTCAAATGGAATTTGGTTACTATTATGTATTCGGATTTTTAAATTCTCTTGAAATTAACTAAAAATTTTAAAATTAATATTCTCTTGATGATTAAGTGCAATATATCGTTTCCTTAATAAAGAAAGGCTCTAACTTATTATTTTTTAATCCAGATTTTTGTATATATCGATGGAAAAACTTTTAATGCATTAAAAAATTGCAAAAAATATCAATATCAAAAAAATTAATAATAATAATAACAAATTAGTGCTTTTCTATATTAAGATAACGATATAATATTTCCCGATCTATGAAAAGGCTTATGACTCATAAACAAAATTTCGAGAAATCAGCTGTTACAGATAAACAATGCATTTCGTCAGTTTCTCGGCAGTTGTTCTCCTGCGTTCTGTTTCTGTTGGTCTTTTCCGTTATAAACTAGTGAAATTTTTAAATTTCTGTTAAAATGTCATTGAAGATGAAGAATTTTGCGAAGTTTTTAAATAATATTTTTATTTCCTTTTTTTCATTTTCAATTCCATGTAACTATCTTTATTCTCGATTTTCAATAAAATTCTATTTTTCTTTTATTTGTGCTCTCTTTCTTTAAATTTTTAGTTCACTTCTAAGCAAGTTAGGACTTTCTGCTTTTCACCGTGTTAAAGAGCGTCTCTCACACTATCCGAACCAAAAATAAGCGAAAAATGATTTTTTGAGTCATAAGCCCCCTTTTTATAGACCGGGTCACATATAAGCATAATAAGTTCAAAAGAGTAAGCAAAAATCCTTACAACACAAAGATCCGTATTCGATTTAAAATCCATTTTTGAGACAAGATTTTTTAAAATGAAGCACTAATAAATGTGTGTCGTTGTATATATATAATATTTATATTTTTACGTGACGTCAGTAAACTTTTTGGCATCCTTCAACATCAGTGCTTGAATTCAGTTACTTTTTGCGAACCGAACATTTTAATATTTATCGACATATTAATTCGTTTAAAGTAACGATAAAATATGATTCTTTAATTCTAATTTTTGCGATAATCTAGAGCTGAGTTTTTCCCAACATTTAATTCTTTTTCGTGTGGCATCTCTGCATACAAAATGTCAAACTAAGCGAAAAGCTCAAAGAAGAATTAGAGAAAACTAAATGAAACTGAATTTGTGATATTACTTTTTTCCACTTTATCCGATGGCGAATATCGTTAAAATATGTTACTGAATAGCGAAATTGATAAACTTTCTTCATATATACTATAACGATGCGGTATAATCGTAATAAATATTATTGAATCCAGTAGTGCAATTCAGTAACTTTTAACGATGCGACAATCGTATATTTTGTCTATATATATATATTATCGCTTACAATAAGGATTGTGTGATTCTGTAACTTCTTTTTAACGATAGCACGCATCTGATATTTTCTGTTGATTTTTATCGATAAAATTAACAGCACATAAATTATTGTCACTTCAATAACAACACAGCTGTACCTGGATTCAGTAACTTTTATAACGATAATCGTATCGTTATATTAAAAACAACTAAAATTTATCGACTGTGCTATTCAGTGACATATTTTAACGATATTCGTTGTCGGTTGGAGGAAAGTAAAATAAAATCGCATGCTCAAATTCACTGAGTTTGTCTTTATTGTGCTTCTCGCTTATTTTCCCATTTTATATACAGAGATTCCCCATAAATCACAGAATCCAGGTACTGACATTAACCTATAGCAAATAACGTTGAAAATCTTACTGAAGAGCAAGTTCAATAAATAAATTCGTTAAAATTATTTTAATGATGCAATTATCGTTAAGAAAAAGTTAGTAAACCGCACTACACGTCCAGGTGGTTATAATGTTGCTGTCGTTGCCAATATAATTCAGTAGCTGACTACATGGCGACATAAGGTTTGTAGTGGCATTGTTGTATAGCCTGTTGTGGTGCATGTGTTTAAATTCTTTGTTTCGTATTAATAATTAAAATTTGAGAAATTTGGTGGGTGATGCTTATTTATTATTATTTTCGTAAATACGACAGGAAGTATATAAGGTTCTCTAGCTATTTATGCTCATCCTTGCTCTGTGTTATTAATTACTGTGATGTTTTGAAATAACTTTCTTGTGCTTGTTAACAATGTTTTGCCAAAGGCTAATTGTTATCATATGTTATTTAGTTAATGTTGTGGGAACATATAAGATGCTTAAAATTCCTAAAAATAAATAATCAACTTTCATAACTCTCAGAGAGATGCTGACATAGAGACTAGGCTAATTTATAACAAAAAAAGAATATTCTTTTTTACAAACACTTTATATAATCAAGACGAATGGAATTTTCCAGAGATAGCAAGGAAAATTCATGTAAGGTAGACAAGTGAAAAATTCATCAAAACCCAGCAAAAAAAAAAGAGACTTAAAAAAACCTACGAAAATGTAGAGTTTGCAATCTTGAAGTAGTGAAAATTTCGATCTCGATCTAATGATTTTTACACAGGGTTCTCTTTTTCGATGCTTGGTCACTGAATTGGAAGCGATATTAAGAAAAAGTTTTTGGAAAGTTTGTGCATAAGATAAGAGGTTTGTGAATGATCAAAATTTTAATGCCAATGAAATACATTTATAGACATGCTTGACCACAAGCAAATTAATTTCAATTATTTTATGTATACTTCTGACAATATGTCAAGTAATAAATTTCATTAAAGTTAATATTAAAGTTAATATATAAGATTAATAATAAAAGCAACAATAGTATTCGTTATTATACTTTCAATAATTACCTCGGCTTTAACTAATTAAATTTATTTATTTTAAAATTAATGTTGCAATTTGACATACATATACATACATACATACTCATACATATGTATATGCATGTTCTTTTTATGCTCAAGTGTCAAATTAACATTAATTGCCATATTTTATAATTTATCAGTTAAAATGTCATTGTAGTTATGTACATGAAAACAAACAAATAAAAAGCATAATTTTAAATGCGTTTTTTATTACGACATTTGTAGAATTGAATTCGGATTGAAAAAAAAACAGTATGCACATAAATTTTCAAGTCACACATGTGAAAATAATGTGTATGCCAGGCATACAAGGACTGCAAATGAAAAATTAACGAATGCATATTCATGCATTTGATATATGAATATGAATACATTTTGAAACGCAAACATTTGAGTGGAAAATCAACAAAATATTTACATGCATAAAATTTATGATTTCGCCACAAACAATATAGAGATTTTAAACAACTTTGGGCATGCTCTTGTGTGTACATATGTAAATAATAAGTGGAATAATATACTTTTATTTTTATGCACACATTTATTTGAATTTCTTTTACCAAGTTCAAATAGAGCTATTTTTAACAGTTCTTGGATTTGTGGCTGATTAAAAAGTATGAAAAAAAGGAGCATTGGAAGCAAATAAATATCTTGTTACATTTATATATTTCCTTGTCAAACTCCGCCCAGGACTTCAACATAAAACTAAGCTGATAATTTGATCTGTAAAATTCTTGAGTTTATGGGAAAGAGAAGAGAGTATTATGTTAAATTGCTTTCTTAGTGTCTTAGCACTAACATGACAAACTACGAGGATTATATATCGTGCCATAACCGCCAAAAAAAACTCAACCAAGACATATCTTGGAGTTAATTTTTTTGACGAAAATCTATTATTAACAATCGCAAATAATCGATTTTGGTAAAAAAAATCAAGTTCGAAAATTATGTCGCTCAAGTTTTTCTTGGCAGTATTGCACGATATGGCAGTAGCGTTGCCTGAAATGAGTAACATTTTACCTTTTGAGAAATCAACCTTCTGAAAAAGAAATAACTTCAGGTACAAATTTTACATAGAAAAAAAATTCCAATGTAAAATCAAAAACAAAACCTGCATAATCATTCAGTTATTATGATTAATATATTTAACTTTGCACTATCGGATAGTACTGACTTTACCCCAATTTGTGAAAATTTAGTTCTAATCAGGCCCTTTGTATTACAAAAAAAGACATCGAGCACGTACAAATCAAGTTCTAAATACATAAACGACAGCAGACAGCAAGCAGCAAGACGTCAAAAACAAAATCCATGTGTTTAAATGAAAACGATTATGTTGACGGCAGCACAGCAGCACGACTGGACAACAGCATTTGCTGCTACTACCAACTTAGGCTATTTTCTGTTTTGACGGGCAGCAATAAATAGATATAGTTTTGCCATTATATATATACATATATATTTAAATTTGAAAAATAAGAACAAACACTTTTTTTTAATATTAAACATAAAAGAACATTACAAAAATAAAATAAAGAAATAAATTTATGTGTTCTAATAGTTTTTCGTATTATTTTTACTTTTTTTTTATCAATAACTTTAATTTTATTCATTATAAAATATATATGCGGCATTCCTGAAATTTGTATTGCTTATGTTGTTGCTGTCTTCAAAATAATTATGAAACCTGTTCTTTTTTCATAGCAATTGAAAAATCACTAATCACACCTGTGACTGAATTTAGCAAGTAACAGGTTTTGGAAATATAATTATTTTATACAAACTCTCATTGTTCTTATATGTTTACTTAAATCGTCTTTTCTGGCAACTATGTACATCTCACATGTTCATATTTGCAATTTTTGTATCTCTGCCTCTTATACGAAAATCTCAATATTTAGACGGAGTGGATTGCTAATTGTTTGTTCTTGTCGCTCTTCTTAATATTAGTATTTATAAAAATACCAATACTAGTAAAGACTTTTAAAGCAGAAGAGTTGAAATGTGTTAAACCGTGATCACAGTCACTGTTTAATTTCACTGCTGCTCTTCTCATTAGATTTTCTCAAAATAACAGAACTGCTACAAACAAAATACTGCTAAACTGTGATCACAGTCACAGTTTTAAAGAAGGAGCAACATTATTAAAAAATCACGTTATAGCTCATCACTAATTTGAAGCCGTGAAGTTGTGAAGTCTGCTGTCGTCTAAGCGCTTAGAACTTCATACGTACAGTCTTTACATGACTATGCACATTTAACGGGTTAAATCCACACCACTATAATGAAAGTCATTAAATACGAGGGCAATTTTAATGTAAAAACTGAATACTATTGGTTGTATTGTTTAATTTTTTATTTGAAAAAGTTACTACATATAATATTTAATATATCTTACCATTGTTTTTTCATTCATTATTTATTTGTATAAACTATTCGTTTTTTACCACGACTTTGTGCCAAAGCGGAAATTACAAATCGTTAACCAATTATTATGGTTAATGGAAGAAAAATGACTACCCAGCTAAAAAAAATTATATATGGTCCATATATTTTTAAAATATGAATGTATATAACTATATATGAATATGTATGAATTCATGTATGGAAATATATGGGATTATACATGGCAAAACTATTATATATGAACTAATATATGGACTAATATATGAAATGTATTATAACATATGAGCTCATATATAAAAATTTATTTATGAAGCTCTTCATACGTGGATCCATATATAAATATAAGATTTTATATATGGAGCCATATAAGAATGTATGCACACATGATATCTCACATAAGATCGTTTTTGCAATCAAAAAAGCTTGGAATTTTATCACTGTTGAATTGGAAATCCATTAGAAAATACATACGGTATGCAAAGTTTATATGCGTACCCTCAACGTTGAAAATAGAAAAACTTTTTGTTACAAAAAACCATTCTTGTATGACTTTATACTTTGTGGCCTCATTTAATATATGAAATAATCAAAAGGATAATCCAGCCAAACAAATGTTTCATTAAATACAACCTCTCTCTCAAGTCTAAAAAAATTTATTTTAGTAATTTTATTTACTGCACAGCATTGCGCTTTTGTGAATCAAGAGTGTATGAATATGAACTTTGCATACTGTGGAGGGAATTTACACAAACATGTATGAAAATGTATGAATATATATAATCATATATGCCCATATACCCTCATTTTTCGGATCCGAACCATATATGGGATATCATATATGCTCCATACATATTTTTTTAGCTGGGTATTAGATTATTGTTCTTTAAATAAAAAATTATTAAACTTTAGGAAGAAATGAGTTTATAAAATTTTTTTAAAGATTGAGAAAATGCCAGGACGTCGAACTAGAAGTTTACAGGAAAATAAAGCCATATTATTTGATGAACTGAATGGTAGAGGCATAATAGGATACATTAACAAAACGTTTAGTCCTAATTTACACTATGCAAGTCTTATTGCTAAGCTAATTAGTTTGTTAGGAGAGAAAATAATCAGCTTAGCAATAAGACTTGCATAGAGTAAATTTCGACTTAGGAAATCCTCAAAACAATTAATGTTAAGAAATTAAGCATACTTTTAGGCGAGGCCGTATTAAAAATTAAAATATATCAATCTTCATGATTAAACAAATTCTGGCACAAAAACATTTTCCATACAAATTGACAAAAAAAAAAAGTAACACCAGAAAGCAGTCGAGGGATAGAATTTATTTTATTTTGACAGCGTTTTTTCTTATGCTCTCACATAAAAATACTTATTCTCTCAAACATGTTACCATACTTTCAATAAATTTCATATATTTTGTGAACAAAGTTACAAAGGAAAATAAATACAAAAGAAAATAAAATAAAATAAAATAAAATTTAAAGAGCATTTGATGTTACTGCCGTAGATTTTATTATGGGCTTTGTTAATTTGACAGCGATTTTTCCTGAAGTTGCGGACTTATTCTGTTTGAACATTTACTTCGCTCACTTCAATACATTTTTTTAGTTATTGTTCTCTCTTTTATAAAATTTAAAAAAGTGTAATTATGTAATTTTTTATTTCAGCTTGCGATGTGTTCTAACTTTATTTAGTTTCTTATTATAGGAGATCTGTTATTACTACAATCTTTATATAATTATTTCAGTTATTAACTTTATCGTTTATTTTTTTTTTATTATTGCGATGCTCATAATCGAGTAAAAATATTGTGTTTTTTCAATTTCAACGAAGTCCGCAATCAAATGATATCTGTCCTTTGATAAATTTATTAGATTTGAATGCCATTCCTCTCATATGAATTCAAATGTTTTGAGTGAAATGTTTGGTAACAAGTTAGGAGTCTTTCAGCCGAAATAAAAAACTTTTTTAATATGCATCGAGCGTATGAAATTTTATTATTAAGACTTCCAGCCTTTAGTTAAATTGCCTCCTTAAAAAAAATGTTTTAATAATATTTTTAATTTTCAAAACGTGAATTGAAAAGGGTTTTTTTGTAACAAAGGGTTTTTAATATAATAAATATTTTTTTTTTAAACAAAGTCACATAAAACCCCAATAACTCAAGCAAAGCTAATGAATTTGTCCAGCTACTAGATAACAAAATAAAGAAAAAATTTAATTAAATAAACAAGTATAAAAGGAAACGAAAAGGACTGTGAATACGTGAATGCCTTGCAAGTTCTAAAAATTAAAATAAAATGAGAAAATGTTAAGCTGTGAAACAATAATTCGAATTTTATTAACAACGGCAGTCTACAATTTAAATAATTTAAGAATAATTTCTCTTCTGCCCCCAAACCCTTTTACAAAAATCATGAAAATTTTTTTTAACAAATTAATAGGATAGTATCAATGAATGAGAGCATTTGTTTTTTTATAATTTCAAAACATTAAGCCTTAAACAGTTTTGCATATTTTTATTTATTTCTTATCACTGCTAAAAAAATTGTTTCCTTAGAAATATTTAAGTTATTTTAAATTTTTAAGCACTCTTTGAGTACAGCAAGAAAAAAACTATACTATAAACATCCAACAATTATAATCAGAAATAATTTCTTATTCGGGCTCAAGTTCAGCAATTTCAATTCTTATTAAATGAAATATTTTTATTAATTAATGTGAGTTTCTAAAGAAGAGAAGAAAAATTATGTTTATACACATTTTTGGAATAACGTAACACAGGCAAATTCATAGACTGTGTGAGCTACAATCATATGCATGAGTATAGAAACACTCTGACTACTAATCGGCTGCAGATGCAGGGATATTTTCTTTGCAAATACACATAAAGCATGTTTTCAAGTAGCCACACACACACGTGTCCTTTCCATTTTATATACACAAAGGTATGTATGTACAGGGTGGCCCAGAAAGACCGAAGTGGTGTGAATTCCTTATAACTTTTTATTTAAGACATATTTTTTTAATTTTTTGTTTTTTAAATACAGTAAATTTATAGGGAATATTTTTAGATTAGTTATTAAAACTTGTATCCCGCAAGTGGTGGCCATTTTCTGCTTCGCACAAATGTGCTCTTTCCATTTCCATTATTCATAACTTATTTATGAGTGACGAAGCCCATTTCCAATTAAATGGGTTTGTTAACAAGCAAAACTTTAGGATATGGGCTAAGGAAAACCCGAGAGTACTTCATCAACGACAATTACACCCAGTTAAGTGTACAGTTTGGTGCGGTGTTTCTTCAGAAAGGATCATTGGGCCATATTTTTTGGAAAATGAAAGAGATGTCGCCATTTCCATCAATGGTGATCGATATCGGGCCATGTTGGAAAATTTTGTAAGGCCAGCCGTGGAATACCATCCGCAAATATGGTTCCAACAGGATGGAGCCACAGCGCACACTCCGAGGGCCACAATGGCTATTTTACGCGACATCTTTGGGGAAAGAATAAATTCGCGTAGAAGCAATTTTAATTGGCCTCCGCGTTCCCCGGATTTAACCGCTCCAGACTGTTTCCTTTGGAGTTATTTAAAAGGGAAAGTTTATGTTAATAAGCCTAGGACTATTGAGGAATTAAAAACCAATATTCCAGACGAAATTAACAACATAACACCGGAAGTTTTGCGAAAGGTCATGGAAAATGTGTTGAAAAGAGATCATTTGTGCAAAGCAGAAAATGGCCTCCACTTGCGGGATATCATTTTTAACAACTAATCTAAAAATATTCCCTATAAATTTACTGTATTTAAAAAACAAAAAATTAAAAAAATATGTCTTAAATAAAAAGTTATAAGGAATTTACACCACTTCGGTCTTTCTGGGCCACCCTGTATATGGTGGCAAATTATGATTAAATATCCCGAGTATCGTCCGACTAAATATCTATAGTCTGAATATAAGAATACTCCGTGTAATTATATGAGAGAGTAACTACGCTTGTGAAGCACGTGCCTTTTTATTTTTAGTTGCAGTGTATTTTAATTTTTCGCACATGTTGGAATCGGCTATAGTCATAGTTACTTGAGAGAAAATATGTGAGTGTGCGAATTGTTTGCACTACAAATGTTATAATACGCAGATTCCACAATTAAGACTATTTACTTATGCATATTTTTCTGAGTACTCATTGTCGCTCTCTTGTAAACATATTTGTATACATATTTGAGAATATAAAAGCAATAAGTTAAACAGTTAAACAGTCTAAAAACGTAAATAAGACTTTGTTTCAACCAAACTAAAGACGAAAGGGTAGAGTTCTGCTATTGTAATGAAAAGTATGGTTCGCTATCCAACTAGCTTTGTATTTCACATTCCTGATAATATGAGCAGCAGCTTATGTATGTGTTTTATAATATTTCGTCTATAGTGATAATAAAAAGGTTAATCATGAATGATATAATTACCACAATCCCCTCTTATTTATTACTTTATTTACTAAAAAGCTAAAAACATTAAAATAAATAACCTTTTTGTAAAACCAAAATTGTTGAATCTCTAGTGGTATCGAAGTTACAATTGTTCAACATTTTAAAATAAAACAGGTTGAAACATTGGCAGAATTCTGCTGGTATTATGAAGGCAAAAGCTTAGCTGCATCTTACATATACAAACACATACTATTCTTTGTATGTATGTTTGTATGTATGTATGTATATGTATTTTTATAATAAAAACCTGCATAACATTCTGTGTGTCTATAAAATAAAAATCTAACTCTTAACTACTGTTAGTTATGGCGAAACATTTTGCAGGCATATGCTGCATATATTAAAACTTTGCGAGTGTCTAGAAGTTGGCTAAAACAAAATAAAAATAAAATAAAATGAAGTTTTATACATACTTATACATTTTTCTTTCATTGTATGAAAAAAATAAAGCATCTCTTAACCAGATATCAAAAGCAACCATTCCAACAGCTGCCTAACATAAATCTGTTGCTAATGCTTTTTATTTCAAAGTTCTTTTCTTTCATGGATTTTTCCATTACAATGTTTGCTAATTCATTTACTTTTATGTCGCTTTATAAACACACAGAAATCATTTGTTTATTTTAACTACTTAAAGTTTGTTTGTTTTAAACTTAAAATCACTCTACTTCGCTGCTTTTCTCTCTCAACTTTTCTTCACAGAGCAAAAAAATATATTTAATGCTAGACCAAGTAAGCAAAGCTGTTTGCTTTTTGTAGTGTTTATTTTTCCAACAGCCAACAGTTAAAATTAAATAAGCATGTATGTGCGTCATTGTGTGTTATACAACTTAAAAATTGAAGCATGAACTCAAGGATACTGTAATACATGAATCTAATTTTTACTCCTATTTAATGTTTAAATAATAAACTCGATGATATGGCGATTTATAAGGTAATAAAAGAAAGCATTTCACTTTCTCTGTACAAAATAATACATATACAAAGAACCAGCAGCAAATCCTTATACAGGGCGGTTGTAAAGTTAAACTGCTCCTGTGGCGAGCATTAATGCACCAGCACCATCATCAAGTCATGTAAAATGTTTACTACAACTTCACTTAAAGCCTGGTCATTTATGACAAAAAGTTAAACCTTACATGAACAGTGGAGTCAGGTTATAACGAGCTCCACGGGCTCTGACAGTTTTTCTCTCCATTCACCTATAACGAACAACGTTTTGCGAAATGGATAGCGTTGCTTTAAAACATTGCCTAGCACTTGGCAGTTCTTTATACTCACTTGCTTTAGTATAAGGCTGAATTGCCACCTGGTATTTCTTATGTGTCATGTGCCCAAAAAAGCTCAACCACTAATTACTAATGAAAAACTGTTTGAGATTCAGATATGTATTTATTTATTTAAACTGTTTCCAATCATGTTCGATTCTATCTAATTGTCTATTAGTTATGTATGAAACTATTTAACTTAATAAATACGGCCTAACTCTAATTGGTACGTACACTCTTTGTACCCGACGAAACGAATAATTCGTTTCACAGACGGTTAATTGATATTGCTGTCAATGTTTCTCTTCGCAAGCTGGTTACTTAATTACAGTTTGGAGATATCTGTTATAATATAATCCTTCGGTTATGGTTTGGTTAACTATGATAAGGTAATGTGTATGATCAGTTTAGTTATGTACCACATGCGATATAACGCTTCATATGTAATCATATGTACTAATGCTTCGAATGCAATAGGATAACTACTTTTTTTAATATATTACGAACAGTATAATGCATTTGATATTGTTCAGTCCAACTACGGTTTAATTCAACTAAAATATGTGAAATTACTACACTGAAAGAATTATTTTCATAAGTTCTATGAATTTCGACATTAATCCAATGAAAAAATTCATTAAAATTCAACCAACGTCACGCTTCGTTGGATTAATGGAACCAGTTTCGTTAAAATTATTTTAATGAAAACTACGTCAAATGTATTAAACTTTGTCATCAATGCAATGAAAGAACTTCATCGAAACAAAGATATAATTTAATTAAAACATTGAAAAAACTTCATTAAAACCATGAAATAATTTCATTAAAACAATGAAATAACTTTATTATAACAACGAAATAACTTAATTAAAACTGTATGTGTAAATAAGCGTACAAAGAGTACAAGAACAATCATACAGAACTAAATTTGATGGCAGCTTTTGGTGGACATCTGTTGAAATACATATAATTTATCGGACTTTCATGACTACAATGAAATTTTCATTGGGAAAACGAATACAATTCATAGCTATAATGAAATTCTAAATTGCTGTATGTATTATTATATTTTTTAGTTTTAAAGAATTTAATCTTTAACAAAATGCTTTAAGGTATGTACTTGTGTATTTATGTTTATTTCCAGTAACAACTGTAAATTCTTAATAATTATAAAATATTGTTGTCATCAATCCAATGAAATATTGGTACGAAACTAGAATACCAACGAAGCAATTCCAATGAAATTCTTTCACAATATTCGTGAAATTTTCATTAGATTTGTGCTCTTATCATTAGATTTGTGAAAAAAATTTAGTAAAATTGCATCGTTGGATTGATGAAGCAAAACTCTTTCGGTGTATGGAGAAAGAATCGTATTCTTTGATATCTTATGCTTAATAAAATATCCACCAAATAAAAATTTGCTTCGTTTTTTTTAAGAGAAGTAACACTTAGGCAATGAATGCCTGCAACTATTACTAGGTTTTATTTTCTTAGGAAAGGGATAGTGATAGAGAAGACATGTGGTGAAGGAAGAGATAGAGGAAAGCTTCATTTTTTTTAATAACGCAGTGTTGCAGCGCCTTAGGTGTTGAATGAGGCGTATTAAATTTTTTTGAAGCTGTGCTTAGTAACTATTTTATTAGTTATTTTATTTCGCCGATGATACTCCTACAGAACGAAGGAGAGCAACTTGATCTTCATTAGGATTAGTATCGTATTGTAAACTTCTTTGATGACTAACAAATTTAAAATCGAATTTTTAGTTAATTGTAATTATTTGGTTTTACATCAAAACTTTCAAACCTTTATCATGAAAATAAGCTAAACTAAAAATTAAAATAAAGAAAGTTTATGTCAGTAACTTGCATAATTTGATATAGTTCCATCTCTGCCATACAAAATTTAAAAAAGTGTAATTGACGTGCTCTTGCATTTCAGCTAACGACATCTACATGCATATGGTAATGAATAAAAAAAAACGATTTGCGCACTCAGCTGCAAAAAAATTATACTGTGCATCTACGTCATCATAGAATACAAATGAGTGTTTGTTGTAAAAAATTATTGTGCTGAGAGAGATACATACACAAACGTACTCTCCTTACGACACAAAATATAAAAAAAAATAACAGACCTGTAAATATTAGGTTAGGGCAATTGTAATGCTATGTTTATAATCGGGTCTCGAGAGTTTGGGAATTCACTACAAAGCTATTAATGTGTTCTTTATACGTACTAACCCGTGTTCATTTTAACCAATCTCTACGGTATTCATGTATGCGAACAACATAAAGATGTCAGGTTTTTGGTTTATTTGTTTATATTGTGGCGTGCATGTATGTGTGTATATGTATGTATGTGTAAAAGCTTTCAATATCCCAAAATATAAAATATATTTTACACGTTTTTTGCCTTTTTATAATGATGGTCAACATTTATCTTTTTTTTGTTATTTTTTATATTTTTATTTAAAAATCTTTTTTCTACTTATTAAATGTGACACTGTTTTGCTGTATTTTAATGCTATCTCTGCAGCTTGAAGCCTTAAAGGCATGCATAAGGGTGGTTGGTGCATAAGCCAACATTCTTATGCTGAGAATACATATTTAGTAACTCTGAACAAAAGGATGTGTGGTAAAAACTTTAGTAATAAAAATAATTTTAATTTTTGTACAACTTTTACAAAACATTTACTCTGATTACATTCAAACTTTGGAAAACGGTAGTAGATGTATTCTCTTTTCTATTTTTATTTTGTTAAAAATTAAGTAGGCCAATTATCGTCGGACTCGAAGTTGTTATGTGTGTGCTTTATGTACATTAAAAGTCAAGGTTGCAGTGACTATAGTTGTAGTGTCAGAAGATAAGATTAGATGTGGCAAATTGTTGTTCGAAGTAAGTAGCTCAACCAGTAAAATAAATATTCATTAACTATTTTAAAATTAAATGTATTTCTTGTTCTCGCAAAAACTAAAATTTCTATTTAAGTTCTAGGTGAACTTTGTTGGATTTTTTTTAATATTTGTAGAGGTTTTCGTATTCAAAAGTCACTTGTATAATGCAGTAATAGAATTAATACTATTGAATAAACTTTTACCCAAATATTTTAAAAGATTTCATTTCTAAACGTTTAAAATTAATTTTTTTTCCATACAAATTTATTTCAAAACGAAAAAATCGTTTTTATTTACACACTCTATTCTTTAAGAATAGATTAGATTTAAAATTATTAAGAAATGTACTTGAAAATTATACGAGGCTCGAGAAATATTTATAATACGACTAGACAAACCAACTTGTGCTTGTTTTAAGCGTAGTACAAAAATGTACTTTTTGTAGCATTAGTGTTGCCATATATTATTTTTATTTTTTATTTTTGTTTGGGCAGAACTAGGCACAACTAATTAAAAACTTATTTACCAACAAATTAAAAAAATAAATGTCACAAATAACTAACAACCAACTTTCCTAGTTTGAATAGAAGAAATTCTTAGAAACAAATCCATTTTAATTAAGGCTCGCGCAGTTAACGCAGGCATATAAAAAATTTACTGAGAAAACAGCCTAATTTGATTAAAAAAGTGAAATCTATAATTAAATCTGACTACGTGCTAAGAACAGCGTGCCTCTCATTACAATCTTACTTAGTTTATTGACAACGAGCTGTAACGTGAGTTAAGTGGTTACTTTATTAGCAAGCATAAACATTTCGACCGTAATTAAGAAGTAATGGTAATGGTCTGTTGTTTATAAGGTTTCCTTTATCTACAAATAAAAACATTTCAAGGGAAATTAAGAACTAAACTTCTGTTATTTATAGAACAACTTACCAAGTTGTTCTATAAATATAAAAAAAGAAAAAACATAAAAAAGCACCTCAATGTGTACCACCTCAATTACTTTAATCTGTATGTATGTATGGATTTGAAATTATCTGATATTATTGCGCTTTAATATTTAGGTCTGTTTAATGCAAGAACACATTCATTTAACGATAAAGAACTATCATTCGAAACCTAATCATGCACAATGGGAATTAGCGATTTTTTTAAAGGGAAGTAACACCCAAGAAAATTAGTATACTCGTACTTTTTTTTTAAAACAAATACAGCCCGCGAAGCGATTAGCTTGTCTGCGGAAAACACTCATGGTTAATGGCGGGACTGAGAGGCTAGCATCGCTACCACTCAGGGGCACCCTCAGCAACATACATATGGTTACCTTAATATAGAAAGGCTCTAACTCATTATTTTTTGCAATCGAGTTTTTTTTTGCATATTGCTATAGAAGAACATCTAATGTATCGAAAAATTCAAAAATCTATTAAAAAAAATAATGAGTAAGGGCCAATCTATGTTAAGGTAACGAAATGTACATATGTGTTAAGCAGGCACATTACTTTTAAGCAATGGAGTCAAGTAATTGTTTTTTTTTTTACTTTGCCGAGAATTGAGTGCTAAAAATATCGATGATAGAAAGGGCTGTGATGTGAAGTAGCATAGACAATAATGCATACCAGAGGAATTCACTATGATGTTCATATGATCCAGTCCGGCCGTCAGGGATAGAACTCCAGCTCTTGATGACCGTCATTCGCTTTGTTGTCAACTCACTAACTTCCTGAGTCAACAGTACCCTTTCTTTAATTGATTTTTCATGACATTTCCACGTTTTGAACTCTTGGGACTCGATTCTCACTATTTTCGCGATGAGGTCCTTAAGGATGTTTGTATGTGTGTGTGTGAACTTATATATATTTGTGTGTATGTGTGTGCGTAAATATAAATATACCTTACTATTTTTATATGAAACTTTTATTAGAAAAGGTATTTTTTCCAATTAAAAATAACTTTTGTTGAAAAAGTATTTTATTTTATAAACAATACTTTATACATATTATAAAAACATAGAATATTTTTAGTGGTTTATTCCATGCTGAAAATAATATATACTATTTGTAATTTCAGAAAAAGTTTCTTAACCTAGTTACTGCGAATGTAGTTTTGTAATTCTCAATAGTTTATTGAAAATTTGTCTATAAATATTTGGATTTTGTAAGGTTTATTAGAAGTTTGTTTACAAACATTTAAGTTTTGTAACATGAGTTGTGGTTGAAGTCTACTGGAATGTTGCATAGCAGCAACAAAATGCATCTAGACATGCTAAACCAACAACAAAGAATTTTTCTTAATAATTTTTTATTATAGCAAGGACTATTTTTTATATAATTTTTTAAAATATAAATAATACCTTTAGTTACAAAAAGTTTCTTTTATCACAAAAAGTAGTTTTAATTAAAAAAATTTATATATAATTATAAAAATCATTTATATTTAGGTATCTGCAAGACATCATCCACGACTTATTCTTTTAACATAATTGTTATGTCTCATTATGCAACAAACTTACATTAACTAAAAACCACAAAGTGTTAGAATGGTAATGAAAACGTAAAACATAAAAAATATTAAACGGAAGAGGAAATAAAATTTTAGCAATTAAATAAATGTTAAATTGTAATAAAGCACCCAGGGGCGCTAAGCAGAAGTTGACTTTATCTTAAAAAAAAAACAAGAAAAACAATGAACAACAATAATAATAACTTGAAACCGACTAGAAAAAGGCCACAACCCATAACACAGACAACTTGTAGTAAATAAGGCTCCAAACACACATTTCTGACTGTTATTCACATTCTTATAAGGATGTGAAAAAAGCAAGCCTAAAATAACAAAGATAGGTATGAAAAATGTAATACCTTAATGGAAAATAAAAAATTACAGAACTAGAACAAAAAAAGTACTCAAACTTTTGTACAACAATATGAGTACAATGGGAGAAGGTGTTCAGAAAAAATGGCTATAAAAAAAGGTGATAAAATGTTCTATGTTTATATAAATTCCTAAGAGATGTACAAATAGTGTTAGTGTGGCTTTTATTTAAATTTGGTTTGAATAACTATTACTATTGCTGGAAAATAATTCACAACAAAAAGGCCTGCTACCCATAGTGCTTAACTGCAGTAATGAAACTACTCTCCTGTAATAATAATTTTTTTTTATTATTTTGTTGATATGATAATGACGATAAGGTCATTCCTTGTTATTTTGCTGCACATTGCTGCTGATAAAATTACACTGAATAACACTACTTTACTGGGTATGGGACTTGAAAAAAAAACTCAGCCAAACAGCTGCTGCAGGCTTAAATTGAAATGCACTATGAAGTACATGTTAGTGTTTTCAGTGTCTTGTTAAAAACACGTTTCTAACTTGTTCTATTTATGTGTATGTATGTATGTATGTGTGTGTTCTTATGATGGTGTCTGTGCTGTGATAAAGACAAAGTGAACACAATGGAGAATGTTAAACAATGGCCTGGAAATAATCGTTTAAATGAAAATTTATTTCAATGAACAATTGAGATTTTTATTTTTAGAGGTTTCACAACCAAAAAAAATAAAAAATTAATAGGATGCAAAGTCTTTTTTGTTGTGGTTGTTCTTGCCATAAATTTATTTTAACAATTTTCTTTATTATAGTGAAACATATGCCATTGAAAAAATTACCTTTATTTCTGTCTCAAAAAAAAAATAAATAAAAAATGTAACAGATTCAGTGAGCCAGCCAGAAAGCCAGCCAGCCTATCCGCTATAAATATAAATTTTAAAATGTAAGAAAAAAAGCTAAAGTATAAACCAGCAGCATTGCGGCAAATTAATTGGCCAAATGGCCGTAATATAAAATGAACATAAAAATCAATGTTAAAATAAAATAATAATTCTTAAGGGACTTAGACTTGTCTCAGTATATAAGCAGAGTATAAGTGAAATATAAATATTTAAACATGAAAAAAATGTATGGGCGTCTCCCGCCCAACAACAGAACCGATGGGAAGCTTCACCCGCAAAAAAAAAGAATTTTTACAATCGGTCTTAAATGTACCGAGTTATGAAGTAACACCGCCAACAAAAAGTTAAGACGAATTCATAACCTCGTCCTTTTTTCAAGTCGGTTAAAAATAGAGTTAACATACACAAACAAAGTTAGAATAATAAAATAATTTCAAGGCAAAGTTATCCTGTATGATAAATTTTAACAACCTACGAGTAACTTTTTTGTTTTTGTCAATAAAAATTATAGTAACAACGATAATTTCGAACAAATATAATATTAAAACTTTAAATTGGTTAAATTAACTAACACAATTAGGTTAATTGAAAGTCCAGCATTAAGCTTGACAATAAAAAACGGTTAGATTAGTCCACGAGATCTATTTATGTTAATATAAGGCTAAGGACTATAATGTGAAAGTTGCAGTATTTGCAATGCTATATATGAAAAGAAAAGATCACGCGAAAGTAAAATCATGCATTAGACACTTTTAAACTCTCAAAACGTTCAAAAAACATTTATTTTCTTATGTCGACTTAAGCGCTTATTCCATATTGTCGCAGATATTTATGCATAAATTTATTCCAACTGCTTGCTTATGTTTTTCAATTCTAGAAATACTTTGACATTATTTAAATTAAAATACTTAAAATATTAAAATCACAAGAATTTGTATGTACGAACGACCACCAACCACACTTCGCTCTATTACATCTTTTGTCTTATTCCTAATCCGCTACGAGCACTAGATTATTTTTCCCTAAGCCAAAATGGAAACCAACCTTCACAGACATTGTAAATTTCAAATGATGGAACATGAGATAAACAATAAAACGAGTAAAAAGTCGCAAAATAAAACGTAGAAAAAAAATATATATAATAAAAATGTATATACAGTAGCTGGCCTTATTAATATTGTATCTCTTTGCGTACTCACCATATTGTGCTCCATTCGCAGCGAGTAAGAAAAATCTATACAGAATACCAAAGACAACCAGCAGTTATAACTATGAATAAATAAACAAGTATCTGAGCTGCTACAAACATACATACATAAATATGTAAGTACAAAGGTAAAGGGTTTTCCATAAAGCGCTTCGTATCTTTGAATTTAAATAAAACAAAATTTGTGTAAGATATTAGCAAAATTTTTTATTAGTTCACATTATGTATGGAAAAAAATCCATAAACCACCTCATACATACATATGTACGTCAGCCTTGATTAAACCCACAAACAAGTAACATAAATAATTTGTAATATTAATTAAAATATTTGTAGTATCAATTAAAAAATTAATTAAATTTTCACCTATAAACAATTTGATAATATCAATAAAGTTTTTCCACAAAAATTAATTAATATAATTAAAAATTTAATTAATAAAATTAAATTAAAATATTAATTGGTGAACACTTTTTTTCTGTGAAAAGATGACGTGAGTTATATGATATTTGAGGGCGCGGTGATTTTGTAGATTTCGCATAAGATTTGTTGATTTCGGACTTAAGAAATCCCAAATCATACGCTCTCGATGGCCAATTCACATCACCTCCATGTGGGGTGCTCAGGTGCTCAAATCGCTCATGCACAATGTTTATCGTCGCAGGGGCTGTGGGGAACGTAGCATCTAACAAAAAAATATATAATCCTCGATCTATAGCGCTTGCAGTTATTGCTTATGACCTCTTCAATACGAAATTTGCTGACTCGAATTCTCTTGCACACTCTCAGGTGCAGCTGTTATGCTTACGGCAGATCTTCCATCTCATTGCTTGATTTTTGCTGATCCTGTGTACTCAAATTTATACATCACACTGCCAATAGACTTTTCCGTAGAACGATTATGGTAACAGTTAGATTGGTTAAGCTTGCAAAACGCTACCAGAACAAATCACTAACGATATTGATAACACAATTTTAATATTTGCACTGGATTTTGAACATTATATCTGTCAGTGGTTATTTAACAAAACAAACTGAATAAATGCCAGCTAATTCACTAGAAGTCCCTTCACTAATATGTGAAACTTAGAAGCCCTCATCTGAAAACTCTTTACATTTGTTGGACGAAAACAATTGTAAAAGTCATAGCACAAACATAAAATTAACTGAAAAGGAGAATATGCAGGAACATAGAAAAGTAATAAATACAAAAAAAAACTCTTATGTTTACAGAGCAATATGGAAAAAAGTTGTTGTCATAAAATTGTAAAATGTTAACAAGAAAAAAATTATTTACTCAAAGTACGTTTTAGACGGATAAACACTTGCAATACCCCTACAATGGTTTAAAAACAGCGTATCTTATAAGACAATTCATAGACACACACACACACATTTCTGTACGTAAATAAAGCTGCTCGCCATTATTTAAGAATATTCACTTAGTGGTTGACCTATTTCTTGTTTGTTTCTTAAATAAATATCTCCTCTGACCCCAGTATTTTTGTAATGGAAAATAAGGAGCGCAATTAATTAAACTTTAAAACATCATCATTCACAAAAAAAATTCTAATGACATTAAAATATCAAAATATGTACAAGAAAACCATATACATGTATAATAGAAGCACAATTTTTCATCCAAAAAATTGAATGGACTATACATCGTCGTGAAAAAATATAATAGACATTTTAACGAAAAACAAAAAAATTAATTATACATCATGCATTTTTTCATTTGTATGCAAAAAAGAAATGCACTATACATCGTCATTTTTATGCAAAAATAAATGGACTATACATCGTCCATTTTTCATGCCAAAAAAAGTTTCATGCAAAAATATAATCATAATCGCATCATAATTTTTACGCAAAAAAAATAAAAAAATAAATGGACTATATATCGTCCATTTTTCATGCATAAAAGTTTTTCATGCAAAAATATAATGGACTATACATCGTAATTTTTACGACAAAAAACTAATGGACTATAAATCGTCCATTTTTCATGCAAAAATATCATGGAATATACATCGTCATTTTTACGCAAAAAATAAATAGACTTTACATCGTCCATTTTTCATGCAAAAATTTAATGGACTATACATCGTAATTCTTACGCAAAAATAAGTGGACTATACATCGTCTATTTTTCATGCAAAAAAAAAATTTCATGCACAACTGTACATCGTCATTTTTACGCTTTCCGTTTTTCATTCAAAAACATTTTTTATTCAAATTTATAAAGGGCTATACATCGTCATTTTTACGCAAAAAATTAGACTATACATCGTCAATTTTTCATGCAAAAATATAATGGACTATGCATCGTAATTTTTACGCAAAAATAAATAGACAATACATCGTCCATTTTTCATGCCAAAAAAATTTTAATGCAAAAATATAATGGGCTATACATCGTCATTTTTACACAAAAAATTAATGGACTGTACATCGTCCATTTTTCCTGGCAAAAAATTTTTATTCAAAAATATAATTTTTACGCAAAAACTAAATGGACTATACGTCGTGTATTTTTCATGCATAACAATTTTTTATGCAAAAATATAATAGACTATACATCGTCATTTTTACGAAAATAGACTTTACATCGTACATTTTTCATGCCAAAAAATTTTTCATTCAAAAATATAATGGACTATACATCGTCATTTTTACGCAAAAAATAAATAGACTATACATCGTCAATTTTTCATGGAAAAATATAATGAACTATACATCGTAATTTTTACGCAAAATTAAATGGACTATACATCGCCCATTTTTCATAAAAAAAATTTTTCATTCAAAAATACAATGGGCTATAAAATTTTTATTCAAAAATATAATGGATACATCGTAATTTTTACGCAAAAAATAAATGGACTATATACCTCATCCATTTTTCATGCCAAAAAATTTTTCATTCAAAAATATAATGGACTATACATTGTCATTTTTACGCAAAAAATAAATAGACTATACATCGTCAATTTTTCATGGAAAAATATAATGAACTATACATCGTAATTTTTACGCAAAATTAAATGGACTATACATCGCCCATTTTTCATAAAAAAAATTTTTCATTCAAAAATACAATGGGCTATAAAATTTTTATTCAAAAATATAATGGATACATCGTAATTTTTACGCAAAAAATAAATGGACTATATACCTCGTCCATTTTTCATGCCAAAAAATTTTTCATTCAAAAATATAATGGACTATACATTGTCATTTTTACGCAAAAAATAAATAGACTATACATCGTCAATTTTTCATGGAAAAATATAATGAACTATACATCGTAATTTTTACGCAAAATTAAATGGACTATACATCGCCCATTTTTCATAAAAAAAATTTTTCATTCAAAAATACAATGGGCTATAAAATTTTTATGCAAAAATATAATGGATACATCGTAATTTTTACGCAAAAAATAAATGGACTATATACCTCGTCCATTTTTCATGCCAAAAAATTTTTCATTCAAAAATATAATGGACTATACATTGTCATTTTTACGCAAAAAATAAATAGACTATACATCGTCAATTTTTCATGGAAAAATATAATGAACTATACATCGTAATTTTTACGCAAAATTAAATGGACTATACATCGCCCATTTTTCATAAAAAAAATTTTTCATTCAAAAATACAATGGGCTATAAAATTTTTATGCAAAAATATAATGGATACATCGTAATTTTTACGCAAAAAATAAATGGACTATATACCTCGTCCATTTTTCATGCCAAAAAATTTTTCATTCAAAAATATAATGGACTATACATCGTCATTTTTACGCAAAAAATAAATGGACTATACATCGTCCATTTTTCATGCCAAAAAATTTTTCATTCAAAAATATAATGGACTATACATCGTAATTTTTACGCAAAAAAATAAATGGACTGTTCATCGTCCATTTTTCATGCAAATAACTTTTTTATTTTTATGCAAAAATACATAGACTATACATTGTCCATTTTTCATTAAAAAAAATTTTCATTGAAAAATATAATGGGCTATACATCGTCCATTTTTCATGCATAACAATTTTTCATGCAAAAATATAATGGAGTACACATCCACATTTTTACGCAAAAATAAATGGACAATAATCGTAAATTTTTCCCGCCAAAAAATTTTTCATTCAAAAATATAATGGACCATACATCGTCATTTTTATCCAAAAATAAATATACATGGTCCATTTTTCAAATCAGACAGATAAATTCTTATCACAAATTTATTGAAAATTGTTTCTATTTTCACAATTACATGTTATTTTTATACTCAGACGGGAACATACAATAGCGAGACAATCTGAGTTTGTTTTCACAACAACATCACTATAAAATATCATACAAATTTAGACAGCAGCTATAAATAACGTGTATCAATATCAAAAAATAATAAGAATAGAAATATAAAAAGCAATCATGAAAAACTAATAAAGTCTCTTGCATATTTTTTGTTGCTTCTTCAACCCCGATTGGCGTGTAATAACAATAAGGCAATTTTAATTAAGTTGAGTGTCCTGCAAGAGCACAACTTTTGGCAAAACATGTCTATACCACACTTAACCAAAGTAATATACATTTTCTATTAGTTTTTTTTGTCCTGCTGGCAATTTGTTTGCAATTCGTGATGTATTTCAAAATTAATATTATATGTTCATATAGAGCCAGCTTGGATTCATATTAGAAAAGAGAAGCAAAATTTCATACATATCATGCAAGTGGATCGTCTAAATTCGTGCATTTTAGGACTGAAATATTAATCATTATAAAGGATGTTAGATACCAAAAATATTGCTGTTGTTTAAGGGACAAACGGTGACAACTTAAAATTGGTATATGCTATTAGTATTGCAATTCTCTTTACCAGAATAGATTAGCTATTTGAATCATACATGAAATGCTCATTTTAAACATGTGCATGAGGAGGAAATAAATTATTTCCAAAACATATGATATAACAAGAAAATATCTTATAGTACTTACATAAATTATAGAAGAAATAAACGCAATCACTACCAGTAAAAAAGAGCTTTCAAGGAAGTCAATAAGATCCTGAGCTTGTGATCCGGAAGTAGTTCAAAAGGATTGTAAGAAAATCTCTTCTTTGGATCCACATTCAGTCAACCATAAGCAATGCTCATGATGTTGAGTAAATTTGATTTTTCGTATGTTCTTTTTTTTAATAAAAATTTAATATTTCATAAAATTGATTTGATTAAAAAGAAACAACAAAATATATCGTAAGTATTTGCTAAAATTACATATGATCACCAATTTGGCATAAGTTAAATAGCTTATTAATTAATTATCGGGATGTTAATAATAATCGATTCCTGAAAAGACAAAAAAAATATTTATATTTTGGAAGTAGAGAAAAATTAATTTCTGAATAATTACTTTAAATTTTATTACTGGGCTATTCTTTTAACGTTGATTTCATTGTAGTAAAATTATCAGTTCATACATCGTTTGTAGTGGTAAAACTAAAAAAAAAATATTTAAGGGCTTATTTATAAAAATGAGTTTTGGTATGATTTAGTAAAATAAAATTTTTTTTTGTTAGAAAAGAACATTTATATTTTATTAATATGGCAATTAGCAAAGAAAATTTATTCTGAATAATTTCTTTGCACACATATAATAAATATTCGCTATTCTATTTGGCGCTGTCAACACAACACAAGGCCGTTATTCCTGTTTATATTATTGTTATCGACAACTGTCAACATATTTTTGGTATTCTGTATAAAGTGTCCAGGAGACGATCAAATTAAACCATCAATCACACAGTTGATACGTGCAGTCGTATTTTTTTTAGGCTACACGTTAAAGGTCTGCACAAACATATTTGAAAGACATTAAATCATACCATCTACATCTTGCTCACACACTCTCAAACGTATAAAATGCAAAATAACAAACACACAAGCATCAAAAATTAGGATACTATTTCTTCTTGTAGTATTTGGAGTGTTTGAAATTTTTGTCAAGTTCTAAAAGTTTGTTACGAACATGAAGTATGTTCGTAAAGACTCATAATCATCATTATCGTGCTTCGCTTTTTATATGACAGGATTTAATTTTGGTGCAGTATAAGGTATGACCGCGAAATATATTTAAAAAGCGTTGCGTACATATCGAGCCTTATTTTCGATTTTATCGTAAGCGACAAAAATTAAATTTTTAAGGAGAAGGTTTTTTCAAAACATTGAAATTTGCTTTTGTATGTAAATTGAAACTTCCGATAAAGTTGTATAGCCTTTACCTTAAAAATTATTACAGTTTTGGCATTTTGATAATACTAAATTATGGGTTGGCCCAATCGATTTTAATTTCTATAAAAAAGCCTATTTTCGATAACATGTCGCTTAGGATAAAACCGAAAAAAGGAATTTATATATTAAAAATATTTTCGTGCAGGGCTGTACTTCACACGCAGGTTGTCGTCCGTGATTGATGAGAATTCATGAAGAGATTTTTAATTTTTTTATCCCCTCGAACTTTGATTGACGAAGAAATGTCATTTGCTTTGTGACGTTATGGACAAGTACTCGTATGAAAAAAAATTATTTTATGTTTTGTAAAAAACCAAAGCATTCAAGCAGATTTATTATTATTAATTATCAACATCGCACAGAGAAAGAAAAATTATTGTAGGATATAGAAAAATTATGCTTTAACTCTGTACAATGTTTCTAAAATGCATCATTAAGTTATTCCTTTTTTTTATACCAAGATTTTGTAAAGAGTTTTTTTAACACAACTACGAGTACACTTGCCGTTTATAATAAAAAATCATCATCCGACGAATACATTTAAATGCTATCGGCAATACTATTTGAAAGTCTCCGAAAAAGCTTCAATTGAATGACACTAAAACACATTCACTGATTCAAGCTTTTGTTTGAACATCTCCAGAGTCCATAAAATATTGACGTTGGTGTTTGTGGTATCTTGGTCTGTTGAGTGCAAGCTATAATTAATTATTAAATTAAAATAAATATGTCCTTTACACCGGTACAAAATTTGGCAGATTTAAATTAAAATTTATGAAATTCCATACGGTTTACATTTATCAAGATTTTTTATTTAAATCAAAATCCATTAATTGCAAATTTTCCAAAAACTGCAATTACACAACTGCAATGCAGCCAATTCATCCACCTTTTTATGTACACAGGCTGCCTTTTTAGTGCAACTTTGATTAAAAAAACATAGCTACAGTTCTACCAGATTTTAAGTAGATTTTGATCAAATCTAGTGTCAACGTAGATTTTGTTTTATGTGAGAAATCTTGTAGTTTTTGGCTGAAATCTCATAAGTATTAGATTTTGCTCAAATCTTAATGCACTATAAAAAATAGTAATATACGAGATTGAAGCTTGCTGTTCTTTTGATAGATTTCCCATACAAAACAAAATTTATTTGTTCAAAAGATTTGTAGGAAATCTAATAAAAATCTAATATTCTAAATAATCTAAAAAGGATGAGTGAATTAAGTAATGTCTGCTCAAAAAGGTGTGTGAATTGGCTCCTTTGGAGTTGTTTGGTTTTAGTCTTGGAAATTTTTCATTTAATGGGTTTTTGTTTTGGATAAATTTGTTTTGGATAAAACTTGATAAATGTAAAAAACGGTGGTGTAAACGCTATAGATTTTCATAAAGATTTTAATTGAAATCTGCTAGATTTGCTGCAGGTGCAAATGCCTATTACGCTGTAGACTTGACACAGATTTTATACAAATCTACTGACAAGGTAGATTTCCTCTTTGTATGGGGAATCTATCAAAAATCTACTGGGTTTAGCTTGAAATCTCGTAAGTACTAGATTTAGAGACAATGCTAATGCCCATTTACTGTACAATTTTCAAAACTACAACCAAGCAACTGCAATGTAGCCAACCTTTGTATGCACACAGTCTGACTTTTTAGAACGAACTTGAAAAAGAAAAAGATTTTAAGTAGATTTCGCCAAAATCTAGTGATGAAATAGATTTTGTTTTATATGTGAAATCTAATAGATTTTGGTAGAAATCTCATAAGACTAGATTTTGCTCCAATGTAAACTCACTTCCAAAGAAAAAATACAAAATATAATTTAATATGGAAAATATTAAAATAACCAACTCAAACAAATAGAAAAGATTAGTGAAAGAGTTAAAACAGAATCCATCTCTAGGCAGAGGATTTCGCCAGGGCAGGCAGTATTTCTAACGATTTTAAGGAATAGTTTCCAAGTGTTGCGAGTGCGTTAAACACCCTTTGCCCATCAAGTTATACTACAGTTTTAAAATACTTCACTTTCTCTCTTTTATGTTTAACTTAATTTTAATTCTCAATTCTTTCAATTTATTTCTAGTTATATGTGTGTATGTGTGTCTTTTACAAACAAAGCATTTGCATAAATATATTTTGCATTATTTCACAATTACTATTTATTATTCTAATGAAGATTCATTAAGTCTTCGTTGGTTTAAATATTTACTTTGTTTAATTCCGCAAAACATTTTCTTATGCCTTTTTCAAAAGTGTTTGTATGTCTTTTAATATGCGTAATTTTTTTATATGCTTTTTTATTTATTGTCTTTCATTTATTAAGTCTTATTTTGATTGTGCTATTTTAATTTATTGAGGTCCTCAAGCAATACAGCTTAATTATAGGAGTGTGTATGTCGTGCCAGGCAGCTCAAATCGAGCCTTATTTTCTATTTTATCGTAAGGGACAAAAATTAAATTTTTCAGGAGAATATATTTTAAATATTTAAATTTGTTTTTTTGTATGTAAATTTTCGGTATCTTAAAAATTATCAACAATTTTGGTATTTTAATAAATCATGTCGCTTACGATAAAATCGAAAATAAGGTTCGAAATGTATACACAACAAATTTGAATAAAGTTCTCTTACTTTTGTGTACAAAGCAACAGTCATTATCGCATTTGTAGGTAAGGAAATGGAAGGAAGATTTACAACCCAAATCTTTTTTCTTTGGTGCAATTAAGGCTCACACAAAAAAAATTACAGTCTTATTTTATTAAACAAAAAATCAAATAATTTATGTAGAAAGTTTGTACAAAATGTTTCGTAAAAGCACTTCTTTTAACTGGTTAATGAAGAACTAAAACATATTCAGCACAAAAAATAAATAAATAAGTAATTCAAAAAGTTTGTCATTCTCATGCTTTCTTAATCATTTAACGCTTTTCTGAATCTACGTTAAGTCATCATTATTGACTTAACGGAAATTTGCATTAAAAAAAGTTTAAAATCACCGATTCGATTCCTTAATTCTAGTGAAAAGTAATTAATTCAGATTGCCGTACAATCCCATGACATTCAATCGGCAATTTAATCTGTTCGACTTGAAATCGAACGATTTTAGAAAACTAATTTCAACAATAAAAATATTTTTTTAAAATATTTTTTAATATTTGTAATTTGAAATGTTGGTTCAGCTTTGTCTATATGCATTTCATTGTTTCTGTAACAAATCATCAACCACACATTTTGGACAGTTACAAACCTCTTATCTTATGCACACACTTTCAAAAACTATTTGGGAATTCACAAATAATAATGTTTTTAAAAATCGCAAAAGAAAAATAAGTAAATAATTTATATTCGCTATGAATCTATTATATTTTTCTACACCTCTTTAAAAGTCTATGCATAAGATAAGAGGTTTTTGACTGTTTAAAATGTTTGGTTAAAGTCTACTGATGATTTGTTACAGCAACAATAAAATGCATATAGAAGATGTTAAATTTAAATGTTTGTATTATATAGATTCTTATATATGATAGCTTAAATAAAAAAATTATCGTGTATGATTTTAAACATGCCTGCAGGACCTTTGTATATTTCTTGCAAACGAGAAATTTACTCTTATTCGGTTTACAGAACAGGGCTGAATGACACACTTAAGTAAAAATTATGCATGCTTCCCCTTTAAATAAAATAGCTCTTATACTGTGAAAGTTATGAACACAATTGTGATAGTCTTATATATATATATATATATATATATATGTATATAAATCTGATTTTTTTTAAATAAATTTTAAAATTAAAATATTCACTTTGTTATTCTTGAAAATTTTCAAATATTTAGCAAAGTATATCTTTCAAACGAATAACATTCCTTTTAGTATTTCCATAATATTCCAATAAAAGTGATTTTCAGCATCACCCTTACATCACATTTAATTCTCATGTATTTGCAAATACATATGTATGTATATATAAAACTATCGTATCGTATGTCTGTCTGTAGCATGTTTTTCTGTGAATGACAAACAATTCTGTCAGATGGATTAAATATGTATTCCTCACTGAAACAGCAAAACAAAATAAAAAAGTAAAACTAAAACTGGCATGCCAGTTAAAGTCAAACAGATAAGAACAACCATTTTCATTTCGTATCATTTGCAAAGACTTTCAACTAAAACTAAATTTTTAATTTACTACATATTTAAAATTTATCTTACCAGAAAATGTTCAAAAAGTTCTTTTCTTTTATTTTCACTGGAATGTGCAAATGACTTATTCAAGAGAAGGAAATTATTTTAAAACACACAATAAAGACAAAATGAAAATGGTTGAGGTAAACCAACAAAAACCGAATGCAATGCAATGACACCAAAAATATACTTAAACTTAATCTTTCAAAGTGGAACGTTTGAAGTTAAAAGGAAATCTAAGCTTAAAGTTTTATATTAAAAAACACCACGTTGATGCTCTTCAAGCAAACTTTGTGTATTTGAATGCCAGTATATAAGATTAAAACTACGCTTAACCTGCTTTTGTTAATGGAAATTTCTGTGGAGATGTGCTATCTTCATATTTGATTTTAAAGACTTTTTCCAAAGTTTTTCTATTGCTACCAAAAAAAAAACAAAACTATACGAAAGAAAATTCTTATACCAATTCTAAATTTCAAGATGCTTAGATTAAGTTTTGTAGAAATATTTAGCAATATTAAAAGTTCTTTGTAAAGTATTTGAAAATTTGTCTTTTAAGAAGATTAGAAAGTTTAAAGATAGCTTAACAGAAAACATTCTTTTAAGATCAAAGCAATTTCAAAGTTGCGTTATGAAATTAAAACTAAACAGTAGCTATTTTAGGAGTATTCGTGACAACACAGTTCTTTTAAACCCTTCATCAAAAATAGTAAGGGTATGTATAGGTTTATCGAAGCGTTGTAAAAAGAAAGGCCTTAAGTCATTAGTATTATTTTTTTTAACGAGTTTTTTATATTTCAATAGAAAAACATATAATATATTGAAAAATGCAAAAATCATGGACTACAAAAAATAATGAGTTACGGCCTTTCTATATTAAGGTAACGATTTGTATATGCTTTGTCCTTATAAATACTTATATCACAGTCAAATAAGCAATATCTATTTGTACGTCTGCCTAGCTGTCGTTTCTCCAAATTGAGTTTAAACAAATTAACATTAAAAATGAGCAAAATCAAAAAGTCGGTTCCAGGGCTGGAATATTTTATTTTGGTATACAACAGTAACTGAAGCGTGATTTTCGAAAGTGTCACAACTTTGAGTTGGCATCACTGAGCACCCATTTAACAGTTGACAGTTGATTTTTGTTTTATTTGCTATAAGATTTTATTATGAATCGACTTAAAATTTTAATCAAAATAAATGTTCTATTCGTCGAACTCATCGTACACTTCTTCCATTTTATAGCGTACATAATCGTCCTTCACAGCGGCCAATTTGAAGAACTATAGATTGTTTGTGGATCACATATACTGTAATTGATAACGTGCATCCCGTAAGACGCCGAACAGTACGCACTGAAGAAACTGTAGCCCCAAACATTTGAATACCTGGAAAACAACATTTGAAGAGTTATCGGTGAAATACAGCCGCAAACACTGCGAAAATTTGTGTTCCAGATTGCTCCTGCTACACGCCACTCGTGACGGACACGTGACAGAAATCATAGTTAAACATTAATTTCATTAAATTTTCTTTCCAACAAAGCCCGTTTCATTGATATTAAAAATATATTTCCTAGTTTTATTATGATTTAAGCTTGTGTCACTCTATAAAAAACACCCTTGCTAAAAATAGTTATTAATTTTTTTTTGTTAAATACACTTATTTTATATTTTAGGAAGAAAAATAAATTGGCATTAAAAATCACAAACAAAAAGTCCGTTCCAGGGTTGGAAAATTAAAAATCTTATATATCTTATATCAAAAAACACAGAGCCATTTAAACTAAAGTTCATACGATAAACATACTTTATATTTTAGTAAGTATCATATTGATACTAAATATAACAAAGTCAAAAATATAATTCCAGGGTTGGAAAATTTAAAAGTTTTTTGTGGTAGATAAGACTAACTAGATAAATAAACATTGTTTTTATGAATTAAAGATACTTTATATATTAGACGTATCTTAATTCAATATTCGTCCACTTTTTATATAAAAATGTAGTTTAACTACAAAATCATAAGTTCTTATTGCTGTTATGTAAAACATGGGTAGTCATTATTTTAAAAAGCATTGTCATATGTTTCTTAACTCAACCCTCAGTCTAGATTGTAAGCTTTTCATATACAAGTCGCTTTTGAAACCAATGTGGTGCTACGGAATTCAGTTATAGGGTACTGCTTTAGCTTTTAATGAAGACAAAAGAAAATTTTACGGTTAATAACATCGGATTTATGTTGGATAAAAAACTTAAATATACATCGTGATTTAAATATGCCACAAGTGGCTGAAGAAATTCCAAAATACGCACACAAATATTTAACAAAACTTGAGTCCCACTCTAATCCACTTGCTCATAATATTTTGAACTTTACTGGACACATCCGTTTAAAACAAAGAGACACAAGGTCTTTTATACTCAAGAATTCAGATGAAACTGCTGGAAAACATGTGTTATTTTTTGATTAACACGACTGTTATATGTATATTATTAATTACATTTAAGAATTGAATACTTATTGTTAATTCATAATAAATAAATATATAAAATAAAAAAAATATGTTTCTTATTTTCTTTTAGCACAACTAAAAAAATGTAAAGGCAAATCGATGGTAATACGCTGACATTACTTAATATCGAGTTATAAAAGTCAAATTGTAATACTTAAAACCTGTCAAGTTTTGCAACATTAATGTGTATTATAAGTGAAATTTATTTACTGCAAGTTTAGCATTGTACATATGCATTTCATTGTTGCTTTAACAGATCGTCAGTAGATGATTATTTTTGTATCGTGATTTTCAAAATTATTACTATTTGTGAATTCCCAAATAGTTTTTGAAAGTCTGTGTAAGGTAATAGGTTTTTGACTGTTCAAAATGTGTGGTGGATGTCTACTGACGATTTGTTAAAGCAATAATGAAATGTATATAGATAATGCCTAACCACCAGCATATTAATTTCACTTATAATAAAAGTATAACAATATGTCAAATGAAAAATTTCTTGAATATTAAATTGTATTATATACCGAATAATATAAATTAAGTCAAAATATATGGTTAAGAGGTAACGTGATCTTTAACTGAAAGTTCTTCACACAACACTTGCCGCTAAAGTCACTGCTATCTTTTAATCGTACATTGTGAGAAGGACGGCTTTACCAATTACAGATCCGATTATCTATATAATTAATAGGCAAACATGTGTTTTGTTATCCCTTTTACGCTGGTACTTCTGCACCGATTTTAAAAAGATTTATATGGTTTTAAAGGGTTTTTGGTACAGATGTGCGGAGTCTATATTTTATTGAAATCAGTTGCTACTACTACATGCACACATATTACGCACGCATTTACTTGCTTACAAGTAAACAAGAAACAAAACATGAGATTGGGTGTGTGTTTGTAGTATTTCTCTTGATCTAAAAATTGTTTTCTCTTTTTGTTGTTTTTTGTTTGTTATTGTATGAAAGCCATAATACTAAAAGGAAGAGAGTTCAATAAATTGAATTAGCTTAGTTAAAGGGATTTCGTTTGCGTTTTTAATTTCATGTATTATTTATTTATGCATGTGTAAGTATGTGGGTGGTTGTGTTTTAATGCATTTTTTGACGTTTAGATACATTTTCTTTAAATGTTAATAAAATTATTTACATTTAGATTCTAGAATACGGAATAACAAGAACGACCAACTCGGACATTCTAGCTCAAGATATGTTCTGTCAAGTGAAAATTTTCGAAAAAATTAAAAAGTTCGATATCTCGAAAACTGTTCCATAAAAATAAATTTAACCTTGATTTTTTAATTCAGCGGAAGAAAATACAAAAAAATCACCTCCCATCAAATGTACATTTTCGGTGTAAACTAGTGTAATCGTTACCCATTGCGTATGATTAATTTTAATTCACAACTAATTTTAGGAAATTTAATATTGCATACTTCAAGGCAAATTTATTTAATTGGTAAAAGTCGTACTATCAGGCTTAGAAATTTTTTTATCAGGCATGTTCTGAAAATCATATGCGATTTCAAAAGTGCATGCAGATATTTTTTCAATTTTTATTTTATTTTTTTTATTGTATAGAACATCAAATATCATTTATGAAAGAAATTTATCGTACATGATTTTAAAAACATCAGCAGGACCATTATTAGTTAATTAAAAATGTTATTTTCAGAACATACCCCAATTCCTTTATTTTACCACAAATTTAGCAAATTAGTTAATAATATATTTTTTCAATATCAAAAGCTTCTAGAAAATTAAAAAAAATATTTAATTTAAATTTTCTGTTTTTACTGCATATCAAAAAAAAAAAAGAAAGAAAGAAATTTGTGTATTAATAGAAAAGTATTTTAGGGCACTTTAACCAAATAACTATTTCGGCCAACTGGACAAAATCCTGTACCGAAATTTAATATTTATCTAACAGTATTGTATATCTGCTACACTTGCCGTAAGAGTGTAAACATCGAAGTTGACAACATACACAATCGCTGTGTGTTTTAAAAGACAGTAGGGAGTTTCGAAATCATGAGCTAAAAATAAACATTTTGAAGTAGTAAATAGAATTTTGATTGATTATTTGCCCATATTGAATAGAGAATGTCATTTGCTAATAAAAGTTTTCACATGTTCTTCTTATTTAAGTAGTAAACGGTTGAAACAGCCTTTCCTACTGGTTGTGGTTATGACAAGACAACAGTAACGAAAAACAAAAAATATAAATTCAGCCAAATAAGCAAAGAAATATTGAAGAGCAGAAGTCATATACAACACATACACACAGAAATTTGAGAAATATATTTAATTTTCCTTTTAACCATTACATACATACAAACATCTATCTACATACATATTCGTTCATAAATATTTAATCTTACATTTATATGTTATACAGACTATTGATTTTCTCCTCGACAGTCACATACATACATACATACATACATATGTGTGTATGATTTTAGATGTGTCAATTGACACTAATGTACACATACATACAAAAAAGAGTATTTTTTGAGCTGAAATTGATTTTTGTATAAAATGCAGAGAGTAATGATTAACACATAATAACCATATAACATTATAGACATATAATTACACATTCTCTTTTTACTACAACATTCTACATGTGAACACTTTCATACAAATATAGACATGGATACATATATGCATGTGTATGTACATATATATGTCTGTAGATGTAATCATTTACATGTCATTTTCATTCATTATATAAAGATTTTTTGTTCCCTCTGTCTTTCATAAATTCATTTATGTATCTATATTTTTCTTTGCCTTTTACTCTCTGCAGTTGATTTGAAGTGGACATAAAAATTTGATTGGGGACTTATTACAACTACAAACGTAGACACAAACATATACATTCTTCTTGGATAAAAAGCCCCATAGTAATACTTGAAGTTTATGATTTTTATTGAAGGGTACATAAGCTGCACGTTTGTACAGTGGAGTAGGAGAGATATGTTTTTGAATATAATTTATTCATATTTAAATAAGTAATTGTTTTACTTTTTGGGCAGCATTAAAAAAAAATACAAAGTAGAAAAAACATGGTAAACCACACTAGTTAAGGTTAAGCAAACCAAATCAGCAATGCGTGGAGGCTTAGAGTGTGTTTTACCTTAATATGGATAAAGGACTATATAGTTACAATATGTAACAGGTACTGCTAACCTTTTTTAATAAGCAATAGCACTAGAAAGATGAGCTGAAATGAAACAATGTTTTAAATAAAAGAAGGAAAAAAAACTGCATTAATTAGTAGAATAAATTTTTTATATAATTGATATGCTTAAAATGATCATAAAGATCAGCAAAAACTACTGCTTCGCTGAAGTAGCCCTAAAAGTGAGAGTTAAATAGTCTCTAGCTTCGAAATACGATTCCATACGACATGATTTTTGTTCGAAAAATCCCACAAAGAGCTCCTTTTGTTTCTTAAAGCATTAAACATGTTTATTTATAATAGCTTACAGGTGAATGCAGGGTCAATTTAACTAATAATTAATGTGAGATAAAATGATATGAACAATTAAATTTTCTGCTTTCATACTAACATATTATTTATTTTGATATATGTGACCCGTTCTATGAAAAGGTGGCTTATGAGTCAAAAACAAAATTTCGAGAAATCAGCTGTTAAGGGTCTCAAAAACTACACGAACCAAAAAAAGAGTCAAAAATTATTTGAAAAAAATTATTTGTTATGAGTAAGCCACCTTTTCATAGACCGGGTCACATATTCTTTTCAATTTAAATATAATTAACCAACCAACTTCTGCGTACTTAAAAACGAATTTTTCACTTGTTTTCATTCTCAGCAGCACATGTGGAAATAATAAAGCTATATATATATATATATATATATATATATATATATATATATATATATATATTATATATATCTGACTAACAAAATAATAATCGCTGGAACTCAACTTTACCACATTGCAGTGAATTTAGCTTTTAAAATTTTCAGTGCCACAGTATCATGAACAGTACTTATGACTGTTATTAAACTTGTACATTATTATATATTTCAATAGCGCTGATGGTGGCTTAAGGGTACTCCCACACACGCTTTTGTTCTCATACATACATTACAGCTGTTTATAATTGATTAAGGTTAAGTATGAGTATTTATAATTTGGTGCGCACAGAGTGTTAAAGCGACAAATGATGTGCAAAAATCTGTACTGCAGTCAAGTGCAATTTATGTAGAGGTTGAAAATTGTTATAAACTGAAGATAAAATAACAAAAGATTTCAGTCACAACATGATAACATTCTTATCTCGTAGGGTTGAAGTAGTTGGCAGAAAATTTATAAAAAAACACAAAAAAAATGTTTTATATTATTATATTAGTTTACATCGGCCCTATGTATAAGCAAAACTTGGCATTAAGTTAGCATAAGTGGCAAAATTGAACATGATCTTAAAGAGTTTTGCGATTAAACTTCACATTAAAAATCAAGCTAGGACTTAAAAGTGGATTAAAACTACATAATGCTACCGTTTTTAATGTCAAATTGTATGGAGGAACTCGTTAACACATAATTGAATTTTGTCCCTTATGCTAACTTCATGTCAATTTTTGCTTATACATAGGGCCGCATGTTTTCTGTTTATTTCTTTTTATTTAAACAATGGACATTGACAGTTAATTTTACCAAGCAATTGACATTGACAGTTAATTATTAATTAAAATTGCTTAGATAAGTCGAACAGACATTTGCTTTGATTAAACTATAAAATTAACACTTAGTTACAGTTAAATTAACAACTGAATTCAATTGGATCAACCGTCACAAAATGAAGATATAAAACAATTATGAAAAATTGTAATTTACTGTGATAGCTAGAAGCAAATTGTATTGCTTCCAAAAAAACATTAAATTTTCTTTTGCCCTGCTAAATTGCAACGAAGCAATACATTGCCTCCCTCAGTGGTTAGTGCTTCCAAATCAGCCCAGCAAAAAAAAAAATCTGATTTGGAAACACTAACAACTGAGGAAAGCAATGTACATTGCTTATTTGATAACAAAAGCTTAAAAAATGCTTCTGAAAAGCACTAACGTTAGGCGAGCTCTTACAAAAATTATATATTATTACTTCTGTGAAGCACTTTAGTAAGCAAGCAAATTGTACGGCTTTAGAAGATAAATGTATTGCTTCTAGCTGGCTCACCTCGAACAAAGCCAAATGCCTTATTCATGCGCAACAGCAAGTGATTCTCTAAGATTGTTTCCCTTACAAAAACGCTTCTGGTAAACAGTAATTTTTGCTGGGAGATTTTTTTTCTGGGTTATGACTCTATGACATTTAGGCCCAATGATTAATTTTTCAATTAAGTGTCATTCATCTTTAAGTGCCACTTAGGTATGGAATTAATTTTTTCAGTACAAAGTTGAGAGACATTTAATTGCCCAACCTTGTGTACTTAAATCATACTTAAGTTTTACGCACATACCATATGTTATTGTGCTTGTGTGTGTTTATTGAAAACATCTACATAAACATCATGCGGTCGTATTGAAAAGAATTTAGTTTAATTTTCATAAATATATAATATACCGGGGGTTTATAAAAAAAGTGATATCTGTAAGGCTTGAAAATTTTAGAAAAGCGCAAAAAACTGTTATTATCTCAAAGTGCAAAGGCTAATAACTAAATTTTGATGAATAGTACCATTTAAAGAAGACATCTTATTTCTAATAATGTTAATCAAATACACTTATTGCTCTTGGAGAAAATAACAGTTCTATTTTATCTACTAAAATATTCAAGAATTGCAGATAGCACTTTTGGAATATAAAACCTCGATATACAATATATGGTTTCATGTCATGAAAAAATTTAAATAAATATGAATTCTTTCTGATGCTATTTTTGTTTTTAAAATGTGTTTTTATGCAATTTTAGCTTTCTTCATACAGATAACCTAACTTTTTTTTATTTTTAATAAGCAGCTGTTGTTTAAAAAGGCTTCCATAATACTGGGAAATTTTGTAGTGCTGCCGTAGTTTCAACATAATATAAAAAGAACTTTAATTAACCACTAAAAAAATTTAAATTCATTTAAGAGCCACTTGAATTTAAAAGGCAATAAGCTAAATGACATAAAGTTGGGAAGTCAAGTATTGGGCCTTAGTCTTAAGTTAATTCCAGCAATTAATTATAGTATTATAATAGTATATAAAATTTAAAAGCTAAACATTTTCTTTAATATTTCATTTGAAGTTTGCTTATATGAAAATAAAAACCATAAAGTATTGAATAGCTACTTGTGGGTAGTGGATACCAAAAAAAAATGCTTAGAACTAAGTATTAAAATATTCAAAACTTTTACAGCTCCATAATCAATATTAAATAAAGAAAAAAACATACAAATCTATATTCATATGAAAATAATTTAAATTCAACAACATTTTTAAATAAATGAAATTAACTCATTCCAAGGAATACCTTAGAAAAATTCCAATGTAGCTTGTATTGTATAGAAATTTTATTTTGAAAACAAACAACAACTTATGCAAAATGTATATGTAAATTTTGTTCCAAAAAAAAAACACTTCAAACAACTCATGTCCCATCTCATAATTTATGAATATTTATGAAGTTTTCCTATTGTTCAACAGCAACTGTGCACTCGTTGAAAATTCTTAGAAAATAAATGTATCCAGTACTTTTTGGTAAATAAAAGCAGCTGTTTAAAGAATTCACCTTAAGGCTAAAGTGATTGCGTATTCGTTAAGCAATCTGTTAACTTTATACATATGCATACATATGTATACTAAAAGTTTGACATTCATATGAAGAAAAGGAAAACGAAACGAACGTTTTCTTTACCTTAAAGATTTTATTTATTTAAAAGTTAAAAAAATTCGCTTATAAACCTAGGAATATCATACTAATAGAATCAAAGATTCTTTGCAATACACTTTTACTTGACACATTTTCTTAACACATCCATATATAAACCAAACCGAACGCCCATACATACAACTCAATAAAATTGAAGTAGAGTATGTGCAAAAAGGAAGAAAGTATATCAGTATTTCAAACAGTGTTGCCAAAGCTGAAGATTATTTACATAACAATACAAGAAAAAATCTTGTACTTAAGACTTTTTTCCCCGGGTCTCTGGATGAACAATAATTTTAAACAAATCTTATTTAAAAAGAACTATACTATATTTTAATATGTTTTTATTTGTAGAAATGGAAAAATAATTTTTCCCATTAACAGCTTCAATTAAAATTAACTCTTATACTTAATAAAAAAAATGTAATTGAGTCAATAAACTGTTTTTTAATACCCTGCTTTCACAAGTCAGGCAGACGAATTGTTTGGTAAATTTTTATGAAAATTATTCAAAGAAATTAGTGCTTTTCATATAAATTTTCTACTCAAGTCAACCTTCCATATTGTGGAAATAGACGTAAATGTTTTGATTAAAAGTTTATTAAAAAAAATTATTGATTCCATTAAACTTTTGGTTGTAAATGTAATTAATTAAAAATATGCGCAATAAAACTTCTAATTGATCATTTGTATTGACTTCAATCAAGGTTTTAATAGAAGAATTTTTTTCTGTTTGCACAGAGAAAAACGTTTGTTATTATGTGGGCAATCAACCTTTCTCAATTTTTCGTCAAATTTTGTTCTCGAATCAGTAATTCTTAAATTATTAATGCTCTATTGTCAAAAAAAAATAGAGGGATTGTTTCGTTAAAATCCAAAGGGTGCTTTTGCGTGATAAAAACCAGATATAAATAAAGAAAATCAACTGTGCTGTATGCCTAAAAAATAGTCTTAGTCATATTGATTTTGTTTTAAGATATTTAAAGCTTTTTGTTTAAAAATTAAAAAAGTATATTTTCTTTAAATTAGCGAAAAAATATTTTAACGTTTTTATGATGTTGAATCATTTGTAAATTTTTTTTTTTTTTTTTCATTTCATCATTTTCATATGAGTGACAAACAATTATCGTAAAGGTATTAAATTTTTAGCTATACGAAAAAGTTTTTATACGAACAAAGTTGTTTTGTCGCGAAATTGGAATAAATAAAAGCTTAATAATATCTTATAAAAACCTTGATTAAGAATTAATTTTTCATAAGCAAATATAAGTGAGAAAATTCATATTATATTGCTAACATCTTCCGGCAACTTATTTTGCAACCAAAAAGAAAATGATGTTGTCGTTAAAACTGTATTTAAACCAAGTTTAGTAGAAACATAACCAAAACTAAAATTGTTTACCCCTTAAAAGGTACCTGGTGTTTTAACCTGGACCACTATCCGTCTGCCAAATTTCATCTAAATCTATCAATCCGTTTTCGCATTAAAGTAAAACAAACATAAACAACCAAATATCCAAACATTTAAACTCAGAAAGATACAAACATTTACATTTATAATATTAGTAGGATTATTCTTGATTATATTTTAACGACAATTGAATCACGAAATACGAAATACGAAAATTTTGCTACTAAAATCGTATACTGGCAACACTGATTCCAAATACAAGCGAAGAGCATTTTTGTTTTTTGTATGTCCCCCAGGGCAATTAAGTTATTTTTCTATGCCTTTTGTTATGCACAGAAATTTATACATATGTATACGAAAGGGGTTTATTTATTTATGTGTCCATAAAACTTGTACAGAACCTCCAAAGTGCTTACATTGTTAATCCGAAAGAATTTCTTTGTTATTTTTTGGTAAAATAAACAGGTTTATTAAAAAGGTGGCATGATGTGTGTACTTTTACTATTATTACTGTTAAATAAAATCAAAGCTTAAGGCGAGGTAATTTAACGCACGCTTAACAATATTGTAATGGATACAATTAAAATTTCGAAACAATCTGATACACAAAGAAATTAAAATTGATTTTAATCATCAACTGGCATACATCAATCCAAACATTTTTCAAAACTAATTAAAACAAATTAGGTCTGTTCATTTACTTTCATAGCAGAAACTAGCAACGAGAGAGTAAGAGTCTAAACACAATGTTTGCGGTGCGATGCGATTTTTCGTTGCGGGAGAGAAAAATAAACATAATACAACGGAAGACGGCGCCGGCAATACTTGTCATTGTTTGTTTAAATTTTTATAAATTTTTTTGTGCATAGACTTTTATAACTAAAAACAAAAAAAAATTATTAACATTATATACATTCGCAAATATATTTGATATATTTTTTAAACTTTCATAATCTATGACAAAAATGTTAGAACTTCAAAATCATGTTTTTTTTACAATAATGTTGTGAACACAGCCAATTATTCAAAAACTACGGCAACGTCAGTAAGAGAAAGAGTATCAAAAATTGAGAGAATAAGAAAGTCCGCAATGAAAATAAAATAGATTTTAATTTTATTACGTCCCGCACTGCGGATTTTTACTTCAAAATCGTATGGAAAACCGCATCGCAATAAATAATCGTTACATTGTGTTCAGACTCTAAGGCAGAAATTTACAAAATTACTTTCCCAAATATGAAAAAGTAAATGAACGCTTTACTTGTAAAAACTTGCAAGAAAATTTTATTCCTATCAGAACCATAGATGGAAATCATGATAAAATTGTAGTTTTCTAATGTTTTTTGTTTGCTAATAGTTTAAGTTGCAATTTTGTTTAGAAATTTACATTTAATATGAAATTCTTTACACAGTTTCATGTATTTTTACTACTTTTAGGCATTTTTCATAATTTTTTAATTTTATTCATTAAACAAATACAAAAATACCACTTTCCATCTCTGACCATATATGAGAAACAAACAAAATTATTTGCCATTAAAATTTAATTTATGTGGCTTAATGGAAGAAAAGCAATAAATTTCTTTTTTCATACGTATACATGCTTGTTAACAAAGAAATTGACATTTTTTTAAGTTTTCCTTTTTCTAATATTTTTTAAATAATTTATTTGACAAAAAAACATACGACAGGTGGTTGGATAATTCTTGCAAGTAAAAATGTTACTAGTAATAATTTGTAGGAATTTGTTTGTCTCTCGATTTTTTTCTCTCATTTGACGCTCTCTCCTTGCAAACTTTTTGAGTTAATGAACACTTTCCAGTAACAAATCTTACAAATTCGTAATAATTTTCAGTAAATAAAGAAACCTATTATTAAAATAAACTTTTATAAAACAAATTTTTCCTTTGTTTAATATACATAATTCATATTTAGCTAAAAGGAAAAAACAACTGATTATAAATATTATCATACAACAGATAAATCAATGAATGTAACATATTTTTCTTAAAAAATAAAATACAATCCAAGTTCGGCAATCGTTGTTCCATTGCTTGGTAAATATTCAGAAGAGTTTGTAGATTTTAAAAGAAAATAGAAGTTCTAAAGCGCATTATTATTACCTTTTCAATCACCTATTATGGCTTGTGTTATAAAACTGTTACGGCTTATTTCCAATAAGGACAAATAAAAAGAATATCAATGAAACAAGAATAATACAAAAGATAGGAAAAGATAATAACCTTTTATTGAATTTAGATGGCAAATAATTTTATTGAATAGTTGAGGTTTTGAAAGCAATGACTTCATATAAATAGTGGTGTATTTAGAGAGCTGCAGTGCGATTCACTAACTTTTTTTAACGATAATCCTTAAAATAATTATACAAAAATTTATCCAATTTTCTATTCAGTAATACTTTTAACGATATTCGCTGTAGGTTAATGTCAGCTGTGGAGTTGTTTAAGCGACAATAATTTATATGCTGTTAATTTTATCGACAAAAATCAACAGAAAATATCAGCTGCGTCCTATCGTTAAAATTAAGTTTCAGAATCACAAAATAGTTATTTTAAGTGACAAAATGTATAGACAAAAGTTCCAATTGTCGGTTTGTTAAAAGTTACTGAGTCGCACTACTGAAGCAGAATTTTGTGGCAAATATTTTGTTAGAATATTTAGACTGGGGTCACACACTTAAATATTGTTTGAACATTTTTCGAGTTTACGGGCGATATAATACCCAGTAAAAAATTTAAATTTTTTTTGAAGCAATAGGGCAATAGAACTTCTTAAAAAGCAGTGAACTTGTATAAGGCAAACTACAGGAAAAAATCGATTTATTAGTGATCAAGCCCCAAACCGAGAACTCGTCATACAAAATCAGCAGTGATATCATCAGGTTTGTCAGCGCTACTTTTATTTTATAATAGTAAAAACCTGATTTTTAGAGCAATATTTTTGCTGGGTACACACAAAAAAGCAATATGAATAATTTTGTAATATCAATTAAAATATTTGTAATATAAATTAAAAAATTACTTTCATTTTCACCTATAAACAATTTGATAATATCAACTTAGTTTTTCCACTAAAATGAATTAAAAACATTAATTAGTGAATGCTTTTTTCTGTGAAAAAATACAATCAAATGTTAAAAATTTAAATATGTATTTCCTCACAACGTACAGTGGTCCGTAAGTAGAGTTATGTTAAACAGCTCTTCTTGAACTACTGCGTTCTGTTAGACGCAGTTCCGGTCAATGAGGTATATGTAAATGAAATCGGTTTGAAGCTGTTGATCACAACTCTTTTTCTCACAAGAGTGAGTGTTGGTTTCGGGAATTACTGGGCAGCGTGAAATTTAAATAATTGATTTAAAGTTCTTCATTCTCCTTCGGAGATTTATAATCTGTTTCTTCCAAATATACTATTTCAAAATATTCTGCTTTGTTCATAAAAAATATTTTTGGTTTACAAAAATTTTATTAATAAGCCTTTTATAAAACGAAATAATTTTTTATGAATAAATCCTTTTACATGTAACATATTTAAAATTTTTTAATAAAAAACTTTTTTTCATTTCTTTTTAGGTAAGTAAAGCGAGTGCCGAAAAAAAAAACTTTTTAAAGAAAACTCAGGTATTGTAAAAAGTTATCGTCAAAAATTTGTTATTGCATGATTGCAGCAAAAATAACGACAGGCATAAAAAATTAAAATAAAGTTTTCGTTATGGAATTTTTAATTATTTATATAAATGCATATACGTATATCTGAATGTGAATATGGGCACATACATATCGTTAACTTAATATAGAAAGGCTTTAACTCATTATTTTTTTAATTTATTATTATTTTCTTGACATCTAACGTATCGAAAAATGCTTAAATCTCGCTTTCAGAAAAATAATGAATAAGAGCCTTTCCATATTAAGCTAACGATATCTTGTTATGTGTGTAAATTCCATTGATTTTTATTTCTGTATCACGGTCTTTCACCACTTTTAACAACAACACTGCAAAAAGGTCTTAAAAATCCATCAATAATGAAATATAGGACAAAAATAAATAACATAAATAACTGCTTATTGCCAACGCCCACTCCCCCTTCGCACAAAAAAATACTAACACCATTATTTCAATGTATGTGATGACAAAAAGAGATAAATCGTGAATGATATATAAACCAAAACCTCAAATAATGTATAAAAGAAGGATGCGTAACAATGACTTGAAAATCCATAAAAAAAGTAGCAGATTTATTGATATTTGTTGTCTGTTTAACGACTTCATTGTTTGTTAAAAATTAACCAAGGAAGTTGGCGGGAAGTTTTGGTTTTTATCATAAAGAAAGAGATTTGGAGACAAAAATGAAAATTATACACTTTTGATTAAATATCTATTGAAGGAAAATAAAAAACAATCATGTTTAATGTTACATTTTGTTTGCTGCTCAAACTTTGTTTGCTCAGCCATTTATTCAGCTGTAAAAAAATTGCTCTGGAGTAAGATTTTTGATGTGGACTTAACTCAAACCCAAATCGAACGTTACTAGATTAAGCAATTTGTTTGGTAAACAAGTATTTGCTATTTTTTTTTTTGTAAATGAAATGTTTCTATAAAATTATTACGATTATTCTGTTAAAAATTTCACGTTTTGGCGACACATGTATATTGTTCAAATAAATAAGCCAAGCGAATGATGATAAATTTCTATAAATTGCAATCATCAATGAAAACAATAAAATTGTTATATATAGAATTGAAATATTTGAAACTCTTAAACAATTTTTCAAACGCATATTGGATTTGTTGTCTTTATGACGGCTTGTAATTGCAAAGAATTTTTTTTTTGTACTACAAAGTAATACATTTTTTGTTTTGAGGTTTTTTTATTTTTTTGCAATTTAAACAGGATGAATTACTTGATTTTGTGCAGTTTTTAAGTTAAAATTAAAATGGATTTTTGCGCCAATTTTGATGTCTACATATAATAGCTGATGCAGCTTTTATGATTTATATGGTGCCAATATTCTCCACCAGCATGAATTTGTCCATACACCCTGCGAAAAAAATGTAACTTGCACATCTTCAGACTGCATCCTTTGCTGGCTCAAGTACTCATTTCTCAGCACTTTATAAAGAAGCTGATATTAAGCGCTTCTTATCAATAAATACAAATAAAATAAAGTATTTCTGAGATATTAGCAAAAAAATTGTATTCATTAGAAGGCCTATCGATGTCATTGTGTATGGAATATAATAAGCTGAAATGTCTTCCACAGCTATGCTGGTCAATTTTACACGATTGCGAATCATAACTCAGGCCGAATTTGTCCTTCGAGGGACGCTGTTGTTTGTAGTTTATTCCCATAACGGGGATCTAATCACACCCAGATGGCCAGTTCACATCAACAGCACATGAGAAAGCCAAGTTCTAAAATTGCTCGTACAGTATGTCCAATGTTCCATGAGCATTAACAACATAACAAAATTTTAAATTTTGAAAACCCCCGAATATATCTAGTATATATGTGATATCTGCTAAACGGCCGGATAATTTTTCTTAAAATATCGCTAAGAACCTTCTCGATCAAGTTACCTTTCAAACAATAAAATCAAAATCAAAATCGGTCTAGCCGTTTGGTATGTACGTGGACTCGTACAGACACACACTACAAACATGCCTTTTTTGGTCGGAGGTTAAAAACAAAATCAAGTAAAATTAAGTTAAATTAAATTAAATTAATAAGTGTTTTTTTATTGGAAATTGTTACAATTTAAGTCTAAAATTTATTAACGCACTAACAATTCCAAATTATTATTTTTCAGTAAAATAATTTCTTATTAAAAAGACATTGAAATTGATTATTGAGTGGCTTAGCTGGATCCTATGCGCATTTCACTGTTGCTAATAGAGATCATTAGGGAACCTTTACCCAAAGTTTCTTAGAACAAGTAGAGTTATTATGTTATAAATTTTCATTCAAACAAATGAGAAGCTCAACAAATAACAAAGTTGAAACCAGAACTCAATAATAAAAATTTTTTTTATTTTCCTACACTCTATTCTTGAATAGCTCTTGTTGTTATTTACATTAATTTTCTTTACATAATTTTACAATTAGAGCTGAAAAAAAGTTAGCCGATGTAGTAAAGTAGGAAAATAAAAAACATGTTGATTATTGAGTTCTTGTTTCAACTTTGTTATTTGTTGAGCTTCTTATTTGTTTGAATGAAAGTTTATAACATAATAACTCTAGTTGTTCTAAGAAACTTTGGGTAAGGGTTCCCTAATGATCTGCATTAGCAACAGTGAAATGCGCATAGGATCCAGCTAAGTCCTTCAATAATCAATTTCAATGTATTTTTAATAAAAAATTATTTTAATGAATAACTAAAATACTAAATTGGGACTATTAATGCGTTAATAAATGTAAAACTTAAATTGTAACAATTCCCAATAAAAAAACAATAAATTAAATTAAATTAAATTAAATTAAATTAAATTAAATTAAATTAAATCAAATCAAATTAAATTAAATTAAATTAAATTAAATTAAATTAAATTAACTTAAATTAAATTAAATTAAATTAACTTAAATTAAATTAAATTAAATTAAATTAAATTAAATTAAATTAAATTAAATTAAATTAAATTAAATTAAATTAAATTAAATTAAATTAAATTAAATTAAATTAAATTAAATTAATTTAAATTAAATTAAATTAAATTAAATTAAATTAAATTAAATTAAATTAAATTAAATTAAATTAAATTAAATTAAATTAAATTAAATTAAATTAAATTAAATTAAATTAAATTAAATTAAATTAAATTAAATTAAATTAAATTAAATTAAATTAAATTAAATTAAATTAAATTAAATTAAATTAAATTAAATTAAATTAAATTAAATTAAATTAAATTAAATTAAATTAAATTAAATTAAATTAAATTAAATTAAATTAAATTAAATTAAATTAAATTAAATTAAATTAAATTAAATTAAATTAAATTAAATTAAATTAAATTAAATTAAATTAAATTAAATTAAATTAAATTAAATTAAATTAAATTAAATTAAATTAAATTAAATTAAATTAAATTAAATTAAATTAAATTAAATTAAATTAAATTAAATTAAATTAAATTAAATTAAATTAAATTAAATTAAATTAAATTAAATTAAATTAAATTAAATTAAATTAAATTAAATTAAATTAAATTAAATTAAATTAAATTAAATTAAATTAAATTAAATTAAATTAAATTAAATTAAATTAAATTAAATTAAATTAAATTAAATTAAATTAAATTAAATTAAATTAAATTAAATTAAATTAAATTAAATTAAATTAAATTAAATTAAATTAAATTAAATTAAATTAAATTAAATTAAATTAAATTAAATTAAATTAAATTAAATTAAATTAAATTAAATTAAATTAAATTAAATTAAATTAAATTAAATTAAATTAAATTAAATTAAATTAAATTAAATTAATTGAATCAAGTTTAATAAAATAGAATAAAAAACATAAAAAACTATTTCATTATTCAGTCTCTTATTTTAAGTGCATTATTTCTCCTAATTTTTATGCAAAAAAGCACTGAAAATGAAATTTTAATTCAAAAAAAAAATCTGACAAAAATTTTAAGAGAGGAAAGTATCGCCGATAGCGATGTATTGGCAAATTTAAAGTATTGCCGATATATCGCTATCAGTTACATCCCTATTATAACGCCTCTTTTATGCCTCTTCATCATTTTAATTGCAAACATGAGTTTTTTGCACCAAATTTTCATACACAAGAGTATCTTAAGATGACGAGGATATAAGAATGACATGTTGACTATTTGTTTATTTTTACTGCTTAATCAAGATGTCGTAAAGTACATTACAGACAATTTCTTACACCCATTTGTCAACTTCAAATCAATATCAATTTCCAAGTGGAAATTACGATAACGCAGTAAAATGTCTGTCGGGGTGAAAATAAGCATCCCATATAAATCCTGCTGTGCCTCTACTAATTTAAGGTCAGCCAAATTATATATTGGCTCATATTAAGTGCAAATTGAGTGTGAGAATGCTAACAGACACACATCAAGTGCTGTATGTTTTTATCGCAGTAATTAAGTATAAATATATTTTTATTGCAAACGTAGTTGGGGCTTACATTAATTTTTCATGGGATTACTGTTATCTGCTGCGTTAGTGTTTGTCATTAATGACGTACAATTTTGGAAAACAATTTATTTTGATTGTGTTGTTGCTATCAGTGTTAGAGTGTGTTTAAATGTGATAACACCAGCTGTGCCGAGAGCTTCTTCCACTACAAATTCACTTAGTGACCGTAGGAGTATTAGCAAATAAATCTATCTGCCACATTAAATATTTTTGTTGCTAAAAAAGAAAAAAATATCTTATGCGTAGTTGTATCAAATTTCATTAAGATTTCTTTGCACTTGGCTTTTTAATCTTAAATGATTTATAAACATTTTACATTTAAGAGCTAATTAATGAGATGGGAGGCCAGAAGGTTAAAGCAAACTTAAACAATAATAAAATAAATTGAGTTAAAGCTCGCTAATAATCTTGATAAAAAATATCAATTTACTTAAACTTTGGCATTGTACTTAACAATTTACGTTGAAGATTTAAAAATACCCAAGTATATTTTTTATTAAGCGTAGACGCTGATTGGTCGACATTAAACAAAAATTATTCATATACATCTGAAGTAAATATCAATTCCCACACTGTCGCGAAGGCGGCCAAAAATTAGAAAAATAATTGGTTTTAAATTAAAACAAACCTATTACTTTATTGTATGAGCACTTTCTTATATAATATAATAAAAAAAATTTGTAAAATGTTGAACTTCTTGCAATGACAACCCTATGTAAAAATCATTAGATCGGATCGAAATTTGCACTACTGGGCAGTAAAAAAAGAGACTCCAAAAAAGTCATGAACATGTAGAGTTTACGATGCGGAAGTAGTGCAAATTTCGATCCGATCTAATGATTTTTACATAGGGTTGTCATTGCAAGAAGTTCTCTTTTTCGATGCCTGGTCACTGAATTGGAAGCGATATTAAGAAAAATTCCCTTTTTTGTGTTCTATGATAATATTTTCATCTAGGAAAAATGGTAAATAGTTGCCTTTTAAACAATTCGTTTCTTTTTATACGAATTTAAGCCCGAAACAGTGTTTTCATGTAAATTTAAGCAATTAACTTTTAAATTTTAGACTAAAATTAGTTCATAAATTTCTTTAAAAAAATTAATTTTTTTTAAAATTCTGGTGAGTATTTTCTAACACTATGAAGGAGTTACAAGGATTTGTGTGACTAAAATAAGCTTCTACATGGTTTTTTGCTCACTCTCGGCAAATTAAATATATCGATTTTTCGGAAGCAATGAAAATGTACTTCGGCTAGAATGACTTCCATTTTTTTTTTACTGGGTGGGTATATTAAGATTTAAAATAAAAAAGATTTGTCATACATTTTTCTATATTTATATATACTCATATGCGATGTTTCGTTGCGTATAATGTAAATGGAAAGAAAAACATGTATAAGGAAGGAAAAACATGTATAAAGAAGTGCACTAAAGTGGTCTTAAGGAAAAAAATTATAAAAAATATATAAAATAATATATATTTCATATTTTCACATTGTATTTCTACAGGTAGATTTAAAATTTTTCGGATTCGTGTCCACCTTTTTTCCTTTACAATTTAACCTTACACTTTTTTTAAAATTATCATTTGGATATTTTCAGTACATTATTTTAATTCCAGTATATATGGGAAGGACGCGAGTCCTTGAAATTTAAATTACCTCTTTTTAAAATTAATTTATATTAATCAGAAATAATTCATAGTTAGGCTCAAGTTCAGTAATTTCAATTCTTATTGAATGAAATATTTTTATTAATTAATGTGAGTTTCTAAAGAAGAGAAGAAAAATTAAACTTAGACTTTAAGCTGGGGAAATACCGATACTTTTCTGTGCAGCCACGCACTTCATCAGCACCCTAGTCTATCTACTTGGGTAGAGATTCTTATTAACATCAGCTATTTAACTTAAATGTACAATGAACGGAATATGAGAAACGATTGTTGTGTATACAATTGATTTACCTTTGGTAAACACATTTATAAGTATCACTATTAATTTTCTGTTTTTTCTCCATTTTTTCATTTTTCTACTTAGGTTAGCACGAAATTATTTTACTCTACCTCAGTATGTTTAACTATTCTTACTTATCTTTTTACGATCATCACATTAATTATTTTTACTTATTCGATGTACCATCGGTACATGCATGTAAGTATTTTTGTAGTGGTCTATGTTACTTGTTGTTGCATTCTACAGTTTTATTTTGGTTATTCCAGCGTTCTGAAACTGTGATAACCAACTGAACAGTGATTGCCAAGTGAACATATTTTTGTCACGTGCCCATGATGTATTAAGTGAGAAATTTTTTAGATATTTTAATTGAACTGTAGTGAATTTTAATCAGAAATAATTCATAGTTAGGCTCAAGTTCAGTAATTTCAATTCTTATTGAATGAAATATTTTTATTAATTAATGTTTAATGTTTAATTTTTCTTCTCTTCTTTAGAAACTCACATTAATTAATAAAAATATTTCATTCAATAAGAATTGAAATTACTGAACTTGAACCTAACTATGAATTATTTCTGATTAAAATTCACTACAGTTCAATTAAAATATCTAAAAAATTTCTCAATTAATTTATATTATCAATTGTGTATAAGTTAAATATTTAAGTTATAAGTGAAGGAAATTTTTTGTTACCTCTTTTTATTTTATTTATTTTTGAGGACATTTTCGAGGTGTGAACGATATTATAAAATATATTAAAATTATTGTATGTTCAAATTTTATAGTAATGTGTTATTTTAGGATATATGGGAAGGACACGAATTCTTGAAATTTAATTGGCAAAATTTAAGATGTGATTTTATTTAACCAATTAAAATATGTGTGCCGAATTTCATTTCTTTACGGAAACTCCGTCTAATTTTGGCCATTATAATTTTTTGTTTTTCTGGTAACAATTCAGTTTTTTATATTCTAAAAGCACAATCAAAATTTATTTCAAAATGCTTTAATTTAATGTATGATGTCACTCATAATTACTCAACAATTTTTTGATGCACAATGCAAGCAAGCGACGTGTTTTGTTTTGGAATCACTCAAACATTTTAGTACTTTTCATATATTTTTTTCTAAACAAGTCGCTTGCTTGCATTGTGGAAACTACACGTTATTCCCTATCCAGTAAAATAAGTAATTTTTAACAATTTTTAAAAAGCAAAATATCAATTTAGTAATTTAGAAATTGTATGGCGTAAAATACATTTTCTGTGCACAAAAAATTTCATATTCAAATTGCCGAAAATAATTTAAGTTTTAAAATTTTCGGTTGTTACTTTGCTTCATATGTGTTGCATATCAATTCAACATAATTTACAATAACCCCCAAAAAGAAATTTGATTTTAAAATGAAGACTAATACTGAATTAAGATTGTTTAAAGTTGAAACAACATGAATTTAATTCAATGTTAAAAAGGCATTTTATTAATTATATAACTTACGTGATGTGTATTGGCACAGAAATTAGGATAATGTGTGTTGTAGTTGATTCCCTCAGCCAAAGATTTAAAACTGAACTCATCGTCTGATATTCAACGTGCTTTTTGTCGCAGCCACAAAAACCTCAAATAATAATAAATGACATCATGAAATTAGCTTTAGTTTAATCAATTATTTAATACAGAATTTGTTAAATTAAGATTATTGCCATGTTGTTTTAACAGTGAAAAATATTAAACCAAAACTATTATTAAGGTAGGATTAAAAATTTCTCTTTGAAATTTTTCTAATTTAAATTTTTCCATGTTCCTTTTACATTTGTATTTTTTTCTTCTGTATAGAGATGATTTCCACTACTCCCGTATCATAAATTCTACATTTTGAGGAGTTCTTGGGGATTCCTTTTTTAAATGGGAAGGTGATGATCCACTTTAGTAAAGTGGCTTTCTCCAAGCTACATTTTTTTATCTATAAATTTAATAAGGCTCTTTAACATAAAATTGGATATAGTAGAAGTCATAAGAAACTATCTTCCACTTCATTATCTTGCTTATTACATTATAAAAGTTTTGTTTCTTGCTATTCTGCTTACTTTTTATGCTCTATTAAACAACGTATCCCACAACACTTTGCACCTTAACTCAGCTGTTCCTAAAACCTAATTTTCTCTGCTCAAACTTAATGCGCCACTAAAGTGATGGTCATGCTCTACTTGTCTCTCAACTGAAATACACAAGGAAGCTAGTAAAAATAAATTAGACTTGCAATTCACTTTCAGTCTTACCTAGTTTTATTTTATTAGTTTTTTTCACTCTTATTAAATACTTGAATTTTTGTTTTTCAATAACTTTTCAACAAAACTTTCCACAACACTCGACACAAAGTAAAACAGAACAATATGTTGCAAAATTTAAGAAACTTTATACTCGTAAAATATTAAATTACCAAATGAAAAATAAAAAAAAACCAACTCAAATGTTTTGTATGTACAAAAAAATTTTCTAGTGACTTGCTTAGTTTTTAAATTTGCTTTGGCAAAAGTCCTGCGATTGAAATTCTGAAAAATCTCTCTCAATAAAATATGAATTAATTATTTTACAAGAAAAGTAAAAATTAAATAATTGGAAAATTTTTAAAACTTATTATGCATGAACAAGTTCATTTCACTTTGCTATGTTTTCGAGAATTTGTTTAATTATTTAAAACGACAAATTCTTCAAATTCTTAGAAATACTCATTGGAAAAGGGATTTCTGTAAAAAAATCAATATGAAAGGGGAAATATATTTAAATATTTATAAATTATTGTGAAAACATCTACTTACGTCTATACAATACTTAAATATAACATTGCTTAATTCACAAAACCTTATCGTATTAAATACAATAGTGTAAAGTTTGTTGTTAGTAATTTTCATATAAAAATAAATACACTATTACACTTTTACTTGATATGTTTTTAAAATGTTGCATTTAAAGCAGAGATTTTAAATGTCTATTACGATTAGTAATCAATTAAATTATATTTTAAAAAGAATTGCAGTGATTAAATAATTCCCTTTAAAAGAATTTCTGATCAATAATTGATTACGATTACATAATAATCGAAAAGTAATCTGAATTACTTGCGATTAAAAAAAAAATTCGACTACTTTCAAAGATTACTTTTGATTATTAATAAATAATCAAAATGAATTAAAAGTAATCTTTTTCTTTTTTTTTTTTAATATTTTTTGTAATTTCAAGTAATTCAGATTACTTTTTTATTATAAATAATCGTAATCAATTAGTAATCGTGCGAAACTGAATATAATCGTAGTTGTCATCATTAATTCACCTTCCAAAAAAAAAGTAATCTAATTAGTAATCTAAAAAAAAATTGTATGTAACTTTTATTTTATTTTTTTTTAATTCAAAATACTTTACTACACTACACACAGGGTGTTCACAATTAAAAAACAGAAGGTGTATTTAATACACAAATATATGACCAAAGTTATTATATAAGATCCTAAGTCTTTGAGGCAGTATCCATTAATTAAGGTTGTAATAAGTTAACAACTTCCTTCATAGCAAGGATTTTTACTTGACCCCTTTTTACGAGATGAGTTAAAAATATTGTACATTACATTCGATATGAATTATAAAAATGATATTCTCTAGGTAAAATTGCAGCGTAAATAAGTACGAAATTAAATTAAAGTTTTAAATAGAATTTAATGAAAATATTTTTCCAGAAAACTCTTAAACTTTCAAGTCGATTTCCAGAAGTTTAATCTTTTGGTAAATAAATTGGAATACTCCGTAATCACTTTTATTTAATTTAGGAAAACATTGTTCTACATACCCTGAATATTATATTCAATTTGAAATATAGCAAAGTATTAGTTAAATAAAACTATTATTCCATATAAGAGTATAAGCGAAAAAAATATATAAGCCGCAAGTCATTGTTCTATAACTTCTTGAAACATCGCACAAACTAATTGAGTTTTTGGCATTAACTCAAAATTATGTCATCTAAACTTAAGCACTTTTTCCTTTTCACCACAGATATATTTCACGTTATTTGTATGTAATATCATCGGGACATATACATACATATCCAACAGTCGGTTATCCAAAAACACCATACATTTTTCTGATGTGCATTAGTGTTTATTTGTATCAGTTGTTGTAGGAAAGTTCAAGTGATGAAGGCATATTCACTGGTCACTGAACTATACCGACTTCTGCGGATACTAATCCTAATGCAACATCAGAGCGTTCTCCTTCATCAGTTTTGTGTAACAGAATCTTTGACGAGATAGCTCCGAAATTTAATACGCCTATTTGACACTAGAGGCACTGAAAACACTGTATTATTAAAAACTTGCAAAAAGCAGAGTTGTATAAGAATGAAGCCTTACATTCATACAAAACCTGTCTTCTCTATCACTATCTTTATCCTAAAAGAAGGTAACTCCTAGTAATATGCCTACTACTAGGTATTCATTGCCTATAAGGCTATTTTATTATAAATTTTCTCTTTGGGAATTTAATTCATTGAACCATCAATATGATTTTCTACAAATAATTAAGATGTAACTTCATTTTGTTGAAAAACTACAATATTCGGAGAAATACTCTTATATCAAATAATTTGAAGGTTGAAAGAAAACTATGGGGATTATAATCGAATGTGGAAAAAAAGTTATTGCTTATAATAAATAAAGACTTTTCGATAAAAAATATAAAAAGTCATTTTATACGTTGTTTTTTTTTTATTAAACATCTGGGTATTTTAATAAAACTCATGACACAGACCAAATTTCACACATATTGATGACAAAAAATACCTTAAGAATGACTTTTATTAGAAAATATAATTCGTTTTGGCTTTATTAAACATGACTTGTGTTATGTGCTCTTAGTGGCATTAAATGTTTATACTGACCACAAAAATATGCTTTATATTTCCCTTGGTGCTTTAAGTTATAAAAATGTTGTTAATGACATTTGGGGGAACATGGATTTTAATATCAAATCATAAACGTTATTATTTATATCGTCAACATAAATGCAAACGGACGTAACAACACAACTACTCGATATCGTGTTTTTGATTGATTATGGTTCATTTAATCAAACTACATGTCCACGCAAATATTAATAACTCTGCGATCAAAAATGACTACTTTATTAAATAAATTAAAACGGGCGTAATAATGAATGCCTATACTTTTTATTGCAAGGAACGTAACAAACATAAAATCTTAAATATATATATAAAGGAAATAAATGGTTAAAGACATATAAGTATCCATACCACAAGTAAATTTCGAAGAAAATTTTCAAGAATACTTTACTATTATTGATTTTGAAACGTTTTTTGTTTCTTCTGTATAAAATATAAAAGTGTAGCTATGTCCGTTTGCATTTAAGGTGACGATTTGTATATGGTGAATGTTTTACTTTATTTCGGAGTTTTGATACATGTGTCAAAGTCAAATATGATGACTTAGTATTATTTTTGTTGGTTAATGTTTTTATGATAAACAAAATTGCTACCAATTATATGTGGAAGAAAATAACAGTGCAAAGAAACGCAAAGAGCAAAGAATGAATTTTTTGTGCATGTGAGAATAAATACAATACCGCCGCAGAACGTTATTTGTCGTGCGTGACAAACTCTGAGATATATTTATTTTTATTTTGTACGCCGACCAACGACGAAAAAACAATTTTCTCTCTCACACACACAATAACTAAATTTAGCAAATATAAGAGCTGAATTCGCTGAGTATATTCGTCGTTATTGTGCTTCACACGATGAATTTACGCAGCTAATTCTTATCAACGAATTCGTCGACGTCAACGATTTTCGTCTTTCGTGCCAATTATGTTCGTAGCATTAAGCAGTAAGTAGAAACACAGAAAATAGTATTATGCTAAAATCAATAAGATATTTTAATCTTGAACCTATTAGGAAATTGGTGACATCAATTATAAGAATTAATGTCAGAAAATGTTCAGCCAAATTCTCAAAAAAGTTTAGGAACCTTAACCCTTAAATAATTATAATTATTTAACCCTTAAATAATTATAATTCGTATCTACACAGAAAAAAAAGATTTGTAAATTACATAATTTTTTTTTGGTTCCATCAATTATTAATTGATTTTAAACCTAAAACGATTTGTGTAATTAAAATTACGAAATTAATAATAAGTTAGAGGCAAATCTGAAAAATATATTCAATTAATATATCAACAAAAAATATTTATTAGTCCCAGTCTAGATTTTTGATTTGTTCGCATGGAATCTACTAAATATCTCGACCATAGAAATATATGACTTTGAGCACTTTCTTAATTAAGGGCACATACAAGGGTATACAAGTCAAAGTTGCATTTTACTGAATTTATTTTATTTTATACTTTACATGAGGCTTCCAGAAAAATGTTACCAACCTGCAGAAAGCCACAGTACATTCAACCTTCTCTTAGTTCTTGTCACAATTTATTATTTTATTTTGTGTGTATATACGTTGATAATTCAACATCATTACCGAAGCATTAAGGTTGTTAATTCTTTTGTGCTACATCTGCATTGGCTTATGTGTTTGTGTGTATGTATATTTCTTTTTTTAGCATGTATATTTCTTTTATTAAGTTTAACATTTCTTCGCGCACTAGCCATCCCAAATTATTCTACTTATTCACTAAAATGCAATTTTTATTAAAAATATACTGAAATTGATTACTGAGGGGTTTAGCTGGATCCTAAGAGCATTTTACTGTTGCCAATGCAGATTATCAAAGGAACTTTATCAAAAAATTTTTTAAAGCCACTGAAGTTATTATGTTAATTTTTAATTTAAACAAATGGGAAGTTGAACAATTATCAAAATTGGAAAAAGATCTCAATAATCAACATGTTTTTTATTTTCTTACTTTACCATTTCTTACTTAGCAAACATTATAGTTATTGTGTTTCCTTCATCATAGTCTTATACATTTTTTTGTGCTTCTGTAGAAGATAATTTAACTAATAATAGTAGGATCGATCATTCGATATACAAATGATTTTATTTATACAGCAGCTTTTCTTGTAAACGGACGTGTTTTTTTTTCGCTCCTCACAACTAATGGAATTGAGTAATAAAAACATACAAAGACTTAACAAGTGAAAATTTAAAATTACATTTTTAACATTTACATAGATCTGTGTTAAAAAAATTGTACCTGTTGAAGTATTAAATCTTACTTTTTAACTTACATATGAATCCAAAGAACAAATAAACAAGGTTCAGTTACCTTTTGAACAAAAAAAAAGAATATTAGTAAATATATGTATAAACAAACTTACTTATATATATATACATATGTACATATATATATACTTTTACATATTTAACATAAACAATAAAGAAATTGAAATATTGAGAATATCACTCTGAGAGAACACAATCCATATATATCATAACAAAAACAACAAAAATAATTACTACCATTGTTCTCAAATTATCATATTAAATAACATCCTGATATTATTCTCTTTAATTTACCAACAACTTTTAGTTTAATAATTTTATTTAACATCTGATGTTATAATTACAACAACACATATTAAGTAAATGCAACAAATTTTTTCGTTAATTATAAATGTATAATCTCAGGAAAAATAAAACTAACACCAAAGCAACTAAAAAAAAAATAAAAACCAAAACCCTTAAAACTACACATAATAATTTACAAGAAAGCTCTGACTCTAATATGGAAGATACTAGTGTAAATAAAATTGCAATAAAAACTCCTGTTAATAAAGTTGTAAGAGAGCGTTTACAAAACCTATCTAATACTGCTAACTTATCTACTACAGACTCACCTTTCAAACTCTTAACTATTATGGATAAGCGCTTTGACAAACTCTCAGAGCGTATTGAGAAAGTACTTGAAGATAAGCTTAGCCAATACAAAATCGAACTCTTAAATGATATTGATAGGAGATTTAACTTTATAAAAAATGAATTACAAGCAGTCACTGAAAGAGTATCCCTTCTCGAAACAGTCGCGGCTGATGTTACAAGTATGCAGGCTGAAATTGCTTCTTTAAAAACGAGGATTAAACACCATGAAAATAATACTGTGTCGTGTGAGTTACGTTTAAATGAAATTCCTTACTATGAAAATGAAAATCTTATGGAAATGTTTTGCTCTATCTGCGACACAATAAAAACTACAGTCCCAGCCATAAAATCAATATACCGCCTACAAAACCTTAACAACAAAAATAAAACTTCCTCTAGGGATGCAGTTATCATCGTCAAAATGTGGTCTCCTTATGACAAAAATTTCTTTTTAAAAGCACTGGCGAATTTTAAAAAAAATAATAAGCAATTTTCCTTTCGGCTGTTTCATGTTGGTCTCAACTCGGAAAATAAGTTTTATATTAATGAAAATCTTACGAAAACTAATTTTAAAATATTTCGCGCTGCTGTTCGACTTAAAAGAAGTAATCGTATTCACAGCACTTTCACCATGCGCGGTTTCGTGTACATTAAAAAGACTGCGGATGAAAACATTCTACAAATTGATGACATTAATCAGTTGTATCAGTTATTTCCTGATTCTGAACTGCCAATTGATAACGAAAGTCATGGAGCTAGGCAGATTGATACATCCAATTTTTAGTATTAAGTTTTGTCTTATCTGCTTTCATGTTTTAATTTTTTTTTCATTTATTCCATTTAATTTTACATTTATTTATTTGCCATATTCAACCAAATACATCCTATATAACTCCTTTTATCGCTCGAAATTAATTTTTATAAATACCGTCGCCCACTGTACTTTTGAAGGCATTGCCAACTTTAAATATATATATGTTAAACTTTAATGGTACTAATTCTAGAGACTGTGTGTACAACATGATTAGAATTCTTGCCAAACAAAGGTCTGGCCTTAATATCATACACTTAAATGCACAAAGCTTAAATAAAAAAATTGATGAATTTAGATATTTATTTGAATCAGCAGGTATTGATATCATATGCATATCTGAAACATGGTTCCCAGTGGATGTTCAAGATTTTGTATACAACCTGCAGGGCTTTAAACTATTCAGGTCTGACAGAACAATTCTTATCAATAATGTAAAAACTAAAGCCAAAGGTGGCGGAGTAGCAGTATACGTACGCAATGGCATTCACTGTAAAATAAAAGTATTAAATCAAAGTGGCAGTGCAATCGAATATTTATTTCTAGAAATTTTGACAAATGATAAGAAGAAGCTTTTACTAGGTAGTGTTTACAGACCTAACAGTAGCATGATTGTCAATCCTTTTATTTCTATTTTAGAGGAAATCTCCATTGAGTATGATGATATTATTGTCCTTGGTGATTTTAATAATAATCTTTTAGTTGAAAATCCGCTTATTGAACCCATGCAATCTCTTAATCTTTTACCAGTGAATGTTTCTACACCTACCCATTTTCACAGTACTTCCAGTAGTCTGATTGATCTAGTATTTGTTAACCATAAACCTAAAGTACTCATCTATGATCAAATCTCGGCTTCAGTGTTTTCCAACCACGATATTATTTTTTTGAGTTATGACATGCCTTTAGCAGCTACCGATAAATATATTACTTATCGGGATTATCATAACATTGATTATACAACCCTAAATCAACTCATTAATAGTTTCCGTTGGGACCAGATCTATACAATGGATAATGTAAATGATCAACTTTCTTTGTTACAAGAAAATATTCGAATGATGTATGACATAAGTGTTCCAATTAAAACAAAAATTATCAAAGCCAATCAACCACCTTGGTTTTGTCATGAAATAAAACTGTTAATTGAGAAACGTGATAGTGCTTATAATAGGTGGAAGAGATATAGAACGGATGATCTGAATGTAGTTTACAAATCTGCTCGAAGGGAGGTTCAAAAACGCATTAAACAGGAAAAGATCATGTTTTATCGTAGTAAATTTTCTTCTGCAATAGACAATAAATCGAAATGGAAGGAAATCCGTAAAATTGGTATTGGTCAGAACTCTTATAAAGCAAATAGCTTGGATGTTGATGTTAACACCTTGAACTACCAGTTTGCAAATATCAATATACCATTTCCAAATTGCAACATTTATGATGATCTTTGTAGTGTTTCCATACAGAACCCCTTCAGTTTTCGTGGTGTTAATCAGTCAGAAGTTTTAGAGTGCCTATTATCAGTCAAATCAAATGCAATCGGTTCAGATAATTTAGATCCCAGATTTTTAAAAGCACTTACACCTAAGCTATTGCCTTACTACACACATTTGTTTAATACTATTCTTCTTAAGTCTACCTTTCCTGATGGATGGAAGCTATCTAAACTCCTTCCTATCCCCAAAACCAACAGCGAATTCAGGCCTATTGCCATTCTGCCATTCTTATCCAAAGTTATGGAAACCCTTATTGCCAAACAAATCAATATCTACTTAGAGCATAACAATTTTCTGTCTCATAGGCAATCGGGTTTTACGAAAGCAAGAAGCTGTACTACTGCTCTTGTGGATGTGGTTGAAGACCTAAGATTGAATTTGGATAATAACTTGGTGTCGTTTTTAGTACTTCTGGACCACAGTAAAGCATTTGATACAGTTGATCATAAAACCTTACTATTAAAGCTCCAGAAATTGTTTTACTTTTCAAGTTCAGCATGCAATCTTATTCAATCCTATCTTATGAACAGGTCCCAGCGTGTTCATCTAAATAACAAGATATCAAACGCACTCAATGTTAGGAGAGGAATTCCTCAAGGTTCAATACTGGGACCTCTTTTATTCTGCATATATATTAATGATTTACCTAATATTTTAACCAACTGCAAAATTCATATGTATGCAGATGATGTGCAGCTATACATAAGCTCAAGTGTTGAAAATTTAAGCTCGACTGTGAACAATATCAGTAATGATTTAAATGAAATAAATAATTGGGCTAATGCTAATGGGCTATGTATTAATCCCTCCAAGTCAAAGTGTATTTTGATTGCAAAATCTAATAGAGTGTTTGATGTACCTGAACTCAAAATAAAAGGAAACAAAATTGACTATGTGACATCAGCATCCAATCTGGGTGTTATTTTAATAATCGCCTTACGTGGTCAAATCACATTAATGTCGTTGTGGGTAGAGTATATAGTATGCTTCGCAACTTATGGGCTGTTATAGATTCAACCCCATTCACCATACGTGTGCAGCTGGCAAAAACCTACTTAATTCCGGTGTTATTATACGGTTGTGAAATTTTTGCGAATAGTGACAGCCATGATCAACGGAAACTCAAAGTCGCTTACAACAACATAGCGAGATACATTTTCTTAAAAGGGCGTCGTGATCACATTTCATTTTTCTCGTACCAGATATTTCAAGTTGAGTTTGAAAACCTCTTAAAAATTAAATGCCTAATGTTCCTACATAAAATAATTACATCGAAGCAACCTATGTACTTGTTTTGTAGAATACAATTTGCTAGATCTAATCGCGGAAGAAAAATCATTCAACATAGGTATAAGACCCTTCTGTCACAACGTCAGTTTTTTATTAATGCCACAAGTCTCTGGAATTATCTGCCAAATAATATTCAAACCTTAGGCAATGCATATGCGTTTAAAAAGGAGTTATATAAACATTTTTCTTAATTAATTGAATCAGTATTTATTGAAAATTTATGCATGTACTTTTTTCTCTTTTTTTGCTCTATTTATTTTATCCTATTTTTCTACATTTTCACTATGTTATATTTTTCTGCAAAATTATTCCATATGTTTCTAATATGTTCGTATTATTTTTATTAATTTTTTATCATTATCTTGATTATTATTTATTATTTTGATTGATTCACCAGCACTTTCATTTATAAGATATATATATCTTGTTGTGCTAGGTTACAGCTATACAAATAAATAAATAAAATAAAAAATAAATAAATTGAAAAAAAAATTTAATTAGATCTATTCTAATACATTTTCGCAACAATAATACGAGTATTTACAATAAGTGACATAATATGCAGAAAAGCATAAAATGCTCACAAGGCCTAAACTGCGTAAAATATACTGTAATAATGTTTATTCTGTCAACAGCTCGCAAACTTTTGATTACTTTTTTATCCCTGTTATATCTCCTCAATTTACGCAACTCCTTACAAAACGTCACATTAAATACAAAAATTATTGAGAGAAATCTAAGGCAAGTTTTTTTCCATTAAACTGCAGGATGTAATTAATGCAACTTTCTAAAGAGCCGGAAATATACACTTATTAATACGAGTATGTTGATAAGCAATGGAAAAGCAATTTCCCTTATGTGTGAAACTTTGAAAAGCCATTTTCCACTTATCGTCTATAAATGTCTGGAGAGAAAAAAAATTCTTTTTTTATTATTATTATCAGCCTCTTCAAGGAGTAGGGAAACGTTGAAATTCTCTATGCACTCATTTGTAACTTTTCCCAAGCTTAGAACAAGGCAATTTATTAACATTAAAAAGAAAACCATTAGCATTTTTTCCGCACTTTTCAATGTCTAAAATTATTCAGTGGTTGTAACAGTTGAACTCATTTATATTCATTGTGTGCTTGCAAATTAATTTTTATTTACTTCCCTTTTTTATATTGAGAAGCAAAGGAAAAAAGGAAAAACACAAATTGTTTAAATATGTGTACACACGTGCACTTATAATGTATAAAAAAAACCAAATAAAAGCTAACAACTCGTTCCTATTTTGTAACTGCGCTTAGCGGAAATAAAACTCTTCCTGTGATTATGATCAATGCAAAATTTTTTACAAAAAAAAAAATTCTTGCGAAATAATTTAAAGAAATTTGTCATTCTATGCAGCAATTCCTAAACTAATTTATTATGGCATGAATGCTGTGACATAACAAATTATATCAGTATTCTGCACGTAGTACAGGCCAAAGTTAAAAACAGTTAAATGTTTCTTATGTTGACATACAAAAAAGAATTTTAAAAAGTCTCATTGTTTCTAAGATAATTTCATCATATTCACTTTAATACAAATAAACATGAAGAGCTGATATTCTAAAAGATGGTCGACTAGGATCGGGCTTTTTGCATTGCTTATTACCTTCCATAACTGGCAATACTTCGTACTCATAAGTACTTAAGCTTAAATTAAATGTGCTATAATCATAACTATACAAAACAGCTGTTCGAACGAAACAAATGGGCATTGTATTTGATTATAGGCGATTTGCCATAACGCCATAGCCATAACCATATAAACCAATTGAATTTTGGTTTTGGTTATGCTTATAGCAATATGGTATATCACGTCTAATTTAAGCTTTATTACCATCATTATGTCTGTAAAGCAGCCAAGCATTTTGTGTTGGCACGTACCATAGTACAGATACGTTTTAGTCTATTAAATTTACTCCTCTCATGTTATCATTGTATTGCTTAAATTAATTATTTTTAAATTTATTTTCAATTGGTTGTCTTAATCAACTTTTATTATTATTATTTTCAAATGACTTCGTTCGCATTCACATTCAGAAAGAAACTGAATCGACTTTATACCCATCTTACTAAAAACAGAATAAATACAAACAGCACAACTTTTTCCCGTTAACCCCGCAACTTTCTTTATTTTTATCTTTCATATTGTTCTTTTGCAGAAAAAAGGGAATAGGGATTTCGGTGCAGCCGCTCACACCTGATCAATGACTTTATTTAATAACTTAAAAAAATTTCCAGCAACAGGAAAATCCCCTTTTAAAGTGTTTGGTGTTACGACAATTGATATCATCGTTTTGCTTAAAGCTGCAAAATCTTATTATTTTTCTAATTAGTTCAAGCAACTTGTTGTATTAAATTAAAATTTTTTCCTTTTGAAAATTATAACAATTTAAGATTAAAATTTTTTATTAAAAACACATTGAAATTGATTATAGAGGAGTTTAGCTGGATGATGTGCTAATGCAGAACATCAGTGAATCTTTACCCGAAAATTTCTTAAAACAACAAGTGATATTATGTTAAACTTTCATTTAAACAAATGAGAAGCTCAACAAATATCAAAATTTAAACCAGACTTCAAAAATCAACATGTATTTTTTATTTTTTCACTTTACCATTGCCACATTTGACTTCTTTTATTCAGCTTGAATTGTAGTTGTAAGAAGTATGTAAAGAAAATAAATGTAAATAACAACAGCAGCTATTCAAGTATAAAGTGTTGATCCACACTTCACCCGGTCAATAATACTTTTTTTTTTTTTGCTACTACTTATAGGTGTTACCTTATTTGGGAAAGGGATAGTGATAGATAAGACAGGTGGTGAAGGAAGATATAGAGGAAAGCTTCTTTTACAACTCTACGTTTTGCACGCTATAATGAGGAGTTGCAGCGCCTCTGGTTTCAATGAGGCGCATTAAATTTTTTGAAGCTGTGTTTAGTAGCTCTTTTATTCGTTATTTTCCTTCGCCGATGATTCTGCTACACAATACCGACGAAAAAGGGCGCACTGATGTTACATTAGGATTAGTATCTGCCGAAATCGGTGTAGCTCAGTGACCAGTGAGCATGCCTTCATCACTTGAACTTACCTACAACAAGTGATACAAAGGGACACTAATGCACATCATAACAATGCGTGTTGTTGTTATTTAATGACTCTCGGATACAGGGATTGAACCCAGGTTTTGTAGTCAACGTGCTAACTGCTTCAGCCAATGGCAACACTCCATTCTTGAATAGCTGTTGTTGTAATTTACATTTATTTTCTTTACATATTGCTTACAACTAACATTCGAGCTGAAAAAAGGCAGCCAATGTAACAATGGTAAAATAAAAATAAAATGATTATTAATTTCTTGTTACAACTTTGTTATTTGTGGAGCTTCTCATTTCTTTAATTGAAAGTTTAACATAATTCCGCAACAGGTTCCCTATTGCAGATCATTAACAGCATCGGATCCAGCTAAAACCCACATCAATCAATTTTAATGTATTTTTAATAAAAAAAATATTTTACTGAATAAGTAAAATAATAATTTGGGTTTATTGTGCATTAACAAATTTAAAACTGAAATTTTTTCTTTTCATAACCTTAATTAAAAATTTCGCATAACCAACTTACACACTTTAAAAACTTTCTGCTTTATTTCTTTAACGCCGAGTGTTACTTTAATGTGCATGCCAAATAAAGCAACATGTTTTAACTTTAATGACACATACGACTCGTTCATAAAACTACTCCTACATACTTTATATTTATGTATGTTAGTGGCTTACCTTAGCAACCGCAAAAAAAAAATATATATATATGTATAGTAAAAAAAAGTAACAAAACACACTACAACAAAATAAACAGCAATGAAAGTAATGTTGTTTTAATAAATACGTGGGAAAAACAACCTGTTGTTGAGAGAATGATGGCAAAAAAGACACAGACAAATAAACATTAGTTTTAGTTTAGGTGAACTAAATAATACATTTTCATTTTATTTACTATCATATACCGGCAGAAACTAATGAATCACGTACAAAAATATACATAAGTACATTTTTTTAAGTGAAGTTTTAGTAAACTCAAGTAACGAAAATTGGCTAAGCAGTAGTGATACCTACAGCCTTTTATAACAAAAAAATTAATTAATAATAATAATAATAATAGAAATTTATTTGTCTTTATGCATTTAATTTCTACTTTAAGAAATCGTCAGTAGACTTCAACCACGCAGTTTTAACAGTCACAAACTTCTGATCTTATGCACAGACTTTAAAAATATTTTTGAAAATCACAAAAGACAACTAAGCGTAGTAGCCCTAGAAACTTTAACAAAACCCAGAAAGTAATTTTTATTCGATATAAATATATTTTATTTATGAGAATATGTTAAGTAATAATTTTTTTGAATTTTTGTATAAGAATTCAAAAATTCAGTGAAGGGTTCCGTACGGACACGAGATATGTAATTAAATACGAACTTTAGCCTATATAAAATATAGTTTTTGCATTATTTTTTTTCGCTTTTGGCTTTTTCTTAATTTTTGCAATTTTTTTATTTTTGCGACTTTTTTTTTAGTTTTACCGATTTTTGGCGTTTTTTATTTTTTGGCGATTTTTTTCGTCTTGGCGAATTAAAAATTAAAGATTGCTCCAAAACGAGCGACGAAAAATTTTAAAATCCCTTGTAATATACATATAATTGTATGTACATATGTATATTGTATGTACTTGAAATTTGTAAAATTAGTGTATTTTTATATAGACTACAACAATTAACATTAAAATATAAAAAAATTTAAATTAAAGGGTTGTCCATCAGGTAATGCAATTTTGATTATGTAATTTTGACAACTTGCTATATCTTGGAAACAGTAAGAGGTAAACTCTTGATATTTTTAAAAACGGTAAAACTAAAAAATCCGAAAATTATAAAATCACCAAACCGAAAAAAATCGCAAAAACCTGAAAAAAATCACCAAAAATTAAAAAAAATCCCCAAATCGAAAAAAAATCGACAAAATTAAAAAAAGATTTTAACACTAAAATAAATAGCCAAATTAGAAATAATCTCGCATTGAAAAAAATCGCCAAAATGAAAAAAACGCGAAAAAGCGAAAAAAATCGCCAAAACGCGAAAAATGCGCCAAAACCAAAATAATTGTTTATGTGAGAAAAAATCACCAAAATGAAAAAAAAATCGAAAAAATTAAAGAAAAATTGCCAAAATTAAAAAAAAATCGCCAAAATTAAAAAAAAATCTCCAAAACAAAAAAAAATCGCCAAAATTAAAAAAAACCGAAAAAATCCTTAAAACGAAAAACTAAAAAGATCGCCAAACCCATAAAAAAATCACCCATATGAAAATAAACACCAAAAATTAAAAAAATCGCCAAAATAAAATAATCGCCAAAATTAAAAAAACTTCAAAAACCAAAAAAAAAAATCGCCATAACGAGAAAAAAAGTGTCGAAACTCAGAAAGCGCTAATAAATTCCAAAAACCTCAAAACTAAAAAAAACGCTTAAACCGAAAAAAACCCAAAAACGAAAAAAGTACCAAAGCTATAGGTTATATTAACTAAAGTTCGCATTGAATTACATATCTCGTGTCCGTACGGAACCCTTCGTGCGCGGGTCAAAGTCGCACTTCACTGAATTAATTTTCGGTTTTGGGCGCTTTTCCGCATTATGGCGATTTTTTTTCAATTTTCGATTTTTTCGAATTTTGCGACTTATCAGAAATTTTCAGCTTTGTCTATATGAATTTCATTGTTGTTGTAACAAGTCATCAGTAGACTTCAACCACACATTTTGTGACTATTCAAAATGTGTGGTTGAAGTCTACTAATGATTTGTTACAGCAACATTGAAATGCATATAGACAAGGCTGAACCACCACACATTAGTTCAAATTATCAGTTTTTCTGTGCAAAAGTAATGAAAACAAAAGTGACCTTTCACTTTTTGTGTCATTGTTTTTAATTGTCAAAATTTTCAAATAAATACACGTTATTTTAAATTTCGGAAAATATTAAGCAATGCCGCATATTTCAGCATCAAAGTCAATAGATTTAAATTTTCCTGAAAAAAAGCTTGTGAGTTCAGTACAAATAGGTTAACTTTAAGTGCGTTTTTCTTGAACTGCGCTGGTATTAACTGATTGCTGTGAAATAAAAAACAAAGTATTCGTGTTTTTCATAAAAAGTGTTTTATATTTATATCGCTATGCTTTAAAATAACTCATTATAATGAGCTATAGCTTAAACGGTATAATTTATCATATGCACTGACCTTTTGTAGGACCTCAAAAATGTTTACCCCATTTGACCCCTTTCAAATTTAAAGTTTGCAATTCATTTCAAAGTCCGGTGTTTTGCTCTTTGCGATTAATGCGTCTTTTAAGTAGGTAACATTTGTATGAAGAAACTGAACTGTTTATGAAATTAATGAAAATGAACAGGATTTTTTTAATTTAAATTTACCAAATGAACCAAATTTAAACAACTACCTAATGTTTTATTAAAATTCAGATTTATTAATGCATATACATATGTATATAATTTTGTTATCAAAAGGTTAATTTTTGGTCGATAATGGGTTAAATTAAATTTTGAAGAAATTTTTTCAGAATTTGGATAGAATACCATGATTTGGTAGGCTGTTTTAATTTAGCACAGAAAAAGTGGTGATTTGTCCCATAGTGCACCAGCAAATAAAATTCTTCTCTTATTAATTATAAAATTAATACACAAATCATATACAAATATAATCATGAACACAGTAATTTTCACCAGTAACGAATTTTAAATAGCGATAAATTAATCAAATTTCACTGCAAACACCGAAAATAGCGTTACGTAATATGTAAATGTATTATTTTTGTTGATGTGTTATTGATAAATCAATTACATGTACAAGTGGTGCGTATGAGTGTTATTCCATTGTATTAAAATAGTTCTATACTTATATATTGCTCATACGCTCCACCCACGTACTTACATATGTATATTGCTTCAAAAGTGTGTGATGATGATTGTTGCCATGGCATTTAAATTTTGAGCCTTTTTATTATCATTTGAAATAATTAAGCGAATTTATATGATTTTTTCTGGTCGCGCTAAAGTTTTAAGTAAACAAAAAAATTTGATAAAAATTTCTTATTTTTTTTTATATTAATAAAAATTCTTCTTGACAGATATCATTATGAATTTAAAATAATTACAAAGACAGAGACTTAATAACAATAAAATAATTAAAAAATTAAAGTTAAAAATAAATTGGTAAAATTTTCCAGTTGACGAGAGAAACTGTTATTTCGAACCGTAAGATACCTATGAAACTTTTAATACTATCCCTTTAATTCAAAAAAAAAAAAATATTTATTTAAAAACCTTTACTTACAAAATAATGCACAACATATATAATTTCAATTATAATTTTTAACTGAATGAGTCAAAAATAAATTCAAAATCAATTAATTTAAGAATTAAAATAAGCTACTTGAAAATGTCTATGGCGACCAAATAAACAATAAACTAGCCTATATTCAACATTTTAATAGTGCTAAAGCCAACACATCCAAGTAAATACCTGCAATTTTTGAAAATTGGGCCTTTAATTTCATTTAAAAGAAAATCATGCTAAGTCTACAATTTCAGCTTCAAATTGTATTCGCTTCTTCATTTATAAAACTTAATGCAGATATACGCAGTTACTCATGAGTCATGAGAACCACAAAAATAGTATGAAGTTTTTTGTAAAAAAATGCTGCTAAGTAATTATTAAATAAAGGCTCCGCCATCTGAAGTTTTTATTCAACTAGTGCTTATTTCGTGAATGGTAACAATTAGCTCATGTCTGATTTGACAGATAATTAGTTTTATCCTGCCGCTGAACGAGTCACTGTTTGGTGCGGCTTTTGGTCTAGAGGCATAAGTTCGAAAATGAGCAAGGAGTGGCCGTTACAGACAATGGCGATCGTTATAGGGCCATGTTGAACGAATTTTTGTTCAAAAAAATTAAAGCGGAGGATATCAGCAACATTTGGTTTCAACAGGACGGCGCTACGTGCCACACAGCCGAGGCCTCAGTACTTTTTTTATATCATTTTAAAAAAAAAGTTATCTGTCGAACCCTATATATGAATTAAACACTGAAATGTATGGCGTCAATGACATACTCTAGCTTTTACTCGTGAGTCTTAAGAACTTTAAATAAATAAATATTGTTGCACTGGCATGAGCGCAAATAAGACGGTACATACACACACACAGTCGACTCTCGATAATTTGAAATACAAGGGACCAGACTTAAATAATCGACAGTCCATGGTTTATTGGGGTGCTCGTTTTACGCAGGCATTCAAGGACCAACTAAATGATTGTTCTTAAATCGATATTTCATTTCAAAAGTAATGTCTAGCTAAAGGGTTTTCCAATGAGACGTTTCATATTTAACATCACGCCATTTTAACACTTGCAATGACACAACTCGTAACTAGTTGATAGTTAAAACTACGTCATTAATAAAAAATGTAACAATGCATTTAAATGATTAAAGTTTGCTACAAAAGTCGTGAAATTTTTGCGGCTACAGTTCGTAACAATAAAACATTTTTAAATCTTCGCCAGGTATGTTTTCGGCCACTAATTGTGAAACCATTTCAGCTATTGAGACAAATTAGTGATGCGAAAAATCAAAATAGTGCCCGTCACTCAAGAGCAGATAAGAAATTTCCGTTTGAAGTTTGTCCAATTCTCTATAATCTTTGGAATTGGAAATCCCAAAAACGACACTATACCATATTTTGTATAAAGGCTTATATATTAAGGCCTTTAAAGTTCAACTAATGGAAGAAGGAGTAATGATTTTGAAATAACGAATAGGAAGATATTGATGTTACTGACGTTTATTTTCATCAAGATATCGCCACGTGCTATACAAATAATGATACAATAGCTACTTTGCATGAAAAGTTTTCTTATCAGGTGATTTATCGAAGAGTCGATCCCTGTTGGCCGTTGAGACCTTGTGATTTAACACCTGAGAACTTTTCTTTAAGAATAAAGAAAAAATGAGATCTATATCCATAGCCCACAGTGGACTAAATAGCTCATCGTTAGAATCCGTGAAGGTATTGATGACATGCAGCAGCAAATGAGTAAATTAGTGATGGGAAATTTCATGAAAGCGTGTCGTGTCACCATTTGACTGATATTTTTTAATACTCTCAATAAACATTCCATGATTTCGATATTTTTTCATATCAAAATGGAATCTCTGCAAGGTGCTATTCAAATAATATCAAATTACCCCGGACACCAAATTATGCAGAAAAGTTTTTTAATTCATTTGTGTTTTTTAAAAGACTTAACAAACCATTCAATTTATCGAGAGCTTCAAATTAACAAGTTTCAAGTTATGAAGAGTCTACTGTATGTACATAAATAAATACATATGTATATAAGATATTACCAAGTAAAATCATAAATAGTATACAACTTTATGCCACACTGCTGTAATTGACAGTGCTGGGGCGTTGGTGTTGTTTCAGATGATGATGATGATGGTTATGACGAGTTCAAGAATGATTGTGATGATGACGATGATGTCATTTGGCTGCTGGCATTCAGTCATCGTTGTTAAATTAAATTTTGGTTTTTATTTCTCCTCTATACATTATATTAGAATTGTATGCTGAAAAGCCATTTCATCTTCAGTCTTCTAGCTCCAAAGTCAGACTCGTTTGAAAAGGTCATGGAATTAAAGTCAAGCAATTGGAATAACACACCATGTGGAGGTTGATTTAATTATAATCTGGGCAAATACGATGCCATTAGTAACATTGGACTTTGTATATTTATCATATTCTTTTTTGTTCAGATGCACAAAAATAAATAAAATGTTGCTATTGAGGCCATTTAAATTTATATCCTTAAGTTGTACTTACTTACACTCTGGTAAGGACATGGAAGGCGTTGTCTATGTGTTTGTAACAGTAATTAAATTTGTTGCTGGCAACGATACGACTACAACTTGATGACCATTATGTAAATAATTTTCTAGCAATCATAATCTTTTTTGTAGGATGCTCCCACAATATTTACCCTGTCTATAAAAGAAAATATTTTAATGTGATTCCATTATAAAGCAAAAGCTTGAAATTTATTTTAATTCAATATATATTGAATTACCTGAAATTATACAAATAGAAGGCAAGTGAATTTATTGGAGGAAAAGTCAACAGCTTACATAAGTATGTGTATATATGTATGTATGTATGTAAGTTGAGTTAATCAATAATGTTTATTATTCTTTTCTTTGGCGGACTAAATGACTATTAAACTTGTAATTGATGTTTATTGCACTTTAAGGTGCAAGCTGTTTATTTAATTAATACAAAATGTTTCTGGTTAAATTGAAAGACTAGGTCAATATTAATTATTTCAAAAATTAATTCCATATAAATTTGTTACTGCTTACTGACATGAATTCTCCTTAATAATGACATTCAATATTAAGTGGATGTTATAGAAAATGAACTTAATTGTATAAAATAAAGAGTTGTATATGAATGACTCAGTAAAAATTGTATACAACATCATGTCTTAAGCCTCACGTAAAGTTTAACAATACTTTTGAAAGCCTTGTGATATGTTTGGTTTATTGCTGACATTATATTTATGACAAAACAGAATAATAATTTATTTTTTTAAACAGAAGTAACACTCAGGCAACGAATGCTTAATACTATTACTACGCAGTACCTTATTTAGGAAAGGGATAGTGAAAGAGAAGACAGGTGATGAAGGAAGAGATAGAGGAAACCTTTATTCTTTTGCAACTCGTTTTTTCACGTTGTTAATAGGGCAGCGTTGCAGCGCCTCTGGTGTTAAATGAGACGCATTAAATTTTTTTTAAGCTGTGGTTAGTAGACATTTTATTGGTTATTTTATTTCACCGATTATTCTGCAACACAACGAAGGAGGGCGCTCTGATGTTATATTCGGATTATTATCTTCTGAAGTCGGTATAGTTTTGTGACCAATGACTACGCATTCATCACTAGAACTTTCCTACAAAAAATTTATACAAAGAGATACTAATGCACATCAGAAAAATGTGTGGCGTTGCTATTTAATGACTGTTGGATACCGAGCTCGAGCCCAGGACCTTCGGTTTTGTAGTCAACGTGCTAACTACTTCAGCCAACGCCACCTTCAAATTTCATAAATGCATTGAAACACTTTATTTAATCTAAAGAATGAATGTTCACTTTTAGTGACAAATCTCAATAATCAAATTTAAGAATTTAACTTAAAAATTCAAAGTTATCTTTAAAAGTATTTGTATATGAATAAATTTAAATGTTTGATATTTTTTCTGCTTTTTTTGGTGTATTCTTGCTAAGAAATTTAATACTAGTGATTCATACGAATGTATTCAAATTCATTCTTTTGCTTAAATAAAATTAATTTTTTTATTCTTACTGTATTTAACCTCATACTCGAAGATTTTGTCGTATAAAACATAGCGAAGATAAAAAATTCAACAATTTCATATTTACATTTCGCAAACTAAACGCCACATGTGCTGCTTGTTATTTTAACATTTAATAAAATTGATGACTTTTTAAATACAAACAAGAAGAATAAATATTTGTGTTTACCCTTTTACAAAAAAGAAAATGCAAATAAATAAATATACATATATAAGTAATAAAAAATAAGCATGTAATAAGAAATACGTGCGTATATCTACATATATACACATAGATATTTATATATCGTTGGTCACAAATAGAAAGGCCCTAACTCAAATAATTGTTACTTTACAGGAGAAGGTAAAAACATAATAGGAACAACACAACTGCTTGTAAAAACTGTTTTGTACAACTGCTTGTAAAAGCGTTATTTCTTACACTATTGCAATAAATTTTTGTGGCGAGGTGTATTTATAATAAATAAATTGGAATAACTGAAAAACACAATTTCGTAAAAAATACGCGTTAGCACCTTTCTAATTGAGACCATCGATATGTATGACTTCATCATACCTAAGCTTATATGTTTCCTAGCAATGAAGTATGTATATTCTTAAAAACTTTTGCTTTGCAAAGTAAATATAATTACCATAGAGTATGTCTTCTATTTGACTTATTCTTTTTGGCAATCGAGGCAAGCCAAATTTTTCAAATTGCTTGCAAATTAAATTCATAAAAAATGTATTTAATAAATATTATACTTTGCGAGTGGCAGAGTTCTTATAAGCAACGTGATATACACTGCATCGGAATATTCTGTAAACTCTCACGAATAGCGGCGATGTTTTTGGTAGATATTGAATTTCGCTGACGTATCGATGTTGTTTTATTTCTTATTAAATTAAAGGACACAAAATAATTCACCACACTAGGAAAAGTTCTCTTGGCAGGGCAATAACAGCAACCGCAAAATGGGCAAAGAACATTGTTTTTGAAAAAAAATGTTATCCTTTTAAACAATATGGCTGCTATAAACTATCAAAGTTCAGAAAACCCATTATATAATATGAGACTATCAGCTCAGAAGAGGATGCTGTTTTTGGTGATAAATACATTATTTGCATTACCAATTATCCAAAAAAAAGTAGAGTAAGCCACCTTTTGGTATTCTAGAGAAAATGAAGCTGAAAAAAAGTTTTTTTCTTACACCATAATATTGCAAAGTAATAAAGCAATTAAATAATTAAAAAGAGCAAATGTTTAAATAAAATGATTGTGGGTTACACCTCTTCAGTGCTGATATCCTCATATATTTTAAGCTATATTTTTATACTCGTGCTATCTAATAAATTGCACTTGTTCCTTTACAGGAACTGAAAACTTAGAACTAAACAAATTTCAGATTTTTCTTTTATTGTTGGTGAAAGAAAGTACTTTTTATGAAGAGGCTAAAACAATAATCAAGGCGAAAATGTTCAATAAAGTTTTGCTACATATTTAATAGCTCTTGTGTAGGAATTATAAATAAGTTAAAATCATATGTGAAGATATAATTTAATTAACACGTAATTCACACGTTGATTTTTTAAATTTTTTGAAACACGTTTTTTGGAGTTTATTGGCGACCGGTATGAAAAAGCAGAAGGTTTTTTTCAATTTTTCCTTACACAACTTTTTATAATACAAAACAGTATTGCCAAAAGTAGGGGAAATCACTACATGCAGGTATTTATAGGAGTGTAGGGAAGGAATATCGGACAAATCTTTTATTTTGGCCAAAACGTAGGTATTTTTTATTCTCAGATTGCATTTTTTGTCTATAAATATAAAACGAACTATACTTAAAATATATTTTTGTTCATAAATTGTTTCAAAATTTCTTTTTGCTCGAAATTACACAGATTTATTAAACAATGATTTAACAATTAGTTAATTTATATTTTTTTAAATTAAAATTAATAAAATTTGTAGATTTTCGTATGGGAAAATTTTTAGACATGTAGGGAAAATGGATCTTTTTAAATCTACTGGCAACACTGATACCATTTTTAAGGCAAAAAAAATCAAACCTAGAAATATGTAAAAAATCGTCGTACGAATGTAAAATGTTTTTGGAAGCAACTTTTAAGAAGAATTTAAAGATTTTTAAATCCTCGTATGAGAGTCTGAAGACAATGTAACGATTATTTATTGCGGTGCGGGTTTCCATACGATTTTGAATTAAAAAACCGCAGTGCGGGACGGAATAAAAATAAGATCTATTTTATTTTCATTGCGTAGTTTTTTATTCTCTCAATTTTTGATACTCTTTCTCTTGCTGACGTTGCCGTAGTTTTTGAATAATTGGCTGTGTTCACAACATTTAAAAAAAACGTGATTTTGAAGTTCAAACATTTTTGTCATAGATTATAAAAATTTAAAAAATATATCAAATATATCTACGAATGTATAAAATGTTGATAATTTTTTGTTTTTAGTTATAAAAATGTATGCACAAAAAAATTAACAAAAATTTAAACAAACAATGACAAGTATTGCAGGCGCCGTCTTCCTTTGTATTATGTTTATTTTTCTCTCCCGCAACGAGAAATTGCACCGCACCGCAAACATTGTGCTTAGACTCTGAGTTGGGCCTATGATGGATTTGGATTTACAAATTCTCTTAAAATACAATGACAAACAGTGTTTTGTCTCTACTGAAAATTTTAAAATTTTGAGTTCGTACCGCCTTGTTGATCAAGTGCGATTTGTAACTCGAATTAATGCCAATTTGTAGATTTGAAGTATTTCTAGCGAATTTTTTTTTCAATATGGTAACATTTACAAGAACATTAATACAACCATATTGAACAATCAAAAATAATTCAACAAAATAGCCGCACAGCAACATCTGATTTGCTTATTAACTACATGTGATCTGTTAGAATTAATTTTAAAAAAATAATCAAATATTTTGGTGAATATCTTAAGACTCTTGAAAATAATAATAAAATGATAAAATTATATTTTTACAAACTATAAGTATAGGATTGTTTGCAAATAAATTTTAGTAGTCGAAAGTAAAATAGCAAGTGCTTCATTGAAGTTGCGTTTGCTTTGTTGACAATTCATTTGAATTAGTGGCATTAAAATTTTGTATGAGTAGAATGCGCATGAAGACGTTTTTTCTACACAGTGGAATCAAGTATTGAATAAATCAAATAATTAAATTACATACAATGATGAATCGGCAATTAAGCTTACTAACGGCTTTGGTAGTCAAATCGTATCGTGCTGTTGCGTATCAGGGGGCAAATCACGGCATTCGATACGACTCGTAATTTTAAAATATTTCTTTATAAACTCTTTTGAAATATTTTTTAAATTATGAGTCGTATCGAATGCCGTAATTTGCCCCCTGCTGACAAAATGCTTGACTATTAATAAACATGCTGAAGCTTATTGAAAATGAATTGTTAACGTTATGTTGATGCTCAATGAAAATACATTGGCATTAAAATAGAAAATAAATTTTTACGTGCAAGTTTTAACTTCTGGCTTACATACGTACATACGCACAGACGTATAAAGCAAAACGAAAAAAAAATAACAGCTGAAACATTCACTGCCATTCTGACGTTTTTTCTTACTAAAATGCAAACTTAAATTACAAGTATACGACAACGTCAAAAGTAGGACGATACGATTTGACTAACGATGCCATTAGGGATGGTTGACATTTCGTAACACAGTACTATAATCCGAATATGTTCAGGGTCTAGGGTGTCCGAATAATCAAGATCGTACTAGAGAATAACTTTCTTTTAAAAATGCCAAAGAAGTCGATTTATTAACGTAAGCATGAAATCAGCCGAAAGAAAACTACAATCGGGATTTATTCAATCAGTAGGGAGTCCATTTAATGTCAAGTCTTTTGGTCAATTTCTCAGGGAAGTAAAGCCTCTGACTGCTCTCCTCGGGTAATAATTTAGTGTTGTAGGGCCGCAGCTAAAGTACGGTATAAGTATGATTCTAAATAAAAAGATTCTAAAACCTTTCCATATTTTATTATTATCTCCGAGCCATTTTGTTTATTTTTATTTATTTATTGGTACATATTGTTTTGTGAGTGACTGTACGCGACCTATGCCTTTACATAGGAAGTAGCAACGTAGTTGTTAAAGAAATTCCACAAAAGAACCGCAATATTATACTGTAATCCGTGGCAGATCAGTCAACCAGAGCGAGCGAGACGCACAAAAAACAATGGCCTGGTTGCATTTAAGCAATAGTTGCCAGCGACGCGTGATATTGACTCGCCCAAAGCTGTTTTATGACTGATTTTTTTATTTATTCTCGATTAAAAGTTGTACTAAGCATATAATTTAAATTGTTCAGATCTCTTATGTTGAACAATTTTCTGTGCGACATAGCCGCTGAGTTACAACTTGTCTAGACCCTTCGATCTTACAATGCGCGATCCCGAATATTGAAACATAGTAACTGAATTCCTAAGAATTATGCTACCATGCCTGAAGGGTATTTTCCCAGATTAATTGCATTCCGTAATGAGGCAGTAAGAAAACTAGCATAAGGATTGTTTTTTTTTAATTATCATAGACCAGGGTTTTTCACCTTTCCAGCTAAAAATTACAAGAGAGTAATATATGCATATGCAAAGATTCATAAGATTCGGTTAAGCGAAAGTATATAAAATACATTCATTTGAACGTGTCACTATCCATATGAATCTTTAAATACAAAACAGAAAAAATTTACATATAAATATATTAAGGGTTTTCATGAAAACTCTTAAAATTATCATTTGTGCAATTGGGCAAACTTGCGAGACTTGTTTCATGAAGCCCCTTTTAACCTTTTGTGCAAAGAACTTATGTAAATTTGAAACAAACGTCAAAAAATTAATTAAATAAAAATAAAATAATAAAATTTTTAATTAAAAAACATATTTTTAAAAATAAAAAGGTGTGTGTGTGTCTTAAAGTGCCTAAGGAAGTCCAAAAAAGCAAAAAGTTGATGTTAACAAAATGCACAATTGCACAGCTTAAGCTTACCAGTGAAAATTATTGGGCAAACTTAACAGGTTTGTGTAAATAAATTTCTATAAAATTTTTGACATTTTATTTACGAGAGTGTAAAAATAGTTTGCGAGACTTTTGAACAGTCTCATGAAAACCCTTATTAACTTAAAGTTGAGCTTAAAAATATGTGCTTTAACTTCCTAAATCTAAAACACTTAATAATCCTCTTATCATTTAATTATAAAAAAACTTTATTGATTACTTCTCATTGTTTGATTCTTTTGTTTTTCTCACTTTAATATTTTACCTAGAAAACTATTGTTTTACTCTAAAATAATATCAAATGTAGTAAAAAGGAAACTGTTATAAAAAATATGAATTATACTTTTTATTTCTTCATTTATACATGCAATTATTCATGGTGAATTTATGTAAACGCATTAAAACTTTTTCAATTAAATGACAATTATTATGAAAATCCCGAGAAGAGCAAATAAAAAAATTATTAAAGCAAAATCCTTTTTATTGTGTTAAATAAAATAATAAAAAAAAACTTACGAAAACTATTTAATCATAATTTAAACTTTTTTTTTTAATGTTGGTTACTCCAAGAATAATGAATTAATTTTAACAAAAGAAATGCTTTGTCTTGTTAAGACCAAAAAAAAAATTAAATGTATTTTTGCTCTGATGATGTTTGTTTCAATAAGAATACAGTTAATAATAATAAAAAATTCACATATTTAATCGTATCAGAGTTATTTAAAGGCTTTGAGAAGTTAAAAAGCAATTAAGCAAAATTCTTTGGTTTTTTTTCTTCTTTTGTGCAGTGTACATAAAGAAGTTATTTTGTGGCAATGGGAATGAGTTTTATTTAACAGAAATAGAAAGAAATATTTTTCTGTTGCATATGTATGTATGTATTTAACTTCATGTTTGCACGAGTGGAAGTGAAAAAGGATTGTCTCACAATTCGATATAAAATTAATTCTCAAGTTTGTGTTTAAAATTGAAATATTACCTGGCATTTTAGCCTACTCTTACCACCCAGATTATTTACTGCACCATTTTATTCAGTGTTTTAAACCGCTAAGTGCAATTCCAGAAAAATTATCTAAGGTGCAACGTGGTTCTGCTCCAAGGTGCCAAATACTTACATCGAATCATGGGCATATTAATATAATAACTTAATATACCAAAGCGGAAGGGTTATAAAGTATCCCTGCAGGAAATTGAACTGACACAATACTAGTCACGTGGCCGGTCCCCAAGTGATAGGGACTAGTCCGAGTTCTAATACTTTTTATGAAGCACGCCAGTCACATTTACATGGGGATGGCCTAGGATGGGGTTAATTGATACTTTGTGACTTGTCATTGAACTATGCCATAGGGACCTATTTGGTGTAGTATAATATAAATTATATATACATAAATGTCATTCCGACATTTAACTGTAACAACGAAAACTTAATTTTTTTTTATTGTTACAAATGCAATTATAATTTATTTTTAAGCTGAATATTTTTTGAGATTCTAACCGACTCTACCACGTGCAAGACAGGCTTGCACACAACCCACTCAACCACAGGGCCACTCATATTTCGTAAGTATAAACATCAGTGAAGCTAAGGTTAATATCTCAGTATAGTTACGGGACTGGTTCCAGAGTGACATTGGAGGGAGCAATTAACATTATATTTCCACTATTTGATAGGTCCATATATTCAACCACATTGAACATGTTTAGTGCCGTTTACTAAAATACTGCACCGAGTCCAAATTAAATTGGCTCAAAATCAAGACGATACACCACGAAAATTGTGAATATGTAAACATTTACACGTTATATCTTTTTTCACCATACACTTCTCCGTACTTTTGATAACACTAGCATTTGCTTAAGTCATGCAATGAGTACGTTTGGATCAATTGTCAACAAATTTTCTGCAGGGATATTATTCATATGTTTATTATTTTCCCTGAAAATGTTTGCTGGGTAGTACATATATAAAAATTAAACAATATCCATTTAATTTTATTCATATGTTTTCTTTTCCAATTCGTTATGTTGTTGACACCTGCTTCGTATAATATTGTTAAGTGGCTGTTATATAAAGAATTGAATACAATTCATGCCAACAGCATCCAGCATCATCCAAAGAGTCATTAACGTCATGTGTGGATTGTAGTGATATATATGTACATATGTATAAATATGAAAAAAAAACTTTAAATCAGAAAACAAATATTTTGAAGAGAAGCGCTGTAATTAAATCATTTTAAAAAAAGAATCACATCTTCGTTGGCACAAGGTTGCAGCTAACTTACGACATTTGATATCGTCATGAACTGATTTAATAATTCTCACAGAAAAGATGAATACTGAAGGAAGGATTACTTTTTTTTTTGCTACAAAACTTTAAGCTGTTGCTCAATAAAGTAACGAACAGCAATTATTTTCTTCGCTTAAACAAACATGTTGAAATTTTTTCGGTAAATTTTTTAATTTATTACAGTTCTTTATTTTGGTTTTTTTAAAGGTTCATATCGTGAAAAAGCCAAAAGAAAATGTGGTGATTATTAATCATTTACAAATTTTTAAATCAAAGAATATTAGAGCAACATGCAGTTTACCAAGGCCACTACACCTTCATGATCAGCATTCATGTATTTGGTCCACTTGTGTGTGTCCCATTCTGCAGTTCATGTTTATTTATGTTGCTCATAAATTTTAATTTTCCTTACATATTATATCTAAGTGTCTTATCTTCTCGCAGTGTATAAAGTGTTTTATTTTTCTTTAATGCCAGAGTGCTTAATTGAATTAACTTTAATGAGTTTGCATTTAAAAGCTCTTGAAAAATTAAACAGAGTGATAAGAATAAATAACCTCTTGAAAAATAACACAGAGTGACAAGTATAAATTTTAGCATATTATTAAAAAGGAAACATAATTTAATAGTTACTATAACTAAAGCCTTAAAAAAAAGATTATTGGTAGCATACATACCACAATTTGTAGTGCGGCCATAATTGATATTTTCCACCCTCTCACTTAAGTTTCATTTCCATTTAATATATTTTTGTGAAGAGCTAGCTACACATCGTTACCTTCACCTTGTCATTATTAAAAGAAAAACGAAAACAATTTTTTATCGCTAAAGTAAATTAAAAAAAAATGCACTTGCAATTTGCTGCAGAAATGGAGAAACATTAATCATAAACAACCAAATCCTTTTTGCAATGAACTGGCTTTTCCCTACTTCACTTCGTTGTTCACTATTATAGATATTTTTTTTTTGAAGGATGCAAAAAAAATTTGTTTATTTGGCAAAAAATAAAATAAAATGGAAGTAAATAAAATGAAATAAAAAAATATGAGAAAAAATAAAAGAAAATAATAACATTCAAGACATGCACAAAGGAAAATTATAAGAAAGAAGAAAAATATTTTTGTAAAGAAATTTTCTCTAACTTTCATTACTGCGGATGAAAAAAAAAATAACAAAAACAATGACAAGCTATAAACTTTTTAATATTTGCAATTTTTCTCTATTTATTAAATTTAATGAACCATAAATAGTTAATCATTTTAAAAATCTTGTAAGAAAAAACCCTAAAAATTTTCTTTAATATAGTTTAATAAATACATCAATACACGCAAAGAAAAGATATGATTGTAAAATGGTTGAGAAAACAATATTATGTTCTCAGAAACAAATCTGTGGTCAGTTATTGTTATTTTAAACATTAATTTTGTTACGGTAAGCAAAGTAATGTTTGAATTTAATAATAACATTATTATATTCATAAAAAAGTGTGATATGGTTAGAGTTTAACAATATAGTTTTGCTAAAAATTTATGACTGCAACATAATTTTTGTTATTATATAAAAATAATATAATTTAAATAACAATATAATGTTATTCAAAACCATACTATGTTAAGTTTTTAAAAAAAGTCTTTTTCAGAAACATCTTCGTTTGTTTCTATCGGTATTGCACGTGTCGTGTTAAACAAATAAATAAAGTACAAACAAACAAAAGGGTAGATAAATAAAAACATAAACATACGTATGTACATATGTTTATCTGTTTATACAGACGTGTCTGTATTTCGAGTATACACACATATGTAAGTATACATATCTTTATACACATTTAATTTCAACAATATTAATTTATTTTTATTTCGGATTTAACGCACAGCTGTTTTAAACAAGATATCCACCAATAAATATATGGTTGAAAAACAAAATATTCTTATTATATGAGTAATACTGTTGTCGTATTTAACAATATTATTATAATATAAGAACATGGTATGGTGAGTTTCAATTATATTTAAGTCACATCTAACAATAGTGTTGTCATATTTACAATAATAAGATTAGGTGTAACAAAGTTCATTGTTTTTATTGATAATATTATTATTAACTCAGATAATAATATTATTAAAAGTTTGCTTTCCCATTGACAATAATATGACTAATAACTACAACCATATAATTCAATCATAGTATGTTGCTGTTTGATTATGGTTGCATCAACCATATTTTTTCTTTGCGTGTACTTTACTAACTCTTTTGCTTTGAATTAACGAAACCGAATTAATTTATATCAATTCATATTATTGTTAGAAAAAACTTTAAACTTTTCTCTTTAATTTAATTTAATTTATAGTAGTTATTATAGAAAGAAAAATATTTTTCATTATAGTTGATGTTTTTTTTATGTTCATTGCGTGCGCTTTTATTATCACCAGCACACAACTCATTCAGACTTCCAACCAAGTTACAACAAAAATCCAATTTCCTGCCGACTTTCCTTTGCACATAAAACTTTTACTCGAACTTATTGCGAACTATGAACAAAAAGAAATGACGTTTCAAGATTCGTTTTTTTTGTGCAAAATCTTCCTGTTTTTTATATTCTTTTGTGCACTTGCATTTACTAAACTGTTCGCATAACAACTTCTTTTGTATATTGATGTTGCTTAACTATAGATTTTGTCTTGGTATTATTGTTTACTCCGACTATGTACTTCGTTGATAATATTTATTTTCATTCGCTTAAACTTATTTTTAATACTTGTGTGTATTTTAAATGGAATGGATATGTCTGAGAACATTTTAAAAAAGATTATTTATTTTTTGTTACGAGGGAAGTTGCGAAATTGCATAAAATAGCTTCCGATATAAACTTTGTACTTACGGCTTATATATTTACAGCCGTATTCATAAAAATTTTAAACAGCGTTTCACAAGTTGCTTAAACAATATTCACTAAAATTTTATTCATAATAGAATTTTAGCTTAAAAACCGTTTTTTAAATCTTGCGTTAATCAGCAAATTTTAAAATTTACCGCCCCCATGTTTTAACCAATTTTAAGATGACGTTCTTGTGATTTTGCTTCGTGTTTGTTTACATTTTTAGTTTTGACTGCATGTATATGTGTATGTATGTACTAATGTACCCTGCAGGAGAACGAACTAGTATCCAACTGGTATTTTACGAGTACAGAAACCAGCACCACTAGTTCCCAACTGTAAGCTTTCCTATAACATCTTAATGGTCAAATTAACATTGAGTGTGTTTAAAAAGTTACTAGTGGCATTGGTACTAGTTTAGGACTAGTTTATTACCAGTTCTTTTGCAAAGAAAATTTCTATAAAATTGGTGGTTTTATTCCTTTGTTACCCACTGACAACAGCTAGTTAAAATTCTCCATTATTTATCAAAAATACAAAAGGTTAATTATAATTATTTTATTATAATTATTTTTAGGTGAACCTAAAACTTTAATAATTGTATAATACTAATATACTAGTACTCATCAGAACTAGTAATTTTATACAACAACTTTAACCTTTTTCGGACTTGCTGTTCTAGTAATTATACTAGTAGCTTTTAGACAATTGACGCCTATTCTCCTGCAGGGTACATACGTAAATATGCATATGTGAATGTTATTCAGAAGACGAAAATGAAATTGTATTTTTTAGAACCTCATGACGTAATTTCAAACGGACTCCAAATAAATATTTACCAGAGAAGGAGCAATCAGCTTTCCATTCCCATTTCGTTTTTTCTCAAATGTATGTGTAAAGAAAAATGAAAATAAAAATAATAATTATAGTGATGTATAAAAACTCACAACAAATAAAATAAAACTCGTTGTTCTAGTGCTTTTTATTCTGCAATAAAAAATCATATAAAATGTACTTTTAACAAAGATTCGCTGTAAACTCTTTTTATTTTTTTAATTTTGTACGAGTTGGAACACATACTTTATTTTATAAAAACAATATTTTTCTAAAAATGGACAAAAAACAAATACAGATACGAGTACTTTGTGAATTAATAATAGTTGTTTAGCTGAACTAGGATGCAAGTGACAAATAGATAATACAGTGTTGCCACGATATTTTTAAAAAAGCAAGTTAATTGATTTTTACTTAAAACACTGATTATGAATACCAATATTTAAAAATCCTTATTTAACCTAAAAATGTTTTTTAACTAATATAGTTTTTAAACCTCCACCAACTTTTTTTATGCACACGGCTGTTAAAATGTCTAAATTAAATATAAATTTACAATCTACTTGTGAGGACAAAGCGGTGAGTGCCACATCCGTTTGAGTCTAAAAAAATTAAGGTTATGGTATACTCTTGTTGTGGCCAAGGATGTGCACAAATTTAACAAACGACAAGAATTAAAAATTAAAATATTTTTTACAAATATAAATATTTAAAAAAATTTGTAATTGCAACTGATACTAATATTAAAAATTTGATGTCAGTAATATTTAAATTAATAAAAAATAAGAATTTTGTTCTGTATAAATAATTTAGGTCTTTATTTTGTAAAAGCTAAGCGTCGACAAATTTTGTATGGGAAATAAATTAAATTACAAAAACAAAACACATACAAAATTTATCAACGAGAGATGCATTTTAACAAATTGAGGCTCTTAATTTATTTATCTTTTTCAATTTGCTTCTAAGTCTTTTCAATAACAAGTCAAAGGACTTAACTAATAAATTGCAGTATTGCCAAAAATATATCTGTAATTCTGAGTAGTTTTATGGAATGGACAAAAAATCTTCTTCTCCCGACAATAAAAATACACAAAATAAGCACATCAATACAATGACTTTGATGACTACATCTGAGATATGATGCTTTGCTGTGATACAGCCAACTTTTCCATAAGAAAAGTGTGCTATAACACAGTTAACTTTTCTAAAAGAAAAGTGTGGTTTAACACTGTCAAATTTTTGTATAAGAAAAGTGTGCTGTGCCGCAGTCAACTTTTCTGTAGGAACAACAAAGTTAACTATTCTACAAGAAAAGTGTGCTGTGACAAAGTAAAATTTTCTACAAGAAAAGTGTGCTGTGACGCAGTCAAATTGCATATTTATAAATATAGGAAACTTTAACAAAAAGAATTGCTGTATTGGCACAATCAACAGTTTCTATGGCAAAAGTATGCTGTGATGATACAGAAAACATTTTCAATAGGAAAAATTTGGTGTAACGTCACAGTTAAGCCTCCACTACGACGAAGTTCAAACTAAGACTAGGGAAGAACTGGTGCTAAAAAAAATACGCTGTTCGTTAACCACTTAAAAAACATACCTTCTGATATAGCTGAGCTGCCACACCTATTGTCAATGAAGCAACCACTAAGCGTGGAAAAGATCATACTAAAGTGGAATCGTATAGACCTATAAGTCTATAGTCAAACATAGCTTAACTATTTGAGAAACTTGTTGTGAAAAAGTTGAGCCCCATACTATTTGGGAGTAAATGCATCCCAGATCATCAGATTGATTGCAGAAGACAACATAGCACTATTAAACAAACGTATAGGCTTGTGAATTTAGTTCGAAAAAAATTCTTAGAAATAAAGATTGTTCTGCACTTTTCATTGATGTGTCGCCATCTTTTGATATAGTATATCATGAAGGGCTAATCAATAAACTAAAGCAAGGCTTACCCTATAAAATTCATAACCCATAATAACCGTTGTTTCTACCCATAGATATCTATCGCGTAAGTTGAATTTTACAAGGAAAAGCCTTAGGTAAAGTACCTGTTTGTAGAAATTATGGGCATTAGAAAGCTATTTAAGTCGACGAAATTTCATCATTTGAGAAGGTAATTTTCTAAGCGCACATCAAATGATCCAAGCTGGGTTTCGTCAAAGTCCTGTATTATACCTCCGACGTGTCAAAAAGAATAATATTCATTCACACATCAACATTAACTGATCATACAGCTAAATTATCATATCATACCGCAGCACTTTGGGATTAAATAACCAGGAGTTCAGCTTGATCATCGTCTAGCATAGAAGACCAACATACGTTCAAAGCTAACCCAAATGAAACTTAAAGCTGTTAAACTCAACTAGCTAATATGAAGAAATTCTACACTTTTACCCGTATTCTAACCTCTGTGGCAGTGACAAAACTATAACAAAACTGACGTGAATGACTATTTGTATATTTTTGGTATTCTGAAAAATATTATCATGAGTTAAATATAACAAATTTGTCACTTTAGCTAAGATTGTAAACTTCTTACTTATTGTAACACAATATTAAAAACCAATTTGGAGATATGCTATTCAGTTAAGGTGCACTACCTCTGCATCTAGTATAGAGAAAATTTAAAGGCAACAAAATAAAATTGTTCGTTTGTTTACCTCGGAATCTTGGTATGTTAGAAGCCTTGATCTTGATGTTCTATATTCGCATAGTCTGTGTTTTCACAACATGTGTCTGCATATATATATAAAAAAACTCGAATCTCATCATAATCCCCTAGCCCTAGAAGGAGAAACACTTTTGCTCTTAGCCAATCACGAGTCCAGTAAGACATCTGAAGAAGAAATTATTGAACCTACAAAATATGTATAGCAGTGGCTGGAATAACTATTAAAATTTTTATATTTATGATTTGAAAGGACTAAAGTTCGTATCGCTTTTTAAGCCAAATTACATGTGATAATTATTAATGAACAAATAACATCAAAGTCAGTTGTAAATATTCTGACAACACATAGTTGAACGGAACAGCCAGCCATTTTCGAAGGCCACTAAACCTTCATCATCAGTGTTCTTCTGTGTTGGTCCGGTGTGTATGGTGTCAATTTTAGTTTTAAGATTTGTAAATTTATTGTTAGTTCAATTTATAACTTAAGATTCAATAAGTAAATTTAAAGCTGAAAAAAATCTCACAGTCAACATTTAAATTAATTTTTGCATTCGCTATCGAAACTTGTGCTGCCCAACAAAATACACTCTTCAATTATTTAAAGTTTGGATTTAATTATTTTTTTCTGAAAGTCCATTTTCTTATAGTTTTGTATACGATATGGAATTTTTTTAAAAAAAATACGCATTAGTAAAACTGAAAATGCTTTATTCCTTATATTACAAACTGATTCCATGGCGATGCTCTGAATAGCAATAAAATTAAAAGGATTTCTATGATCAGCAATCTGGCGACAGAAAAAATTATCGCTTGGTTTGTTTTATATGATTTAATTTGATTGAAAAAAATAATTTAAGTCATTCTGTAAATTTAACAAAAAATAGGTAGTTTTTTCTTTGATTGTATCTAATTTCTTATGTTTAGACATTAAATAACTTTTAGATATTTTTTCGAAGTTATTAGGTTTGTTCATTTACTGAAAATTATTTCGAATTTGTAACAACTGTTACTGGAAAGTGTTCATTAACTTAAATAGTTTACAAGGAGAGAGCGTGAAAAGAGAGAAAAAATTGAGAGACAAAAAAATGCATACAAATTAGTACTATGAAAATTTTTATTTGCAAGAATTATCCAACCACCTGATGTCAAATAAATTATTTAAAAAATATTCAAAAAAGGAAAACTGAAAAAATTTGCATTTCTTTGTTAAAAAACACGTATACGTATAAAAAAAGAAAGCAAGTTTTCTTAATTTATTGCTTTTCTTCCATTAAGCCACAATATTTCAATTTTAATGGCAAATAATTTTGTTTGTTTCTTATGTATTATCAGAGATGGAAAGTCGAATTCTTGTATATGTTAATGGAATAAAATTAAAAAAGTATGAAAAATGCATAAAAATGGTAAATATATATGAAACTGTGTAAAGAATTTCATATTAAATATCAATTTCTAAACAAAATTGAAAATTAAACTATTATCAAACAAAATACATTAGAAAAGTACAATTTTATCATGATTTTCATATCTATGGCTCTGATATGAATTAAATTTTCTTGTAAGTTTTTACAAGTAAACCGTTCATTTACTTTTTCATATTTGGGAGAGTAATTTTTTAAATTTCTGCCTTACTCTCTCGTTGCTGCTTTCTGCTGGGAAAGTAAATGAACAGACCTATTATATTGTAACTGCCTTATTTATAAAAAATATTTCTCTTTTATAAGAGGTGAATGCAAAAAATTTTATAAGGAAATTTGTTTAATGAACCTTTCATAAAACTAAAATATTTTTTATGAATTAGGCCCCAAGTCTTGATGAGTTGGCAGTAATACTAGCAAAATGTAACATATTCAGTAGTTGAACAAAGCAATCTGATTAATTTAATGAATACAAAATTTATTTTATTCTGGTCAGACTTTCCATTATTCAGTTGTTTCTTTCAATAATTAGATAAATCGATTTTGTGCTTGTTTTCAATCAAATTTTTGATTGATTCCCCTAAACACTTTAACTGAAATTATAGAAATGTTTTTTTTTTGTTAAAATTATTTATAAGAAAATATTACAGCTTTAAAAAGGATTGAAAAGAAAAAATCTCTGTGAAAATATGTTTTATAAATCCTTTATTATGGTTCGAAAATTTTTGAAAATAAAGTTTTAAAATTATAATTTATAAGTTTAAAAAACTAACTACCGTTTTAAATTTTTTTATGATTGTAATGATTGATATGATATTGATACAAAAATATAATTTTTTGTTATAGCTGCAGAAGTGACTTATGGTACTTTAACGATGAAAACAAAAAAAAACAAAAACTCAGAAATACCTGATTTACATTAAGCATTTTTTCATGAAATTTTATGAATTTTGTTGCACGCAACTTTTTCGATTTGCTTATTGTAGCGATATAAAAGAGAATGTTAAATAAAAAAGGACGTAGAATGAATCTCTGATGCATTTTTGGCAACGCTTTTGATGTAAGCTTCTCTTACAGGCCTCCTATTGAAAAATAAAAAATTTCATGCAACTAATTTCATGAAAAAAATTCTGAATGTAAACCAAGTAAAATTCAATTTATTTTTGAATACAACGGATATTGAAAAGCTAAACATTTAATAAATACTGTAAGACCTTAATATCTTCAGCTTATTTTTTTACAGCTGACAGTGAAATAAGGAAATCTTAAAACGCTCATACACAAAATAATTCCATAACTTTTTTGTAGTTGAATTTTTGGTTGTATGAAAATAGTGTAGATTTATGTGTGTATATATGTGCTTAAATTGATTCGATTGAAATATTTAAAACGTCTATTTGTATGCATGCGAATACTTGTAAAATTGTTTTCGTTCGTTTGTCACCGGATGAAGTTTTTTTTTTCTTGATTGCAGTTTTCATATTCTTTGCATAGATTTTTTTGCTAATTTTTTTAAAACATTGAACTAAAGTTCTTTCTTTTAAAGATTTTTTTTATCCACATTTTTTCTTCTGTTCAAGTTTTCTCGTAAAGTTATTTTCCATTATGCGTACATATATATTTCACATACAAATGTATTTTATGACTAAAAAAAATTAAACCATTGTGGCTTGAAGTTTGTTATTTTTTTTCTTCTTTTCTTTTGATGCAAACAACATGTTTTCAAAGAACGTAAATAATTGATATATATATGTCTGCAGGAAAAAATTTCTAATACATACTTTTATATAGTTTTTGTTGGTAAGAGGCAAATGCATAGTTTGAAATATTAAAGATTTGGATTAAAATTAAGTTGTGTGTAGTAAAGTATTTAAATTAATATTAAATATCTTTTGAAATTTTATTACTGCAGTCAAATTGTTAGTTGACAATCAATCAAATTTATTCTAAAGTTATTACGTAAAGTTATATTAAAATGACAGAACAGATATTTTAAAGTTAATAACTTGTAACGCGTTGATTTAAAATACTCGTATTAAACTAGGTGATATTCCAAACAAACACATAGTGAACAACTAAAAAATTTCCATACTTCACATCAAACGAAATGTTTTCAGACCTCGTTTTTATAGTATTCCAATTGAAACGAAAAATATTTTACTTCATAGCAGAGGTTCCACTATCTGCGCAATGTCATACGAGTACATTTTTATTCAGAAATAAATTTTAGTCAAGCTTAAGTTCAGTAATTTCAATTCTTATTGAATGAAATATTTTTATTAATTAATGTGAGTTTCTAAAAAAGAGAAGAAAAATTAAACTTAGACTTTAAGCTGGGGCAAATACCGATACTTTTCTGTGCAGCCACGCACTTCATCAGCACTCTAGTCTATCTACTTGGGTATAGATTCTTATTAACATCAGCTATTTAACTTAAATTTACAATGAAACGGAATATGAGAAACGATTGTTGTGTATACAATTAATTAACCTTTGGTAAACACATTTATAAGTATCACTATTAATTTTCTGTTTTTCCATTTTTCTGTTTAGGTTAGCACGAAATTATATTACTCTACCTAAGTATGTTTAACTATTCTTGCTTATCTTTTACGATCATCACATTAATTTTTTTTACTTATTCGATGTACCATCGGTACATGCATGTAAGTATTACTGTAGTGACTTTATGTTTCTTTGTTTTTGCTTTCTACAGTTTATTTGGCTTTCCAGCATTCTGAAACTGTGATAGCCAAGTGAACATATTTTTTATATTTCGGGAGCTGGTAACACTAATGTCAATAGCTAAAATCAGGCAACACCATAATAAAGTTTAAAATTTTTTAACATAAACGTTCTCACAATTATTTGATACAAAAGTGCTATTTGTTTTGTTTCCAGGGGGTCAGAAAATCAATTTGACAAAAAACAATTCACATATTCCATTTGCACTAACGGCAGAGTATAAAAAATCGACATCAACTGACACCACACAGAGTTGACCAAACACATAGAACGCTGATGATGAAGGTGTAGTGGCCTTCAAAAACACCTAGTTGTTCCATTCTACTACGTCTTTGTCAGAATATTTACAATTATCTTTGATGTTAATTGTTCATTAATAATTATCACATGTAATTTGGATTACAAAGCGTTACAAACATTAGCGCAATCAAATCATTTATATAGAAATAAATGAAGATCGAACAATAATAATAAAACTAACAAAATAAAATGGAAATTTCAAGAGATGGTTTTCGTTGGATTATTTGACACAACTTTCGACGTGGATTATGCCCACAAGAATGTGCGAATGAACTCAGTTCTTTGTATAGCGATAAAGCACCATCAAAGGTCACATTATATCGTTGGTATAGTGAACTCAATCAGGGTGTTTGGTCGTGGTCGTCACCGAAAAATTCCGTGAAGTTAGCCCATAATCGGTTGTTATTCTACAAAACATCTGTAAAGTGTGTGAACTGATAATGCAAGATCGCCATTTTACATATTGTGGGATAGAGGCAACCTTGCACATAAGTTGCACTTTAATACATTCGATTTTATATGAACACTTAGTTGGAATAAAATTTTTTCAAAAAAGGCTTGTGTGAAGAGGTGTAAGGAAATTATTTAAAAAAGGCTCGCATTAAGTGTTGTAAGGAAATGATTAAAAAGTTTAAGCGCGGTACTGCAAAAGACATGTATGAAATCGTGAAAAGTGACGAATCATGGATCTATCTATGCTGATGAGCCGGAAGCAAAACAACAATTGACCGTGTGGTATTCCTAGATGAGCTAAATCCAAGAAAAAAAGTTGTTCGTGAAATAAGCACAGCGAAGCAAATGATCCTCTGTTTCTTGGGCCGAATGGGTCATTTGGGCACTGTTCCGCTTAAGCAACATAGAAGAGTCAATTCTGAGTGGTAGCATTTGAGTGGTCCAGTTGTTTGCCAGAAATGTTGGGAGGAATTGATAAAATTAACCCCAGAAAACGAATCATTCTCCATCATGACAATACAAGCTTTTACACATCTCGTCTAACAAGTGAATTTTTGAGCAGTCGAAACATGAAATGTATGTCTAATTCATTCTTGGTACTCAATTTCTTCTGCATGTTCCCGAATATCAAAGTTAAACTGTGTGGTCAACGACTTACGTGCGCAGTAAGCATTTCAAACACATTTCTTAGGAGGTGTCTCAAGAGGAAGAAAAACACTGATATGACAAATGGTTTGAACAAATGAAAAATTTGATTATTGATTACCAAGAGAAATATTTCGAAAAACAATAAAGCCATTTTCATTTAAATTTTTTTGTTATTATTTGCTATTAGAGACCTGCATAAACAGTCTTGAAATGTAAATACGTCTTGTTTTTTAAATGTATTCTCGTGGCATGTATTATACAAAACCAATAATAAATGCTGTCGTATTATAAGCGAAGCACGATGGATGCATTGGTGTTTGTGTATATGAGAGTTAAGAAGCGACGTCGCTAACACTTCTTGTTCATAACAAACAATTAAGAGAAGTAGTGTTGGTGCGTATATGCTTGTTGTTTTGCATATTGTACGTTAGAGTGTGTGTGCACGATGTAGATGGTAAGCTATTAGTCACAAAGTATTTTCTTCTTTAATGTAATAGCTGGTTCATTAATTTCATCTAATAAGTATAAAAGTCGTAAAGATGGAAATGCAATAAATAGTAAAATAATTGCAGGACGAATTCTTCAAATAATTTCAATAGTTTGTCCATGAAGTAAATATCGATTTACATATTTATTAAAAAATACCTGCAAGAACTGAAACAAATGTCTTGCCAACAGTGTTATTTAACGTTTCTTTTAGAATATTTCGCTGTAGTAAAGCATTTGAAAAATCTCTCATGTCTTAAAAATTCTTATAATTGGCCTTGTACAGGCCTTTATTTGCTATTCCGCAATAAATTTATTTGGTTTTATTATCAATGTAGTGCAGTACAATAATGTCCTTTTATATGAATTAATTGTGAAACAAGTCCATTTTGTTTTAGTATTTAGCACTTTTATGCTGTAAACCGATGAGAATCGACACATTGCGCCGACAGTGACCTTAACGCCTTAACAGCTGAATTGTAAAAACATGTTGTAAATCAGAGACAAAGCAAAATTTTAAATTTTCGCTAACAGCGAAATTAGTTATAATTTTTAATGTAGCCAACAATTGTTTGCAAAAATACTCAACAATTTAAATTTATACTATATATGATGTGCAGTAGCGGAAGAAACTTATGCGCTTAAATACATGTTCATATATAACCACACATACTCTTACACACATCGGAGATACATTTACGTAAAAAAAATGTCATATTTATGAATTGTTTAATGTAAATATCACCACATGCCCTGACTGTTAACTACTTATGTTTTTAAAAATATAACTGTTAAGTTTTTATTTAGTTTCGCTCTACTTAAAATAACTTTTTTTCTAAAACAATGGACATGTACACATGTACATACATACATATAAAATATACAAGTGATATGAATAACACTTAAAACACAACAATATGCTCTATTATTATTTTGTTGGATTTGTTTTAATTACTTTTTTTTATTTCCCAGTACAACAATACACCGTCGAAAGCAGTAATTTTTTCTTATTTTCTCCTCAGTGCAGCATTTGTTCGCTGCTGTAGAAAATAAAGCAACGTATTGTTGTTAACACACGACAATAGGATTTTTTTATACAAATATGTAATTACGTATGTATGCACATATGGCACTAGTTCCTTTACAGAGCGTCAACTACGAGTAAAAATTTACACATTTTCAGTGGAGGCACGAAAAATGTAATTTCATATACTCTTGTATAACAAAGGAGGACAAGACTGTATTTTTTTATTTTTTATTTATTTCTTCCTAAGAGTAAGAAACCGATGTACGATTTTTACAGTGAGTAGACTGTATATCGTTCTTCCTCACAAAGTGGAAATTGCAAAATTAAAATTTTAATGCTCTTTAAAGGAACTAGAGTGATATATGTATGCATATGTACGTCTTTATATCTGTGGCAAAAAGGAAAAAGTGCTTAAATCGATATAAGCTGCTTTGGAGTTAATGGGCAAATTTTAAATTAATTAATACGATTTTTCTACTCGATTCATCAAAATTAATTGCGGCGTATTTTTTTAAAACGTTTAATCTCATTTGGAATAGTAACTTAATTTAGGTTATACTTTGGTATATTTCAACTTTAATGCATTATTTATAAAGATAAACAGATTAACAAAGAATTTCACAATTTAACTGTAAAAGAAATAAATTTCTGAAATCGTCTTGAATTCTTAAAAGTGCTCTCCTGGCTGGAAAACAGTCAAATTTGACTTAGGCAGTTTTCCTTTATTGCCATATATATATATTAAGAAAAATTCTGTTGTTATTTCTTAACAACAATACGTTACTTCCCATTAAAAAAGAGATTCCAAGGAAATCAATACGATACTGATCCCTTGATCCGGCAGTACTGCAAAATTGCGGATTTTCTAATGATTTTTACATAGGGTTGTTATTGCAAGAAGTTCTCTTTTTTATAAATATTCAGTAATTTTGAAGTCATGTTCATAATGATAAGTAAATCTATCTAATTTTTCTGATGTTTTTTTTCCTTTTGCATATTTATTCTAAATCAAAAAATTGTTTCATAAATAAAAATCGAATTCTTTATGGCATGGAAATGGTTACAGATATGCAATTGATTTGCTGTTTAACGAGCCATCAGGAGCACCATTTACATATATAGTGCGATATATGTACTCATCTCCTATTTCCTACAATGACCCATTTTCGTTCAAAATAGGACCTTTTTGAAATTAATTTTCTGTGTTATTAATATATCTGTTATATATTCCATTAGTATAAATCATTATTCAAATCTCGGACCATATTTTCCATTAATTTTTGGGTATATAGCATCAGTTCTGTTCCTGGATTTCGCTACCGAAATAATATTCCTTTATTGTACTAGGACTGTTAAGTGCTTAACAGTGCTCTGTTACCTTGAAACTGATCTCTGTAAAACTTTTTGATTTTTGTCTCTGCTAGTTAAATTTAAATTTATCTTCACACACATAAGAAAATGTAGTTCCTGAAAAATAATTACCAACTGTGTGCATTTTAAATCACTTTACACTTACGCCATAAATAGTGTTACCAAAATTGACGTCTTTAAACTTTTTTAATAATCGAATATATTATTCAAATATTCGAGTAATTGCTGTGTGTTAACCTGTAAATCTTTTTAAAACCAAAACTGTCTTCAGACCTGTGTAAGTTCTTGGCTGAATTTCAAAGCTAACTATAAGTTCTTGTAAATAAAAATTCATATTGCATATCAGGGAAAACAAAAATTGGCTTCAATGTAGTCCTGTTTTAGCCTATATGTACTTTTTTCTGAGGGTTCAGCTCCTTAACAGTAAGCGTACGCTAATAAGCCGACAACCATAAGCCTTTTTTTATAAAATATTCATCATGAAATTGCAGACATCCCAGCCGTTAATTTTACTTCATTCACTTCATATGTAAATTATCTTTTGAGACACCCAGTTCGTACATTTTCCATTTGCCAAAAAAATTTTCCAGATATGTATATCAGAACTTGAAAAAGCCAAAAACTTAACATAAACAAAAACTAACGAGCCAAACTAGAGGTCACCCTAATTGCGATCGAATCAACTCATCAGTCACATAATTGAATGCCTGCAGTCTTAACTTATTTGCTAAGGCTATGCGTTGGCGATGATTGCTCGAAAAATTATTATTATTAGAAAGTCTCTAACTTTGGTTGACAAAAAGCAATAGTTTCTTTATGGTTCTTGTTAATAATGGAGAAATTCGCAGATGAACAAAAGTCAAAATACAAATGGTAATAAGTCTTTAACTGAACGTCTCTCTTTTAGCGACAATTGTACGACAATAATACATATGCAGTAATTGACGGTTTTATTTGATTGTTACTAAGTCACTTAACGAAATCTCTTGTGGGACAACTAAGGAACTTGAATTTCGATATTATAATAATAATAATAATAATAATAATGTATTATTTATAATAAAACGCCAAGTTTCCTTCAACAGTCAAAATTAGTTTTATTTAAATAACTATAAAAAATGTGTATGTATTTCAAAGCAAGTTCTAGAAAAAGTGAAAGTCGAGTCTATGCTACCAGTCAGATTACCACACCAAACCAAAAAAATTTACTCATTAAAAACTCTTTAATAATTTAGAACAGTTGGCCTGATGGCTATCTATCTTTATTTAATTGAAGAAGTATTATATTTTTACGAAGTTGGGTGGAAATAAGAAACTTATTGTATAAAAATTTTTAATATTAGAGCTTTATTAAATAAATGAATAAAAAAATTTTTTTTGTATAATATTAATTTATTTAAAAATTTTTAGTTCACTTATTTCCTTAATTCAATTCATTGCAGCTTAACTACGGAAGTATAGAATTAAAAAAATATTACACAAATTCGTGCATGAACACATTAGCTTTTCTCAGTGTATGTACATGCTTGTTCGTGAGGTGAAACTTAATAAAAAGCACACAATTTTCAAACTTTCTCCATAATATCTATAAAAAGGGTTAACGAATTGTTTTAGACGTAATTGTTATGATTATTATTAAATTACATTTGAGCTCCTATTTTATTTTATTAAGTTAGAAATAAAAATTAGTCTTAATGTTATTTAAACTAAACTAAAATTGTAGCGCCTTAAACCGTAAAACGATAGTTAGGAAAACAAAATTCCTTACTCGCAACACTTAATGCAAATAAGTTGTGTATGCTGCGTGTTTTTACGTGTAATTGCTTTCAGAATAACAACATTTTTAGTTAAGCTTAAAAGCGTTGTCTCCTTTAGCACTAATTCAGCATGGTTTTTTCCTTTTTCGGTTGTTTTTTTTTGGAAAGTAATTGTCATTAAACAACTATTATAAAGTGCTCGTATGTAGTTTGTGTTTTCTCTTTCCCTTTTTGGAATTGTCACAATGCCAAGGGGTAAACATTTAAATTGAAGTGAAAATAAATTGTAGAGACACTTTTATTTTTCCATTCTGTCACCGAAAATAGACTGAAAAAATAAATAACACATGTATGTATGTACGTGTGAGTAGTACAGCTTATTTGCAACAACACCGCTACTGAGCAAAAGAAATAGAAAGCGCACACACATTTAACTCTTTGGATGTACGTATGTATGTATGTGTGTATGTATCACACACATGAGTATTCTCAAGTGTAATAGTGTAATAGATACACCAGGCTTTTGTGCTTATTTATTTTTAGTTTTTCTTTTTTATTTTACTCTGTGTTAAATTGCTTGTAGAAGTAGTAAAATTGTGAGTAAGAAAACGTTTGCCATGCGACTAAAGCACATTGGGTTGAACCGTACAAAAAGTTGTGTTAATTTTTATAATTTTTATTTGAAATATTTTTTATGCAGACTACATCAATTACCACTGAATTAAAAAAAAAAACAAAAGAGCCAAAGTGTTAAAATTTTTAAGAACGCTTTAACTAAAAAATTCAAAAAAAAATACGAAAAGAAAAATTTCCAAAATGAAAATAGCGCTAAAATGAAAAATTAAACCAAAAATGGAATAAAATGCTAAAAGGAAAAGAAAAATAATATTAAAATCGTCGTTAAAAAAAACTAAAAATTCGCCGCTCTAGAAAAAAAATAGCCTAAGCTAAAAAAATTGCTAGAACTAAAAATTTGTTTTCTGGAAAAATTAAAACAAAACGGCAAAATTAAAACATCGTCAATACTAAAAAAAATTTCCGAAATCTTTGGAACCCTTCGTGCGCGAGTCAAAGTCGCCATTCACTGAATTTATTATTCGTTTAAAAAAACTTAGTAATGACCCCGCAGACGTGTTTAAAGTCAGAAACGATAATTTTTTCAGATATGATGTTTGAGAATCTATATAATAAAAAAAGCAATGTGAGTCCGATCACAAGGGAGATGTGTAAACATCTAGTGATGATTTTTTTTTAATATTGGCTTATGGTAACTAAAATAAGATATTTAAATATTTTAGTCTACCGCATTTACAAATCTGTGGATATATAGTAGTGGAATTATTAGTTGTGGGGGTTTGTGAAGAATTACAAATGGAAAATGTCAAATAAAAATTTTGATAAAACTTCGACTGTGGGTTTGCCAAATTTGTATTAAAATCTCCAACCATAATAATTGGCATGAGATGGAGATTGTTACCCAATTGTCGTGCAACAGCTTCAGTGTCAGGCAACAGTACGTAATAAAGATATATTATAATATAATATTATTAATTCTTTATAAGGACTTTTATATATTTTTAAATTAAATATTTGATATTTAAAACGCTCTTTTATTTAAAAGTTTATATATTTTATATTTTTTAACTTTTTACGAAATTATCCCCACTGGCGATACTGTTACACTTCACAAGCAATTTCTATTAAAATTAACATTGCTCCTGAAGGTATGCCTTAAAATTCGGTTGAGTGTATTTTTATGCAGCTGTTAAGATTCTCTGTACTTCTTGTTCGTATGATTACACTAATACAGTCATACATAGCTAACACCGATTTGATAACGCCTTACGATCTTACTCAAAATTTGTGATTGTATTGTGAAAAAGATTTTTAACCCCTAGCGTATATATGTTTACACATCAAAAACTTAAAAAAAAAACTAATAAAATATTTCTATTGTCGGAGCTAGTTTTCAAAAATCGTGCGATTTCAAATCGATGGGTTTACAAAAGAGGGCTGACTATTTGTTAATTCACTCTGACGATGATTCTACTATCTTTTTTTTTACATAATTAAACCCACTGTGAGTTGTCTTTAACTTTACACTCGTTTGACAATGTGGCAAAGCCTATGGACCATTGGGTTTGGCTTGTCTAAAAACTATTTTCACTTTAAAGGTGTTAGTAATATGACACACTCTTTAAAATGGCAACTGTAAATACATACGTTTGGTCGTTAACATTGCAGATGTGCTGATATTAATATCCTAAGCTGTGTGCAAAGTTGAAGCTTAAATGTATTTGGTGAATAAATTTAATTTAATAGGTTTTTTTTTTAGTAAAACCCATTTAATATTTATGATTTTTTTTAGTTGTCCCTTTATATCACCTAATAAAATTTTATATTACTTCTTTGTTAGCAAATTTCTAAAAGAAAATTTTACAAATTTTGCAAAAATGTTCTAGTTTTAGGCCATTAAGCTGTAACACTGATCTATAACTCAGGGCACTGTGAATAGGTAAAAAGCACGCATAAAATATGTGTTGCAACACCAACGTTTTTTAATCACAAATGTAAACACGTGTGACACACAATAATGTTCAGTTGTTCATTTCATTGTATTCGTGTGAGGTTTTTACACAGTATATAAAAATCTATTCAAACAGAAGGCATTACAGCTAAATGCTGAATAGAAATGGTAAAATTAAAAGTTTTTCTAAGCATGAAATACTTGCAACATTTCCAAGACAGTAAATTAAACTGCTTCGTTTATTTTATTGTATAAGAAATATTTTGAAATGCGTTGCTTTAAGTGGCTTATTATGTACTGACAAATTATAGTAAATATCTGACTTAATTACTTAATTGGTGTCTCCTGAGATTTATTTTCTTAACATAATAATCATTTTCTATTGCTCACACTAGTCTGTACATTGTGAAATTAAATCGAGCGCAATTCCTTAAAATTTTCATCTTAAGCTTAAGTGAGTTCTGCTTTTTTTCTTGGATCATAAAGTTTATGTTTATGTTAAGTTTATGTTATTGTTGCCAGCGTAGTATTCTAGAAGTTGTAAGTATAATTGTGCCCTTGATTATGAAAGTTGTCTAAGTCATATATTTGTTTGTTGGAAATATTAAGTAGATTACATTTGAAAAAATTAAGAAATATTTTTATATTATGCAACTCAATTTCAATTTAGAGTTGTTCCAGTCCCGATTAATATTTATTGAGATTTTTTAAAATTCATTTAATATTTCGAAGAAAAAATGTTATAGGTCAACTGATGATGAGTTAGCACTAGTGTCCTGGACATGACCATTTATAAGACGTTTCAAGACATGAGAGATTTTTCATATGCTTTACTACAGCGAAATATTCTAAATCAAACGCTAAACAACACTGTTGGCAAGACATTTGTTTCAGTTGTTTCTTGCCAGTGTGACCCTTTTAGCATTTTCACTGCTAAATTTAGCATTATTAATTTTGATTTAGCAGCGAATTTTTCCTTTAACATTTAGCATTATTTTTAGCATTTTTGTATTATTTTTTAATCTTGTAAATTTCATAAAATATGTTTCATTTTTATAATTAAAAATCTCTGCCTATCTCTATCATTGCATCCACTTTCATATTAATGCATGATAATGGCAAGAATGTAAGCAGCGGTTGAATTCACGTGAACTTAAGTCTGGCAGCGCAATGCTTATTGAAAAAAAGTGTCAGTGTGTGAGTATGTATATTCAAGGCTTATTAATGATTATTATCAGGTCTATACAATGATGTTTTGTTGCGTTTTTGGTCAAACTATCTTTCATAAATAGAATAAACTTTTCAATCTACATATTAAAGACAAAATACATAAATTTTTTTAGCATCAAAATGGAAAGGTTGCTAATAGGTAAACCAAAATTTTGTTTTAACTTAAAATCATTATAAGTACTTTTTTAGATTTCTTAAAAGAAATCAGCCGAATTATATGAATATTGATAGTGATAGCAGTCACTCTAAAGAAAATTCAAGTAAAACTAAAAGGTAAACAAATAATTACGATTCATGTCCAAAAATCCACTACACATATATTTCAGAAAATATAGCCAGAAACTCAAAAGCAAGAATAAAAATAATTTAAGACATTAGGACACTATGACACTTAAGACTATCGATTGAAACCCTGAATTGTGTTTTTTATCTTCCTGAATTAATTGCTTTTAAATAAATCTATATGGATTTTGTTATTTTTGAATCAACTTTCTTTTATTCATGTGAATTAAAATATTTGCAGGCAAATTAAGAAAAATTCATATAAATAACGAAATAATTTAGCATTTATAGCATTACTTTAAGCCCCATTTAGCATTAAAATTTTTTTTAGTTGTGGCCACACTGCTCGTAGCATGTGCAAAATGGTACAGTATATTAAAACTGGCCACTAAGAATTGTTCTGTGGTGATTATCAATATACTATACCATTATGCACATGCTACGATGCAAACCATTTGCACAAGCTTGTGAGTTGGGCTATTGTATTTTAGTGGGCGTGGTACGGCCTAATTTATTTACAGCTGTACTTTATTTGGCAAAAAACATATTATTTTTTCAAAGGAAAAACTTATGAGGTAGAAAATAAAAATATAAGAAAAGTACAACCGATTTAAATATCTACTTATTTCTGAGGCCAAGTGAAAAATTTGCTTAGAACTTCAATTACCACATTTCTAAAACTTAAACACAACAGAACAATAATTTTAAGTAGTTTTAAAGCCTGTAAAGTTCTTGTATATCTTTTGTTTTGAAAATTTTCTAAAATTTTGTTCGAATTAAATTTTTTTTTTTTAATTTTCAAAGTATCACAATTATTAATGCCCTAATTCAGTAGGAAGATTTATAATGGTTTTGTTTGAAAATTCTTTTGAGTTCTTGTTCTTGAATTCTCTAAATTATTTTCTTCAACAATGGTTGTTGTCTATGATAATGAAAAATAAAAATATTATTATCATGTTTTTAAAACAGGAAAATTAAATTATTATATAAAAAATTAAAAATTTTAAAAACCCCCCAATGTATCTAGAGAAGATGTGATATCTTTTAAACGGCTGGACTGATTTCTTAAAAAGATGGCTAAGAACCATCTAAATCAAGTCACCTGTCAAACTGAAAAAACTAAATCAAAATCGATCCATCTGTTTGGTCTATATGGACAGACACACTACAAACTTATAACAACCCTTTTTTTAGTCGGCTTTTAAAAATAGTTTGAAAAATATATCAAAAAATATGTGTTGGCTATAATGTTTGGAACAAAATCATAAAGCAAATGCACAAACCTTCCAGCATAGACAATAAATAAAAATTGTTTTAAGGAATCACAACTGCTGCTTTTCTTCGTCCATAGATTACTTTATTTTTAACTTAAGTTAGGAAAAATATGCTTTAAATTATATTTTACTAAGAAATCTCATTAATATTTACATACATACATGCATACATACACCTGCTACATTTTAGACAATTTGAATATCTTTTTAAATATGCGAATTTCTTAGGAAGTGACACAGATTATGCGGTGTGTAATAAAAAATAAGCCAATTTGGCCCATCACCATAAAGTTAAAAATAAAGCAGCAGCCGCCGCAACAAATCATGTTTTTGTTGCACATGCCAACAAATGCATCGAAGTGTGCAACGCATTCATTATACATGCGTATTCTAATTTTAATGACAAAAAATCTAAACAAAAAAAAATTCTATAAGTTGAAGAACTGCATGCATATAAATATATCTGTGGCAATGAGGAAAAAAAGCTTAAGTCATATTTTACTGTTTTGCAGGAGAGCACTTTAGAGCTTTCAAGTCGATTTCCAGAAATTCATTTCTTTTGCAAATTTATGTAAATTGGAAAATTCTCTGTTAACCTTAATTTTTTTAAGCCAACATCGTTCTCCACACTGTAGATAATACATTTAAATTGAAATATACTAAAGTATAACCTAAATTAAGCTATTGAGATTGGAAGTCTAAAAAAGGTACGCCGCAAGTTGTAGTGATACAAATTCCTGAAAAATTACATAAATTAATTGAGACTTTTTCCAGGAAAACTTTCGAGTATGCAGATTACGGCGGTACTTTTAAGTCAAAATCAGCCTATCTCGACTTAAGCACTTTTTACTTTTTACTAAAAATAAATTGTCTCTATCTTTTTAAAAATGTGTACGAGTTTATACGTATGTATGTATGTTTGTGCAAAATATTTTGCACAACATTTGATGAAAAATATTGTATGGCTTGTTAAATATTTGTCTTTGTTTGTACTTGTCAATTGCATACTTTATGTTTGTTTTTTCTCTTTCTCTCTCTCTATTTCTTTGCAGATAAAACGCTAAAATGCAAATAAATAAATAAAAAAGATATATACAAGTCAATGTAATTAACTCAACTTAATTTTGTCGTAAAATTAAAATTAACAAGCAACTAAAAATACTAACAATCAGCAAAAGAGAAATGAAAGTGTGTAAATATAATAAAGCAACTAATATGAAAAGCTAGAAGCAACAAATAAGAAATTAAATTTTAAATTTCAAATAATAATATTAAAATGTTTGTCTGTTATAAAAATTCAATAAACTTTAGTGCCAAATTAGCGTATGTAGTACCTGAAAAATATATAATTTCAAAGCAAACTAATTAAGCAACAGCCATACAAAAAAAAAACGAAAAACGAACAAACTGCAGCAAAATGAAAATAAAAAGGGAACATGGAGTGGCTTAAAATAATAAACAACAGACGAGAAAAAAGAAATTACAAAGGGTTAGCACATAACAACCAAATCAGAGCTAAACTGTAGTCCATTAGCAATTAAGAGCCACTACCATCAACAATTAAATAGAAACTATGGCAGGTCCACAAGTACAACGTCCCCAAAGCGCTTATTACACCGGTCTAAATGGCTCTTCAAATGGCCACCAAACTACCAGTAGAGGGCCAGCTGGGGGTGTTAATGGAGGAGCTACACTAACAAGCAGCACTTCACACCATAGTGGACTGCACGCCATACGCACCATATCACACGACAGTGAACTTATCTATCGTGGCTCAAGTAGCCACAGTCACAATCTCAATAGCCACACCTCCGCCACCTCCACATCCTTGATGCGAGACACCTGTGCTGCAAGCACAAGTCGCTCAATAATACAACAGCAGCCTGGCCCACTGCGCACTGCAGTCATGAGTGGCGGTGGCGGTGGCGGTGGCGGCGGTGGTGGTGGTAGTTCAATTAATTTGGCCACAATTGCTGGCACCGGTCAAAATCCTAACGATGCACTAATTGTTCCTGCAGCCACTCTAGCGGTGGCCTCACAACAACATCATACCGAAGCGGCAAATATTTCATCGCATTCCCTTAACTCTTCCAGCAGCAAATGTAAGCAACGTAGCATAGAGATAATCGTTGATGAAACAAAATGTGATACAAAAGATGAGGAGGACGATATCGAACAGGGCAAAACGCGCCGTTCGTCGAGGCATCGTCATCGACCACTGCATAGGAGATTTTTAAATTATTTAAAGAGTCTTTTTCAAGGCAGCACAACACAAACTGGTAAGACTTTTCTTTTTTCTATTATGTAAATATTTTCTCATTTTAAATTGCTTAATGCTGGCCATTACATAAAACCCTTAACAAACTGCTTAATAATGCTAATGCAGGCTAAAATATGATGATACGTTTATGCATAAATATTTTGTGTAACTAAACTAAGTACATAATACCGATTGCATAAGTGCACGTAAGAGCGGTCATGGCTTTAGAGGGCTTTAAATTTGATAATATTGGAATAATAAATATACTGAGAAAAATAAAATGAAGGAAACATAAAACATTTGAGAAGAGAAGATTTAGGACATTTTTGTTTGAAAATACTTTTGAGTTCTTGTAGTTGAATTCTCTAAATTATTTGTTTTAAAAAATGGTTGTTGTCTTTGATAATGAAAAATAAAAATATAATTGCCATGTTTTTAAAACATAAAAATTAAATTAAATTATCCCATTCAAATCATAAATAAAGAAACAAATTAATTTCGAAAAATAATAATTAGAATTAACAAAAATTAATAGCCATGGGCCTGTGGCAAAAAATTTAAATAAATATACTTAATAGTAACAAATCAAAAAAGTTTGTCTTAACTACAACAAAAATAAGCGAATTCACTATCATGTGCATAATTAGTAAAGAATTAGAGATGGTAAATTTTAGCTTTCATTACAAAACACCTTTCAGCAAATTGAAATACGATGAATCAAAACAATTCACATATTCCATTTGCAAAAAAAAATTTCGTATATAGGACACAAATATACATTAACTGATACCACACACAGTGGACCAAACACAGAAGAACGCCTTCGAAAACGGCTAACTGTTCCGTTTAACTATGTGTTGTTGTCAGAATATTTACAACTAACTTTGATGTTATTTGTTTATTAATAATTATCACATGTAATTTGGCTTAAAAAGTGATACGAACTTTAGCCCGTTCAAATCATAAGTATTATACAATAGATTAAAAAATATATGAAAAAATATGTGTTGGATATAATGGTTTGAAACAAAAGCGTAAAGCTTTCTAACGCAGACAATATATAATAGTTGTCTTGAAAAATCCCAAATGTGACTTTTTTGTCCATAGATAAGACGACATAATCGCCGAACTGAATTAGAATATTAGTTTTTTTTTATTTTGTTTAAACTAAAATATTAAGCTTAAGTTTTGCCTTCCTAGTAAGTGGTATTAAAGCTAAGTGCTTACTTACATTGAGGTACAAAGCCCTGCTACGTGAGTCTATGCTTTAATGGAACTAGATATAGAGAAGCTGTTGAGGTAGAGTTTGTAACGAACGTTAAATTTTGTTGTAAAAAATTCGCATTTCTGCGCCTGAGGTTATCTTTTTGCGATGCGTAGGATGCACATTAATTACCTTTAGGCTAGTATTCACTGTCCTGCTTAATCGCACGATTTTTCGAAAATTCTCTTACAACCCTGGTTGGTTGATGGAATTTATGGAAATATTTAAAAGGCAACAAGAGATATTCAGGTCAGTGTTGCATTTTTTTTAAAACTCGTATATGGAGCCCTAGCTGATTAGCCACAAATAATATGTATTACCAATCAGTTTGTGAAATAACCGAGTAACGAAAGTGCACATTTATTAAAGGAAATAATTTCTCTATATATCTGGTAAATGTGCATCGCCACCTTGAATTACCTTAAGTTTAAAAGGCAATAGAAAGAAAAACTTTAGAAGTGGAACTTTGTACTTTTACCATTGTATTCCTTTCAAAAATTTTGGTGCAAATTTATCCAAAAGTACTCGTCCTATAATGTTAGAAAAATTTTGGTGAAAAGGACAAATCCTCTAAATGTTTATACATTCACCACTGTCGTGATGTATAGTCGTGACCTTTTGTCAATTTAATTGAAATTTGGTCTTGTATTATAGTAAAAGGCACAGACCAAGTTCGATATGGACCTATCAAACAGTATAAACAAAATGTGCATTGTTCCCTCCAATGGTACCGCCAAGCCACTCTGGAACCAGTGCAGTAACTGTTCTTAGATATTAACTTATAGTTATTCTTTTAAAATATGAGTGCCTCTGTGGTCGAGTGAGTAGTGTCCAAGCCTATCATGCCGGAGGTTATCAGTACGAGTCTCAAAAGATATCTGTTTAAAAATAAATTATAATTGCATTTGTAGCAATAAAAAAAATTATAAGTCATGAGATGGTTCAGTGAGAAGTAACAAGTTGCAAACAAAGTACAAATTAACCCAATCCTAGGCCATCGCCATGTAAAAGTGACTGCTCCGCTTCATAGGAAGTGGTAGAACTCGGACTGGTACCTGTCACTTGCGCACCGATCACGGGACTAGTCTTGTGTTAGTTCGATTTCCTGCAGGGTAATTAATGGTAATGCAACCATCGGCGTCCCAGGAGCTGATACGCTTCTGAGGATCGTTCTAGTGATTGAAATAATAATAAATTATGTTTGCCATTTGCAGGGAAATTTTGAACGCTGTCTGCCTGCAGACTTCCTTTTAACCGTCGCAGGTAAACTGACGCTACGTTAGGTGACTAGTAGGATCATATTTTAGAGAATGAGTAGCAGTTTTGAGTTATTACATGCATATAATCTTGAAAGACCACAGGGGCATTGGATGTTTAGTGTGCAATCAATACTAGTGATTGGGACACTTTTTGAGGTACTGTTGCCATTAAAATATCGTATATTAGAAGTCCTCTTGTAGGGCTAAACCCTCGCGCTAGGGCCGTCTTCAGTAAACATCTTAAGCATAGTAGCAAGACTTGATCGTTAAAAGCACATCAGCAATGCGCTTGCCATTTGTGAAAGATAACCATGTCATAATATTGCAACTTATGTGTACTTTGCTTTAATACAACCAGTGTTAAGAACATGGTGTGTCAAGGCGTTCATGGCAGGTATCCACTTAAACTTGTTCTCTCTTCCGTATCATTATTGTTTTGGTAAAGGTGGCTAATTGCCGGAAACAATTAAGTAAAATCACTAGATGTATACATACATACATACGATGTATCTATGCCATAATATGTTTAAAATATAGACATATGCAAAAAAATATGGTCTGCTTCAATTGTACGTTAATACCGGTTTTTGTATGAAAATTTTGTTTAACGTACACTTCAAGCACACGTTGCTTTTCCATATATGGGTTCATCTTTAGTTATATAGATTTATGCAACTGCACAGTCACTAAAATTTTTTTTGACAAAAATTATTATACACTTGCAAAGAACAAACTCCTCATCATTTTATTTCTTCATGCACTCCCTGTCTTATCATATACAAATTTACGAAATTTTTTCTTGATTTGTGTTCAATTTTGCTTATCTGAAATCATTTCAACTTGATTTTTTAAATATATATTTTATATTTTTTTTTCTTTTATTTCAAATTTACAGGTTTTCTTCTCCGTCTCTTTACAAAAAATATTTTAAAAGTGATTATTTTAAGTAAGTTTTTTGTTGTAAGATTTTTTTTATTATTTGAATAAGAATTCTTATCTCAAAGTCATTATCTTTTTTGCATTCATTACAATATTCTTTTCATGAATCGTAATCACTAAATACTGCAAGGAAAAAAAGTTTTTACGCTGTAAATTTATTTATTGTATCTTCAAAAAATTAACCAACAATGAGTATTCAGATCTTAAGATTAAATATAATTAATTAGGCCCGAGTGAGAGTAATTAATAATTCAGAAATGTCATACTAAGCACAAAAATATGTTCAGAAAGTTTCATCTGGAATGTTTCGTATTAGAGCCGTAGTGTCCCTCTTTTTTAAGCGGATTTGTCCAGTAAAATTCAAGATGTTACGAGCAAGGGCAAAAAATTGCTTTTATTTTAACTCGCTTATATAACTAATAATGAATGATAAAACGATCTTATAATCTTGACTAGACTGTGTCACTTTGATGTGACAGTTTGAAAGCGCGATTAGAAGACATTTTGTTTAGATAATACAAACAAATATTAGAGATAAAAACAGTTTGCTCTCACCTGAGTATTATAGCATCACTGAATCGATTTCTGCTGATTTGAACTATTTTTTTAAATGTTTTTGTAGCAAACTTGGCTACAAGTTTCGACAATTTTTACACTTCCGTATAACTACCTAGACACTCCAAAATCACAAAAAAAAGCAAATGTTATCACATTAGAAAAACTATTTTTTAACTTAGAGTAGCAAACATGATTTGTACAAGTCACCACAATGGATGCTGATACTGATTAATTTAAGTCTCTGCTATATTTTAGAAAGTATACAGAACAATTATTTTTCCAGCAAATCTAGCAGCTTTCTGTGGTAAAATTTTGCTATTACAAACTTATGTTAGCATAATAACCACACACACGTATATAAATATATGTATGTATGCGTATGTGGCATAACCTCGTACCACGTAATCTCACACTTGTATACTGCTCTTGAAATGGTGCTTCATTTTAATGTATTTCCTGGTCGTGTGCAAGATTCATACGCACATTTATTTTCTAAATGCCCAGCAAACATAAAGCGTTGATTTTGAAATTAAATTAATTTTAAACCCAGTGTAGTTACTTAGTTTTCACTTGCATCAAACTCCGAATACCGTCAGTGTGTTATCCAGCAAGTATTTGTGGCCAGTTGCCGCCAAGTTTTTAATTTGATTATTAATTATTTCTTCGCGCACTTTTTTTGTGCAAAAATTATGGGACACATTTTTTTCAGTTTTTTTTTTCAGAAAAACTTAAGGGACTCCTAAATTTGTGTTAAAAATATTTTGCAGTACTATCGAACGTATACTGTCAGGATCGTGCGAATTTTCACTGTTATACAAAGTTATATACATACATAAATGTCTGGCAATATGTGATAGTAGCTGGAGTCGACTTAAGCAAATCAGAGTTTTTCGCAAATTACCGCTAAGATATTAAAAGGCTCTAACGCATGATTTTACTTCTTTTTTCCGTTTGTAACATTTTAATCTCTGCAAATTCAAACTGGAACATAATAAGAGTTTTTTTCCGGACTTTTTTATTTCCCTGGAAAGCGGGAAGTTTTTTTAAATATCCCGGGATCCCGCTCCAAGGAAATAATAAAAACTAAATTTGCCAAGCATTAACACAAATTTAGTTAGAAAATTTTAAACACTAACTAGAACATATCTTATGTATTAATAACACATAAATACTCGTATGTGGTAATTGAATTTTAAGACAGGAACTATATTTTTTTAAATTATAGTTTTTTAAATCCTCAAAGGTTTTTTCCAAAACGAAAAACTTTGTTATGTGAGATCAAAAAAGTAAAATTACATAATTAATTGATAATTAATTGTGAAAGTGGTCTAAGTCATACGAATTTTGGTTTCGAAATATTAAATAAATCTTAAAAAACCTTCAATAAATATTTAATAAATATTAAATTACTGGATACTAGTAGGACTGTAAATTAAAATTTTGCATAATGTAAACATCATTTTTGATTTGATCATATGTAATCTATTAAATATTTTGACCAGTGAGATATATAGCCTATACCACTTTGTAATTAATGACACATATACATATAAGTGAACATAAATATAACATACACTAAGGGAAAAGCTGCAACTTAAAAATAATAACGCGTCACATTAATTTAATAATTTTCAATATAACAGAAAATGTATGTTATGAGATACTTAAAAATAACTAAAATTAATAAATTAATACTATAAATTAATATTTTTCCATATTGAAATAAAAACTTTCAACACGACTAGACTTTCGTAATGTTCCTTTTGAATTCAATATAGGTTTTATTAATTTTGAGCTGTTTTTCCATGGATGTAATAGTTAATAAAAACAAACATAAAATACATTAAAATAGACCATTAGATTTTTCTTAAAAAACGTCCATACAATTGAGTTTTCCATCTAAAACAATTTTATTAAAAACAGAAAAAAACGAATCACGATTTCAATAAATTACCTTAAAATATCAATATATTTGACAAAAAAAATTTAAAATTTGTTAAAAATAAACCGATATTTTCACAAATGCCAAAGTGAAAGCAGCGTTTTACTAAATGTAAAATAGTCAATTATTTCTTTTATTATTTCCCGGGATCCCGCACAAAAAAATCCCGGGAAATCGGGAAATTTTAAAAGTGTAATTCCCGGGAAATCCCGGGAAACAACCCCAAACATAATACAACAATAATAAAGCTAAACTTGCTTAATTCTGCTTAAGCTAAAATGCCGCATTGCCGCTGATATGGTTTTACTTTGAACTAGAATTTTTCACTGGACCCATTTTATGGAAGCATGGAAAATTAAAAAAAAAATTAAGACTTGCTTAGATATCAAATTATAAATACTAGGGTCGCCCGCTGGTCTAAATTAAACGTATGTAAATATGTGTATACATGTGTGTACAAAACAAAAATCAACCAGAATGTTGTTTTTTTCATGCAAACTTAAAACGCTTTTTTAGCACTTTTATGCCAATAATTTTGAAAAATTATATTGTGCATACACAAAAATACCTTTTAAACCGTGTATATTTCACCAATGTTTGAGGACGATAAGATACTTGTGTACGACAAAAAAATGTGTGCCGTATTTATATATAAGATATTGGAAAATATTCAAAATTCTGTTGGTTGGGTAGTATTTTCTATTATTGCTCGACTTCTGTTGTTTTTAAAGAATATTATTGTTGCCATCACACTATTGTAATGATGCCACTGGCAACAACAAAAGACAGCTGCATAAACATTTTAGTATACAATTGCTTTTATTATTGTTGTTGTTGTTGTTATTTGTGTTTATTTGGTTTTAATGTACTGATGGGAGTCTCTTAATTCATGTGACATGTTTGTGCTTTTGTTTTAAAAATATTTTAGTATTTCGACTACATGAGAATGACAACATTACGATAATAAAAGATATCCAATTTTTAACCCAAATGATAGTCATATCTTACACAGTAATAACAGCAAACACATTTTGAAAACAATTTAATGGTAAATGCAAACGTAAATGTAAACAGTTACAAAATACCTTGACCTGATCTGTCAGCAATATATGCATATACTTACATATGTGTGCGTAAATTTAAGGAAGGCGACTACAGAAACCAGTCTTTATAAAATGCAAGAATATTTTGTGAAAACAAACTTTGTTATATATTCGAGTATACCAGTTTATTTTTTTCTCATCCTAGAACGTAGCAGCACAAATATTTACCTGTAGTTGCAATAACAACATTTCTTATTTCTTATTTCTTAAACAAATACTCACTCACACACGCATAAGCACATTTTCTCACCCCTTAGTGTATGCTTTACTTTCAATGCCATTTATATGCTTTAGGCATGAGTATGAGTATCCCAGCAAACACAAAACCTAGAATTTTATTTTAATTCTCTCATAATGATTGAATACATAGGTACTGTCTTACTGTCATGAAGTCTTAATAAAACAAATTTCGGTAATGTTTTTAATTTCTCTTATTAAATTAATTGATACAAAGTTACGTAATTTTTTTAAAGATATTTTTTCATATTCAGTACTATCGTGAATAAAATTTCACGTGAAATTTTCTCGTGGAATTATTTACAACTAATAGCAAGTAATAGGGAAAACAAAAAATTCTTATAAAAAAACATCTGAAATAACTTTTAAATTGTTTTCATCTTTTTCAAATTAAAAAAAGTACTCTTTTTTCTTCCACTTTTTTAATTGAATTTTAAATCTGCTTGTTTTCTGGGACATTGTCAAATAACGTAAATGCATGTTAAAGTGCGTACGTGTCTGTTGCGAATTTGGTTTATCTATTTATAGTTGTTTGTTTTAAAATATTTCAACAATTTTATTATTCAACAGCATTCGTTACTGTTTATCTTTTTTTGTTTTGCAACTAAAGTTTACATAGTTGTTTTGGAGCACAAAGATAATGTTTCAAAGCTCCCTGCCTTCTGTCAAATAATTTAATATTGTTTGGTGTTTAAGTAAATTTTGGCCTTTTAACAGGAATTTTTGTGTTATCTGCACACATTGCGTTTAGTTGGCCAAAAAAAATGTTTCTTAAATTGTGTTTATCTCCCATAAAAATTTTTATTTATTGCAATAGATTAAATTTTAAACCGCATTAATAGATTTACTATTCAAAATAAATATTTAATTTATCGAAACGATAAATGTAGCATAATATTGCAGATTATAAAAGCATTTTTTTAAGAGATTTTAGTTTATTGAAAATTATTGTGGTTTAAAAAATTTTTATTTAAATCTTTTTGAAAGAAGTCATTTCTAAAGATATATTTTATTATATACACTCTGTTTGTTTGTACAGAAAATAAAAATTTTTTATTGAGATCCCAAATATCTATTATAATTTTCTGTCTGCAAAAAAAAAAATAACTTCAAATTAATATTTCATAATTTTATCGTATATAATATCTTTGTGTGAAAGTGCTGGTTGGCTCCAACCAGACTTCAGTTTACTACTATCTCAAAATAAAGCACCTGCGCTACACTGAAGGCGCTCCAACGATGCTATAAAAGCTAACGAAACGTACTATGTCAGAGTTGTAGAAAAAAATTTAATTAAGTTCCACTTCTCTCTATATATCTTACTCTCGCCCCTACGCGCATATTTTCCGCAATAAGTCCTAATTTATACTATGCAAGTCTTATTGCTAAGCTGATTAGTTTGTTAGATAGAGGGACGAGGGGAACACAATCGTTTCTTTTCCCCTCGTCTCTCTCTCTCCTAACAAACTAATCAGCTTAGCAATAAGACTTGCATAGTGTAAATTAGGACTAAGGACAATTTTTTGTAAATGCGAATGATACACTCGATCGAATATTAATATTGGAACAAAAAACAAAATTTAGTTTTTAAGCGATCAGTCATCAGCGGTTTATGCAGATATTATTTTCACAGAAATTATATTCGAAGTTGTAAATTAAAAATAATGAAGCAAAGACACAAGCCATAATATTCCATTTTAACAAATCTCCCGAACGAATGTCTTCGCTCCCACTCTCAGTTGATGGACCAGAAATCTAGAAGTTGTAGTAGATAAAAAGTTAACTTTTGTTACTAAACCGCAAGTCGTCTCTAAATTGGAAAAATAAAATTTGATTACACAAAATGTATGAACGACCAATTATGTATGGTTGTCAAGTATGTTTAAAAAAAAGTTGATGGAACAGAACTCAAAGGAGTTGTAGTAAGTAGATAAAAAAATAACTTTAAAACGTTATATTCTTGAAACATGTGATAAAACTGTACGATGCGACAGAGCACTGTTTCCGTTACTAAACCGCAAGTCGTCTCTAAATTGGAAAAATGAAATCTGATTATACAGAATGTTTGTATGACCAATTATAATGTATGGTTTGCAACTATATTCAAAAAGGTGTGCCAGAACATACATCAAAAAACTACTTGAAGTAGTAGAGATAATATTCAACTTACCTAGACGATATTCAATTAGTAGACTGCATAGAAACCTCAAATAGTAAATGTTAAGACCATTAATATGTAATATTACACAAAAAGATTCGAAAATCGCAACATTTTTTTAAATTTTGTTTTAATAAGAAATCTGTAATATTAACATCTTCCAAACCTTCGCAGTGAAGTTGACGTAAACGAATATTTTTATCTTCCTTTTTTTCTCAAATTGTAAATATCCTTACATGTATGTATATTTATTCTAAAATTAGTTAAATTATTTGTTGTAATAGTTATTGCAAAATGATCCAAATATGATTATAAAATATCAATGTTTTTAAATTTGAAAGATGATAGAAAAATAAATTAAAGTAAAAAATTTGAATATTTTTTTGTTCTTAATAGAAATGTTCAAACGAACCTATCGTTCGCATTTAGAGGAGCAGGCCCTAAAATAATTTACAAAAATTGTTTTGAGACATTTGGTTTGAAATTGTCTTTTCAAATACAACTTTAATCGATACATCATACATCATAAAATCATTTACTTGATGACTTTTCGATTGATTGCAATTGCATTTTATCAAGTCAGCCACGATGCAATCTTAGCCATTTTCATTGGTGACCAAATGATTTAATGGTTGATATCACAGTGAATTTATTCTCAGGAAAACATGGTAAATTAAACGGGAACTATAATGATTTTTCTATGAGCGGCAGATTCGCCCCGTGACAGAATTAAGTGCATCTGGGGGCCTCAGTCATTAAAGGACACCTGGATGCCCCATCACTTACTACGTTGCTTTGTATACAAGGCATTTCAACTAGGTACCACCAGTTCTAGAACAAAATGATCCAAAAAAAACACAAATTTTTTCGTAGAAACAGAGTAGTGGAAATGTGTGTGTGTTTTTCTTGTGCAGCTTGCTGATATAATTTGACATTTCTCTGTCATTCAAACATTAACATGCAAGGGTAGTAGTCGCAACTGATTGAGCTGCCTTGGAACGAGATTTCCAGGATATTTCAAAATCAAGGATCGTTTTATTAAAATTTGTTTTTGTTTTCAAGCAAATGGTCTTGCATCGTAGCATGTATAGTGGTATAATGAATTGATACTCACCACTAAAAATTGTTAAGTAGTGAGTACCAATATACTACACCATTTTGCACATGCTACAATGCAAGACCATTTGCATAAGACTGTGAATTGGGCTTATCAGACTTTTCTTAAAATTATAACAACAAATAAAACTTTTAATTCAATAAATAAAGTGCTACTAGCACAGACTTGGGGAAAAATGTTCATAAAATATCTTACAAACTTCTTTCTTTTTATGCAAGCAATTTCTTCCTTGTCCTCATAATAAAGTCTTGAAAAATTCCAAGATTTTTAAAATTTTTGGCTGAAAAAAGTTCATTTGTAAGAAGAGTCATGCATGGATAAATTTTTTTTTTCAAATAACACCCTTAATTAAAAAAAGTATAAATAATCAATTAAACATTTAATTGATTTAATTAAACCTCACTTTTTTATTGATTTTGTTGATTTTATTGATTAAAAATTAATTAAAAAATTATATGGTCAATCAAAGTTTTGCTTAAAAGTTTAACTAATTAAAAATGGTAATTGATGCAATAACAATTTTAATTGATACAATTAAATTTTTAATTGGTAATTTTTATTGGGTCAATTACAGTTTTGTTAAAAAATGCAACTAATTAAATCATTTATTAATTTAATTTTTAATCGATAAATGTACATTTTACCCGACTGCGTGACGCAAAGAAGGGTATTGTGTTTATCTGTATATGTTTGCATGTATGTGTGCTCCTCTGCGAGAATATACATATTGATGATTTTTACATCAATAGATTTGTGTTAATCCTGGGAGTAGTAGTCAAAACTCAATATGGCCGCCAACAGACGCCATTTTGTAAATACGAAAAAAAAAGTCGGCAAACTATATCAAAATAAGTATCATTTGACATGTATTTTTAAATCATTTTTATGTTTTTCTTATGATTTTTCATTTCGAGTGACCATTTGGAATATTTAGCGGTTCAGAGTTGGTCGGAGTCGGGTTTTTGGTTTTTTTTAATTACTACTTGTTTTTAATTAGGGTTGTTTAATGGAGCAATATTTTTTCTTAGTAGTGTTAGCCCACACACATTTACTTTTGCTGAAAGAGCAGTAAAATAATTGTATAAAAAGTACTGTATAAAATGCAAAGTTTTTAATTTTATGTTCTTCATAATAGCAAGAATTTGTAAGCACCAAAAAAATTATTTTGTATTGACACAATAGCAACTTATCCAAGTTAGTGTAGTAGGTATCTTAACATTTTTTCTACTAAGATTAAATTGAAGTACTCAATGTGACACAAAATCAAGTATCACACAAATATTTTCCATTGCTAATTATTTGTGTAAGATAAAAAAAATATATGTTTGTATGACTCAAGTAAAAGTAACTCAAACACTCTTAACAGCAATTTGCAGGATAACAAAAAATGTACACAAACTTTTACAAACAAACAAAGTACTTCTTCTAAACACAGGAAGCACAACATTAATGTGTCGCCACAAATGAACAACCTTTGAAATAATCATATTTTGAGCAAATATTAAACAACAGCACGCACTTACACATACTTGCCGCATTAACACAAAAAACCATTTTTATACAAAAATCGCAATGTGTTTAATCAAGATAAACACAAAAACAACAGAGGCTTAATTGCGCATAAATCATTTTCTTTTTACACGAATGCAAAGAGCAAGAGGTACAAAAAAACGATTGACATTACAAAAATACGGCGCAAAGATCCATTAAAAATATACAGCTAAAGCCCAGATAAGACTCCAAGTACTGACTGTGAAGGATTTCCAGGATTTTAAGCGAAACACGATGCTTAAGTTGCTGTCAAATACTCGTAATTGTTGTAATGGCAACAAAGTCAGAGCAGCAATTTAAATTGAACACTTATACAAAAGTCTATGCAATTGTAGGTACACGTAGATGAATATTTTTTGTTCTTTTTCTTGCATTGCAAATCGCACGCAACCTTAGCAAAATCTTTAGCATAAAAGTGTTTGAATAAATTTATTTCGACAAATATACATACGTGTTTCCAAAAATATAAAACATGTGCAAACGCTTAGACATTTCCTTAACAATAAGTTGTTTTAAACAATTTTTATAAAATAAATATAAATTCTTATTTGCTGAGTTGTGTGTTGTTTTATTTATCCTACTTCTCGCCAATATTTGTAAGCTTATTTCCTATGCAAATATTTGAAAATACATTTATTTTAATAGCGTTGAAAGAGTTTGAAAGCTTGGTAAATTGCTGGCATGTTTGTGTGTTTAGTCAGTTCTGGTATTTGTATATTTGAAAACCAATGTCTGTTATGTAGACTATTGAGAAAGCTTTTGCATAATTTATTTGATTTATTGATTACAAGGAAGCCTATAGCAAAATAATAATAGTAACATTTATGGTGTTAAATAGTTAATAAAGTCAATACATTTATGTACATACACGTAGAGTTGAATAGATTTCATCGACAGTTTTACTTGATATACAATAATAAGAAAATAAATAAAGTTTATAAAGTTCTTTAAAATTTAATATTATTATTATTATTAACTTATTTTAACTTAAATAAAAATAGTTTTCAGGGTTAATTTTATATTTATTTTCAAAAGAAAAATCTTATTTATTTAATCTAAAATTTTTTCCTTGTAATACAAAAATGGTAAAGGGTATCTATATAAGTTTGTAAAGTAAATATAGGAGTATTCTGGGTCCTTCTGAATATGGACGACCAATAAGCGATTTCAGTCTGTCCATCCATCCGTCCGTCTGATGTATGTGAAATCGGTTTTCCGAAGCTCCCCGAAAAGCTAAAGACTTCGGTCTTAGAAATGGTCCAAAATCGATTGGTATTGAAAATCAGCAAAATCGAGCAGACGGTTTCAGAGCCGGAAAACTCAAACTTTAATTTACCATACAAAAGTAACTAGCGAAAACTAAGTTTTATTATTTTCTTTTATTTAATAAATTTATTTTATACTTTAGTATAAATAGAATTTGTATTTCTAATTTAAAAAAATTAAAAAAATTAAAAGGACGTTTCCAGGGCTCAAAAAGTTTAACCTTTTTTTTTAATACAAAAGTAACTTACTAAAACAAATTTTTCCTTTTTCTGTATAAATTAAATATATTTTATATTCCTAAAAGAAAGAGATTGATTTTAGAAATATAAAAAAATCAAAAAGGATAATTCCAGGGTTGGAAACCTTACCCTTTTTGTGAAATATAAAATTAACTACAACGAACTTTTTATTTTTTTATTAAATAAATTTATTTAATACATCAGTAAGAATAAAATTAGTATTTCAAAAAAAAAATAAAAAGATGTTTCCAGGGTTGGAAAACTTTTTTTATAAAAATAATTTATTAAAATTAATTTTTCGTTTTTCTTAATAAATTAAACATAAGTATCTTATACTTATAAAAGAAAAATATTGGTGTAAGAAATCAGAAAAATCTAAAAGGATGATTCCAAAGTTGGTAAACTCACACTTCTTGTGATATATAAAATTAATTTTTTTTCTTTATAAATTATAGATAGAAACTTCCAGACCTGGAAAATTGTTTAACCTTTTTTTTGATATTAAAGTAACTAAATAAAACCAAAGTTTTTGCTTTATTTTGTGCAATTAAATTATTTTATATATTTTTGTAAATAACAAGAATATAAGTAGATAGAATAATCTAAAAAGATGATGTCAGGTTTGGGAAACCTAAACTTTTTGTTATATATAAAACTAATTAAATAAAACGAATTATTTCTTTGGTAATTAAATATGTATGTTAAAATGAAATAAATTGATATTAAAAACTAGAAAAATTAAAATTATGGCTTCAAGGTTGGAAATTGGAAAAAATAATTTTTGGTAAAAAAAATAACCAAAAATATATTTTTTTCAATTAAACATCATATTTCATGTTTTAGGAAGATCTTTACTCTAGATTTTTTTATATCTGTTTAATTTGTATTTAAGTATAAACGAAGGTTTGTGGCATATTGCTTATTATGCTCTCAGCACAGTTAGATTTCAAATCGATGGTCTTTCGATGACAGCTTGTAACGAGTTCTTATTAATTTTTAATAAATGGAGAACAAATAAAATGTATCGCTAAATCTCATACCTAAATAAAACCGACAAGCGTTGCGTTAGCAATGTGATGTTTAAATTGAGACTCTAAGCATTTGTGCAACATCAAACATTGTTAAATAAGGGAAAATATAAAACAAGTTAGTTTACTTGGTATGGAGATACAATACTAAGACTATTTTAGGGATATTAAATATTAACACGGTTTTTAAATATCTCGAGGATGAATAAACATGCCTCGACTTTTTGGTATTGCATTGACGTGACGTCGATGTTTACAACTTGAATAAAAGTGAATGTAAAGTATTTGTAACAGAAGGTCTACACCTAACATAATATGTAAGAAAAGAGCTTCAAATTCAATCATAGAGAAAATTATGTTACGTATAGACTTCAAATTAGAATTAACTCAATCTTATAAGATTTTTTATGAAAGCGTTTTGTATAAGAAATCCTATAATAATAAGGTTATGCTATGAACTATCAAATAATACACGTATAGGAAAATGAATCAGTATGCATCTGTGAGTATTTATTAATATAAATGAAAAAATATGTTATGAACAAAATTTGTGGGATTTTATGTGTTTCTGTAAAAAACTTAAAATAAAATAACTACTTATACAAAAATAATACATGTCAACTATATGAGAATTAGCATAAAAGTAAATGTTATAAGAAAACTAAATTTACGTCTTCCTATTTTATGAGATGAAGAGAAATATCGACATTATATTTTTGTTATTCTGCCGACGTTCTCTTAGATATTATGTCAGAGTTAATCGCAGTTGTAAACGCTATTTTAAGTACAGACTGTTGAATAAAATATTCAACTCTTGCTAATATTGAAAATAAAATATTTTAATAAAATTCTTTTGTCGAAAGATACCGATTGGCCACTTACTAAGAACTGCACTTGGACAAAAGAGTACAAATTTTTTTTCACAAAAAAATATGTATGTATGTATGTACTTATGTATTTATGTATGTATCTGTACGTCGGTGAAGTGTAAATTAGATTCGGCACAGCCGAATATAACACTCTTACTGGTTGTAATATATTTCCTTTTATTATAAAGGGTATAAGACAAGCTTTTGTATATATTTATGTCTGAGACCTTTTATGACATTTCATAGACTTTCAGTTTTTCATAAAATAATATGATATAAAAAAACATGATATAAAAATATAATCCCTCTCAAAGAACATAAAATTGGCACAACATAATATTTGTCTCATACAAATCGTTTTATTAGCTCCATTTATTTTTTTATTTTTTTTTTATTATTATTATGCTTTGAAAAAGATCTTAAGCACTTGATGTATTTTATTTTTTTTTTAAGGGAAAAGCTAATTTTCCTTTCAACAAAATTTATATTTAATTCATTAAATCAAACATTCGAAATAAGAAAATCAGCATGACTCACTTATTGCAACATAGTCATATCTCAAAAGAGGAATTAATTATGCAAAGAAAATTCCGTACAAAAGTCCTGAACATAGAACTCTGGGGAAAAGAAGTTATATATGGACTTATATGTAAACTGAACACTTTAAAGTTATTTTCTGCAAAACTTCCTTTTTTTTTGGGTTATGCCTCTGTTGCAATAAAGCAACGATTTTTATATGCTTACTTATCCTAGTATTTTTATTTCAACATATATTTTAATTTATCTCATTATACTCGTAGAGCAACAAACAAACTTTTTTATTGTTCTCAACTTTACTGCAGCATAAAAACTGAACATATGGCATTTCACTCTTAACAAACACAAACAGCAAATGCACATAATACAGACATTATTATTTTTTTAATGATATTTAAAAACTGTTGAAATTAAAATTCCTTATGGCAAATACACACACACACCAAACAGCAGAAAATTAGCAAAATTTCTTTCAATTTGTGCATTAAAATAATAACAACACACTAATTTCCTTTCATTTCCTTTTCTTTTGTGTGTGTGTGTGTGTGTGTGTGTGAGTGTGTGTGTGTGTATTTTATAGGAAATATTTTTAATGCATACTTTATGCCATGCAACTTTGAAATAGCGCTTGAGGCGTAATTAAAAGTTTCTATAAGATAAAAGAGAATGTTTATTAATGTTTAATAATATAAAAAGTATATCTTATACGAGTAGAATGCACATTAACAATTTTTTATAGTCCGTCGTAAAGTTGTTCTAACAGAGGAAAGAGAGTAAAGTGCCAGAAGGAGAGAAAAAAATTTGGAATTTTCGTATTTTATGCATTTTTAATATAAATTGCTGAATGGAGCGCTTAAACATTATTAAGAACTGAGAATAAAGAAATTAATTTGACATAATTGAAAGAATAAGAGATGCGCAAGATTCTTTAAATATTAGTGTTCTTTAATAAAAACCTGTAATATTTTAAACTACAGGGTGGCCCAGAAAGACCGAAGTGGTGTGAATTCCTTATAACTTTTTATTTAAGACATATTTTTTTAATTTTTTGTTTTTTAAATGCAGTAAATTTATAGGGAATATTTTTAAATTAGTTATTAGAAATGATATCCCGCAAGTGGTGGACATTTTCTGCTTCGCACAAATGTGTTCTTTCCATTTCCATTATTCATAACTTAGTTATGAGTGACGAAGCCTCGTTAACAAACAAATCTTTAGGATATGGGATATTGAAAACCCGAGAGTACTTCATCAACGACAATTACACCCAGTTAAGTATACTGTTTGATGCGGTGTTTCTTCAGAAAGGATCATTGGCCCATATTTTTTTGAAAATGAACGGGGTGTCGCCATTTCCATCAATGGTGATCGATATCAGGCCATGTTGGAAAATTTGGTAAAGCCAACCGTGGAAAACCATCCGCAAATATGGTTCCAACAGGATGGACCCACAGCGCACACTTCCAGGGCCACAATGGCTCTTTTACGCGACATCTTTGGTGAAAAAATAATTTCGCGTAGAAGCAATTTTAATTGGCCTCCGCGTTCCCCGGATTTAACTGCTCCAGACTGTTTCCTTTGGAGTTATTTAAAAGGGAAACTTTATCTTAATAAGCCTAGGACTATTGAGGAATTAAAAACCAATATTCGAGACGAAATTAACAACATAACACCGGAAGTTTTGCGAAAGGTCATTGAAAATGTGTTGGAAAGAGCACATTTGTGCGAAGCAGAAAATGACCACCACTTGCGGGATATAATTTTTAATAACTAATCTTAAAATATTCCCTATAAATTTAATGTATTTAAAAAACAAAAAACTAAAAAAATATATCTTAAATAAAAAGTTATAAGGATTTCACACCACTTCGGTCTTTCTGGGCCACCCTGTAATTAAAAAAATAAGATTTTGATTAAATTTTTAATTTCACTATTCAGCGATTTTTTTATTACGAACAAAACATTTTATAATTAGTACTAAGTGCAGCTGTCAGCGTGTGTTTTCTAATGCAGCTAGTTGTTAGAATATAAATGAATAAAGGTACGGTTACACTTGGCAAACATTTGCCCAAAAAAGCGTAACCACTGAATATTATGAAAAACCTTCCAATTTAGACACACGATTATTAAGTGAATTCTATGACATTGTCATAAATTAAGAAGCACGTGTCTGAATCAAAAAGGCTTTTCACCCACATTCAGTGGTTGCGCATTTTTGGGAAAATGTTTGTCAAGTGTGACTGTACCTTAAGTGTGCCAGGGCTCAAATAATATTAGGAACGTGACATTTCATTTAAGAAAATGCAAAATATTTTCGTAATCACGTCATCTTTTGCTAAATATGCTGCCAGAAATGTATGTAGATCAGAAGGTTTTGAACCAGATGGCAACAGAATGTTTCTCAATTTTACTTATAAATTATGCGAACTACTTTCTTAGCCAGTAACCGAGGAAGCTGTTGTCTAAAAATTGATATGTATTGCTGCCTGTAGTGAAATACAGAATAAATTATAAGATCCTACAGTAAAATACCACCCAATAGTATTTACTGATGATCGAAGCTATTCACAGCAAATAATTGTAACTCTCTTCCCAAATTTCATATTCCTTAGTCCTGTTAAATCTGAATACTGCACAACTGTTTAGGCTGAAGTAACCTCAACGTTTTAAAAACGCACGTTTCTGAATTTAATTGTTTTTAACAAAAAGTAATGGTTTGATGACATTGCCCTGTATTAGAGCCTCTCCAATATAAATATTCCTTGCTTCCACTAAACAATTTTATTTAAGCAACTGTATCAGCTGTTATAAAAAAATTCAATTAAAATAACACAAAATACTTACAAGATTAAAATAAAGTATGTGCTAGTGTAAACTCATACATACATACACACATGTAAACTCGTTTTAAATTCTCCTTCCGTAGAAAAACAAAATATTTAAATATATTTATAATGGGTTATGAAATAAAACTCCAGCTGTAGTTTTCCCATTAAAAAAGTTTATATAAAAACTTTTTGAATAACTTTTGTAACGTCAACTGTCATAACAAAAATAAACCCATTAAAATTGATTCCAGTGAAAAGTATGATTGAAATAAAATAATGAATAAATGCAAATAAAAACAAACAAAAAAAGAACAAAAAGTAAAGGGTAATTTTTAAAAAAGCTTTATATATTTTTAACAGTTTGATAATCTTTTCTATAAACAAAGTGCGCTTTGAAACTGCTGTCATATTTTCTGTAAGAGCAGAATATTTCGACAGAGTCCACTATCTTTTCTATAAGATCACGTAGTGTCTATCAGTATGGAGTTTCTGATACTTTGCTGTCCACTTAAAAACCCTTCCAAGTGCCTCTATGTGCATTAAAAGAAGCTTAACTAGAGAAAATTGTTAAATACCTACTAAAATTAACATAAACAACAAATATCAAGATGTCTATACAAATTAATAAAGAATTGTGTTATTCTTTCCCAAATGATTATATCTGATTTAATCCTATGTACATATGTACCAGAAGGCTGCGTAAACAGTCTTGAAATGTAAATAAATACATCTTGTCTTTTAAATGTATTGTCGTAGCATGTATTACACTAAACCAATAATAAATGATGTCGCTTAATAAGCGAAGCCCCATGGATGTATTGATGTACGTGTATATGAGTGCTTACCAGCGATGTTGCGAAGACCTATTGTCTCAAAATTCAAAAGAAGTAGCGTTGATGCGTGTATGCTTGCTTGTGTTGCATATTGTACGTTTGATTGTGTGTGTAGGTTGAAGATGGTAAGATAATATGTGTTTAAGAGTGGTTTTTTTAAAGCAACCGCACACAACTAATGTCAATGCATGTGTACGTTTGTATGTGCGCAGAAAAATAAAAGATCATACACACAATGTGTGTGCATCTAAACATGCATGACGTTTGTAAACGTGACTATGCGTATGAAGAAGTAAGCATCACAAATTCTTCCCTTAAGAAGTATATTCTTCTTTACTCCTATACCAGCAATAACTGAAACAAATTTCTTGCAACCCGTATTGTTTAGCGTTTGTTTTAGAAGATTTTGCTGTAGTAAAGCATTTGAAAAATCCTTCATGTGTTAAATGTTCTTGTAAGTTATCTTGTGCAGGGGTCTAATATGTACATGTTAGCTTAGCTAGGTTATGTAAGCAAACTTCTGGTAAGGAAGGTTGAAATTTTAAGTTCAGCTCACTTGGTTAAAATACAATAATCTGTTTGTGTTACCTGTGAGTTCAAGGGAGGATACTTATAGAAAAGACAGGTGGCAAAGGAAGAGATAGAGAAAAGCTTCATTCTTTTAAAACTCTGTTTTTTGCACGGTTTTAATAATGCAGTGTGGCAGCGTCTCTGGTGTCAACGAAGCGTATTAAATTTTCAAAGCTGTGCTTAGTAGCCATTTTGTTGGTTATTTTATTCCCCCATTCTACACAATATCGACGAAAAAGGACACTCTGATATTACGAGTACATTAGGTTTAGCATCTGTTAAAGCCAGTGTAGCTCAGTGAGCAGTGTCTATACCTTCATGACTAGAACTTTTCTTAAAACAACTAACACAGAGGGATACTAATGCACATCAAAAAAAAAACTGCGTGGTGTTGTTTTTTGAATGACTGACGGAGACCGGGCTCGATCCCGGGTCCTTCGATTTTGTAGTCAACATGCCACATACTTCAGCCAACGCCACACTATGTACATACATGCAAGCGATTAAAAAGATTATCAATGAATTTATTAAAAACATCACATGCGAAACAAGCACCCTTTAATAAACCCAACAAATCGACCAACCAACACGTACAAATTGTACTCGATGACGTGAACATGATTTTTAATTAATTTTTTTACATAAAATACAATTGCATTCAATGCACGAGTGAAAGAAACGGCAGTAACTGGAACAATTTGTGAAACAACTGCAGTAAGCGTAAAATGAATAAATATCAAAAAATTTAAAATCATTTTTTAGTGTCAAAAATGAGAAATTGACACCGCCCCCACATTCTAGAAAGTTCAAAGGAAATACTTATTGTTAGTTAGTTCCTCTGTGTATTCAGGTTTTTTTTCACTTTACAAAATTGCTTCAAAGCTGTTTTGAATATATGTGCTATAAGCACATGCATGACATGTTCTTCACTATAAACGTTTACTGGCAACTAGTCTAGTGCTACAAACATACAGAGATAAATTTTTTTCATTTCAATTTAAATGCAAGTCTATTCGTTTTATTTATAAATGTTAAAAAAAAAATTTTTTTTGTGAATCTTTTTTATTTTTATATATATTTTTACTTATTTATGTGCATTATTTAAATTGTTGCTTGTAATTGTATTTTTTCTGGTGTGTATGTGTGAGTTTAAGGCTGCAGCATTAAGCAAATGTGTTTGTTGAGCCACTTTTAAAAATAAAACTTTTATTTGCATTTATCTTTCCTGTGAATCGTGCTTATATTGTGCGTTTTTGTGTGCGTGTATGTATGTGTGTGTATTTTTGTGTGTATGAACGTGTGAAATAGCAAATCCTGCATAAACTGTTATAAATCTCTAAGGCAATTAAATTGTATGAGCACATGTTGTTTGCAATTCAAGCTGTTAATCTTAAGTTTATTTTTTTTAAATCAAATATGTGCAACATTTTACACCCCATGGATTTTAAAGTAATTAAAAATTTTTAAATTTTATATGAACAGAGTATTTGTAACGAACACCAGTTATGACGTGATATAGCGTAAAATAACGTTGACACAAAACCGAAATTCTTGGGTTCGAGCCCAGTCTTCGATAGTCATTTAATAACAACATCAGGGATTTTTCTGACGTTCATTAGTGATCCTTTGCATAAGTTTTTGTAGGAAAGCTCATGCAATGAAGGCGTAGACACTGGTTACTAAACTAGACCAACTTATCCTCATGTAACATCACAGCGCCCTCCTTCGTGGGTAATGTGTAGCAGAATCATCGGCGAAGTAGGATACCCAGTAAAATTACTACTAAACACAGCTTTGAAAATTTAATACGCCTCATTAACACCAGAGGCGCTGTAACACTGTATTATTAATAAACGTGCAAAAAGCAGAGTTGTAAAAGAATTAAGTTTTCTTCTATCATTTCTTGCTTCAGCACATAACTTTTCTAAAACTATCCATTTCTTTAAAAAACAAAAAAAATGGAAATTTTATCACAAAACGATATCGTCTGAAAGTCCTAAAATGCAGTGAACTGCATGTTTATAACGAACAGTGTTTCCAGTTTTTTTTCTAGAACTTATCCCCAATTTTTGATTTGTCATCCAAAAAAAACCCCAAATTAAATTTTTTTATTAAAATTTTTTTTTGTAAAAAAATATTTTTTTTTAATTACAGTAGAATTCATTTATAGCGACCGCCAAGGGACCGAAATTATACGTCGTTATAACCGAACGTCGTTGTATCCAAATAAGTGTACACAATATTTTTAAGTTTTTTTTTATCATGTATATTCATATTTATTGAGATTGGAAATAGTTTAGAATTGTGGTTTGTTTTCTATTTACAAGAATTTCTTTTAATAATTTACTTTCAATAATTTCAACGGAACTATATAAACTCTCTGATATATCTGGTTTGAATATTTCTTCTTTGTCATTTGCACCTCTGTTTGGGATAGTCGAAAACAAATTCTGTGATTCCCCGCAGTATATGTTTCTTTATTTAGTATTGGCTGACGACAAAAAATGGAATGAAAAAAATAAAAATTAGTACACAGAACTTACATCGTCGTTATAACCGAATGTCCATTCCAAGGCAGACGTGCAAATTGGTCGTTAAAAGCAGATGGTCGCTAAAACCGGAGTCGTTCTAAGCGAATGCTTGCGCATGTACAAACTATTAAGAACCAAACTTGCTTTGAAAATCCGTCGTTATAAACGGATGGTCGTTATAACCGAGGTCGCTATAAATGAATTCTACTGTATATTAAAAATTAACGAAAAAAATAAAATACTTATTTAATAAAATTCATTTATATCGACAGATACATTTACATTCATATTAATTTAATTTATAATTGCAAAACTTGTAAAGAAAAAATTACACAAGCATAAAAAATGTTTAACCAAAGTTTACCATTTCAAAAACTTCAGAATCGAAATCTTCTGATTCATCAGGCGCAGAAACTTTGTTGCACATAGTACTTGTATTAAAAAGGTTTAGCAATTCAGCAGAAGGATTAACGGCCTGGACCACGATGTCGACAAGAAATTTTCTGTCCCTTAGCTATATTGAAAACAAAAACGCTTATTTTTCTTTTGTGATTTTCAAAAATATTATTTTTTGTGAATTCTCAAATAGTTCTTGAAAGTCTGTGCATAAGATAAGAGGTTTGTAACTATACAAAATGTGTGGTTGAAGTCTATTGATGATTTGTTACAGCAACAATGAAATGCATATAGACAAAGCTAAACCACCAGCAAATAAATTTCAGATTGAAATTAAATAAGCCCCAATAAAATTAAACCCAAGAGAAAATTTATTAAAAAAGAAACACCCAATATAAATTTAATAAAGCCCAATTTAAAGAGGCCAATGAAACAAAACAAAAAACAAAATAAAGCTCAAAGTAAATGAAATAAAGTCCACGCAAGCTTAAGATGAAATAAAGCCAAATTAAAAATTTTGGAATTTTATTGCGTCTTATTTAATTTCTTATTTGGGCATTATTTTCTTGAGTCTTATTTAATATCGCCTTCCTGTAACTGCTTATAATTTTCACTATGCCAACTTATCTTGAAATTTTATAATAATTTAAAACATCTTCTAGTCTGAAGAGTGAGAGGAAAGTGTTGAACTTGAAACCGAACAATGATGTTGCAATTAAAAAATTATTCGAACATATTTCCATTATATAACAGACGAATGCACATAAAAATTATGAAAAAAATTGTTTTTGTATGACAGAAAAAAAACTTTGAAGCATTTACATAAAATCGTTTTTATTTACTTAAATCCAAACAAAAAACAAAAAAACGTTAACTTTTATTGGAACTAAATTTAACCCAACACAAGTACAAGTGCATAATTGTATTTTAACATGAAAGTAATTTAAATAAAATATTCATACATTTCTTTCTCCGCTAAATGTTTATTCTATTTTAATTTTACACAAATATTTTTTCTGTCTTTTTCAACCACATGTAAAAAAAAAATCTGTTTGTTTTGTTGAAACAGTAACCAGAGATAAGTAGGAGGGAGGGAAAGAAAAAAAACATATTTTATGCACATGAGCTCATCCTTTCAACGCCTTTAATCCACAGATGTGCACTCATAGAAGAAAATTTTGCAACAGCAATTTATGGCAGCGGCATCAACTGCAACTGCAGCTGCAGCTGCTTTGCTTACCATCACCTCAAGGTGCAAAATAGATAGTTTTGTTATTGTTGTAAAGTTTTAGTGCATTTCGAAGACAAAAGAAAACGTTGGCAACAGCCAAAGCAAAGAATTTAATGTCTAAATTGTTTGGGGCACTTTAAGTGAACTCGGGTGGAAAAAGTGGGGTTTGTTATTTGATTTTTTTATTATTTATTTCTGCCTTGATGCTTTCAAACATGGGCTTAGTATTTTTTTTTTGGAATCGCTTTGACATTCATTCCTAAAGGTTTTTTTTTTCTTAAAAATGAATTATGATACTAGTGAATATGTTTTTGTTGAAAAAATATTTTATTTAGTTTTTTTTATGGTATGTATGAGTTGTATTTGTAATAATATTTTTAACATCAACAATCAAATGGAATTCAAGGAATGGTTCCGATTTTTTTCATACTCACTTTTCGAATTTCCTTTTATCTGGAGATTCAATTCAAACAGTGGCAATATTTGAAAAATACAATGCAGTGTTTGTGTGTGTTGTAGAAACCAAACCTGACATTGGAACTTTTTCTAGTGTTTGCTAAGTTAGGTTAAGTTAGCTTAAGTAAGGTTAGGTTAAGGTCGACAATAACTTAGAGCAACGATTCTCAAATGGAAATCTACAAATCAATCATTCAACAGTACCGCGTGAAAAGCTGAAAAATTGTTTTTCTTTTCTATATTTATGATTTTAATCAAGCTAAAGTTGTTATTTTTTGACATATTAAAGGTTTTCATGAGACTGTTCAAAAGTCTCGCAAACTGTGCAATTGCGCGTTTTTACATTCTCGTAAATAATATGTCAAAAATTGTATAGAAACTTATTTACACAAACCTGTTAAGTTTTCACAATAATTTTGACTCGCAAACTTAAGCTGTGCAATTGTGCACTTTGTTAACATCAACTTTTTGCTTTTTTGGACTTCTTTAGGCACTTTAAGACACACACACACACATTTTTATTTTTATAAATATGTTTTTTAATTTAAAAATTGCTTAAAATTTTATTATTTTATTTTTATTTAATTAATTTTTTGACGTTTGTTTCAAATTTACATACGATGTCTGCACAAAAGGTTAAAAGGGGCTTCATGAAACAAGTCTCACAAGTTTGCCCAATTGCACAAATGGCAATTTTAAGAGTTCTCATGAAAACCCTTATTATTTTATATTTTAAATTTATATATATATATACATATCTTTACCTTAATAAAGAATGGCAGAAGAAACAAATTTCTTTGAAGATAACTGTGAATCATGTTGAATTAACATGAAATATGTTTAAAGCAAAATCATTGCCAATAATTATTTCATCATTTCAAAATTGGTATTGCATACATATGTAGTAGTGATGCACGAATATTCGTATTCGTATTCGAATTGTGGAATATTCGTCCATTTTCAGGCGAATACAAATGTATTCGTATTCGCTAAATTCAGGCGGATACGAATACGAATATTTTTCCAAAGAAATTAAATAAATAAATGCATAAATCCTAAACGAAATTTAAATAAACGACTAAAAATTTTAGTTTGTACAAATACATTAATTTTTTTATAGAAATTTGTGCTTTGTATCATTTTCAAATATTATTCAATGACGAACATTAAAATTTTTTTTACTTTTTATTAACTTTAAAGTACGCCAACAAGAGTGTGAAGTCCTTTTTCATAACAATTTTTTAATATTTCATATTGCATATAATATTCGTATTCGTATTCGAATTCGCGAATATCAAAAATTGGCATTCGTTACATCACTAATATGTACATATCGTTACCTCAATATAGAAATTCCATCTCATTATTTTTTGGAAATTGATTTTTTTTGCATTTTTCGATACATCATATGTTCTGGTATTGAAATATACAAGAAACTCGATTCTTAAAAAATAATGACACAGGGCTTTTCTATATTGAGGCAACAATATGTATATATGCAATACCAATTCTGAATCTTCAAATAATGATCGTCAATGATTTTTCTTTAAATACATTTCATGTTAATTCAACATAATTTACAATAATCTTAAAAATATAATTTTTCCTTGTGAAATAAATTTATTTCCTGTTGATTTAACTTTTCAGTACTGTTAAATTAAAATGAAGAATCATTTTGAGGTAAATCTGCTTTTTTCTGGGCTGAGAGGCGTAGACGTCGCCACCACTCAGTCCCAAGGGCACCCAATTGACGTTAAAACTACTTAAATTTGATACTCAAATAACACGGTGAGCCCTATTGAATCAAAGTTACTTCACTTTGAAACAACATGCATTTTTAATTTACTGTAGTGATTTTATTTTATTAATTATTTAACTTACGTACTTGTGTATATTGCTACAGGCAACAGAAAGAGATTTGTGTTGGCTTCTCCAGTCAATATTTTTGAACTTTAAATCAAGGCGGTATAGTCAACGCGCTAAAAGCTGCACAACACACACAACAACAACCTTAAATATTCTTTAGACACACACTGAAGAAATGCCATTATAAATTAAATTTTAATTTAACATTATATAATTGATGATTTAACAAAAAATTCATTTGAAATTAAAGTTATATAAAAAATATTGTATACATAGAAAAACATAGACTCCTAAGCTACTTCGGCTTGTCTGCATGATTCGAACCTGCAACCCTCCGACTACAAGATAGTACCGACTATCCGTGAGAAGGAAGTTTTCAATGTTAATGCGAAGTTGGTCGGCTATTTGCACAACACGAACATCAAAACCAACAACAACAACAACAGCAACATGTCACACAACTGAGCACAAAAGTGTACTGTAGCTATGATCAAAGCAAATACACACTCGTGCCAACACACTTAAACAAATATTTGCTCAATTCACAACCTAAACTAAAAACAAACTAACTAAAACTTTTGAAAATTTTCTAAATTTGAGTAAAAAAAAAAGTTGTCGTATGCCGCCAAAGCTATTTTTTACTTAAACGCAGTAAAATATTTACGAAATTTCTAGTTCATTAATGAACTATTTAATTGTAATTATATTTTCATATTTAAGTAAAATGTTCCTAAAATTAAGTAAACTTTTCCCATAAAAGTCGGAGCTTTTCATAAATATTTTTTTATCTTTAATCTCAAATTTAGTAAATTTTTCCAAGTTTTTTTTATGTCTTTAATTCTGGTACTTATTTTTATTTTTAATTAAATTCTATACCAACTGATATGTTATTTATTATATCTTCATATTATAATCTGAATTAATTCACCATAAATACATACATATGTATAAATTCCTTGAGAATAGACAAGTATTGAACCAGCAAGCTTCTGATTGATAGCCAAGCACTCTAACCAATTGCATAACAGGACAGCCTGCATAAGCGTTGAAATTATTGAGTTTTAAAATTTTATTTTATTTACAAAAAAAAATTTTCAAATTCAAATATTCCTCGAAAATATGAAAAATTTACTTAGATTTTTTGCTAAATGCAAATTAATAATAAAGAAAAAATACTTAAAACTGGTAAATATTTTCCCAAAATTTAGTATAGCTTTTTACATCTTGTAATTACGTCAAATTTCATGAACTAATCAAGAGTAATTCATTTCCTAAAGTTTATTTTTGGATTTAAGAAATTGACTAGTCTTTGATATAAAATTTCCTTCAGTTTATAACCATTTTCCTACTCCTAGTAAATATTTCCTTTAAGCCAGTAAACTTGTCCTTGAATGTGAGAATTTGTGTGTGTGCATTTTGATGAACTATTTTTAAAGATATGAACTTTTTATTTTTTACTCATATTAAGTAATTTTTACTAGATTTTTGTACAAATTTACTAAATTACTTGAACTTAGAATTTTTCAAATAAAATTAAAAAAATTTTTTCTTTAATAATAGTATATGTCTTTTTTTTTGAGTGTATTGTAGGATTCGTAGTTCGTTCAAACGTTGTTCTTAATTTCTATATAAGCATTTGTTTATAAACAATGTTTTTATTGAAACTACCAACAACTCATATACGATTTACGTTTCCCTGTTGTGGATTGTAAATTGGGCTATTATTTCTTATAAATTTAATATGATTTCCAATTGAAACTTTTTCAGGCTGATTTTACATTGATGGTTTTTCTGTTTGAACGATAATATAGAGAACTTCAAGTCAACTAGGAGTAACTGTTTTTCTTTTAAGCAAATAAAAATTTCCCGCAAGTTGCTCCTTCATATTTCTCTATCAAATACGCATAAATTTTATGTTTATAAATGTATTTATTTTCTTATAGCCCTTTGAATTATTTGGCATCTTTAATAAACACATTAAATTGTTTCGTTTAAATCAAAAAAAAAATAAGAAAACTAATCACAACTGCAGCAACAATAAAAGGAACAACAAAGAAACATTAAGTTTTATAGCCGTTTATTGCATTGTTTTCTAAGACCTTAAGGACATTTTATATATTTCATACGTTCAGTCAGTCATTTCATGTTTATTTCATTTGGTCTCTTTGAGAAAACAAAGCTGCAGCAATAGCAAAAAATAAAAATAAAATAAATAACAAAAAAAAAAATAAAAAAATACAACTCTATTCAAATAAAATACATTAAAGAAAAATACAAAAATAAGAAAAGAAAATAAAATATCTGGTGCTGCCGTTTGTTTATGCCTCAACTGGCACTTAACGGCCTTGTTATAACCACACACATACACACAGTGGCTCTGTAATGTTGTTGTTATGAGGATAAGGATGCTGTTTGGCAGTGTTGTGGGAAATGCTAGAGGTGATAGTGATGGTGGCAGTATAATGATGACGGTTTGACTTGTCTTTCTTTTTGTTGTGCTCTTGTAAATAAAAAAAAATGTACACAGTTTGGTAAACGGTGGCTAAAAAGTGAAATTTCTTTGTTTTATATTTTTTTTTGCAGCAGCAGCAGCAGACTCTTGTCCATCTCTTTGCAATGAATTACAAAATGTGGATCATAAAATACAGTCAACCCTGCAGAATATTGAGGAAATTTATTTTTGTGCTCGTTTGCAGCCACTGAAATTGCGGTCAGATGCGGGAAATTAGAATTGAAAGCTTAAAGTTTATTGTCTTGTTTTTTGTTTTATTTATTAAGCTGCTTGTAATTCGCCTGTTTATTTTATTGTATACTTTTGGAAAGAGCAATTCAAATGGAATTTGTGTTTGATGGCATAAAACTATTTATGGCAATTTAGTAAGCTGTTGATTTATATAAAAATTATTGTATTTTTTTTTATTGCAAAGAAGAATTTAAAATCAGCATCATTGTTAAAGACACAATTTAAGCTGAAGACTAATAAATTCAGTAAAGTGTGACTTTGACCCTCGCACGAAGCGTTCCGTACAGACACGAGATATGTAATTCAATACGAACTTTAGTAGCCTGTATAAAATATAGTTTTGGCATTTTTTTTCGTTTTTGAAATTTTTTAATTTTGGCGATTTTTTTAATTTTGGCGATTTTTCTTTGTTTTTGCGGTTTTTGAATTTTTTTCCATTTTGGCCTTTTTTTAGTTTTGACATTTTTTTCTTGTTTTTGCAATTTTTTCTGTTTTTGGCGTTTTTTTATTTTTTTGGCGATTTTTTCTTTTTGGCGACTTTTTTTAATTTTGGCGACTTTCGGTTCTTGGCGTTTTTTCTTTTTGGCGACTTTATTCATTTAGACGTTATTTTTAGTTTTGACACTTTTTTTCTCATTTTGACAATTTTTTTCGGTTTTTGGCGATTTTTCAATTTGGCGATTTTTTTAATTTTGGAGATTTTTTTAATTTTGGCAATTTTTTTTTTTCATAATAACAATTATTTTGTTACTGGAGCCTTTTTCGCTTTTGGCGTTTTTTTCGGTTTTTGGCCCTTTTTTCATTTTGGAGATTTTTTTCGTTTTGGACGATTTTTCGACTTATTTTAGTGTTAGAATTTTTTTTAAACTTAACGATTTTTTTCGTTTTGGCGATTTTTTTTTAATTATTTGGAGATTTTTTTGGTTTGGCGATTTTATAATTTTCAGATTTTTTAGTTTTACTGTTTTTGAAAATTTCAAGAGCTTACCTCTTGTCAAATTACAAAATTACATAGTCAAAATTGCATTAACTGATGTACCAGCCTTTAATTTAATTTTTTTTTAAATTTTTGTGTTAATTGTTGTAGTCTATACAAAAATACACTAATCTTTCAAATTTCAAGTGTCAATATACATATGTCAATACAATTGTATGTATATTACATGAGATTTTAACATTTTTCGTCGCTCGTTTTGGAGCACCCTTTAATTTCTAATTCTCATGTACTCGTTGTTGTAGTGGCCAAGGATCTACATACTCTGTCCAAATTTCAGGTCTGTAGCTCTTACGGTTCCTGAGGAAATACCGTGTGACGGACAGACGGACAGCGTAGCGAAAACAATAGGGTTCCTTTTTTCAACATTGGTGTACGGAACCCTAAAAATTAACAAAATCATAGAGAATTTATTGTTATGAAAAAAAACTTAGAGATCCAATCAATCTATTTTGTATTGAGTACAATTAAAAGCCAAATATTGAGCATTCTTACGGTAGTAACATTTTTTTTTAGATTTCAGCTTCCAATAGTGACTCCCAAACCTAATAAGATTTAAAACGACTATACTGTTGATGCTTTATCGATCAAATTATTTATTTATTCGGTCTTCTTTGCAAAACCACCTTTTGCAGTGAATTTTTAATCGTGACTTAGACCTGCACCAGTAAAAAAATTCATCTGAACCAGTAGCTGAAGGTAAGAGACCATAGATAACGAAGTTTGTTAGCTAAATGGGTCCTCGACCAGTTGCACACTGACTCTAATTTTCGTCGAAAAATCATCTTCAGTGATGATGATTAACTGGATTTTAGTGAAACTTTCAACTTCCTTTTTGTAATCAGCAAACGAATTAATCACGGTTTTTTAAGAAAGAATTATTAAAGAACTTGTGTTTGAAATGCTTCTACTTTATAACTTCGTTTTTTATAACAAAGTATTGATACCTTATTTCCTCTCCAAATTTTTTCAACCCAAAAACACAGACTTAAATGTTTTAAATTTTCTTTTTGTTCTCGCTACCACATTTTAATACATTTAATACTTTATATTTATAATTGTATTCAAGCAAACGAAAAATCTTTATTTAATAGCTATAAGTTTTAAAGTTTTAAGTTTAACACCATCATCTTTTCACTACTGAAGTTAAGTTTTTAACGTGATTTGTTAAAAAAAAGAACAAACTAAATGTTAAGGGGAAAAAACTTAGCAGATAAAAGTTTTATTGAAAAACTTTTGATTAACGACATATTTCAGCCTTATACTGTATAACTTATAGCAGTTTTTATTCTAGTTCGCCTAAAGAAAAACTTAAATGGAATAAATGAATTTAAATATGTCAATTGACATTTGATTTTGCATAAAATGGAGGAAAAATGCTGTAAATAACAATTTTATTTGAAACTACAGTTGCATAATGTTTTTCGTCCATTTGAAAAGCAAAACAGCAAGACATATATATCGTTAGCTAAAATGCAAAAAGAGGTAACTACTAAGAATATAATATTACAGGAAAAGAAAAAAACTAATTACAACCCTTTGTTTTTTTTTAATAAACGCGTAATTTTTGATGGCTGAAGTGTAAAACTTTGTGAAGACATGTAGTTTAATGGCATTTATAATACTCAGCTCGATTTCAATGTTTGGTTATTTACGCCTTTTTGCATTTTTGCTAACTGGGTGTGTTTGCTGTTTCGCAACTTTAAGTTTGCAAACACTGCCTTGTTAAGTAAATTTAAAGTTGAAAGTTGTTTTCTTACTTTGGCTTGCCATTTTTTTCATAAATGATAGCAACGCTTTCAAATTGTAGAAATTTTTCTATCAAATTATTGGTTCATCATGTAATGAAACACCATTTGTTTTAGACTTTGATTTTCCATACAAAATTTTGTTTAGCGCTGAACCTTATTTTTGGTTGAGTGGGTTTGTGAATAGGCAACATTTTCTCACTTGCAGTAGAGATAATTTACAAGGCTTTGTCTAAAAACCATTATAACAACAGAAAATTACATCGAAAGAATTTTGCTTCATAAATCCAACTAAACAATTTCATTAGATTTTTTCACAAATTTAATGATCATTTCACAAATCTAATGAAAATTTCAAGAATATTGTGAAAGAATTTCATTGGAATTGCTTCTTTGGTATTCTAGTTTCGTAAGAATATTTCATTGGATTTATGACAACAATATTTTCTATATAATTACTAAGAAACCCCTTTATGTTTAAGAAACATTTACAGTTTTTGCTTGAAATAAACATATATACACAAGTACATACCTTAAAGAATTTAAGTTAAAGATTAAGTTCTTTAAAACTAAAAAATATAATAATATATACAGCAATTTAGAATTCCAATATTGCTATGAAATTGATTCGTTGTTGCAATGAAAATTTCATTGTAGTCATGAAAGTCTGATAAATTAAATGTATTTCAACAGTTGTCAACCAAAAGCTTGCATCAAATGTAGTTCTGTATGATTGTTCTTGTACTCTTTGTATGCTTATTTACACATACAGTTTCAATTAAGTTATTTCGTTGTTATAATAAAATTATTTCATTGTTTTTGTGAAATTATTTCGTTATTTGAATGAAATTATTTCGTTGGAAATTATCTCGTTGGAAATTATCGCGTTGTTTTAATGAAACTATTTCGTTGTTTTAATGAAACTATTTCGTGGTTTTAATGAAATTATTTCGTCGTTTTAATGAATTTATTTTATTGTTTCGATGAAGTTCTTTCATTGCATTGATGACACTGTTTAATACATTTGACGACGTAGTTTTCATTAAAATAATTTTAACAAAACTGGTTTCATTAATCCAACGAAGCGTGACGTTGGTTGAATTTTAATGAATTTTTTCATTGGATTAATGTCAAAATTCAGAGAACTTATGAAAAAAATTCTTTCGGTATACTGTTTGGTAAGCTGTAAAAGCCAGCGAATGTATTGGTCCATATATCTGAAAATAATTTTGGTGGGCAGAATGTTACTTTGAATGGTTTAGATAGCTATTTTTCTAAACCTATAAGTGGTAGAAAGCAATAAGCTAAATACTGCGATTATATTATTTGCTTCTTTGCTACTCTTTTCCTTTTAATCGTTTTCTATATTTGTCGCTATTTGGCGATTGTTGGGATAAAATTTCCATTAGTCTTTTGTGGGATATACTTTTGACGACAGTGTCGTATGAGCAACTTGCATACATACATTTATCTCTTTGTTATTAAAAATAACTCATACGCAGTGATTCCTACAAAATTACTTGCATACTTTTTGGGATCGCAGTCTATTAGACAAATAATGGTCCATAACAATAGTCAACAAAAAAGTCTACTTCTTTGATTTTAGAGTGAACCTTTCTTTAAATATGAACTTTGGGGCTACCATAGACGAGAAAAACTGCTTTTTAAAGGAAAAAGTCGTTTCTAAAGTTAAAAACAGCTTCGATTACCATCAACTCTTGTCCTTTAGTTCAAGACCAAACACATTAAAATAAAAGAGAAAATATGTATGAAAGTGTACAAAATTTGTATGTATGTATGATTTTCTATCTCTTGGCTTTTCTTGTTCCTATACTTAATTTATAATCCAATTATTGAATAGTTTACTGTATTAAAATAATAAAAAATGCAAATAACTTTTAAATTTTCTCTATATTAATTATTTGTAAAGTTGTTTTTATGTTCGGTTGTTTTATTTTATCTTGTTATTAAATTTAACCCTTTTTCATAACACAGAGTCAGATGAGAGAGATGAGAGGGAGATGCCACTTTCTTATATTTTGTTTTCGATCATATGAAAAATTTCCAATATTTGTTGTGGTGGCACCCAGTTAAAGTCGGTTCAACTTAACACACACTTTGTTTTTGACTATAGTAGAAAAATATTTAGAAGCAGGCTTTTAATTTTAAGCTGTTTCTAAAACAAACAGACTTTATTCTGTGACTATGGTTATGGCCCAATGTATCCAGTACAGATTACATGTTTTTCGTACCTCTATATTTCTGCACAAAGAGTTATATTTCACCAAATATAATGAAATATTGAAGAAAAAGGAAATTTATTAAAAAATTTTATTTAATAATATTTGGTTAGTAAATTTAATAATCAAATAAAATTTTAACTGACTAATAAAATGTTTAATTAAACTTTTAATCAATTAAATTTTTTAACAAAAGTTGAATTAACTCAATTAAATATTTAATTCACTAAATTTGTAAACTAAAGTCTTTATAAATAAACTTTTAATTAAATAAATTTTTAAACAAAAGTTTAACTGAATCAATTAAATGTTTAATTGATTGTTTACTCAATTAGACTTTTAATCAAAGTTTAAATCTCAACTAAAATTTTAATTAAACTGCTGAGCACAAATTTTATTTATTTTTCTTAATCACAGTTTTCGAGATATTCGCAAAAAACGTGTTTTTTGCAGTTTACAAATGTATTCCAAAAATTATAAGGAACTTTTTATTTAAGTTAAGCAAATTTTGCAGCCTTCCAAAGATATGTTTATAACATAGTGTCGTCTATTAATTTAAAAGTTTTAACTAAAGAAAAAATAGTTTCTGTGTAAAAGTAAATTTAAATCAATTAAAATCAGTAAAGTGCGAATTTGACTCGCACACGAAGGGTGCGAGAAACGGTTCTGTTCCCCCCGTCTCTCTTCCCCACAAACTAATCAGCTTAGCAATAAGACTGACATAGCGTAAATTAGGACACTATTACAGTTATAAATTTATTATAGCTATGCTATTTATGTCGCGACACAGGAGCTTAGAGCTGATTTTCAATACAAAAATAATCGACACTATCACAGTTACAAATTTATTTTTATTTTTTTTTTATTTCTTTATACTTAACACCTGAGTACGAAAATGAACGAAACAAATTAATTGATTTTGTTAAGTTTCTTTCTTTGAAGTGAGTGAAACAAAAACAATGAGAAGGAATTTGCTGAATTTGTTTTTGTATTTTTTGTTTTGCACATAAGCACAAACCAGAGAAAAGAGACGGTCGGCTGCCACGACCGGCTACAAACAAAACGTTATTTTAATCGTATGCCGCTAGAAAAGCAAATAATGGGAAATAAATTAAAACGTTTTGAAATATTTTCGGCGAATTTGACATTATTAAAGTTATTATAATTTTATAAAGCTTTCTTTTTTTTCCTTTTTAAGTTTTTTTTTCAAATATTGACTTTTTTTGTTTTTTGCATTTTTGGCGTTTTTTATGTTTAGGCGATTTATTTTTGTTATTAAATTTTTTAAGTATTAGCGTTTTTTTTTTATTTTTTCGGTTTTGACGTTTTTTAATTTTTTGTCTATTTCTTCTTCTTATACATTTTTGTATTTAAGGGATTTTTTGTTTTGGCGATTTTTTCGGTTTTTAAAATTTTTTGTGGTTTTGTGATTTTTTTTATTTTTGGCGATTTTTTTCGGTTTGGCGATTTTATAATTTTGGGATTTTTTAGTTTTACCGTTTTTGAAAATTTCAAAACTTTGCATCTTACGGTTTCCAAGATACAGCAAATTGTCAAAATTACATTAACTGATAAAACACCCTTTAATTTTAATTTTTTTAAATTTTAGTGTCAATTGTTAGTCTGTATAAAAATACCCTAACTTTTCGAATTTCAAGTGTCTATATATAATTGTATGTACATTACATGGAATTTTAAAATTTCGTTGCTCGTTTTGGAACACCCTTTAATTTTTAGCTGTCATATATTTGCTGTTCTAGTGGCCAAAGTGCTATATATTCTGTAAAAATTTCAGATCCGTCGCTCTTACGGTTTTTCGAAAAAAAATTTTGTGACGGACAGACTGAGGGACGGACAGCGTAGCGTAAACATAGATTTCCTTTTCACCTTTGGTCTACGGAACACTAAAAAAAATACCCTGTTTCTATATATTTTATTCCAAATTTTTTAAATCAACTTACAATGATTCTGCTCATTTTCTTTATTGATTTAACAAGGCAAATTTGGCAAATGTAATAAAAATACCATTAATCAGTCAATAATTTCAAGAGGAGTCATAATGGTTTGCTCACTAGCAGCTTTTGATATTTGCCTGAGAAAAAAAGTTTGCAAAATAATATCCCTTACAGGCACATAAACACTAGCATATGTACTTTTCTATAATACGTTTATGCAATCAAGGGAAAACTGTTCGGTTATAAGATTTTAAATTAGTGGAAGCTCAATTAGAAAATTGCCAAATGTTGTCTGTTTGTAACTTTGTTAAAAAAAATTTTAATAAAATATTCTAATTTATAAAGTTTTTCATTGCAAACAAAGAAAACTTGTTTTCTTCAAAAACTTATTTGGGTTGATCAGCTTGAGGGCAATACAACAATATGTTGAAAGTTGTTAACGTTAAGGAACTTTCCACATATAACTACTCTCGAGGATTCGGCAAATTAAAGGTTCTTGCTTAGTAAACAGAGACAGTTGCTTTGTATTTTTGTTTCTTCCTTTATTTAGCTGAAGGATACTTTGAAATTTAAAGCTTTTGTTAATATTTTTACTTTAAGCTATTTCCTAAGAAATCCAAAAAAAAAAAAAGAATCCCTAAACAAATTGCCCAAAATACAAGAGAAGTGAATATACATAAAAATACAAAATATGCAAAGTCATCAAATTACCAATACACCCGCATGTATGTGCACATGTACATATCGTTACCTTAATAAAGAAAAGCCCTAACTCATTATTCGTTTTATTTTTTATTTTTTTTTTTAAATCGAGATTTTTGCCTTTTTCGATACATTAGATGTTCTGCTATAGAAGTATACAAAAAACTCGATTTCAATAAAATAATGAAATAGGTTTTTTCTATGTTGAGGTAACGGTATGTATCAAATAAATATAATAGAGAAAAAACATTAAAATAAAATCAAAATCCCCAATGATTGCAATCAATAAAATAGAATAAAATACATATATGGATGTATTAGCAAATACAACCAAAATCACAAGTCGAAAAATTGAAGTTGGTCAAGGTTGTAGGGACAATAGAAATGAACAAGTAATATGCGAGTATTTATTTATAAATTTCAGACAATTGCTAAGGAGATCAAATAAAAATTTATATGTCCTATAACGCAAGCACTGCCCAATTAATATTTATTGCTTATTGAAAAAAATACTGTTGGCAGATTTTTTTTTTCTAAAACATAAAAACAAAAATAAAGTCCTTTAAAAAACAAATTTTTTTTAAACATAGTATTATTTGTATGCATATATTTTTAACTTTATTAACTGTCATCTTAATTTTTCTTTTGCAGATTCCGAGCTGGAGGAGTTTGAAACACCAGCCCGCTATCGACCAGATTCCCTTAGTGCTTTAAGTCGTTCCACCCGCTTTACAGAAGATGAAATTAAACGAATTTATCGTGGTTTTAAGGCTGAATGTCCAACCGGTGTGGTCAAGGAGGAAACTTTTAAACTGATTTATTCCCAATTTTTTCCACAGGGAGGTTCGTGCGGTACAGTATATCTTGTTTTGTTAACATTTTGCTAATGAACTCTAGTCACTAATGCTTGCCAAATTTATTTTGTGTTTCTATTTCCGTTTTCTTTCTTCTTTTACTGCCAGTTGTAAATGTCAAAAAAAAAAATATAGTTAATGGCTTTAAATCATTTCGTAGAGTTACACTTGTTCTGTATTTATATTTTTATGCTAAGAAGATTTTATATTATTATTACGTATATTATATTAAAGTGACCTTAGTAACGTTAGTAATAAGTAAAGAAAATAAAAATCTAATTTACTCGTACATGCTGGATGCTCTAATTTTCTTAAATTTTCTAAGTTTTGCGGCACGTAATATTAAGTTATAAAGACACAAAGTATCAATGTCTCAAGGGAAACTAAAAAATGTCTATTTGTATGTTTATTTATAAGTGAGAGATTTTACATGAAAAGGTGGGCTAATAGCTGCCATAAGTAGCTTTCAATTATCCTTAAAGTAAATAAATATAAAAATAGAATATTATAAATATTTGGTTTCTTGCAATGTATCAAATACCATGTTTATATCTTTTTAAGTAGGCTTGATTTTGTTTAGTTTTTCTGCTTTTGAGAGTTTTTTGAATTAAATTAATAAATTTAATTCACAACATTCTCTTCTTAACATTCTATTCTGCGAAAAACTTTTCCTCGCCAATTATAAAAAAATCAAGAATATGAATGCTTTTAATATATGTATCTCAAAATAAGGCCCGTATCGGGCGTGTTCTGCAAATCACGACATGTCAAATCACGGTGATTTAAAAAAATTAATAAAAGCTTAATCATAGCTTTTGTAAATTTCACCATTTATTGCGATGGAAGTTAGAATAAAATATTCTATTATACATGATAAACACTTAAAATACAATAAAAACCCACTGACAAGTCAGTTAATAATATTGCAATTACCGCGATTTTCAGAACAGGCATTATAATCAATTTCAATTTCGAATCAAAAAATTACAAACCAAGACAGTAGATAAAATTCAGAATCTTAGAAAAAAAATTTCATCGCACTCTTTTCGAAAATTAATATTTTATTCATTTAGAAAATAATGTGAACAATCGTATTTATAAAACATAATTTTTGTTTACAAAATTAACAGCCTGTTTATCGAAATGCCTTACGTTAGAAGGCAAGCGATTATTAGCCAAACGATCGAGCTGGGAATTGAGTTCATTTTCTTTTTTCGTTTGGAAATAAAAGCTCTCTTTGTTCGTAATTAAACGTCTAAGAACAATGTTTCCATTACTTTTTTAGTTGTAATTCTTAGAGCTTTTTTCATAGAAAATTAAAAGTTTCTTTAGAAAAAGCAACCCTATCAATCTGACTTAAAAATAAATAAAATTTAAGAGTTTAAAAAATTTTTATTTTTAAATATACAAAAAAATACGTGTTTGCTGAAAAAACAATGATTGGATATGTTGCACTTGAAGTTTTTAATAGCGACCATTATAACGCATTTGTAATCGAACCAAGATTTTTTGTATATGCCCTCATTTCATCTACAATTGCGTCATTTTGTTCTACCTAAGATTTTTAAAGCTTTATTTGATTTTTATTCCTTTTCCTTGCTTCGTTTTGCCTCTTTGGTTGACCTCTGAACTGGTGAGTTTGGTGTTGATGTTAGTTACCGGTATTATGATTGACTTTACTCCGAAGATGTAGGAGTAATGATAGGATAACAATTCATTGAGTTACGGCCGTCTAGATTCAAAAAAGTTTTTTTTTTACATTCAGTATTTTAAGTTGCACCCTTAAGCCAAAAAAATATTCTAAAATGTATCTTAAACTTGCATCTTAAATAAAATCTTGTAGCCAACTTATTAAGCGTTAAATTAACTTATTAAGCGTTAATTAAACACTTACGACATATTTAGTGAAAACATCAATGATAGGTGACTACTGCTGGATGCCACAAGAAAATCAACCTCTAAAAATAAATGTTTTTTAACTAAATTTGAGCTGCTGACAACGAATATGGCCCTTATTAATTTTTCTTGGGAAGCGTTTTCGAGATATTCGCGAAAAACGAGTTAATTTTGCAGTTTGCAAAGGTATTTCTAAAAATCTTGAAAACTGTTTATCTAAATTACGTAAATTGTACACTGCTGGGAAGATATGTCTTTCTTTTATCACTCCATATGTATAGTGTGTTGATCGGCTAAAAATTCATTGAGTTACTGAATTTAGATTAAAAAAAATTTGAGTTTTTAATGAAAACATCCGAAAATTCAAAGTCGGTTACATTAAGTAAATGTGTCGTAAGTTTTTAGTTTTTTGCACGATAATAATAATTTTGCGCTTAATAAATGACCTACAACATTTTATTTAAGATATATGTCTAAAATAAATTTTATAACTTTTTTTGGCTTAAGGGCGCAACCTAAAATATCCAATTAAAAAAAAAATCATAAAAACTTCAAGTTTTTTTAAATCTAAAGGCCCGTATCTCAATAAATTTTTATTCGATCAACACAATGAAAATACTGGCTATTAAAAAAACATATGTTTGCTAAAGCTGCTAAATTTTAATCAACAGCTCTCAAGATTTTTGGGAATATCTTTGTAAGCTGCAAAAAAACTATTTTTCAGCGAATATCTCGAAAACGCTTCTTAAGAAAAATAAATGATTGCCATATTCGTGTTCAGCGACCCTGAATTAGCTAAGAAAACATCTTATTTTAGTGGTTAATTTTTTTTATTGCATAGTGGAATTGAACGTTTCTTTTTTCTTTAGGAATATGTAAATACTTACATCTTTTGTTAAAAACATTCCTTATTTTACTTTTATTTATAAAAATTCAAACACTTTACCGACCCGTTCAATTTTTTCTGATTGTTTATTTTGAAAGTTGATTTTGTTTGTGTAGTACGTACGTGAACCAAATTTTCAAACAAAAGCTTAAAGCTTATTCGTTATACTCAAAATAAAATAAACAAAAACCAAAATTTCAATTCATTCGTTATTTGGCGTGCAATATACAAAAAGTTACGTTACAAAAACAGGCTGTAAATTAAATTAAATAAATTGATTTTTATGAATGCCGCAGTAACGCATTTCTGAATGAGTAAAATATTATTTTAGAAAAAAGTGCAACAAAAGTGGCCCTTATCGGGAAAAAATGCTAACAGTTTATTCACGTGAAACTTGTGTATTTCAAAATTTCACGTAAACAAAACTGTTCCATTTTTTCCCTGATAAGGGGGAATATTAAACTCTTTTGTCTTGAAGCTCCTCTGGTTTCTTACGTCCGTATCCAAAACAAATTAATTTGAAATTTGATTTTAACGTACACTTCAAGCTCAAATAATTTTTTATTTTTTTTTTTATACGGCTGTTAGTTTGTAATTTTTAATTCGATTTTTTTACTTTCCCCTTTCTTATTACTTTGATTTCATATCATACCATTTTTCCGTTATATGAGAAAATTTTAAAATTTGGTGAAGGTACCGATAAAATTTATTATAAGTCGTAGCTCTAAGCTATTCATCCATAATTTAGAGAAATAAAATAATTGAGTTTAAGCCATTGCAATTTTATATAACGTTGACACTTTTTTCTAATTACTATTTTTTTATAATTTCCAATCTCCAATCAAAATAAATTTGTTCAATTTATAAGCTCAATCTTAAGGTGTGTGCATAGTCTAATCCTCTAAATATATATGGTAATTTCCATATAAAATTGTATTCTGCTTATAATATTACATTTTATATATTTTTAAATGATCGTATTGAGGCGAGAGAACTAATTATTTTAACTTATAAGTGTTGTAATGCAATAAGCTGATAATGACGATATTCTTTGCGGAACATAATTCGTTACCATTTTGGCGATTGCTTTTCTACGACCCTTTTCTATTAAGCCAGTTATTTTTCGGCTTTCAATATTTTGTGCATATCAGCTATCCATTAATTTTTGGGGATTATTTAATTTGTTTTCTGTATATTCTACTAGTTTAATTAATTCCCAAAAAAAAGTTCTACTAGAATCATTTCTTGCATATACTTTTGCTAACAATGTCGTCTGACCGATATATACATAAGTTTCATCTGTTTATGCTAGGAGCACAACTGGGACGAACGACGAATTTTTCGGAGCGATCTTTCGTCATAAAAAATAAAACACATTGTGCATATAAAAATTAACACAACACCGCCGTCGAACGAAATTCGTCGTGCATGACGAACTCTGAGATAGATTTATTTCTATTTTGTACGCCGACGAACGACGAAAAAACAAAATTCAGAGAAAATTCTCAATCTCTCTCTCTCTCTCTCAGTTTTTGTACACACAACAAGCAACTTTATCATATATGAGAGAAGAATTCGGTGAGTAAATTCGTCGTTATTGTGCTTAACACGACGAATTCACGCAGCGAATGGTTATCGACGAATTCGTCGACGTGGACGAAATTCGTCGTTCGTCCCAATTGTGTTCCTAGCATTATTATTAAAAATAACTCATACGCAGTGATTTCAACAAAAATCATTGCATACTTTTTGGGACCACATTGAGGGCGACTTTTTAAGTTCAAGATTAGAGATTAAATTAACTTTAATTTTCATTTTCAATTTTTGGATAGTCGATTACATGGGCTTACTTACTAGTTTAAGCGGCCAATCCTGGTGGTTTAATCTTACTTTAGTATTGACAACAAAACATATAACTTGTAAAACATATAACTTTTCGCTAAGATAATTTAATAACACTTAAATAAATATATATATTATATATTATTATATTATATATATTATATATATTATATATTATATATATTATATATTATATATATTATATATTATATTATATATATTTCCTTTAACACGCGCAATATTTTACTTGTAAATAATAAAATATGACAGTTTATTCTTCTTCCCACAAAAAATCAAAGTGTGTTAATAACATGTATGACTTTTGCACAGAAAATGTGGCCACTATTTTCTTCCTCAGTATGGTAATACTACACATAACAAGAAGTTTAAACTACCACTCGAAAACATCAAACTCAATTAGGCGAGATTAAGTTAATTTTCGGATTAGCTAATTAGAGAAATAAACTAATCTTAATCCCGAACCCAAAAAGTCGCCTTAAGTAAACAAATTATGGATCCAGTACGTAAGAGTAATAGTTAAACGCGATCAAGTATGATACAGAGTAACTGTATAAATTTCGAACAGGCAAAAAATTCATACATAGCTAACAGAGACCAGAAATGAGTAGTGAAAGAGTGAATAGAGCTAAATGTGACTTATAATTTTTTGTACGCAATGCGCGCTCATATTTATTGCAATGTTGTCTATGAAGCGAATCACTCGAAAGTTTGAAGTGAGCATCGAACTCATTCATAGTAACATTTATGACGTTATTGATTTCGACTCTCTTAACTCAATGCCTATGGACGATGCAAAATAAATAAGTATGACTCACAATGCGAACTTCGCATACGAGGTTGTGTGTTTTTGTTTCTCTGTTCCTTATTGTTGTTTGTTTTTTTTTTTTGCTAGAATGGAAAACAACCCTTTTTACTACTTGCAAACTGTTTAATGGCTAAACTTTTAAATAAAGACACATACATGAACTAAAAGAGTTTAATCAATGTGACTAGTATAAGTACTTTCCTGAAATTAGAAATATTAATGTCAACGTCGCATTGATATTTATTTCGACTTATTTATAAATTAATGTCATTGAGAGTGAGCGTACATCAGACTAATTGAGTTTAAACGATGTCTCACGCATTTACATTTAAAATTTCGTGAGTCAATATGAATAGCAAAAACAAGATTCATTGCTGATCTCAAATACATACATACATACATACAGACATACATACAAAGTATATAAAAGGTAAATTAATCTATTCAGTTAAGCTTAAGGTCTTTATTTGTACACCTATATTATATTATTATCAATATTTCTTTAAACTTCAGTTAACTTTTTCAGGAAATCTATTTTTTATGTTTTAATTTTAAATTGTTTCTATCAATTACAAAAAAAAAATATTTTTTGTCCCATTCGTGAGGTGATCATTTGAACGATATAAATTTTTTTAAACTTTCATTTAAATTTTTATTTAAACATTGGCTCGTTTCTGTAAGAAATGTGAGCACTTTTCGAGTAAAAAAAAGTTCTATCAACTTGTCAAGCAAAGTATGAATGAGAAAAAAACTTTATTTGTTGATAAAATTTTTTCAGTTTTTTTAAGATAATACTTAAATCGCTTTTTCAGATCGCCAAATATAACGTTATTGGGCTTCATTCTTTGTTCTTTTTAAAAATCTCTAGCTTACTACTTTTTTTTTAGATTCTTTAATTGAACTGTAGTGAATTTTAATCAGATATAATTCATAGTCAGGCTCAAGTTCAGTAATTTCAATTCTTATTGAATGAAATATTTTTATTAATTAATGTGAGTTTCTAAAGAAGAGAAGCAAAATTAAACTTAGACTTTAAGGTGGGGGAAATACCGATATTTTCTGTGCAGCCACGCACTTCATCAGCACCCTAGTCTATCTACTTGGGTAGAGAGCTATTTAACTTAAATTTATAATGAAACGGAATATGAGAAACGATTGTTGTGTATACAATTGATTTACCTTTGGTAAACACATTTATAAGTATCACTATTAATTTTCTGTTTTTTCCATTTTTTTTCATTCAATATTTAATTCAATATTTCATTCAATAAGAATTGAAATTACTGAACTTGAGCCTGACTATGAATTATTTCTGATTAGAACTCTTTTTGTTGATAGATTTTGTCAGGGATTTTGAGTATCTTATTACTGTGTTAATGAAAATTCTAGCTAGCAATGTGAAGTCCATAAACTTTCTTTTTACTAAAATTTCTTAAACAAGTGTATCCAATAAGGATATAGAAATAGTTTCCTGCAATTAATTTCATGAAAATATTTTAAAAATTTTAAAATTTTCAATAGTAAAAACTATATTTGTTTTATACCTTGTTGACCACTATCGAGTTCAAGTAAATCTTCTCTGCTCTGTGTGAGATTCATTTGATATACCTGATCTAAAAGTTTATATATCAAACACTAATATAATGTTAACAAAACACTGCGGGCAAATCATTGTTGTTTACAACACTTTTTATGCTGTTTTATAAAGCACATATAGAAAAACTAATATCATATTTTTTTTTCTCTTTTAATAGAACTCGTAATAATACCACTTTTATTATGACATCAATAATTCACTCCGTTTTATAAGTGTGCATCAAAATCCAAACATATGGCTGAGTCTAAATCCTACTTACCGTTCTTGCTTGTAATTTTCTATGAGCTTTTTTTCATATTTACTTTTTCCTACCAGTTCTGTTGGTTTTCTTGTATGTTTTTCTATCTCGTTATGAAATTGTAATGTAATCACGTTTAAGTACACTGAGATATGGAATGTGAAAAATCTGACTTGTCATGCTTATATTTACCTACAGACATACGAATGTAGACTATTGATATTGCTGGTTTATAGCAACATTGACTTATCTTAAAAAAATTAATTCTATACAATCCTAACTTTAACTAACGTTAAGTTATAATAATGCCTGACCATCAAGGCCGTATTCATAAAAAAAATGTTTAGTCTGGAAAAGATTTCCTTGAAAACAGCAGTTATATTTTGATATTAACTAAAGTAGAATTATATCTGGCCACAAAATACACAGAACATTTAAACATTAAAAATTTGATTTCTTATAAAGCTGAACATTTTTATATGTTCCACAGATATAATTTATTTGCTGGGATATTCGTAGTTTGCGTTACTCTTACATTTTGAGATTTTCGTAACATATTTCTTCTTTGTTATCTTGCTAAACAAATGTAAACGGATTTTTCTTGTAGAATTGGATATAGAGAAATTATTCATTCATGTTTACAAAGGTGCAGGTGAGCGTAGATGTATGTATGGTTGTATATACACGATTACATTGTCAGCCTAGAAATATGCTTTAGAAAATAGTTATATTTAAAGCTTATTTACAAAATCCAAGTATATTGAGTGCATAAATTAACTAAAACATTTTTATTTAAGAAAGCGATGTTTCATTCCGTTTTATATATATTTAATGTTATTTAAAAAGCTGTTTTAGTCTTTAGTTAAGTAAATTTAATAAAATAGAATATAATTAGTTGCAAACGAAAAAAAATTTAGGGGCTTAAAAGCAAAAAAGTACAAGTGCCAAAACTAAAAAAAAATTGTAAGATGCAGCAATCAACGCTTAATATCAATAAATACCACTCAATAAATATTTAAACCTGCATAATAACTTTAGACTGAACTCTATTGACTGAAGGTTTTACTATTATCAAAAGAAAAAGTTGAAAGGTTAATTACTCACAACGTTCTCTTTTTTTTTTGCTCTTAAGCTCCTCAATTATTTTTTAATGAAAATTAATTAATATATGATTTGATTAGGCTTACAAGGTTAATTACAAATTAAATGTGATAATTATAAATGAACAAATAAGACCAAAGTTAATTGTAAATATTCTGACAAATACGTAGTAGAACGGAACAACAAGCTGTTTTCGAAGATCACTACATCTTCATCATCAGCATTCTTATGTTTTCGGTCCACTGTGTGTGGTGTCAGTTGATTTAGATTTCTGCTTTAATGAAAGCTCAATTTAAACATCTCTAAATTTAACATATCTAATTTAAATTTGATAATAAAAATGTAATGGCCTTCAAAAATAGCTCGCTGTGCCGTTCTACTACATGTTTGGCAGATTATTTACAATTTACTTTGGTGTTATCTGTTCATTAATAATTATCACATGTAATTTCGCTCACAAAGCGATACGATCAAATCATAAATATAAAAACAAACGAAGTTCGAATAATTTAATAAACAAATAAATTAAATTAACAATAATTAATTAATTAAGTTAATTAATAAGCAAACAATTTGATTAAAAATTTATCAATGTATAAGTTTTATAGTTAATCAGTATCCTTACAATAGTTTATAAGAGTTAATATAACTTTAGACAAATTTTTTGTTCAAAAAGATGTCTTGCTGCTTTCAAATTATCGGCTGTTAAAAGTGATTTGTTAAGAAAACTTGCAAATTTTATTCCCCATGCTGTGTTGCTGGTCTTGTAAAATTTAATGTGTTTGTTCATACAAAAGCTTAAATACACACTGCTTTATTAAAAAAATTAATTTTTGGTTCATAAAAGCTTTAAAAGCCACTTTTTGTAGAATTTTTTCCAACAACTTTTATAAATAAGGCTCTTAGTATGAGTAGCCTTAGAAAATATGTTTTGAAGGTACGGTCAGACAGGACAAATATTTATTCGAAAAATATCAAAAATTACAAAAATAAAAAGCTTTCGACCATTAATAATAGTTAGTTTTAAAGAAATAATTGCTTAATTCTCAACAACCTGTATCATGTATTTATGTATCAAGAACAATTTATGTTTTTTAAGTGTGAACATTAGGAATGTATTTTGTATTTTTAATGGAAAAAAAGAACAAGCTTAATACAATATCTCCCAGAGAGCGTCTCTATCTCTTCGAGAGCGTCTCTCTGAATACAACATTTTAAAATAATATGAAATAAAAGTGTAATAGTGTATTTAATTTTTATATGAAAATTTCAAACAAAAATTTTTACACTCTTTTATTTAATCAGAACTGTTAAATCTCGATTACGATTAGGAATCAATTAGATTACATTTTAAAGAGAATTGAACTGATTATATAATTCCCTTTAAAAGAATTTTTTTTAAATAATTGATTACAATTGGTGATAATCGAAAAGTAATCTGAATTACTAGAAATTACAACGAAATAATCAAAAAGAATCAAAAGTAGTCAAAAAATAATTCGACTACTTTCAAAGATTACTTTTTATTAATAATAAATAACCAGAAGTAATTTAAAGTAATCCTTAAATATAATCTTACTATTGTTTGATTCTTTTGGACTATTTTGTTGTAAGTTCAGTAATTCAGATTACTTTTCCATTATTAGTAATCGCAATCAATTATTAATTGTGCGAAACTGAATATAATCGGAGTTTAATGATAATACAATCGTAATTTAACATGATAATACAATCGATTCAGAGTACAAGAGGTTGTGTGAATTAAACAAATATTATAGGGTTGTAAAATCCTAAAATCCTAAAATAAATCCTGCTTACATGTTGCAACGCCCCACTTTGCAGCATTTATTATTAAAAGCTTATCTTAACGTGTTGTTGTTTTGCCGTTTTAAAGTTGTGAACTATGTAAGCTTTAACTGACAACTGCTCTTCCAGGTTTGTTTGAATGTAAGTGAGCGTATAAAAATTTGCATTTAGTTAATTAAAATGAAAAAAAATATTAAATTCTTTTGGATTTAACACCATGCATCATTGCATATACTCATGCAATACTATAAAGCAAATTTATATATCAAAGAAAATATATAATTTCTGCCCTGATAATTTTTATTTCTTTAAAAGCACATTAAGCAAATAAGCTACTAATCGTGACAATGTTTACTCATGCCCTTAAATTAATGGGAGCATTTGCTATAATAATATGAAATTTGTTTTGCTTAAAATATTTGCCAAGTCTGACCGTATCTTAGGACTTCATAATAATTTGTGTAAAAAGTTTTTTTTTGTGTTGATGCTTTTGAATTCCAATAAACCAACAACCATATTTTTAAGTTTGTAATTAAAATTAAATGTGATTAAAAAATTAACTGGCTTATTCAGAAAAAAATAATTTGTGTTTACAAAAGGGTGACAAAAAATATTTTTATGGACATTTTTTTGTTATACTTTTGTTAAACCTAAATAATTTTTTTCTGAATAAGTCCTTTAAGTTCCATTTTGGAATGAAAATAAATCTAAACTTTTACTACAAAATGAATTTAATTCAAAACATTTCTATTCCTTAATTCAGCCAATCCAACGTTATATGCGCACTATGTTTTTAACACACTGGACCAGGATCACACGGGTATTGTTAGTTTTGAGGTAAGTTTTTTTTAATTTTACAACCTTGTGATAATTCTGAATGGCTTAGCACAAAAATACGCCTTACCATCATTCGCCAAAAAAGCGTAACCAATTAATTACTAATGAAAAACTGTTTGATTCAGACATGTATTTATTGATTCAAACAGTTTGTAATCATGTTGGATTCTATAAAGTTGTCTATTAATTATGTATGAAACTTTTTAACTTAATCAATACATGTCTGAATTAAACAGTTTTTCATTAGTAATTAGTTGGTTACGCTTTTTTTACCCTTGTGTGGCACATGCCACACAGATGTAAACCCGGCCTAATTTTAATTTTTTACGAGCTAACAGATGTGCTACTCACCGCTTTGTCTCTCACTGTTCTGCTGATAGCAAGTTTGTCAGAACACCACCCTATAGTTTATTGTCGGTCCTTGAGCTTATGCAAGCACAAGTTGAAACGTTGTGTATTCTTAAAATCATCACACTTACCACTGAAAACTTAGACTGTTAATTTTGATATAATATTTACATTCTAAAATTATAATTTATGGCTTACTATTTTTTTCGAAACTTTGCAACTTCCCTCGTAACAAAAAATAAATAATCTTTTTTTAAATTTTCTCAGACATATCCATTCCATTTAAAATACACACAAGTATTAAAAATAAGTTTAAGCGAATTAAAAAAATATTATCAAAGAAGTCCATAGTCAGAGTAAACAATAATACCAAGACAAAATCTATAGTTAAGCAACATCAATATACAAAAGAAGTTGTTATGCGACCAGTTTAGTAAATGCAAGTGCACAAAAGAATATAAAAAACAGGAAGAATTTGCACAAAAATAAAAAAACGAATCTTGAAACGTCATTTCTTTTTTTTCATAGTTCGCAATAAGTTCGAGTAAAAGTTTTATGTGCAAAGGAAAGTCGGCAGGAAATTGGATTTTTGTTGTAACTTGGTTGGAAGTCTGAATGAGTTGTGTGCTGGTGATAATAAAAGTGCACGCAATGAACATAAAATAAATTCAGTGAAGTGCGACTTTGACCCGCGCACAAAGTGTTTCCTACAGACACGAGATATGTAATTCAATACGAACTTTAGCCTATACAAAATAATTTTTTATCCTTTTGGCGATTTTTTTTGGTTTTTGACGTTTTTTTAATTTTGGCGATTTTTATAATTTTTGGCGATTTTTTTAATTTTAGCGATTTTTTAATTTTAGCGATTTATTTTATACAGGCGATTTTTTGGGTTGTGGTGATTTTTTGGTTTTTGGCGTTTTTTTCCTTTTGGAAATTTTTTTAGTTTTGACACTTTTTTCTTGTTTTGACAATTTTTTTCGGTTTTTGGCGTTTTTTTAATTTTGGCGATTATTTTTCGTTTTGGCGATTGCATTATTCGCTTACAAATTACATTACCTAAATTTTAAAAAAAAATATACAAGTGGCTAAATGAGGGGAATGATTTTTTAGATTAAATAGATTACGTGAATAAGTTGCCAAATAAAAAAGTAACTACTTCTCAAGAATCGATTATTTTAGTCTCACGCCTTGTTAAAATCATTAAGTTGGTAATACAGTAGGGAACAGTTGTCACCACAAGAGGTTAATTCCAAAGCCGATTACGTTTTTTAAATTTTTTGCTGGGAAATCTTAACTTTCATATTTATAAAGCTTAAAATAAATTTCAAATGTATTTAATTTAAAATTTTTCATAAAAATTTTCTTAAAGTAGATATCAACTGCAGGAATATCTTTTTAAGTCCAATATTTTCAATTATAATAGAATGAAATATTTTTATTCATTTATATGATTTTCTAAAATATAAATACATATATACATGTGTGGCAAGGAAGGAAAATAAGTTTTGGAGAAAAACGACTTTGAAGTTAACAAGTTGATTTTGATGCGGTTGAACGCTTTTATGGCTTGAAACCCAGTGTTTTTGAAAGTCGCTGATTAGCAAGCTGGTATTAGATGTAGAAAAAACAAAGTGGAGTACTCAATATGGCGGACATTTTCTTGTAATATTTTTGGATTTACTTGAAACTCGTCACCCAGTGGTTTTTCGGGCAGCTGGTTACAAATCTGTTATTAGATTTTAAGAATTGGAAATAGCGGATGCAATATCAATTGCAGAAAAGTGTGTCAAGGATTGTTTGCACAAAGCAAAGAAATGCGTTAATATATGTATGTGTGGCAAGGAAGGAAAATAAGTTTGGGAGAATAAGGACTTCGAAGTAAACAAATTGATTTTGATGCGCTTGAACTCTTTTATGGCTTAAGACTCGTTAGCCGGTATTTTCAAGGTCGCTGATTACCAATCTGGTATTAGATTTAAAAAATTCAAAATGGCGGATGCAATATTAATTGCAGAAAAATTTGCCACATTATATTATTTTTAGCCGACTGCGCGACGCAAAGAAAGCCATTGTGTTCTGTCTATATATGTGTGTATATGTGTTCTACATGGAACGATTTTAGCGTTTCTTACATCAATCGATTTGTCTTAATCCTGAGTGGTAGTGGTACTAAAGATATGACAGTAGTCAAAACTCAAAATGACGGCCAACAGGTGCCATTTTGTAAACACGATAAAAATAAAAAGTCGGCGAGCTATATCAAAATGGGTGTCATTCGAGAGGTATTTAAAATTCATTTATTTCGAATAAACATTTAGGATATTTAACGGTTCACAGTTGGCCGCAGTCGGGTTTTTTAATTTTTTTAATTACCCTTTTCTTATCAAAAGTATATTTTGAAGCTAATTAATGACAACACTAATACAGTTAAAAAGCTGTAACAAGTAAAAATCGATATTTTCGATCCATTTGATTTGTTATATTTTATTTTAAAGTTTATAATGATTACATTACTACATGTAAATGGAGTGAGAAAATTGAAGCCTGTGATGTAAATTATCTTAGAGATGGATTTTTTTTTATAAATTATAATTTAGTGATACCAATAGAAGTCAAAAAAAATATGTGAATTTAAGAACGGCAGAGATGTGCTCTTTGATTAAATCATCTGGAAGATCAATCCACTCACTGATTTTATTAATAGACAATTATGTTATCATAATAATTATAATTATATATAGATTGTTCGTATATTTTTTTAGTTGTAATTTCCTCATAGTTTTACGGTTTTATTTATAAAAGTTATTTAGTCTTTATAAAGGGGTTTTAAAACAAATTTTTGTACAAAATTTTTCTTATTAAGGCTTTACAAGGCCTTAATAAGTTCTTTAAATAAGGCTGTTAGAAAATACTCAAGACGATTTTAAAGAAATCAAATTTTTTTTAAATTTATAAATTAATTTTCTTTTCAAAACTTATGCTTACATTTTTACTAAAAATTAAAACAATGTTTTCTACTTAAATTCGCAAAAAAAAGTCAAAGCAGTCATTTTTTAAATCCGCTTCAAGTTCTGTGCTTGGAAGTGATAACACGCCTATTGTAAAAAATCTTTAGAAATTATGCAAATTTGCATTACTTCCGAATCGCAAGTTCAATATTTTTATGATATTTTCTTTGGGTATTTCTCTTTTAGTGTTCCGTATACCAAAGGTGAAAAGGTATTCTATTGTTTTCGCTACGCTGTCCCTCTGTTCGTCAAAGGCTATTTTCTCACGTACCGTAAGAGCTATGACCTGAAATTTGGACAAAGTATGTAGAACTTGGGCCGCTACAACATAAAATACATGAGGGTTAAAAATTAGAGGTGTTCAAAACGAGCAACGAAAAATGTAATCCCTTGTAAGATACATACAATTGTACGCATTTAAAAAAAATTTAATTAAAGGATGTTGCATCAGTTAATGTAATATGGAAAAAATCGTCAAAAATTTTAAAAATCGCCAAAAACCGAAGAAATCGCCAAAATTAAAAAAATATTGCCAAAATTTAAAAAAAAACAAAAATCGCCAAAACGAGAAAAAAGCGCCTAAACTAAAAAAAATCACTTAAACTTAAAAAAATTGGCAAAACCGAAAAAACTCGAAAAGAACGCCAAACCTAAAAAATGCTCAAAACCGAAAAAATCCTAAATCATATAGTTTATAAAAAATATCTAGTGTCCGTACGGAACCCTTCGTGCGTGAGTTAAAATCGCACTTTGTTGAATTTATTTTTAATGCGTTTAAATATCCTCTTGATTTGTCAGGCCGTCATCAAGTTTCATTAAATAGTCTGTGTATTCTTAAAATTTTTGCAACTGAATCTTCCTCAAGTGTATTGTTATTGCAAGTAAGACCTAAGAGATTTTTTAAGCAAATGAATAAAAAAATTAAATTAATTTAATTTAAGAAACCATTTATGTGACCAGACAAAAGCATGTACTCGTTAAGTTTGGCAATAAACATTATTTATAACCAATAAATTAAAAAAGAATTTTTCCAACTTAAATTTTTAGCAACTTTGGTTTAAAAACAAATTGCTTCATATTTATTTATTTATTTATTTATTTATCAATACATATTACACAAAGTAAATTTGCATAATATGGTTGCACAAATATGGGCGGAGTAACTAGACCATATGCCTAGTGTATTTATACCATATGCGCAGTATTTAAAAAAAGTTTTTGTGACTGACTTTACAAGACCTTATGCCTTCACATAGGAAGATACTACTTTATTTTTTTTTGTGTTTGATATGTTTCTTTTATTTTTTTGTTTTTTACTTTTCTTAAAAAAATAAAGGTAGAAACTTATACATAAGTAAGAAATGAATTGCAAAAAGTTACTTTAACATTTCTGTCACCCACTTAAAAACAGAAGTTTTGCTTAAAGTCTTATAAGCTTTTTTTAATATTTTACTGATTTTTTGCTTAAAACAGCGCCAGCCATGAAAAAAAAGGTTTGCAAACTTCCAAAAGGAAAAACTGTTTTTGACAACTACTGCTTTTAACTGCCAACGTGCCATGATTTGCTTTTAGGTCAAGACTAACTTTTCTTGTACAGGTTTCCTTTCGGCAAAAAAAAAAGCTCAATTATTTTATAATTGGATGGCAACTAAGCCAAAAAAAAATTTTGTGTAAAATGTAGTAGATAGTTGGGTTACATAAAAGTGGAAGGTTTTTTAAAGACAGTCAAACGCACAGACTTCATCAAATGTCACTGTCAGTTAACCTGAGTAAATTTTTTTCCACCGTTTTGAATTTTTTTCCTACTTCTTTATGTGTGACAGACTCTGTGGGGTTTTTAATTCGTTTGTAAAAAATGAATGAAGCAACGCAAGTAGAGCTGAATACCTTTCAAGTCAAACATTTCAAAAAAATTTTTGGTCTTAAAAAAGGAATTTAATTTTTTCTAACGAGTTCTTAACTTTTTCTACACGTGCTTGTAATATTGACTTATATGTACATGACTTGCATTTTTCTTCAATATTTCTAACAGTGGTAGTGCAATTTTAATAGTTAGTTAGTACGAGTATTATAAACATAGTTGCGCGCTTCTTCCATTATTTGAACCATTTAATTTAACTAAAATTGAGTTTGTATGGGGTTTTTAATGCATCAGAACTATCGATATCAAACTCTTTAAGTAGTAACTTATTTTTGACACAAACCAATTACACAGGCCAACACGATTTTTAAGCTTGGTATTTTGATAGTAAATTTGAGCTTCAATGCTTATAAATTACTTTTTTTGAATTGGCTCTTTATCTCGAGATTTTCCGTTGTTAAGAAAAAAGAGGATGCTGTATCACATAATTTGCATTTACTTTAGAACCAGTTCCTTGATAAAATTAAAAAATTACACAGAAGCCTAAAAAACAAATTGACCTTTAAATTACGTCCTTATTAATTTTTTAACAGTCTAATAGTTTCGGAGATATTTGGAAATTTTTATGCAAAAAAAATTATTTTTTAAAAAAATTGAGAAAATCATTTTTTTAAATACTCATTACAATTTTAAATTGAAGAAAATTTTATATTTTATTATTAATTGTGATACATTCATATGTTATAAACAAAATGAGCCAAATTTATTAAAAATCATTGTATTAATTCTGAATTTATTCACAATTAAGTGATAGAATATATATACTCGTATTACAGCTTTTTTTTAATTTTTTAAGTTAAAAAAACTGTAATACGTGTATATATTTTACCACTTAATTGTGTGAATAAATTCAGAAGTAATGGAATAATTTTAAATAAATGTAGATTATTTTATTTATAACATATGAATGTATCACAATTAATAATAAAATATAAAATTTTCTTTAGTTTAAAATTTTAAAAAACAATTTTCTTAATTTTTTTGAATAAAACTTTCTGAATATCTACGAAACAATAAGACTGTTAAAAAATTATTATTATTAGATCAGACTAATTGTTCCTTTTTGCTCTTTTGGTCTTTGTTGTTCTTTTAATCTTTCTTGTTCTTTTGGTCTTTATTATTCTCTTGGTACTTTTTGATATCTTGGTCTTGTTCGTTTTTTGTTCGTTCGTTCATTTTTGGTCTTTATTTTGTTTTATTTATCTTATTCTCTGCTTTTGACCAATACACATGCAAACGATTTCAAGTAAAATATTATAGTTTCTCGTTTGCATACTGTTAAAAAGATACAAATGTAGTATGCCTATTAAATTTTTAGCACAATAATCAAAACAAACTAAAGAGAATTTACTTAGTGAAATATACAAGTGAGTTTTACAAAATTAATAGAAATAATTTGTGGTATTGAACTAAAAACAGATTGTGAAAAAGATTTTTAGAATTAAAAAAGTGATTATAATTTGATTTAAACTGATTACGGATTTCATTTTAAAAATTTCAAAAATATTTATTTTTACCTTTTACTTAAATAAAATCATACAACAACTAAGACTACAAAGCAAAAATGAAAAAAAGGAACCTTTTTACTCAATTAAAAGAAAGAATTTGTTGTGTTTAATATAAATCAGTATTAAAAAAGTGATTAAAATTTGTTTTTAAATGATCAAACTTCATTTTAAGAATTTTCAATCAAAAATTTTTAATTAAAGAATGAAGTGAAATTACTTTAGAATATTAACACACGAATTAAGCATTGAAGAGGATTCAATGACTGTGTAATCTCTGTTCTTTTGTTCACTGAACAACTGACCGAAAAGAACAACTGAACGAAAAGAACGAACTAGTTCTTTTTGTTGTTGGGAAAAAAAAGGAACAATCCGCAAAAGGAACAACTCTGCCCAACTCTAATACAGAGCTAATTCAAAAAAACTGATTTAGAGGAATTGATACACAGTACTTAGTGTATACAAATTGACAACGAAACCTTTGACCTTATACAATAAGTTTCATTTTGTTGACCTGTGTTATCAAACCCATATAATTTAAATGAGCTGCTGAAATAGTTCGATACAAGTCTACTGACAACATAACTCGAAGTTGTGAGAATTTAAAAAAATTATAATGCAGCAGGGGTTGCTGGTACTCTATTATGCAGCCTTTTTACGGCCTAAAATAATTGAAAAATTTGTGTTAAATGTAAAAAGTAAATGTTTGGCCTGGCATTAATTGTTTAAAATGTTTGTGAAAGCAATTGCTTAAAAATATAAAACCTTTTTTTGTACTTCATGTAAGCATTTGGTGGCGGGGGCTGGGTAAAAGAAATGATTAATTTTCGTGATATTTAATAAATTTAGCTAAATTAAATTTCTAGCCCGCAACCACATGATGGTAAAAGCGTTATTAATTGTTAAGAAAATAAAAGCTATACTTCTTTTAGATTAAGTAGAGGGTAAAAAGGATGATGTTTACAATTGAAGCAACAAAGAGTGAAAGGCAATAATGGATGTGATAATGTGCGTAATGGTTTAGAAAATGTACGTTAACCTGTAAAAATACATCTCTCATTATTTAACATAAAAATTTTAAAAACAATAAAATTTAGTTCTTGTTTTTAAACTTTTTTTTTCTAAATAAATTAATAAATTAATGCCAACACCATATTGTTTGCTTAAATTACTTTGAACACCTCAAGGAAAATAAAATTTCCTGTAGAAAAAAATTTGCTTTATTTTAATTAAAACAATGACTATATAACACTCCCTTAATAATTTTTATGTATAAATTAGTCAAATCATGCAACTTGCGGAATTTTTGTATATAAACCGGTTAAATTGTTTCCCTTTCCATGAAAATCAAGGCGTAAATAAACAACACCATAAACGAAGTCATAACAGTTTACTATAATTGTTTCGTTCTTTTTTTCGTGTCCTTTCTGTTGAAATAATAATGGTTGACTCATTTACATTTTGTCGGCTGGACTTGGCTGCACACAATAAAAACCAACAGCAGTTATAACAATAAAGTTATTAAAGTCTAAGAATAATGAGAGTATCTTTTTTTTTTAATTAAGCAAATTTAATTATTATTTTTCACTCTCCTCCCTTTTACCCTTTTTAACGTTTATGAATTCTTTATTTTTATTAGTTTTAAGTCTTTTTTGAATGCTAATGTCTTAAATTAAATAATGTTGTAGGAATATTTAAAAAGAGCCAAGTGGTAATTTTCACGGTTTTATTAACCTTGAATATTGGCCAATCTAGGTCTAGGTTTAATTTAAATAAAACAGAACCGTTAATATTCATCATAAAAAACAAGGTATAGAGTTTTAAACTTCCAAGACTACACAATAATATACTAGCACTGTCAGATAGTGCCAAATATCTGAGTGTTATTATGGATTCCAAGCTCTAATGGTAACGAAATGTGTAATATAGAGTCAAAAGGTTGCGGTTGCTTACTAAACCTGTCGTAGGAGATTTGGTGGGAAATTAGGCTTAAGCCTCAAGTGATAAAATCGCTGTATCTTGGAAACCTTAAAGGGCAAGCTCTTGAAATTTGAAAACAATTAAAAAAACTATGAAACGAAAAAAGCGCTTAAATGAAAACTATCATTAAAAAAACATAAAACTCACCAAAAGTAAAAAGGTCGCCAAAAAATATTAAAAAAAAAATCGCCAACAGCTAAAACTAAAAATATTTATTGAAAAAAAAACAAATAAAAACTCGCCAAAAACTGAAAAAAGTCGCAAAAACGAAATAAACTCCAAAACTAAAAAAACGTCAATGCTCAAAAAAATCGCCATAAACCGAAAAAATCACAAAAAAAGAGCAAGATCCAAAACTAAAAATTAATTGCTGTGTGACTAAAAATGTCGTCAAAAAACTAAAAAAAATCACCAAAACGGAAAATTGAGCTAAAACTAAGAAGCAACCAAAATAAATTAAGTGAAGTGCGACTTTGACCCGCGCACGAAGGGTTCCGTATGGACACCAGACATATAATACAATATGAACTTTAGCCTATATATAAAATATATTTTTGGTATTTTTCCTGTTTTTGGGTTTTTAGCGTTTTTGGCGTTTTTTCTGTTTTGGCGTTTTTTTTGTTAGTTTTGGTGCTATTTGGCGGTATTTTTCACTTTTTGTGGTTTTTGCATTTTTGCGATTTTTTTAGTTTTGACACTTTTTTCTCGTTTCGGCGATTTTTTTTTTGCTTTTTTTCATTTTGGCTTTTATTTTTTTTTTGCGATTTTTTTAATTTTGGCGATTTGGTTTTTCATATAAACGACTTTTTTAGTTTTGGCGATATTTTCCACTTTTTGTCGTTTTTGCGATTTTTTAGTTTTGACACTTTTTTCTCGTTTTGGCGAATTTTTTTTTTTGCTTTTTTTCATTTTGGCTTTTATTTTTTTTTGCGATTTTTTTTTAATTTGGCGATTTTTTTTAAACTTTTTTTAGTTTTGACCGTTTTTTGGTTTTTGAAGTTTTTTTTTCATTTTGGCGATTTTGTTTCATTTAGGAGCTTTTTTCGTTTTGACACTTTTTATCGTTTTTGCGATTTTTTTCTGTTGGCGTTTTTCATTTTGGCGATATTTTCGGTTTTTGCCTTTTTTTCATTTCGTCGATTTTTTTCATTTGGGCGATTTTTTTAAAATTTGGCGATTTTTTTTTAAGTTGGCAATTATTTTTTAATTTTAGCGATTTCTTTCGTTTTGGCGATTTTATTTAAATTTTTGGCGATTTTTTTTCGGTTTGGCGATTTTATAATTTTCAGATTTTTTAGTTTTACCGTTTTTGAAAATTTCAAGAGTTTGCCTCTTACGGTTTCCAAGATATAGCAAGTTGTCAAAATTACATAGTCAAAATTGCATTAACGGATAGAACACCCTTTCATTTCTTCTGTATAAAAATACCCTAATTTTACAAATTTCAAGTGTGATTTTAAAATGTTCGTTGCTCGTTTTGGAACACCCTTTAATTTTTAATTCTCATGTATTTGTTGTTGTAGCGGCCAAGGTTCTACATACTCTGTCCAAATTTCCTATCCGTAGCTGTTACGGTTCCTGAGAAAATAACATGTGACGGACAGGCGGATAGCGTAGCAAAAACAAAATTCGCCAATAACCAAAAAAAAATCGCCAAAAGGAAAAATACGAAAGAAAAGCGCCAAAATAAAAAATCGCAAAGTGTCCTTATGGAATCCGTCGTATGCGAGTCAAATTCGCACATCACTGAATTAATAAATATTGTAGTTGAGAATTTCATATTTCATTAGAAACTCTTAGCTTATGATTTTAACAAAATAAATACAATATGCCTCTACAAAATCAACAGTAATATTTAATTTCTTTCCCTCTCCTAATCAGCATTTATCTCTAGTTTTCCTTTAATCTGATTTAATTTGTTTATATTTTTGAAATATCTTCTAAGTCCTTGTTGTCTATCTAAGACTAATTAAAAAAATTTATTAAGCAAAAAGGGAATAATATAATTTTTGATTTTAATAAACATTTTATTTCATAATAAACCAACAACTTACTTACACATTTAAAGCCCCTCATTCTTTGTAGCTGTCTTAACTTGTAATACGCTCTGGCGTATTTAATAAATTTTTACAAAATATATTTATAAACATAGAAAGTAAAACAGATTGACCTTCGACCTTTTACATAATTAAGCTTTTTAACATGAATATAACAAGCACAAGACTATAAAAAGAATCACAAAGCATACTACAACAAGCTTAGCTGTGGTGCGATGGCAAAATATTGAAGTAAGAAACGACATCATGAGCTTTTTAAATGAAACAAGTTTTGCGTGTACTTTCTGTTTTCCCTGCAGTAACTTGTGGTTGTAGTTGCTGTGTATTTTTTTATATTTTTTCCACGTGGTGGCCGTGCAGTGTCCCTTCATTTAGTTTAGCCTTACAAGAATTTAGCAATAATGTTGCTGTTGAAGTCGTTGTTATTTCTTCTTCTTCTTCGCGTTTATTTGTTTTTACGAGGGAATCGTTACAACATAAGCTAATGAGTTTTTCGTTATTTTGCTTTTGTAGCGACAAAAACAAGAGCAATTATTACAGCCGTGTAGGCATACAGGGATATAAAAAATGATGTATGTACTCGTACATATCGCTCATTTACTCAAACAACATCATAACTCAACAACAAAAAGAACCCAGGTTGTCAAAAAACAAGTTTAAAGTTTTCAATTAACACACAATTTAATGGAAAATTAAAATTCTATTTTACTTTCAAGACTTGAGGAAACAAAATATTTGTATGAAATTTATACACATCATAAAGAAATGTTGATTATCATCGTGTTTTATAATTTTTAATTATAAAAAAGTCTATGTTTATATAATAGAATGGTTTAACAGCATATCTCAGTTGTTTTACTTGAGGAAATCGAACTGGAAACTGGAAAATTTTTTATTCTCTTTTTAAGCTATTTCTAAAGACGTTTTTATATATAAATATTTGACATGCAAAAAATATGTTATGCTTGCACTCTTTCTTCAATATCTCTCTATTACAATCAAGTTAGAAGAAGAAAGAGTAAGGAGAACAAAAAAATTAATTCAGTGAAGTGCGACTTTGACCCGCGCACGAAGGGCTACGTACTGACACGAGATATGTAATTCAATACATTGGCATTTTTTCGTTATTGGGATTTTTTCGGTTTTAACCGTTTTTTTTTATTTTTGGTTTTTTTTAATTTATTGGCGCTTTCTGAGTTTTGGCACTTTTTTTCTCGTTTTGGCAATTTTTTTTTTTTGGTTTTTGAAGTTTAATTAATTTATGCGATTTTTTTTTTAATTTAATTTTGGCGATTTTTATTATTTTGGCTTCTTTTATTTTGGCAATTTTTTTATTTTGGCGATTTTTTTTTTGGCGTTTTTTTCATATAGGTGATTTTTCTTTGGTTTTGGCAATTTTTTTAGTAATGGCACTTTTTTCTCGTTTTGAAGATTTTTTTTGGGTTTTGGCGTTTTATTTAACTTTGGCGATTTTTTTCGTTTTGGCGATTTTTTTTTTAATTTTGGCGATTTTTTTTAATTTTGGCGATTTTTTTTAATTTTGGCAATTTTTTTCATTTCGCGATTTTTTTTCACATAAACAATTATTTTGGTTTTAGCGCATTTTTCGCGTTTTGGCGATTTTTTTCCGGTTTTTGGCGTTTATTTCATTTTGGCGATTTTTTTTCATTTGAGCGATTTTTTCGAATTTGGCGATTTAATTTAGTGCTAGAATTTTTTTTTAACTTTGCCGATTTTTTCGATTTGGCGATTTTTTTTTAATTTTTGGCGATTTTTTTCGTTTTGGCTTTTTTCAATTTTTTGCGATTTTATAACTTTCGGTTTTTTTTTTAGTTTTACCGCTTTTGAAAATTTCAAGAGTTTACCTCCTACAGTTTCCAAGATATAGCAAGTTGTCAAAATTACATAGTCAAAATTGCATCAACTGATAGACCACCCTTTAATTTAAATTTTTTAATATTTTAATGTTCATTGTTCTATATAAAAATACAATAATTTTACAAATTTCAAGTGTCAATATGCATATGCACATACAAATATATGTATATTATATGGGATTTTAAAATTTTTCGTTGCTCGTTTTGGAACACCATTTAGTTTTTAATTCTCATGTATTTGTTGGAATAGCGGCCAAGGTTCTACATACTCTCTACATACTTTCAGGTCCGTAGCTCTTACGGTTCCTGAGGAAATACCGTGTGACGGACAGACGGAAAGACGGCCAGACGGACAGCGTAGCGAAAACAATAGGGTTCCTTTTTTCACCTTTGGTGTACGGACGTGTCCTGCAGACGTGTTTTAAAAATCTAAAAAAATATTTCTTTTGTCGGAGTTTGTTTTATAAAATCGTGCGGTTTTAAATCACTCGGCTTACAGAGCATGGCCGAATGTAATTTTGGGGTGAAATTTAATCACTAAAGCTTAAATTAGACGTGACATAGCCGATTAGTTTCTATGGTGAGAGTTATGCCGTTATGGCGAGTCACTTATAATGAAATATAGTGTTGCCCATTAGTTTGGTTCGAACGGCTGTTTTCTAAGGCTACGTTTATGTCACGTCTGATTAAGCCTTAATAGTCCGAAAAGCCGCCTCAAAAGGTCCCCCAAACTGACCATAAAATGGAAGAAATGCGGCGATGCACTTTCTTAACCGAGCATGAATTTTTATAATAAAATTTAATAATCTGCCAGCGTTGGTCATTTGTAAATCCGTTAATGGTTAAATTATATATATTATATATACCAAACTGAACACGGAACATGATATACGAAAAACATGATACACGAAAACAGCTGAGTTGCCAATAACAGTGTTGCCAAAAATAAACTTGATAAAAAATCAGTCTTTATAATCGATTTGAGTCAAAAAACGAATTCTAAGAAATGTCTCGGTTTAACCTTTTTAGCGGTTATAGTCCGATATGTCGGTCTCGAAATTAGGTTTTTTTAGGATAGAAAAAATAATCTCTTTTAGATTTTGGATTCTTGTAAATTACACTGTTTTTGGCCACAGAATATGCCCTAAAAATTTTATCTCATTTAGTGCCTAAAGCCTATGGTATTTTTTTCAAATATACAGCCTTATTCTAAATATTTCGTAGGAAATAATTCCCAAGAAAATAATTTATTTCTAAAAATAAAGTCCATAAGATTGCGCTAAGACTTTAAATTTGAGGAAGAACTTTAAATTTTACAATTCAGCTATTTTGTTTTCTGTTCTGAAAGCTTGCAAATGGCTTTTTAAAATGGGTAAAGAATGAATAGGGAGGGACTAAACTACCGAGGAGATGTTTTTGTAAACAAAACTGATAAAGAAACATTTCAGCGGAAAGGTGGCATATGTCTTAATTTCTTTTGCCTGCCATGTAACGTGATGTAGAAAATTAGACCCTTAACATCCCAAAAAAAAACTTAATTTTGCCGAAAAGATTTCTTTATTACCTTACGGCAGATAATTTTTTTTTAACTGAACAAAGGAAACCTTATTTTGAAATTTAGCGAAATCTGTAAATTTTTTGCCAAATACCTCGCTAAACGACACTGACATAAGAACTTCTTTTTTTCTTTCCATCAATTGTAACTCTTTAGTAAAACACCTACAATATAAATATGTATGTCAACTTGTTTAATATTAAATATTTTGAAATCGTTCTACAGTAAAACATTTCTCGCTGCGTATGCCAAGGGAGAAGGGAGTTAAAGAAAAATAATAATGTAACAATCTAATAAATACATGTGTATGTATTTATGTAGGTTTTTATGTCAAGAACATAACAACATGAAAATTTTTTTAAAACATGTCTTGTGGCTTGAAGAAATTCCTTTAACATTTAGTCCTTTTAATATACGAGTGTGTATGTAGGTTTGCCCGTTTTCATGTACACGTGTATTACAATTTATTTTATAAAAAGTTGACATAAATAATACTTCCCCACCACACGAACGTACCTTTTTAAATACATCAGCCAATATACACGTGTTCGCAATTTAAAACCGCTAGAGAATTAATAATAAAAATCCAATTTCTTACAGATTTCTTAAGGCTTCATTAGTCTTTACTTTTTATTGCTGTTCTGTGTTGTGCCATTCTGCTTCTTAATTTGAGTGCTGACTTTTTCTGTAGTAACTTACCAGCTGTTTCTGACCAAAATGGTCGCAGTTTTCCACTTAAGTGATGGGTTTTACATCGTCCATTTTTAAGTTTCAATTTAAGATTTGCAAATGAATGCAAATGAATACACCAATAACAACTCTCTGGCTGATACTCACAGTTGATACACCAATAAAACTCGCTGGCTTTACTTTTTCACTCTTAGGCCGGGTTTATATCTGTGTGCTATGTGTCACACAAGCGTAGAAACAACGTAACCAACTAATTACTAATGAAAAACTATTTGATTCAGACATGTATTTATTAAGTTCAACAATTTCATACATAATTAATAGACAATTTTATAGAATACAACATGATTGAAAATGTTTTAAATCAATAAGTACATGTCTAAGTCAAACAGTTTTTCATTAGTAATTAGTTGGTTACGTTTTTTTTCGGTAAATGACACACAATAAATGCCAGATGTAAACTCAGCTTTACAAGCGTCTATCAGCTTCATTGTTCCCTTTACTCTTCACTCCAGTCGACAGACCTTAACTGTCACTATAGTCTCTTCATTTCCAACTCTCGTATCGTAAAGCACGGATTCAATTATCAACTCACTGCTGTATCATAAACACGGGCTGTGCACAATCTAAATCAATTCACTTGTTTAGACCGCATTTAGACACGAAAACATTTGGAGGGGAAACATTTAGTTTGTTAGCAATTTACAGGGGCGGGAGAAAGAATCATTTTTGTGTTTGGTAATCGGCGACACGCTTTTTTCTCATATTTTTTGCTACATATAGACACATACATGTACAAATATGCTTGCTTTTATTCAATAAAATTAGAATCTCGCCAGCAAAACTCCCGTCTGTGTGAACACGAATACAACAACAAAAGAGAATTTCAGATGTTTTTCTCCCAAATGTTCGCCCGTCTGAACTAGGACTATTTCCAGAACCCTTTTAAATTACATGGGTTTGATTAAAGGTTTCGTTCTTAACTAGAGCTGTGTCCAACGCGTTCAAACTCGTTCAGTCGGTCGAACCGGTTATTTTTCCGGTCGGTTTCTCTGCTTGTGCTACGCATGTGTATTTAGTTGCTTCTATTTAGTTGCTCTTCTAGATGTTTCTTTTTATTGACCCTGTAGAAATATTTTCGCTTAACACTTACATTAACCCTGTGGGAATATTTTTGCATAATGCTGCATTAACCTTGTCGAGGACCATTTCTATAACAATATGTATGTATGTATAATATTTTCTTCGTGAAAGTGATAGCGAATAGAGTAGAGGTGGTGAAATATTAAATGATTAAACCTTAACTCGATTTACAACTCTGATATTGTGCGTTTTGTTAATTATTATTTTTTTTGTTAATTACTTATATAGTAGGGGCATTACATTATTATTATGTAGTAATTTTTCTAGTTATTTTATTTTGCCGACACAACACTTTAACAATATAATTCAATGGTACTCATAAATAGACATGTTTTAAAGTAATAAAACGAAAACATATGACTGCTGTGAGCAACCCTTCATAATTTACAATTATAAATATTGTAAGTACTTATTTGTATTTTGGTTGCAGCACCAAGTACAAAACATTGCTTTCTCTCTCTCTCAATCCCCTTGGTAAACTCTCACGCATTTCTATATGTAGTTATGATAAACAATCAACATAGCTGAGAAAGTCTTATTACTTTATGGTCTTTTTGTTTGGGCCACAACAACAATTTTCTTAAACTATGTTAAAATATTAAGACATTATGACACTTAAGACACCCTTGTGAATACCCCAAATATGTTTTATATTTATTTTCAAACTTTGGATATTTTACACCCTATTAGAAACACCCTACAATGTTGCTTGAAACCATAGCTAATAAGTAATTATGACTACTTTAATTTTTTTTTTGAAGTATGAAGTAATGATTAAATTACGATTTTTTTGCAGTTTCGCACAATTAATAATTGAGTACGATCACTAATAATCAAAAAACAACCTGAATTTCTTGAAATTACCAACAAAATAATCAAAAAGAATTAAAAGTAATCAACAAATAATCCGATTATATTTAACGATTACTTTTAATTCCTTTTGATTATTTATTAATAATCAAAAGTAATCTTTGATAGTAGACGGATTGTTTTTGATTACTTTTGATTCTGTTTGATTATTTTGTTGTAGTTTCTAGTAATTTAGATTACTTTTCGATTATTTGTAATCGTAATTCATTATTTATCAGAAACACTTTTAAAGGGAATTATGTAATCAGTACAATTCTTTTTTAAATATAATCTAATTAATTACTAATCGTAATCGAAATTTAACAGCACTGCTTGAAATACAATTTAATCAAATTGCCCCCAAAAATGTATTCTTTCATACGCTCTCTAGAATTATTTAAAGGTGCCCCCTAATTCAAACTTTAGACCATTATGAACAGGTTGATCATTCTCTGTTATCTTGGTTGCCCAGATTTTACCTTTTCTAATGATATACTAGTACTTATAAACTTATTAACCATTTTTGCTTGGGAGTTATCAATACAACTTATGTTTAAAGATACTCAAATTGCAAATAATTCAGCATAAACTTTTTCTTGTAATCTTTATTAAATGACATGAAAAACATTTTCTTGCCTTAACCACTCACTCACCAGCATCTTGTCACATTATCAATTAGTAAAGCTTTTTGCTACTTAAATAACTTTTAACATTTTCTGACTTGTTTCACTTTTGATTCTTTTTTTTTTAGGATTTTGTGCAAGGACTCTCGATATTGTCGCGTGGTTCAGTGGAGGAAAAATTACGTTGGACTTTTCAATTGTATGACATCAATGGTGATGGTTATATTACGAGGGAGGAAATGACTGATATTGTGACTGCCATTTATGAGCTGATGGGCCGTTTGCCCGACGAATTGCCTGAAGAGGAAAAAATCAAAGGAAAAGTGGAACATATATTTCAGGTAAGAAAAATTTTTCTAGTGACATTATTGCCCATACAACAACAAAAAAACGTTAATAAGAATTATAAGAAAAAGAAAGTTAGTAAAAAATGTAATAGACAGAAGAATGTAAAGGAAAATATAAAAAGAATTAGCTTTATTATACACAAAGGTAATATTTCATTGACGCACGTTTCTCTTCCCCTAACACACATTTCAGCTCATAAAGATGTAGACAATGAAGAACTTTGTATTTGGGTTCTGTTTTTAAGTGTATAGAAGTATGTTGACTTTGAAGGTGCTGTTTTGTCATAAAACTTGGCATTCGACGGAAGTAAATAGAATAAAATTAACATGACGACCATAATAATTGCGGAAGTGTATAAAAATAAAATCCAATAGAGCTTATGAGATTTTATAGAAAAAAAAATGAAAAATGGAAGTGAAAATGTCAAACAGATTTTTTTCTTTAAAGATTATTATAATTTAATGTTTCCTTCTTAAACAACTAAAAGGATAGATTTATTAAATATTTTTTGTGTAGAGACTTTCATTAAAAAATAAAGTTTAAAAGAAGTCTGATAGAGATTAAAAAGTTCTTAAGCAAAGCAATTAAAGGTTTTGTAAAGTTTGTTAAGCTTTTTAAGTATTTTAGGAGAGTTTTATAATGTTAAAATGGTAAAGGTCCTTACCATGTTTTTTTATTTGTTTCTATGCAAACAGAAGTTTAGTGTTTATTAATTTAGCTCAAATAATTCCTTCAACGTAAAATTTTATTCATTTAAGATTCAAACCCCAGCTGTAAAAGGCTTATATATCTTAATGATGAAATTCAAAGTGAAACACTTTCAATATCAAACAGCCAATATGCGAAATCAAATGGCCTATTTTCAACAAAACTTCAGCCTTCGTAGAAAATGTGGTCACGTATTAAAAACATTTTTAAAATCTCTCTATTTTTTGTTGTGGAAATCAAAAAATACACACTTACATACACACACCCAAAATCGCTAAAATTCATTTATAGAAATACAATTCCATTAATTTTTTTTTTTATTATTTGCGCAGAAAATGGATATAAACCGTGATGGCGTAGTGACGCTGGAAGAATTCCTAGAAGCTTGTCGCAACGATGATGCCATTTCGAGATCAATGTCAGTCTTTGACTCTGCATTCTGACCATATCCACTGGAACGTGAAATCAAAAAATCAACAATATCATCTTCATCAGCAACAGCAACAGCAACAGCCGCAACCACAGCAATGACAAATAAAAAGGCCAAGCGCTTAGACACTAGACTGCGAACCAAAGCACATGCAGAACGAACGGAAGAAGCAAAACACAGTAAACAACAATTGATGGCAGCACGGGGACAACAGAAACATGACCAACAAATGAAATTATGTGAAAAATATGAAGGTGACGGTAGTGATGCCGAAGAGGTGCTATCGGTAGTGACTGTTAACAATGAAGACTGCAAGGAGGATGTTGAAGACAGCAACAATGAGTTAAGTGATACAGATTCATATTGTCGCCACTGCTTGAGGCCACAATCTGAGCTGCAACTAAGATATATGAGGCCACGTCAACGTAGTAAATTACGACAGCAACAACATGCCAAACGTGAGAGAAGTAAACAACGCTTTAGTTCACATTTTATGGGCAGTGGCAGTGGTAATGCCAACACGAGCACCACAGGCAATCAAACACAAAAAATTCGTTTGAAAAAATCCCGCTCAAAGAGTCGTGCTAAACGTGCCCGCAACAACAACAACAACAGCAGCCACAACAGGAGCAAGAACAATAAAGAGCAACATTTAAAACTGCCATTAATACGAGACTTGAATGCGGCAAACGAACAGGCCATACGTTTTCGTTGTCCTCAAGTGGGCCCACAAGTGGGACGTGATAGACAAATGCCACCCCTGTTGCACTTCCATCATCCACAGCATATACAAAAGCAACTAACAGCATATCAAGTGCAATACACACACGTCTATGGGCAGCAGCAACAACAACAACAACGTTCCGTAGGTCAACAAGTCCCAACTCCCCTACAAACAACAACTTTAACCATGGAAAGTGAATTACAGCAACAACAGCATCATCATCATCATCAACACCATTTAAATCACCATCATCACTTTTGCCACTTTTGCCAGCATAATGAACATTTATCAAATAATCAAAAATCAAATAAAAATCAACAACAGCCACTTGCAACTTCAGCAAAAGATTTAACTGCCAGCAGTAACAATTTACCCAACTGTTGCTCCTCCACACAACAACACCATCAACGAACAAGTCATCTTCCATGTCCCCAGTGTATTAGCAGTGATTACAGGCAACAAAGAAATTGTTGTTGCAGCACTGGCCCTGGCCCTGGACCTGCTACTGCAATTTCTTGCTGTTATTGTGGTTGCTCTTGTTTAAACACAACAACAACAACAACAACTTCAACGCAATTTTATCACCACTATCCTGCTCATTCTCAACAGCATCATAATTTACCACAACTGCCACTAGCACATCTAGAAACCGCATCAGCTACAGCTGTTGCTTCTTTAGATGCCACCGCTTTAGTGGTAACGGCAGCAACAACAACATGCCCCATTCCCACTCAAATGCTCGCTCCACCATCAAATGAACAGCGAAATCAAAATTTAAATATTCCTACTGCAAGTGAAGGGGACCCTTCCAATCCGGCTGCAGCCACTACACCCGATTCTCCTTCACTGGTTAAAGTGAGCACTTGGTATACTGTTGCTAAGCAGGGCGTTTCTTGCTAATATTTTTTTGTTTCTTGCTACACCGCAAAATTGGTTGCAATTCCTTACATTTAACTAATACAACAACTAATACAATAAAATCGTCCACTAACTCCACACATCCCACTCACATTGTATGCAACACACTCGCCAGCTCGCGTGCACATCTCGTCAACAACTCAGTGTATGGCATCAGTATAAACTGCCATTACCGATATTTGCTTTTTAATTGATGTGTGAAACAAAGAGATTCTAGGGAGAAAAAATTAAACTCTAACACAAAAGCAGTTCACATTTTCAAATTTGCACAGATGTGGCGTCCTTGTATACACACGTATGTACAGGCAAAGAGTTTCCTGTATCCTGTTTGTTTGTGTGTGTGTGTGTGTGTGTACTTTAATGTTTCCATGAGTTTGTTATTACAGTGGTGGCATGTGGCTATGAGTGTGTTGGATTTTTACTCTGGTTTTCCTTTGACTCAAAAGTTTTTTTTCTTTCAAGTGTATAAATCTCATTGAACTTTTTTTTTAATGTATTTTAGTTTAATTATTTGATTATAATTTACACAACTATGCTGGTGAAAAGCCGGAAATTGGTAAATGAACTCATTTCCAGAGTTTGGAAAGGAGTCAAATAATATACAACTATTTCTATTGCAAAAAAAAAATTGTTAATGAAAAAGTTGTCACATAATGCAATTAAAATTTTATGCAAACAAAACAAAGTTTTTAGCAGTTGTAAGAATATTTTTTGAAATTTATTTTAACTTTTTGCCTAAAGGTATAAAGGCCATTTTCCCAAATTGCTTTTAGCTAAAGGTAAGAGTTTGTCTGCTCCATAAATGGCTTTGCATTATAAAACCTTCATTTATTATTATTTTATCTAATAAAATATTATAATTACGTATTGATAATAATAACAATAAAAAATTTAAATGATCCAAAAATATTTATCAGGCAAACAAAATCTTACCTTTAAAGATTGTCCTAAGAGTACTTTTTTCATTTTTCATAAGTATGTTGTTAATGTAATGTAATGTTCGTGAAAAATAGTTGAAATGTTTTTTTCTAAAAATCTTTTTCAGAATACAATCACAAATTTTGAGTAAGATCGTAAAGCTTTATCAAATCGGTGTGAGCTATGTATGAGTGGATTAGTGTAAGCATACGAACAAGAAGTAAAGATAAACTTAACAGCTGCATATATAGAAATACGCTCAACCGTATTTTAAAGCATACCTTCAGGAGCAATGTTAATTTTAATAAAAATTTCTTGTGAAGTGTAATAGTGTTGAAAAATATAAAATAAATATAAGGTTTTATATAAAAGAGCGCTTTAAATGTCAAATATTAGCAGTCTTTTTTAAAGAATTTATTATATTATATTATAACATATCTTCATTGCATACTGTTGCCTTACACTGCAGCTGGTGCACGACAATTGGGTAACAATCTCCATCTCATGCCAATTATTATGGGTGGAGATTTTAACACAAATTTTTCAAACCTACAGTAGCAAGCTTTATAAAAATTTTTATTTGACGCTTTTCACTTGCATATGAGCAATTCTTCACAAGCCCCCATAACTAATAATTCCACTACTATAGATGAAGTTTTCCATAGATTTTTAAATACAGTAGAGTCAAACATTTATATATTTTATTTTAGTTACAATTAGACAATATTAAACAAAAAATTCATTACTAGATGTTTACACATCTCTACTGTGATCAAACTGAGATTGCTTTTTTGCTTCCAGTCGCCACTATATTTATAGTTGCTAGAATTTTTTTTGGCTGTTTATGTGTTTGGATTGACTATTAGTTTGGTCTAATGTAGAGACAATTGCAAGTTCTGCCTTACATATAAATCTCAGCGGTCTTGTTAGAAATAAAAGTTATCGATATACACACCAGAAAAACACATTGCAACTGAAATGAAGGAATTCGTGGCCAAGAATGCAGGTTCGTCAAAGTGAATGGGGAGTTCCAGACCCATATTATATTTGTAGTCATATTTCGTATTCTTAATTTATTTGTTGTGGTTAAGGCTATCTATTGTTTAAAATCATGAACATATGCTACTTCTACATAAATTTTAGTTTAGTTATATTTATTTTTTTTATTCTTATTTTTTTTTAATATGTGCCTAAAGCAAAGGTGTTAATAAATTGAAAAGAATTGAAATTTTTAATACATGTATAAGTTTTTTAAATAAAATTATTTATGAATTATCTAAAATATTTTTTTATTTTATATCATTTCATTTCATTTTAATTTTCGATTTTTGTTTTAAAGGATCGAATAACACATTTTAATTTCTTCTATACGATAAGACCAACGTGTGGGAATTCCATAATTCCATTATTAGTGGAAAATTTTGGAAATTCCCCTCATTTAATACCTATTAGGTATTATTATTATTATTCAATTAATCTGGGTTTTGTTTTAATCGGTTAATGGCTCGATTAATTAATCGATGTTTTTGCTTAATGGGTTAATAATCGGTTCATTTCGGTACTAACCGGTTAACCGGTTAATAAAGTTTTTCCATAAATCAAGTGTTTTCAACAAATAAAAGTGTATGAATTACATATTTATTAATTTGATTTTATTAGTAAAACCAAAAACACATAATAGTTTTAAAACTAATTTGGTTAATTTTTTATAGTTTCTTCTGTTGGCGTATCATAATCTGACTCATAATGACAGAGCTCAGAGATGAATATTCTGCAAAAAAAACTTAATTTCTGAATTTGTTGTGTACTGCCTCTCATTAAATCTAATCATTAATTAAATTGCTGGCAACAGTATTATTAAGTTATATATTATATAAAAATTCAATAATTCCCTTTGAAGTCTTACTTAATTAGGATTACTGAACATACTTCTTTGTTTGTACGAATAATAATTTCTAAACACTCACTTTTTTTAAATGAGACGAAACAAATAATTATTACGTAAAAAACAAGTTGTAATACTACAAAATGCAAAAAAAAATTGTTACTTCGGTTAATCGGTTAATCGACTGAATTTAACCGGTTTAACCGTTAATCGAAAAAAGTACATTTTAAATTAACCGATCAGTTAATAATTAACCGGTTAACCGATTGAATACCCTAATACCTATACCATAGAAGTGATAAAATAAATTCAGTGAAGTGCGACTTTGACACGCGCACGAATGGTTCCGTACGGACACGAGTTATGTAATTATATACGAACTTTAGTCTATATAAAATATAGTTTTTTTTCTCGTTTTTTTTTTTAATTTTAGCGAATTTTTTCGTTTCTGGCGATTTTTTTAATTTTTGCGAATTTTTTATTTTAGCGATTTTTTTCACATGGGCGATTTTTTTTGGTTTTGGTGATTTTTTCGGATTTTGGATTTTTTTTTCATTTCGGCAATTTTTTTAGTTTTGACACCTGCTTCGGTTCTTGGCGTTTTTTTTATTTTTTGGAAATTTTTTTCGTTTTGGCGGTTTTCGATTCTTGGCGTTAATTAATTTTGGCGACTTTTTTTCATTTAGGAGCTTTTTTTAGTTTTGACATTTTTTTCTCATTTTGGCGATTTTTTTCGGTTTTTGGCGTTTTTCCAATTTGGCAATTTTTTTTTTAATTTTGGCAATTTTTTTCATTTTGGCGGTTTTTTTTCATATTAACAGTAATTTTGTTATTTTTGCCTTTTTCGCGTTTTGGCGGTTATTTGCGTTTTTTTTTGCATTTTGGCGATTTTTTTTATTTGGACGGTTTCTTAGAATTTTGCGGCTTATGTTAGTGTTAGAATTTTTTTTTTTTAATTTTGGCGATTTTTTCGTTTTTGGCGATATTTTTTTTTTAATTTTTGGCGATTTTATAATTTTCGGATTTTTTAGTTTACAAAGTCTAAATTGCATTAACTGATGGATCACCCCTTCATTAACTTTTTTAAGTTTTACTGTTAATTGTTGTAGTCTATATAAAAATACGCTAATTTTACAAATTCCAAGTGTCAATATACATACTAGTGATGTAACGAATGTCAATTTTTGATATTCGCGAATACGAATACGAATATTTCAAACGATATTAGAATATTCGACAATTCGAATACGAATACGAATATTCGTGCATCACTAACCCATACGTACATACAATTGTATATATACTACATGGGATTTTAACATTTTTCGTTGCTCGTTTTGGAACATCCTTTAATTTTTAATTCTCATGTATTTGTTGCTGTAGCGGCCAAGGTTCTACATACTCTGTCCAAATTTCAGGTACGGAGCTCGTACGGTTCCTGAGGAAATACCGTGTGACGGACAGACGAACAGATGGAAAAACGGACAGACGGGCAGCGTAGCGAAAACAATAGGGTTCCTTTTTTCGCCTTTGGTGTACGGAACCCTAACCCTAAATAAAAAAATACAATAGAAAATTTAATAAAGAAATAAAATTTAGCTTCAACTTCAAAATAGATCCCCATATCAGGTATGAAACTTCGAAACCTAATTTTGGATAAATATCCACTTAAATAAACTTTTATATATTGGAGATTTTCCTTCAGCTTCAGCTTCTACTGATGTAATCGATGAAACGTCCGTCACAAATACATAAATTAAATTTTTATTGAAATTAACTTCCAATTATATATTTTTATTTAATAGTCAAAAATTTGCATAATTGCGGATTCATTGGTTTCACTCAAATTTTATTACAAATGAGTTTTAGACGGGGAAAAATAAAAATAAAAAGGTTGACCAATAAATTTAACTAAGCAAAATAAAATATAAAAAAAATCTATAATATATATATAAGATATGCCCTAAGGCATGTTAGACTGAAAATTGCAACAACATGCTATAAAAGTTAAAATATGCAAAAATATGCACTAAAAAATATGCCAAAATTCATAAAAAGTTCTGAAACGGATAATTATCTTATCTCTGCGTTAATACTTTATGATTATTTTAGTCAAGCATATGAATAAACACAAAATACTTGTAAAATTTATGATTTGAAAGGACTAACGTCACCTTGTAAGCCAAATTACATGTGATAATTATTAATGAACAAATAACATCAAAGTGAGTTGTAAATATTCTGACAACAACACATAGTTGAACGGAACAACTAGCTGTTTTTGAAGGCCACTAAACCTTTATCATCAGCGTTCCTTTGTGTTTGGTCCACTGTGTGTGGTATCAGTTGATGTAAATTTCTGCCTTATATACGAAACTTTTTTGCAAATGGAACATGGGAATTGTTTTGATTCATCGTATTTCAATCTGCTGAAAGATATTTTGTAATGAAAGCTCAATTTTATCATCTCTAAGTTTACAACTGTCTTACCATTATCCAATATTTTTATTTAATCGCCAAAAGTTGGATAATTGTTGAGTAATTGGCTTCATTAAAATTTCATTACAAATGAATTTTAGACGGGGAAAATAAAAAAATAAAAAGTTTGACTAACAAATTTGATTAAGCATATTAAAATAAAAAAAATTATAATTATCAGGATATGCCCAAAAATCATCAAATATGCTCTAAAAATTTTTAGAAATATGCATGTCAGACTGAAATTTGAAGCAACGTGCAATTAAGGGAATAATATGCAAAAATATGCACTAAGAACTCGATGCCAAAATTCATAAAAAGTTCTGAAACGGACAATTATTTTATCTCCGCGTTTATACGTCACACAATATATATTTAATTTAATTTTGCAAATACAAAACACTTTTAAAATTAATTATTAGCGCATCAAAACTTTACATTATAAATTAAAAACTCGTCTCTAACATTCATTTAATACTTTAACAGCACAGCAACTGCTTTGCACTTCCACTCTAAATTTTATTAGATGCTTTCAATATTAGTTTTTGTTTTCCTTTTTGAACAATTACTGCAGTCTGCTAATTATATTTTCCCCTCATTTTGAGATTTTTTTTACTTTTTAGTTTTTTTTTTGCCATATTTTTGCAATTGACCTACTTTTAGTTTGGTTCAGCTGCTGCTTTTTGTTTTTCCAACTCAAATAATTAAGCGAAAAAAATCAAGTTTTGGCTGCATTCTTAAGAAAAATTAATAATATAAATTTTTTTTTCTATTCTAATTAAAAATATTTCTGTTTATTACACAAAGAGATAAAAGTTTTTTAAGAATTATATTATAAACAACAAATCCAAAAGGTTTCCACTTAAAAGCGAAACTTTTTCTGTTTGCTTTATTTAAAGACACGTTGAGTAAATATAAAATGTTTAAGATGGAGTAAAAAATGGAAATGGTTTGATGAATTGGTAAAAGTGCTTTTGAACAGAAGTTTTAATTGTAAATAAGTAAATGGGATTAATTTTTTTTTTTTTTGCAGTTAGTAGTAAAATATGAAAAGGACTTTGTGTAAATAAAGAGGAAACCATTGCGAAGTTTCGACTACCGGATATTCCTCAGTAATAATTTTTAAAGTAAAAAGTTTAGTTTTTTTTTCTTAAATCAAACATGTTTTGTTATTTGACTTCCTTTTAACTTCAAAAAAAAACCGTATACCATTAAAAAAAATTAATTTTCAGGGTTAAAGATTAAATATAAAGTATAATGACTTGGGGTATGTCTTGAATAACTTATTTGACAAATGAAGGTCGCAAGTTTCTTTGCTTTCTTCCTTGTGCCATACATACACACACACACTTACTTCTTAAGTTAAAATGATGGGAGTTGACTGACACATGACTTTGAATTGATATAAATAAAATTCAATTCTCAAAATTCATCCTCTAGATAACGAAATTTAATGCCATTATATTTTTTTATTTAATAAAGATATACAATAGTATAAAATTTCGTTATCTAGAAGATGAATTTTGATTAGCGAAGCGGGAGATTAAGACATCATACACAAAAAAAAATTATATATTAATGGGTGAAACGTTTTTCTTTTCGGATCATTACAATTAAAAAATTTTAAATAATTTCAAGCAAAAAAATAAATCTTTTACCATAAAGCACTAGCGGCAAGGACTATCTATCGGCTTATGTATAATACACTGAAAATAATCATGCTTTATATAACGAAATAGTTAGGATTTTGAGCCCGAATTAAATATGATAAAAAATTTTGCTTTAAGTATTTAAACAGTTTTGGTCTCGTTCGAAAAAGTGACTGATGAATTTTTCTGCATAAAGAAACTCAAGTAAAATTTTTTATGATTTATATAAATTATTGATTTTTATCTCATTTGATAGTTTTATATTGTTAACCATTTTTAATGATTTTTAAAAGTAATTGACGAGAGATATGTGCCACCTCAACAAAAAGTTATTCATGTCGACCTGCCGAGATGATTTCGGAATAACTTCAACTTTATCTAGTAAATCATTCAAATTTGATGATTTTGATTTATAAACTTCCTGCTTGCAACAGCTTTGCTTACAGTAACAGTAGCCTTGCTACAATAATAGACACTCAAACAAGTAGAAACTGTAGGGACATCTAGGGTCAATTGTTTTATTGCCTTATTTTTTTTTTAAAAAGCTTGATGGTTTTTTATGTTATTTGTTTATTTTTTATTTTATTTAAATAAAAGCAAAACCAGAGATAAAAACTTCACAATCTGCAAGCAAAAAATTTTAAACCCCAAATAAATAGTTTATATTGTTTTTTTCCTTTTTATTATTACTCTAAAAATATCTGCTCTTTATAACAAAAATATGGTAAAATGAGAAAAAAATCCTTGAGCAAAAAATTCTTATGAAAAATCAAACCAAAATAAAAAAATTGTTATAAAAAAAAGAAAACTAATAAATAGAAAATTGTTATTTCAATCTATACTATAAAGCTAGTTATATAAAAAAATAAAATAATTGTTTGTGTGTATTAAAATGTTTCAAAAACTATTACAACTACAACAAAAAGGAAACTATGCATAGTGCATTAAATAATTGATTAGATAATAAACTTGAAAAAAAAACAGAAGCAAAAAATAACAAAAACAAACAACACACAAAAATACTTCAGCACAGAAAATGCTGGAAAAAATATTTAAAATTCTTGATATTTTTATTTTTAGTTACTTAAACTGTAGAACTTTAAATCTCCGTTTTCTAACAACTCGTTTGCTGAAGATAGAAATTGTAGGAAATTGTTAAGAATTTAATTTTAAATGAATTAATAAAATTTCATGTGATTTTATTTCCATTTCTTTTTAAATAAATTTTAAAATGTTTAAAAAATAATTTTATTTTAAATTGAATGTAAATATTTGGAATAAGATAAAAAAAATTTGCACTTTGAAGATAGATACTCTAAACAATTAAATGAAATTTCAGATAGTAGCAGCGGCTTGCGGCGTCAATCATTTTTACATGGCAGAATAAAAAGGAAAACTTAAAAGCTGAGGTAATCGCATTATGTTGGTATTCAATCTCTTTATGGAACCTAATATTGTCCACAAATAAATTTGAAAAATTTATTTCGAAAAAAAAAATCGTAATGAAATCTAACAACTCTTCAGATATAAATACATACATATTTCAATACAACCCGGAAAAATATGTGTTTCATTTTAAATGAAATTTAAATTTTTTTTAAGCAAAAAAAATTTATTTCTTAACAGAGTCCCAGATTATTGCATTAATTTTTTTACCCACAGTGAATACAACTGTGATAAAATTAACTAAACAATGTAAATGTAAAAGAGAAAAACGCTTTTCTATTTCATTCACAATATCAAGAACACTTTTATTTATAATAATAAGTGTCCACTAAAACAGAACGCTGTCAACAAGACTTGGGTCGAATTCGTTTGACGGGTCATTTTAGACACAAACCTGTCATCAAACCGCTTTTAAATTTTTTAGTTTCGAGTATTTTCAATTGAATAAAAAGCTTATAGTGTAAAATTTTTATCAAATCAGTACACTTTAGTTACCCAACACTGCTACTCAGAACTTCTAAATACACAATGTTAAGCTATTCTCTGCTGGAATACCACGATGTTAAATTCATTGTTCTTAGTACAAGACTGTTGTTTAAGTCGATGCATCGCTTATTTTATGCTAAACATTAAAAATCCCTTGTGTACAATTCTTATCAAATTATGAAACTTTATTTACTCAACATTATTACTAAGAGCTTCTAAATACACAACATTAAGTTATTCACTGTTGCGATTCCACGATGTTAATATTGCTGTATTTAACACAATACATTCATTTTAGCTGACGCATTTCTAACCTTGAACTAGATATAAAAAGTCACCAGTGTACCATTCTTACCATATCAGGAATATTTATTTGATCAATAATGTTACTGAGAGCTGAGAGTTACTGGGATACCACGATGTTAACATTTCTTTATTTAACACAATACAGTTGCTTAAGCTGACGCATTGCTTATGTTAAACTAAATATAAAAAGTCAGCAGTGTACAATTCTTATCAAATTAGGACACACAATGTTAAGTTATTCATTGCTGAAATACCACGATGTTAACTTTGTGAACAAAATACTGTCATTTAAGCTAATTCATGGCACAATTAATACCAAACATAAAGTTTCTAGACGAATTTTAGCAACACCCAGAATGTCGCAGCGTATTCAGCAGCCTCATCTTTTGAAAATGACTCTATTTAAGACTAATCTTATATGCCAAAAAATATATTAATCAGTAATGCGCTAAATAGAAATAGTTACGAAAGGATTCATTTAAATACCTGAAAAGTGACTTATTTAATAAATCAAAGCATAATTTGCAAAATGTGAGGAATCATAAAATAATCTTGCAGATATTCCTAAAATGACTGTTTTGAGAAAATGTTTATAGTTCGTGTTACAATTCGTTCTATTAAAATTTGTGTCCTAAATGAACTAGACTTGGTTTGAACTCGTTCACTAATTTATTTTTGCCACCAACCGTGCTTAAACCCATTTAAATTAAATCAAAAATAAACTAGTGAACGAGTTCGAACCAATTTAGACTTGTATCGAACTCATTCAGTATCTCGTTTTTGACACAAGCCTATTATCAAACCCATGTAATGATTAAATTAATTTAATCATAGGTTTGTATCAAAAGCGAGCTACTGAATGAGATCGACACAAGTCTAAGACAATTCCATCGTTTACTTATTCATTTAAGATACAAAACTTTTAATCAAACTCATGTATTTAAATGGGTTTGATCGTCGCTTTGGGTAAAAAATTAACTAGTGAATGGGTTCGACTCAATTCTAAAATAAACTACTTAACAATCTCGACAAAAGATATTCAGGTTGTTGTTATTGTTTGTGTCTGGGTTCTGCATTACACTTGGGTTGAACTCGTTCAGTCGATTAGTTTGGACTACAGCTGATTCCAACTTATTCAAGCTCGTTGTATCGATCGTTTTACACACAAACCTATGACCGAACACATGAAACAAAAATGGGTTTGATCATAGTTTTGTGTCTAAAACAACAGACTTAACGATATTTATCGAGTTGGAACCAGCTCTAGTTTAGAAAAAACCTTTAATCAAACCCATATAATTTAAATGGGTCCGATCATAGTCCTACTTTAGACCGACGAACATTTGGAAGGAAAACATCTGGAATTCTCTTATCGCGGTCACACAGGCGAAAATGTTGACGGCGACATTCCAATATTATTGAATAAAAACAAGCATATTTGTACATGTATGTGTCTATATGTAGTAGAGAATATGAAAACAAAGCGCATCGCTGATTACCGAACACAAAAATTATTCTCTCTTCCCCACCCGTAAATTACTACCAAACTAAATGTGTACCTTCCAAATGCTTTCGTGTATAAACGCACTCAGACTAAATGAGTTTGACTGAATTCTAGTCTGCATTAGAATTGTGTCGAACTCAATATTTTATTTTATATACGAACCGAATTACTGAACGAGTTCGACAAAATTATATTCTTAATTGGCTAATGTTTTTATGTGGTTGTATATTTTTTATGTAAAATGAACTACTGAACCAGTTCGCCACAAGTCTAGAAATTATAACAATACAGTTGTTGTGAGTCTTTGAAGTAGACTTAAATCGATTTCTTTCACAATTTAATTTTTAACACAAACTAGATTTAAGTGGAACCCATTCAGTAAATCGTGTTTAACACAAACTTATGATCAACCCATGATACAACCTATTCAAATTACATCGGTTTGAACCTGAAAATGAGCTCGATCTAGGTCGGCCTTGAATTATGCTTGAGTATTACCTTCTTTAGCTAATAATATCTGGATAATTCATATTCTTAATAAACTTTTCTAAGGAAAACATTTGGGCCTGTTCGTAAATGCGTCACCGCTCTGCATCTTGAGAGCAAACTTTTATGGAAAATGTAATACAAGTTCACTGATAATATTTTTCTGTAGTTGCCGTGTTTGTAATACATATTTAAATTTTGTTTGTGCGTTATCTATATTAGTGAAGTAATTTAGGCCATTTCAATTTCCATTTGCAGCACTGTGACGCATTTACGAACATGTTCTTTGTAATAGGCTAGTTCGCGTATGTATGCGTAAATATATATGTATATGTATTAAGCGATGTGGTTTAAAACATACCATTATATGTATGCAGAAAGCAAATGTGTTTGCTGAAATTCAAATATACAAACCTTTGCTACACCATGATAAAGGACTTGAAATTTATTGTTTTAGAGTTTCATAAAATTAATTAAAAATCTACTATCAGTTCTTCAATGCCAATTATTCTGCCAGTATTTATGAAACATTCAAAACTGCTGAAAGAAAATAAATTTTCAATAAAAATGGAAGCCCTCTAAAACTAATGTAAACTTTATCATTTGTAGAGTATCAAAAATCTATAAAATTCACTTAAGAGTTTATATGAAAACAAAAGAAAACTTAATTAAATTGAACTATTTTTTTTAGATTTTGTTTTAAAAAGAGATTAAACAACCATTTATTTTTACATGCAAATTTAAACTTTATAAATATGGAAATAAAAAACAAATAAGAAAACTAACTACTATGGACCACAAATTGTTTGTAGCTGTTGTATATCGTAACAGAAGCCAACTAAATGAAAAATAAAAACTAATGAATGCAAATACAGTTAAAATAAAATAAAAGATTTATTTCTATCCTTTAAGTTGCCTTGGTTTCAAACATTTACTTTGTAAAAGCTATTAAAAATATATATATATATATATATACATATATATTTACTCAATGTCAACTAAATATAAGGAAATCAAGAAAAGTAATTAACTTAATTGGTTTCTTCTCAAAAAGGAAACAAAATACAAATACAAATAAAAAAAAACAATAAGAAAGAGTTAAGAAAAATCAAAATTGTTTTATAACTGGCCAGACAAGTAAAAAAGTATTGCAACCAAAAATTACACATTTGCTTTAAAAATTTTAAAGTGGGGACCAATGAAATAGTTTAATAGAATTAAAAAATAATAACATAAAAATATTTCAAGACGCAAAAAATAAAAAAATATAATTCAGTACTGAAAAATCCCCAAATTTTAATTTCCTCTTATTCCGATTTCCAGCTCTGGCCAGCTTAAAGCCTCCCCACTGGAAGCAATTTACTCCAACTTCTTTAGCTTAAATATTTATAAAATAAAATAAATTATGTTTCTAAACACACCATAATACATACATACATAGTCTTCCGTGTAAAAATTTAAACAGTAATAGAAAAAAAAAGAAATAAAACTAAATTATATTATTTATAATTATATTTTTATTGTCCAAAAAACAAAAAAATATTGAAACTAATTAAAGCTAAACTATTACTTCTTCAAACTGTTGTACCAAAACAATAAGTAGAATCAAAAAAAATAGATCCAAAAAAAACCTTGTACCTTAGATAAAAATTTTACCAAACCAAGCGAATCTAAAAAGCTTTGTCTCTTGCTTATGTAACAAAATTGAAAACAAAACAATTGATTGAAAATCCTATAAGAAATTCTAAAAGAAAAAGGAGTCCAAAATTATAACAATAATAAGAAAAAAATTTTAATGAAAAATTTAATTAAAAAAACTATTAGTAAAACAACAAATAATATTTTTAGATAAACAATTAACTATACAGAAATTAAATAGTGCAGTGCAACAGAAAATATTAAACTTGAAAAAATCTTTGCAAACAACTTTTTAAAGAAAAACAACTGGTTTCTCTCTCCGTGTATAGAAAAGTTTTTTTTTTAAATCAACTAATTAATAACTTTAAAGTAGGCAATTTTTTTAATATGTTTTACCCACCATTAAACATTAAAAAAATTATTAAAAATTATTTTCCTTGCTAAATTAAACTCAAAACTATTAAATTCTTGATTCTAAACGATTTGGCAAAATACGAGTAATTGTAAACTATACATATCGTATTTGATTATATACACTCAACTTCGAATAGAGTTTGCCCAGTCATAAAATATTTATTCAAGTGTTTAATTGAATAAATCAAAAAGATAAATTTAAAATAAATTTTATTCAAATAAAATCCAAAATCATAAACTTCTCAGCAATTGAAATTTCGACCAGTATTTTTTTACAGCCTGTTCATCGAACTGCCTTACGCTAGAAGGCGAGCGATTATTAGGCAAACGATCGAGTTGGAAATTGAGTTCATTTTCTTTTTTCGTTTGAAAATAAAAGCTCTTTTTGTTTGTAATTAAACGTCTAAAAACAATGTTTCCATTACTCATTTAGTTGTAATTCTTAGAGCTTTTTTCATAGAAAATTAAAAGTTTCTTTAAAAATTAAAAGGAAGCAACCCTATCAATCAATTGTAAAAATAAATAAAAAGTAAAGTTTTCAAAAATTGTTTGTTTAAAGTGTACAAAAAATACGCCTTTATTGAAAAAACAATGATTTGATCCTTGGATTTTTGCGAGACACAGCAGTAAGTTCAATAAATGAAATGATTATGTACCACTTCCAACAATGAATACTGCTGGAGAAAATGGAATCTGCAATTAAGGAAAACAGTAGAATCACTAGCGTTCTCGCTATAATTAAAGTGACAACATTCCTACAATTTCTCGCAACTGGTGGTTACCAGTTTTGTGCCGGAAAGGAAAGTATTTCATACATGTCGAGCTCAAAACTTTCGGAGGTGGTAATTGACTTGATTGGACCAACACTTTAAATTGCCAAGGATTAGTTTTTTTATGCTGAAAAATATTTAAATTTTCTTGGTAAAAACATCCATTATTTTAAATTTTAATTGTAAAAATTCAAAAAATTCACCAACACGTTAAATTTTTCCTGATTGTTTAATTTGACAGTTGATTTTGTTTGTGTCGTACATACGTGAACCAATTTTTCAAACGAAAGCTAAAAGCTTATTTGTTTTACTCAAAATAAAAAGAATAAAAAACCAAAAGTTCAATTCATTCGTTATTTGACATACAATATAAAAAAACTTATGTTACAAAAACAGGCTGTTAATTTTTTTAAATAAATTCAAAAGTTTGAGTGTGACTCCAACTACGAATCCATTAATGATTGAATTATTCAATCAGTTGTGCTAATGCCAGCTCCACTTAATGCCTGCAATAAAATTCTTAAAGGAGTTTTTTTTTAATCACTTCAATTGAAGACTCAGTTTGTCGTTCACAACTCAGCTCAGTTTGATTGTCTGAGAGTTACCCCAACTTACATATTGGCACTGCAAATTCACAACTTAAATAATGGTTGTGTTTGTAGTCGTCTTGTACCATAACTAGGGTGATCTACTCGATTTTTCAACCAGTTTTAAAACCCGGTTTTTTCACAATACGGTTGTCGGTTTTTTCAAAATGTTGATTTTTCGAATGTCGAATAGTCCGGTTGTTTACAATTTAAAAACCGGCTGAGTCGAATACTTTTCCATTTGTATATTTTGAAATAAAATTAGTTTTGTAAATGGCAAGAAACAAGAACACAAAAATTTAAATCTCCTTGAAACGCACCTGAAAAGAAATGCAATATATATACTTATACATAGGTACATATGGATAAAATTAAACACATCCTTAAATATGAAAGGTAAGTAATAGATCTGAGCACAAGCCATGAAAAAGTGCACAGTATATTATTTTTTTCAAAAGCGAATATTGTTTGTAGTGGTGTTCGTAATTGCGTGTAAAGCTAAAATAGAGAACAAGGAAACAAAAACCAAACAAAACCATTATACAACAGTTGTGTCAAGTGTGTAATATTTTATTGTTTAAATCATAGTGCACCATACTTCATTTCAAAAAATTTCATAAAATATTAAGTGATAATAAAACTTTTTACAATTATATCCATTGTAATATTATTTTTATGTGTATGTATTTTATTTTTTTTTGGATCTTAAATTATTAAAATATAAAACAGTATCGCATGCGATCTGACACGCTCAAAGAATCTACGTGGTTTGTTTTTTCTTGTACACACACTTTATTTACATTTGTCAATCGTTATGTAAAAGTGAAATCTGGTGCTACTACAATAACTAATGCCTTCGCTTGGTAGATTGCTTTGGATAAAAGGGAATAACAGTTTTAGTGTTCTCATAAAATCAAAAGCACTAAAAACAGAGAACAATTATACAATGTCGTCAAGAAAATTAAGTAAGCATATGCTCGTGCTCATTTCTATTAAGTAAACACATGGTACATTTGTAGACATAATTTACATATTTTATAAAATAAAATTGTATATTTTAGATGAGATCAGAATTGTGACAGTTCTTTATGCGTTGTGGCCACAAAGTAATGGTTGTGGGAAAGATCAAGCTAAGTGCCTTTAATGTCCGAAAGTAGTCAAACTTTTCTTGGTTAACTCTTTTTTTTCCATAAATTAATTTTATAAACAAAACTTTTGTACAATAATTTCCTGAATTCTAAACACCGAAACCGGGGGTTTCACAATTTCAAATATTCGAACTATTCGAAAACTGGTTTCTGGAAAAAGTCAAATAATCGATCACCCTAACCATAATCCTCTTAAACAAGTCTTTTGTTATTCATATCGATATCGAATATATCTCGAACACATATGGTATAAAACTATGGAGAATGACACTCAAAAATTAATCTACCTGTCGTTAAGTTTTATTCCAAAGCAATATCAAAATAAAGTTAATATAAAACTACGAGTAATTTTTATATCGCAAAAAGGCAGCAGAAAAAAACCTAATATAACTAATTTTATTTTTGTTGATTTTTTAATTCTTTTACTTGCACTGTAGGATTTGAATACCTCCATTCTAACAGACTAACACACATGCACCTTCTATCGTCACACATTCGCGAAACAATCGAGAGAAGTTTTATTTAGTGAACTCAAATATCGAACAATTTTGTTTAGAAATTTCTTCGCTTTAGTGAGCTTTTGTTTATATAAAATTGCAGGTGAAATGGGAACATTTTTAAATTAATTTTATCTCTTTTTCACAATATTAAATTTTAATTCAGCTGAATCAAAGTTAGCTTGACTCTCAGACAACCAAACTGAGTTTAGTTGACAACGAAAATACGGATATTAATCTTGCTTTAAAAAAATATTAACTGCCGTATTCTAAAAAAAATTAGATGGTATATCAAGTGTGCTTTAGTATAAAATTTTATGGAAAATTTCTTTTAACATACACCTTAAACCCAAATAATTACTTTTTTAATACGGCAGTTAATCTATCTATACATTGTTCTTAACCTAGTTTTTATTCTAAAGTTTCCATGCATACAGAGCTAGTTCTTAACATAAAGATAAACTTTATCTTCAGTTAATTGTAGTTTAAACTGTAAATATTGTTCTTCAAATAAAGATTATCTAGTTAATAATCAGTTAAAGTCCATTTAGAACTGTCAAGAGATTGGAATATCAAATAAATATTACGCAATTTGAAAAAAAAACAGTCAGGTTTCATGGTTGTTTCTCATGACGAAAAAGATTTTAGTGATAATGAAACCTACAATGACTTGGATAAGACAATTTTGAAAAAAATAAGAGATATAAAAGCATGTCTAAATGTTTCTTTTTGTATAATGAATTGAAAGGCTCTGAAAAATTCCGTTTCGTGGTGTTTTAGAGTTAATTAAACAGAAAGTCTATTTTGTTGGATTTAAAATTTGATGGTTTTTTTGTTGTTTATTTTTGGAGCTTCCCTATTTGTTAAGTCCATACGATTTATATATTTAGTTCCCAAAAATTCAAAAAATTTGAAAAATAATGATTGAAGTATTTTTCATAACTTTAAAGAACTGTCACATCTATATTTATAACAAAGTATGGCAATTCTAAATAAATTGGCAACTCTTAATCTATTACTGAAAAATACTTAAAAGCGGTTAAATCACGTTTGAATTTGTTTCTTGGTTAACTTAAAAGTATGTTAAGCTAAGGGCGAATTTTTGACTTGGTAATTAATATGTAATTATTCTTAACCCTTTAATACGCAACATTGAGAAAATAATTTTTTTTCTACAGATAATAATAGCTCGTAGCATAAGTAAAAAATTCTTTTCTAGGGTTTTTTTTTTAAATTTTTAAAAAGCAACAATCTGTAAATTATTCTTTTACACTTGCTTCATGTAAATCTAAAATCGCTACTTCTAAATATAGAAAAGGATTTTTATTCGATATAAAAATTAAACAAAGACGCAGTTGGAAGTTTTATGAATTTTACACATGCCAGACTTGAAAAATTTACACAATTTAATGGTGGGTGAAACTGAAACATCTTCTCTAAACCTTAAATTAATTGAAAATATTATGTGCTTAGCCCCACCCCCTCCCTGTTTCCCTACACCCTATTTACCACTTTCTGAAACAACCCTAAAAATATAATAAAATTGTAATGGCAAAATGAAGAAATCCTAAAAAAAACATTTTAACAAAAATCTAGTCTTATGTAAATAAATTTAAAAATCAATAAAAATTTGTGTCAAATTTATTATTTAGAAAAAATTTACTTTAATATAAATGCTTTTCATTACATATGTAAATGTGTAATTAAGTTTTAATAATGAAACAGAAACAAACCACACAAAAAAAATTAACTACTTGTAAACTGTAAAACTCAAACCAACAGAAATAATGTACGGCTTTAAGTTGATGTGTTAATAGAAAATTAAGTCAAATATTAAAAGAAAAAAAAAAGATTTTAAATAAAAATCTATTGAATTATTTATAAATAAAAAAAAACTCAAACACAAACACACACACACAAAATAAAACAATTATGAAAATTCAAGAAAGATCAAATTATTTATAGAAAAAGATATTAACAAAAACAAAAAGAAACAAACTGTAAGTGTATATAATTAGAATTTATAAAAAATAGAAAACTATTATTTACATATATCATTACAAATCTTGAATTAAAAATAATTTGAAAAAAAAATTTCCCTATTTAAAGAAAATAATAAATACTATATATGAAAAACAAAAATCTCGTTTTAGAGGATTTTTTAAAAAAATTATTATGCAAATCTATTTCAAATATATCTGTGTAGTTTTAAAACAACAAGAATACTGGTAATAAAACTAAATATTTTTTTTTTAAACTGTAGTACCAATTAATTGATGATGAATTCAAATCAAATAAAATTATTTGATTAAACAAATCACGAGAATCAATAATACATAATACATAGACAGCGGAATTATTTTTTTTTTTTTTTGAAGGCAACTGTAAAAGTTGTACAAAAATAAAAACAAAAATCTTTCAACAGAGTTTAAAGAAATTATTAAAAAAATGCTCTGTTTTAGTTTTACGCGAAATGTTGACATAATCCGTATAAAAAAAGTTTACACGAAATATTCATGAAATAATTTTGCAAAAGTTGTACTCTCTTTAAATCGTGAAAAATTTATGAAATGTATCTGGCAACATTTTCTTGACATCTGTGAAATAATGTGATTGGCTTTCGTTTCGTGCGAAATATTGACAGCTGGGGGCAAATTACGGTAATAGATATCGATCCAAATTTTCTTACAAACACAATTAAAAATGTACGAAAATTATACGATATCGAATGATGTAATTTGCACCCTGATGTTTTTGCTTACAAACAAAATTCGATCAGTGTTGCATATTTCTGATCAATAAAAACGAAAATTTTTTCCGAAAAAGTAATATGGGCATCACTTGTTACGTGTCAAATTTTTCACGAGAAATAATCAATGGTGCTGAAAATTTTTCTCAACTTCAAACAGAATACTAGACTTAACGCGGGACATTTTGGAAGGATTATCAATTTTTTTTGCCTGAGAGGGTATATCTTTCATTTGGTTCCTTTGTCAAAAAAAAGTAGGCGGAAACATGCCCACTAATTTTATCTTTATATTTTTTTATCTTTTACTGATACAGTTGCAGCAAAACTTAGCAATAACCTTGGATTCTTGGTATGACATAATTTTAAAGTTAAAAAATGGGCGGAGCCACGACCATTAAAATTTATTATTGTTATACATCAAATGCTTTTATTTAACTGATTTTTACGAAACTTGGCACACATTGTGATCTCTAAAAAATACATAATGTTGCATTAAAAAAGTGGGCGGACCACACCCATTAAATTTTAATATTATATTTTACGTGCTTGTACTTAACATAATTTTACGAAATTTTGCACACACCTTCTGCTCTTAAAAAGACACAATCGTGTTATTAAAAAAAGTATTGGAAGGGGCAACGCCCCTTAAAATTCAATATTATATTTCACGTCTTTTAACTTTATGGATTTTTACGAAATTTTGCACACACCTTCAGCCTATTAAAAGACACAATCGTGCATTGAAAAAAGTAGCAAACGTACGTCTCTCTACTTTATGGATTTTTACGAAACTTGGCACACATCTTAAGCTCTTAAAAATACAACATATTCAGCCATGTCACAGAGCTCAATTCCGTTCGGAAACGGAATTCAATCCGAATTTTGGTGCTTTGGAAACCGAAAAACAAAAACAAAATTCGGAATGAAATCACTTTTAATTTCATGTACGGACTTAACATTTTCTGCATGTTAAAGTAAAAAAATTTATTTCAATAAAGAATACTATTTTACACTTATTTATTCAAAGCTGAATTACAATTAATTAGTTTTTATTTATTTATTATGTAAATTTCTCAAGTCATTACAAAAATAAAATCAACAGAACCAAATGTACGGAATTGGTTTCTTTAGTATTGCCATACCATTTTTGTATGTACTTTATCAAAATCTTCAAGTTGGCAGCACACAAAACAAAAAATTACAAGCCAAATTAAAATATGGATTTAAAAAAAATTAAAACGCCTAAACATATGCCACATTATGCTTTATTACAAAATTATATTGCCACAGTTACAAGATAAAAATGATTTTACCATTTCTTTCGGATTGATGAAAACGATCGGAATCTGAAGCACCAAAATGAATATTGAACGGAATGGTTAATACGGAATCAAAACCATTCCGAACGGAATCTGTGACACGGCTGATTGTATTGAAAAAACTTGGCGGGACAACGCCCATAAAAAAATTATCTTCTATTTTATATAATTGTACATAAACGATTTTTGGGAAACTTGGTACACATTTTAAGATCTGAAAAATACTTAATCTTGTGCTCAAAAAAATTGGGCGGAGCCAGCTCATGAAAGGTTACATTAAATTGTATCTACTTCCATTTATCCGATTCCCACGAAACTTGGCAAAGACTTTTGTCTTTTAAAATGGAATAATTGTGTGCCTAACAAAGTGGGCGGGGTCGTGCCAATTACAGATTAATGATATATTTCTCATTCTTCCACCTCACTGATTTTTACGCAACTTGGCATCCACCATGAGCCCTGAAAATAAACGCAAACTTGCATTAAAAAATTAGTGGGCGGGTCACGCCCATTAGTATTTCACCGATTTTTAGGAAACCTCGCACACACACCTTAAGCTCTGAAAGTGATGTCATGTTGAATTTAGAAAAGTGGGCGGAACCCAATATTTACGAAATCGGGCGTGATCATGCCTCTAAAAATATAAAAATGGCATTAAAAATTTAAAAATAAAATATATAAAAAAGTTAAACCTAGTTCAAAAATAAACAGTTTAATATTAAAAATAACTATGATACTTTTTTAAGTTTAAGTCGGAACAGGGAAAATTCATTTGAGTCTTGGTCAGGAGAAAAGGTCGGCTGAGAGAGTTATTGTAGCCCAGTTCGTGGGTTTCCATCATGGAAACTACACATGTGTACATCCTTGCATTGCATTGTTGCCAAACGTGGTGGTTTTTTCACATCCACGTTACATCGATGGGCATAATGGGCATAATGTTCCCCATCGATTTTTTTTTACCATGACTTAATTGGCTTTCGTTGGTAGCCATAAGTTGAGCAACAAATTTTAAGTCAGGCACAAAGTTTCTAATTATAATCATGATAACTTTTTTCTTATTAAACTTCAAGCTCGGCTTTGATGAATCTGTAAACAGTCTGCACTTCTCTGGGTTGCAATTTAGCTTTAGTCTTGTCATCTATCCATATAAATCAGGAGAGAAGACTAAACGTATCCACATCTAAAAAAGTAAGTTTAAGGTTGATTTTGTAATAAATTACCAGACCGCAGCACTGTAAGCCCAGTTTTTATTAAGGTGGTTTGCATTTTTTAAGACAAATATAATTTCAAAGTTAAATATATAATTGAACTTATTAGTGTTTTTATGGAATTGTTACGATTAAGTTTAAAATTTTTTAACGCACTAATAATCCTAAATTATTATTTGACTTTTTAAATAAAATATCTTTTTATTAAAACTACATTGAAATTGATTATTGAGGGGTTTAGCTAAATCCTATGCGCATTTCGCATTTTCGTAATTTAACTTATTATTACATATGGGCATTTAGACACGAATGTCAAATTTTTGTCACGTGCCACATCAAACAAATATTTTTATTTTTTCTTAAAGAAAACGATATATTTTTACTTCTTTATATATTTGTGTAGTGCATCAGCAGATCTACATTAAAGTAAATTAAAATAAAAATCGAGTCACATTATTCTTAAATAAAAGCTTAACTGCTAGATGTCGCACGCGACAAAAAATGGGGCTTTTCCGTAGAAATGCCCATAAGAATTTATTTATTATAAACAATTATATATTTCATTCTATTTTATATTTTCACACAAAAATTTGGCTTTCGAAAGGAAAAAAAACTACAGCAGAGCATTTTGCAATTTTACAATTATACAAACTGTTATCGTACTTAATTACGAATAAATATCAAAATTATATTAATTGTTGTTAAAACTTTGTAATATTAATTAAACTGAAAAATATCTATTAAAAAAAATGTTTTATTATTGAAAACCAAACAAAACTATAAATTCTATTTCAAAAAAAAGTCCTTAAAACCAGATAAAAAAATTTAAAAAAATTTTTATATTAACTTTCCTAGTTATTATGTGTAAATGTTTAATTTCTTATCAAAAAAACAAAAAGAAAACTTAACGAATAAATTCAACAAAACTGTAGCATAGCAAACCAAAAAAAAAGATCCGACAGAAAAAACCAACGGAAATAATCAAACTTATTTTAATAATGAATGTCAAAAACTAATAACATAAAAGAAAACTAACAAATCATGGACAAAATAATACTTTAAAAAAATTGTTGGAAAAAAATAGAAATTTGAATTTCAAGACAGGAAACGGAAAGATAATTTAATTGAGTTGTGTATAAAGAAAATAAGAAATATATATATTTTTTTTGGCTTTCAATCAAAGAAAAATGTATAAGAGGCGAATAGAAAACGATAAAGAGAGAAATTGTAATAGAAAGAAGATTGTTTTTTGCAATTTAATTGTAAAATAATAACTAGAACAAATAAATAATAAAAAAAAAGAAAATAAAATAAAGATTCAAAGTATGAAAATATCAAAATATAAAAACTAAACTGAATTTTTTAATTAAATTACTGCAAGGGGGAAAGTAAGTAAGTAAGTAAGTTGCCTTAAGGGATTATAATATTACATTTAGGTTTTATTTGCATTCACACAAACGCAAAAGGCCATGACCATTAAAACATATTTGATGCAAAATATGTTTTTAGATTAGAGTAGAGTTTCTAAATTATGTTGAAAAAAACTATTTGTAAAGAAGAAAATACCATTTTCATTTCTTCTACAATTGTGCATTCCATTGATAAATAATTTTGTAATTTTGTACTTTAATTCACGAGAAAATTTTAAAATTGTTATTATTATTTGTATTCACAGACTTAAATTAAAAAACTTTAGTTGACATTTTTAATAAAACTATATTCAAAAATTTTTAAGTTCTTGCGCCATGCATAACTAAAAAATTGGTTTGTTTAGTTCAGTTTGTTGAAAAAACTCTGTGTTTGTCGTATCAACAACTTCCCAGTGAAAAAAAATGGAAGTCATTCTAGCGGAAGTACATTTTCATTGCTTCCAAAAAATCGATATTTTTAATTTGCCGAGAGTTAGCAAAAAACAATGTAGAAGTTTATTTTAGTCACACAAAACCTTGTAACTCCTCCATAGTGTTAGAAAATACTCACCAGAATTTAAAAAAAATTTATTTTTTAAAGAAATTTATATATTATTTTTAGTCTAAAATTTAAAAGTTATTTGCTTAAATTTACATGAAAACGCTGTTTCGGGCTTAAATTCGTATAAAAGAAACGAATTGTTAAAAAAGGCAACTATTTACCCTTTTTCCTAGATGAAAATATTATCATAGAACACAAAAAAGGGAATTTTTCTTAATATCGCTTCCAATTCAGTGACCAGGCATCGAAAAAGAGAACTACTTGCAATGACAACCCTATGTAAAAATTATTAGATCGGATCGAAATTTGCACTACTTCCGCATCGTAAACTCTACATTTTCATGATTTTTTTGGAGTCTCTTTTTTTACTGGGTTAATTTGCTATAATTACGAAATATTATAATAATAGTTTGTTAATATTTTTTCAGTGTATGAACTTTATTTGGAAATATATGAAATAGATTGAGTTAAATACATGAATTGAAATCTATTTGCAGTTTTTCTCTATTCCTAATTTTTTTTTCATATCCTAATAAATCAGTTCAACAGTGAAGTATATGCGTCAATAGATTTGATAGAAAAAAATCTTTAAATAAAATGTGGACAATTCCACATGTTTATAGAACCGACAAAAGATACATGTTGTGAAACTTTTTTGGTTGAGGCTTCTAAAATTATTTTTTTTATGTGCGTAATTCTCAATAACATTTTGAGCATTTTACTATAAGCATACAGAGTTTATTGAATTTTCTGAAGAACTCTTTTGGTTTAAAGTCTAGTGGCAAAATACATATAGATTTTGCTTAACAAACAAATAAAATACCCAACCAACCAATGGCAACATAAAACTAATTTTTTTTATATGTATTTTAAAATGTTCATAAGCAAATTAAGAAAAAAAAATCTTGCATTTCTACCGTGAATCTGAAACCTAATTATATTTATTGGCAATAAAATAAGCAATAAATTATTAAAAACTATGAAAATCACAACAACAGCAGCCCGGCACTGCGACACTAGATGTATCTTTTGTGATATAGATCTGTAAATTAAAGCAAATCAAGCTCTGTATGACTCTCCTGATGAAAGTCAGCACAGAGATTGGAGATGCTCACCTAATATCATCTGCACACATAAACTCAGAACGAAAAACACGCATTCTACGATACACTTGCAAGGAATGTGTGCCGTTGTCTCGTCATCTTCTACACGCAAAGAAAAAATATGGTTGAGGTAACCATAATCAAACACCAACATACTATGATTGAATTATATGGTTGTAGTTAAATCATATTATTGTCAATTGAAAATCAAACTTTTAATATTATTATTATCTGAGTTAATAATAATATTATCAATAAAAACAATGAACTTTGTTACACCTAAACTTATTATTGTAAATATGACAACACTATTGTTAGATGTGACTGAAATATAATTGAGACTCACCATACTATGTTCTTATATTATAATAATATTGCTAAATAGGACATTATTATTTAATATAATAATGTATTGTTTTTCATATTTATTAGTAGATCTCTTGTTTAAAACAGCTGTGATTTAAATCCGAAATAAAAATAAATTAATATTGTTGAAATAAAATGTATTTATAGAAATATATACTTACATATGTCTGTATACTCGAAATACAGACACGTCTATAATGAGATAAACATATGTACGTATATGTTTTTATTTAACAACCCTTTTGTTTGTTTGTACTTTATTTATTTATTTAACACGACACGTGCAAACCGATAGCTAACAAACGAAACACTGAGCTGACAGAAGAGGTTTCTGAAAAAGACTTTTTTTAAAAACTTAACATAGTATGATTTTGAAAAACATTACATTGTTATTTACATTATATTATTCTTAAATAATAACAAAAATTATGTTGCAGTCATAAATTTTTAACAAAACTATATTTTTAAACTATAACCATATCACTTTTTTATGAATATAATAATGTAATTATTAAATTCAAACATTACTTTGTTTACCGTAACAAAATTAATGTTTAAAATAACAATAACTTCTTTTCAACGACCACACATTTGTTTCTGAGAACATAATATTGTTTTCTCAACCATTCTACAGCCATATCTTTTCTTTGCGTGTAAGCACAAACGAAACAAGTCTCAATGAACTATTTTATTTTTAAACAAAATATAGTGCAGTTGAATATTACGAGAAATAAAACCAGTAACAAGCTGTTGAGGTTCACGATGCTATTATATGAAAATTGCTGCATCAAAGCTTTAGCCTACCTTAAACTAAAAGAGTTGAGCCAGTCACAATAATCAAATCGCAATAATTAAATTACAAGAATCAAATCACAATAACAATATTTTGAATATTCGAATCACATTAATAGAGTTTTATTAATAAGTGAATTAAATATTTCTTTTTAGCCACTTTTTCTTTTTCGCATAACCACTGCTAATTGCAATTTGTTTCAATAATCAGTAAACATTTATTGGTAATAAAAATTTAATTACCGTATTAGGAAAAATGTACTGATTACTAGAACTTGTAATGCAGTAAATATGTATGTAATGCAGTATGCTCATCTATGATTCAAAGTGAGCTTTACAAAATTTGAATACTCTCATTATTGTATTCATTTAGAATGGCTTAAAGGCCATCATTCACTTATTACGTAACACTATTTTCGGAATTTTTATAAACCAACCCCCTCCCCCCCCTCAAAAAACAAAAAAGGAAGGGATTTTACAAAATTTTCAGTATAAGTGTTTTAAACCGTAACATATCATTAAGGGGGGAGGGTTTACGTAATACTTATGTGAAAAGACCCATATGCCATTGTTATTGTTTTTTTATAACCTTTAATTTAATAAATTTTATGCAAAAATTTTCAATGCAAATGGAATACGAGAGTTGGTTTCAATTGCGCACACATCGCTATTTGCAAACTTTTTAATATTTGGCCGTTGTATTTTTAATTTTTAAAACAGCATTTAATCACTTAGGGTTTAATCACTTCGCTTTCTTCGCATATATCTAAGTAAAACTGTTTTACTAAATATTTTTGACCGATTTTTAGCTTTTCGAGTTTTCCTTTTTAACCCTCCATAACTTGTAATTAGAAGAGCTTTTTTATTTTTAAACTCTTAAATAAAGATCAATTCTTCACATTGTGGGCTGTGTATTTCGGGTCACTGTCACTCGGTCACTGAAAAATAGTAACCGTTTAAACCCATGTATTTATCTTATTCCTGTACACACAAAAAAACAGATTTGTAAAAACAATTAATTAATTAATTAATTTGATGTTATTTGTTCATTAATAATTATCACATGTAATTTGGCTTAAAAAAGCGATACGAACTTTAGCCCGTTCAAATAAATCATAAATATAGAAACAAATGAAGTTCGAAAAATAATAATTAAAAATTAACTTAAATTAATTTTTTTGTTGCATCAATTAAATAATTATATGATTTGAAAACTACAACGACTTTTGTAAATACAATTAACAAAATTGTAGGTTAAAGGAAAATCTGAAAAAATATTTTCAATTAAATATATAAACAAATTTTTTTTCTACATTTACTTTTGTTAGAGTTCAAAGTTATTCCAATTAAAGTTATTGTTATAGTAACAATGTGAATTGTTAACTTTCCTATAAATTTTGATTATCATCATCATACAATAACAACTCTCGCAAAGATTTGTTACTTAACTGCGAAAAACACTAAATATCTTTGGCAGTAATCGAACCGGCAGCAACCTCTGAGCTAATAGACTAAAGTGCTCACTACTCTCCTAAAGAATACACACAAAACATGAACTCTTATGTTTCTGCTTATTTTATTACTATATTATCTAACAAATAATTTTGTTGAGTAATTTAATTGACTAAAAAAAACTTTTAATTTGTTACATCAACAATGATGATTGTTAATTTTTAAATTAAATATTAACAAATTGTTTTATTGGTTGCATTTCGATGATATTTTTTTCAGTGTAGTGAACTTTGAAATTCATCTAAACCTACACATTGACTCATAACATTAGCTCATTTACTAAAAAAACGTCATAAATTCAAACATTTAATTTTCGAGTTAGTAATGACGAATTAATCCGATTCTGAAATATGGATCAATGATATGGGATCATATTTATGAAATTCACACTGATGCTATTTAATTGGTGCAAAAGCAGTTCATGTTATTTTGTCCTCGAGGATTACGATTTAAGACAGTAAATTTGCCTTCTTATTCGTCTCAACTTGCCCTTATTAAGCTTCCTACTCTTAAAAGCCGTAGAACTATGCTGAACGTATCATTTGTCTTCAATATTATTAAGGGTGATATTTGTTCCGGATTTTTGATCAACGAAATTTCGTTTAATGTTCCTCAACGTCCATCCCTCAATTTTATTCTTCTAAAGGTAAAAGTTTATAGAGACAATAATGCTGATGCCGATCCTCTTAGAAGAATGTGTTACGAACGCTAATGTTGTAAAGAATACAATTAAAAATTTTCTAAGCTCATAATTTTGTATTTTTTATTTTAGTTTTATATTTTATTTAATATTGTAAAATGATAATTTAATATCAGTTAAGGCCATCATACACTATCATACAAAGTCGTGCAATCTACGAAAAACTACAACCCTGGTGTGATGAATTGTTATTGTCTTTTGAAAATTTTCATAAACACCATCACACATCGTAGATCGCACGACTTTGTATGATAGTGTATCACGGCCTTTAATAATATCATTGATTGTCTCCCTATAGGAACTCAAACTCATTTGTAAGTACCTTCAAAATGATTTTTTTGATTACCACAACTGGTTGATTAAGTGACTTTTTTCCTTGTAGCCGACTCTCTATTTTAACATAGGCATGTCATAGGCAGTAGTCAATTGGCCATCTCTGCATGACTTTTAAATTGACTACTAACTACTTATTTTTCAACCAGTCTGAAGTCAATTAATATTTATTATAGTTAAATAAATATTTATGTAAATCTTCATACACATTTGTATATCATATACATACATACATATGTATAAACTATATATAATGAATATATGTGTATTGATATATAGAAATAATTAGTATTTTTATATTTAAAAGAAAAATACATACATACAAGTTTGTCCTGCTCATAGAAAATATTATACATATTAAGTATTGAAATTATTTTTTTTTTTCAACAAAACATTTGGCATTTGATTTCATGGCAGTTTCTTCTGATTTTTTTTTTATTTTCTTTTCATTTACTTATTTTGATTTTATTTATTTCTTACGTGTGCTTCAATTCAATAGATGTATTTGGTTGATATCTGCATGAGATTTAAACCAATTTGTAGTCAGTTGCAAAATAAATAATTTATAGCTAGTGTTTTTTATCAATCGACTATTTTATTTACTTTAGAGCTGTAAGGAAATAATTCCATAGAATAAATAAATATCGTTCTTAATATTGTGTAAAAATTTTAAACAAATATCTTTTTTACTCAGCTCTTGAGAAAGAAATAAAATTTTCTTTTAAAAACTTTAAGGTTTAAGCTCGTTTTCTAGCAAACTGTTTTTTTTTTTTGTTATGAGACCGATATTTTTAATAAACACAAACCTTCCAACACTAATTTTTTTTTTAATTTTATCGCTTTTCAGTTGGGATAATTCCATTAGAATATTTATAACTTTTGCAACTTTTTACTTTTGAAAAAAAAAAACATTCACGCAAATCTTCAAACAAACTGTAATAAAAAAGAATAAACTTAACTTTTATTTTTACAATTGAAAAAAGCAAAAGCTATTTAAATAACGAGGCAACAACTAACAGACGATAAAAGTAGTAAAAAGAGCTTACAAAGGATTAAAAAGAGATTGTGTTTATTAAAAAACAACTACAAAAATTGTCCTACACTTACATACATACATACTTACTCACTTACAAATGCAATATGACATTTTAGTAGAAAGCGGAAACGAAAGAAAAAAGCAAACAACAAAAATACTAAAGAAATAACAAAAAATACTACACACATTTACTTAGCAGGAAATTATTGAAATGTTTGTGTAGTTGTAGTTGACTCCCTTTTTTTTAAGAGGGATTTTAATTTTTGCGGTAACGATTATAAAGGGATTTTAACATAATTGAAGCAAAATGTTAACAAAAAAAAATAAATTCAGCATTTATTATAAATTTCTAGGCAGAGCAAAAAAAAGCAAAATGTTTTGTAAGGAATGGGAAGTGCATGATAAAATTAGAAAATATGCTTATGACGATAAGTTAAGAATAATATAAAATGCTTTATAGTTTTATTTTATTTTCGCTAAAGTTCTCGGCTTAAAATAAGTTAAAATATTCATTTAATTTCTTCTTTATATCCATTTAGCTTGAAAAAAAGTCCAATGAAAATTTTAAAATTTGCAAATAATTGATTTTTTTTAAATTTAAAATTTTTTAACGCACTAATATTCTCAAATTATTATCCTAGCAAAAAAAATCTGAGCCCTAAAAACTGAGGGAAGCAATGCATTTAATATTCATTGCTTATTTGATAACGAAAGCTTCAAAAAATGCTTCTGAAAAGCACTAACGTAAGGCGGGCTCTCACAAAAATTATATATTATTACTTCTGTGAAGCACTTTAGCAAGGCAACAAAATTTTATGGCTTTTTGGGAGCAAGCTAAATTTATTGCTCTAGCTGGCTCATCTCGAACAAAATAAATGCGCAACAGCAAGCGATTCAGTAAGATTGTCTCCGTTACAAAAAAAGCTTCTGGGAAGCAGTCGTTTTTGCTGGGGTTTTACTTATTAAGTAGAATATTTTTTTATTAAAAATACATTGAAATCGATTTTTGAGGGCTCTAGATGGATCCTCTGCGCATTTCACTGTTGCTAACGCAGATTATCAAGGAACCTTTACCGAAAGTTTCTTAGAGTTATTTTGTAAAAAACTTTCATTTAAACCAGCTACATTCAAACACACATACACTGATATTTTCATTTGAGGTAAACAGCTTTGAAAGCTCTTAAATTTGTTCTTGTTTTTTTTTGCAAAGTAAGAAGAAGCATTGTTTTATGTTGTGCTGTTATTGGGTATGTTGTGCTCTTGTCGGTGTGAAAGCACAAAAGTTTATAAAAGTTTGCATTTTGTGCATATGGCTTGAACTAAATAATCAATGTGTTTCTTATTTTCTTACTTTGTAGTTTTAAGAGTATGTAAAAAGAAAAGAAAATAAATGTAAATAACAACAACAGCTATTCAAGAATAGAATGTTGCCATACAAGTATTTTTTTTTACCGGTCAAGTTAATAATTAGTGTTTTGATGGGAATTGTTACAATTTAAGTTAAAATTTTTTTTACTTCCCGCTGTAGAAGACTACTGACTTTACCACAATCCTTGAAAGCCGTGGTTTCATCATATTTCGACATTTTTAGGTCCAGAATAATCTGGATATTTTCGCGATGATGTGTTGGGTGGATGTGTAGATATGTTTGTGTTTGCTCATGTATGTCTGCAAATATGTAAACATCTCATATTTTGTGAACAGGTCAATAGATCGGAAGCAAATTCACCGAACTCTAAAGATATTTATCTCACTTAGATGTTGTAAAATACCCATGACTTAACAAAAATATTAACCTTAGCTTTTTGAAGAAAAAAAACGATTCAATTACTAACACTTCGATGACATAAATACCAAAAATGTGTGATAGTTGGAAACTCTTGTGAATGTTTAAATTTTTTTTAATTAAATTTTCAATTTGTTGAGTGATGAAAATTGCAATAGGAAAAAAAATTAATTATGTTTAAAATGTAAAAAAATGGATTAAAATACTAAAAAGGAGTTATTGCGAACTTTTTTAAAATTTTTATTTTAGCTTTCAAAAAATATCAAAAAAGTTAATCAGTTTTGGAATTAAGAATTTTTGGTGGAAACTTTTCCCTACTGGATTACCAACTTAATGATTTTAACAAGGCGTGAGACTAAAATAGTCGACTCTTGAGAAGTACTTACTTTTTTATTTGGCAACTTGTTCACGTAATCTATTTAATCTAAAAAAAAATCGTTCTCTTCATTTAGCAACTTGTACATAATTTTTTTAAATTTTAGGTAATGTGATTTTTTGTAAGCGAGTAATGAAATTTGGTAATCAGAGAAGTAAGTCATTATATGGCAAGTAGTTCTAATGGTAATGTGTAATTTTATGCTGGGTATAGATTAGCCGTTATGGAGCTACAGGTAAATTGCATTTTAGTGATGAGAATAATAAGGAGTTAGCGTCATCATTCAAGTGTGAATTTTTGATGGAGGGATATTGATTTCGGGTTTTTACTTTGTCTACTCAAAACTTAAAATTTATTTTTAACTTATTGATATCTAATTTTTATAATATTTCTTTATGATTTTCATTTTGCTCAATTTAAATAATACTTAATACTTTGTATTACTCGCAATACTTTATTTTCCATTAACTCTACTAATTACTTTATACAAAAAATAATTCTACAAAACTTTACTTGTATTATATGCTTTTAAGAATAATAATAAAAATTATGAAAACTTAAGTTTAATCCATACTCTAACAATTACTCATAAATTAAAACCACAAATTGTGCTGACCTTTTTCTTTATATCTCTGACAGTTATGAATGAGTCTTCAGCTTAGAGTAAGAATATGTTGCACTTAAATTTTTAATATAAAATATAATCAACTTATAAATATTGTAAAAGAAACTTTGTTATTAAATTACTCCAACTAAATAAATATTTTTAAAAACACATGCACATGAACATACTCGTAACACAAGGACTGAATGAGTGGTGCTCATTCATTAGTTCATTAGTATGAAGCAATAGAAGGATGACACACAGAATTTTTATTTGTCTTTGTACATTTTTGCAAAGTTAGTCAGAGATATGAAGGACAGGAAACAATTTGTACTAACTAATAAGAATTATAACCAAAATTTTCTATCAAATTATTTTATGTAAAATTTTGCTTTTGTAAATTATCTCTAGGCATGTTGAAAACACTGATAATACTTGTTGTTTGTTGTAAAATAAAAGCACTGTAATTTGCAATGAGATGTAAGGCGAATTCAATTTCAAATCCAAGAGTCCAAATTTTGCCTTTAAAAAAATTGGTAATCTTCGAAATATATTGCTCACCGTTGACGGTGATAGCCAATGTCGCACAGTGGCGCCCTTTTTCGCAAATCAATTCATATTTCCACAACTACACAGTGTGGGTCACAAAACTTTGTATGGGTAGTTCTTAGAACAAATTGCATTTACCAACAGAATCTTGGCGGCATAGGAGGGAGAGACGAGTAACCCCCATGCAAAGTAATTATTCACCCTTATTCTATTTGGCGTCGGCAACATAACACGACGCCGTTTTTAATATTTTTTGGCACATCGGTATTCCCGTAGATAGTATTGCCATTTATCGATGACTGTCAGCATATGTTTGGCATTCTGTACGAAAAATTGATGTTGATGTTGCCGTTCATTTTGTCGTCAGTGTTTTTGATGTCGTGTTCTGTTGTGTGCATACCTCAATGAATTTGAAAAATAATTTAAATAGTAAAAATGTGAAAATATAAGAAATAAAAAAGTATATATACATACATACATACGTACATACATACATACGTACATACATATTTATTTAAAAAAATAAAAAAAAGGGAAAAATTTTAATATGGACAAAATTAAAATTACCAAACCCAATTAATTTGAAAAGCTTGTTTAGCAGTTGAAAAAAGTCCTTCTTTAAGTTAGAGGATTCCGCAGGGGCAGTGTTCCTAATACTTTCAAGATACAGTGGGAAATTATTGTGACTGCACTAAATTCCCTCGGTGCACCATTAGAACTAGTGGTAAATGGCAAAATGTAAAGTAAATAGTGTGTTGGGAAACTATACTGTATGAAAGAATTATTTTTACAGATCTAGCGGGAATTGAGCTGTAAATTAAAAAAAGGTTGCAAACAATGCTGAGCGTTAAGCAACAAGAGGCAGCGTATATAAACAATTAGCAATAAGCCCCTTGGAGGAAGCTGCAATCTCCAATAAACGTTGATCTGATCCCTTTTGTTTCCAAAATCAGGTTAAATTGTATCCAATATATGCTTAAATGATGTTTTATTCAGCCGAAAATAAATTTAAAATATTAAAACGATGAACATTTCTCATTATTTCACAAAAATATGTCGAAGTTTATCACTTACTTTTCATTGGGTAAATTACAAATGCAATGACTTTTGTCTGAGAAATCTTCTTTTCACTAATAAATTTTTTATTTTCTTCGTCCCGATACGAAAGAAAAACATTTTATTTTAATTTATGTACAAACCTTTTACTTATTCAAAAACACTTCTACCAAAAATAGTAAACAAAATGAATCAGTTGTCTCAAATATTGGATATGTGTATTGCATTTATCGATAAACAGGCAACGTCGTCGTAACATTGTTAGTGAATACAAAGTTCGCATTGATGTTGTGTTAAATTGATGTTGTTTAAAAATTGACGACGATGTTGCCGACGCCAAATAGAATAAGAGTGATTATCTTGTCTTTATCCTTAGTGAGGCACACTAATACAAGCACCCATACAAAATAATTATTGAATTAATGAATGAACATGATTTTTTTTATTTAAGAAATGCCGAAGCAAGAAAAAAATTCATATAAACGGTGCTTAACCACAAAAACAAGCAAAAAGGCATGATTGTTTTATTCGCCCATGCTCGTGATGCATTTCCTGCCATTAACTGACTACGAATACGAATTATCCAAAAATAGATTTTTAATAGAAATAAAAGAAAGTTAAAGACACACACAATAACACTGACACGTGACTAACGCGTGACTATCACGTGACTCACTATCTAATGAAATCACATAAAATAATGAAAAAAAAACAACAGCAATAAAAGTGTTAGCAGAAGTTTTTAAGCGCTTGTTATTGGCAAATTCAACGCGTGAGGCTAACTATATAACTTCTGAGGCGCACTGATGCGCAGCATAAATTTGTGTTAAATAACGCTCATTAATATAAAAATAAAGTATCTGCTAAATTGAACCCACTTAATAACTTTATGTCCACTTAAACTAAAAAAAAAATAATATTTTTTTCACTTCCAACATAAACATTAAAAATAGAAACAGTTAAACAAATAATTTGATAACAAATTTGAGCAAAACACTTTAATAAATACCTGAAGATAATGGTTTCATTGTTAGATTTATCAGTCTCCTTAAAATTAGTTGAGATCGAAAGGATTTAATTACGCAAAGTTTTTAGCTTTTTATCTGCTTATTTTTGTTTTAAGTTTTCTCTCACAGTCTTTAAGCACTTGTACCTAATTGACATTAATTTTTTATATTGTGATATAGAATTTTGTAAACTTTAAGCCAGTATTCTATATTTATGATTTGATGAGGGTAAAGTTAGTATCGCTTTAAAAGGCAAGTCACATTTGATAACACAGTGTGACAAAAAATAAAAATACCTGCGAAGTGTTATTGTTTTTCTGGTAGGTATTGTCAAGTATAACAACAATCTGTATTTGAAATTTTCCAAACACCTCCAAAATCTTGAGTTACGGGTAAAAAACCATTTTTTCGTAGCCGTAAGCACTTATCAACTTCTACCCAAGTTAAATATCAACCGATTTTGAATTTAAAAACGCATTTAGAAAGAAGAGACAGATATATATTCACACGTATTGCGTATGACACGTCAAATATTCGACTACGAGAATTTTGTCCTAGATTAAACATACCTTTTACACATTTCCTTTAATCTAGTAGAAAATTATCTGTATTTTTTCACCAAATATAATTTTTTCGCTTTTTTCAACACTTTCTACTTTAGACTCGTTCTTAGGCAGTATTTTTGTACTGGAACCATAGTGTTTATAATTTTAATCAGAAATAATTCATAGTTAGGCTCAAGTTCAGTAATTTCAATTCTTATTGAATGAAATATTTTTATTAATTAATGTGAGTTTCTAAAGAAGAGAAGAAAAATTAAACTTAGACTTTAAGCTGGGGGAAATACCGATACTTTTCTGTGCAGCCACGCACTTCATCAGCACCCTAGTCTATCTACTTGGGTAGAGATTCTTATTAATATCAGCTATTTAACTTAAATGTACAATGAACGGAATATGAGAAACGATTGTTGTGTATACAATTGATTTACCTTTGGTAAACACATTTATAAGTATCACTATTAATTTTCTGTTTTTTCCAATTTTTCATTTTTCTATTTAGGTTAGCACGAAATTATTTTACTCTACCTCAGTATGTTTAACTATTCTTACTTATCTTTTTACGATCATCACATTAATTATTTTTACTTATTCGATGTACCATCGGTACATGCATGTAAGTATTATTGTAGTGGTCTATGTTACTTGTTGTTGCATTCTACAGTTTTTACTTGGATTTCCAGCATTCTGAAACTGTGATGGCCAAGTGAACAGTGATTGCCAAGTGAACATATTTTTGTCATAGACTAGGGCGCTGATGAAGTGCGTGGCTGCACAGAAAAGTATCGGTATTTCCCCCAGCTTAAAGTCTAAGTTTAATTTTTCTTCTCTTCTTTAGAAACTCACATTAATTAATAAAAATATTTCATTCAATAAGAATTGAAATTACTGAACTTGAGCCTAACTATGAATTATTTCTGATTAAAATTCACTACAGTTCAATTAAAAAATATCTAAAAATTTCTCACTTAATACATCATGGGCACGTGACAAAAATATGTTCACTTGGCAATCACTGTTCACTTGGCCATCACAGTTTCAGAATGCTGGAAATCCAAGTAAAAACTGTAGAATGCAACAACAAGTAACATAGACCACTACAATAATACTTACATGCATGTACCGATGGTACATCGAATAAGTAAAAATAATTAATGTGATGATCGTAAAAAGATAAGTAAGAATAGTTAAACATACTGAGGTAGAGTAAAATAATTTCGTGCTAACCTAAATAGAAAAATGAAAAATTGGAAAAAACAGAAAATTAATAGTGATACTTATAAATGTGTTTATCAAAGGTAAATCAATTGTATACACAACAATCGTTTCTCATATTCCGTTCATTGTACATTTAAGTTAAATAGCTGATATTAATAAGAATCTCTACCCAAGTAGATAGACTAGGGTGCTGATGAAGTGCGTGGCTGCACAGAAAAGTATCGGTATTTCCCCCAGCTTAAAGTCTAAGTTTAATTTTTCTTCTCTTCTTTAGAAACTCACATTAATTAATAAAAATATTTCATTCAATAAGAATTGAAATTACTGAACTTGAGCCTAACTATGAATTATTTCTGATTAAAATTCACTACAGTTCAATTAAAAAATATCTAAAAATTTCTCAGTTTATAATTTTATTTATAAAGCATAATTAATTAAGAGTAATTCGCATGTTTGTTTTAAAAATTTCCCCCGAAATTGACTGAGTTATTAAAACTTTTATGAGAAGACTTTTTGTTAAAACTACCTGTATGATGTATTTCGCGTTCTATTTATACGCTTTTTGTGTATTTAGACTTTAAGGATAATGAAACTAAAATTTAATAGAATCATATCAACAAAGAGTACAAAATTTATACAATAATGGTCCCCAAAAATTTTTTTCTTGCGGCTCTCAAACAATATATGTAAGTATATATGATTCGAAAGGTCTTAGTCTCTTCTTTCTAAATCCATTTATAAGTTAAAAATCGATTGGTATTTAACTTAGTTAGAGGTTGGTTGGTAAGTGCCTACGGGTACGAAAATCTGGTTTTTAACACGTTACTGAAGATTTTGGAGGTGTTTGGAAAATTTCAATTACAGATTATTTTTATACTCGACAATACCTACCAAAAAAAATAGTAACACTTCGCAGGTATTTCGATTTCATTAAAATTTTTCGCACAGTGTAATTATTAATGAACAAATAACACCAAAGTTAATTGTAAATTATTCTAACAAAAACGTAGTAGAACGGAACAACTAGCTGTTTTCAAAGGTCACTAAACCTTTATCATCAGCGTTCTTCCGTGTTTGGTCCACTGTGTGTGGTGTCAGTTGCTGTGGATTTTTCCTTTGTATACGCAACTTTTATTGCAAATGGAATATGTGAATTGTTTTGATTCATCGTATTTTAATTTTCTTAAAGCTTTTCTTACCATCTCTAAATTTACAAACAGTCTTACCATTGTCGTTTGTTCTTTACTAATTATGCACATGTTAGTTAATTTGCTTATTTTTTGTTCTACTTAAGACAAACCTTTTTTGTTTTGTTACTATTAGGTGTATTTTTATTTTTAATTTTTGCCAGAAGCCCAAAGATATTAATTTTTATTTAGCTTTTTTATTAATTACTAATGAACCAATAGCATCAAAGCCAATATTTTAAGTTTTCACGGTACTGAAACTTTATCTTTTTTTAAAAAACCGTAAAATGACGGCCTTTGGCCCCTACGTGCATAGCGGTCTTCGAAAGAGAGGATTTTTATGAACCACGCCAGATGGACTTATTTGACAGGTATCATTTAAGATATTAAATAGCCTTAAAATCTTGAATTTCTTCTTCATCATTTATTTTCAGAAAGTAAAAGATGATTTATTTTTAATATATAGTATATTTTAACATCTTTTATATTTTTTGTAATTAAAAATTCGACATCTTTGATTAAAATAATTATATAGCTGAGCAGATAATATTCTATTACTTGAATCTCACAAAATCACTCCCATTGTGCATGTTTAGTGCTTATGCCAAGGACATAATAAAACTTGAAGTTTATTAAATAAATAGTAAACTAATTGCACAAGAAGTTTATTATGAAGTTTGTGTGATTGCATGCGTGTGTGTGGCATTATCTTGATACGTGTTAATGTGACCACTAATGTATGCGGCCATAATAAAAGACTAATCGGTAGGGAAGCATTTACATTAAAACGTTAAATAAAAATTATAATCGATTAAATGGTTTTATATGTTTAAAACGAAAAATTTATTGCTTTTAAATAGATGAATACACAAAAAAGTAATATGAATGATTTTGTAATATTAAATAAAATATTTTTAGTATCAATTAAAAAATTAATTAAATTTTCACCTATAAATATAAAATTTGATAATATAAATTTAATTAATACAATTAAATTCTTAATTGAAAATATTAATTGGTGAAAACTTTTTTCTGTGTAGAAATAAGCTAAAATATAAATATATTCTTTTGTGTTATTTTCTCAAACCTGTTACCTTTTTTTCCAGCAGAAACGAGCACTTCCTAGAAGTATTTTTGTAAGGTAGAGGAGGTTACCGAATCACTTATTAGTGTATATGAATAAGTTATATTCTTCGCCGCCTTAATTCAATTAATTTAAATGTTTTTTTTCATTTCTGAAAGCAAACATGCAAACAACATAAATCTTATGTCCATCTACAAACAACACTATTAAAGTTTTCTAAGTTGTTGCAGTTGAGTAAGCAATACATTCCTGCTCCCCGCTGTTATTGCTGCTAAATCTTGATATTTTTTTCTCTCTGGTATATTACATTGTTAATTTCCAATAAATTATATTTAATAAGCACATTAATCAAAGTATGTGAAAACCCCAAAAGGATGTCCAATATTATAAATTTATCGCTGCGTGAATATATCAAATAATATGATTAAATAGTTATTTAGTACTTCCAAAATTCTATTAAGTCAAACTTCCTGCCTCCCACTGTTTGTTGACATTGAAAAATTGTGCGCCATATCATTATGTAAGCTTATTCAAATTAAATTTCCTAAATTTTCCATAATTAAATTTATTTTACATTAAATATTATATTACGGTAAATATTTGTAGTTTCATGTTACAGATAAAACACTTTTCGCACATCCGTGCAGGCGAAGAAAAAGTATGATTGACTGCATCATCATAAAAATTTCAAGATATAGTTACACCGAAACTTTAACATAATTAGATTAAAATTTTAATGTTTTGAGAATGCCTAATTTATATGTTATCTGAAAAATAGCTCATTTAATCTAAGAACGTTATAATTAAAAAAATGGAGTTCTTGAGTTAGTGATGCAGAATTAATCTTCAGCTACGTCTAAGCCATATGCTAATACTAGGAACACAACTGGGACGAACGACGAATTTCGTCCACGTCGACGAATTCGTCGATAAGCATTCGCTGCGTAAATTCGTCGTGTGAAGGACAATAACGACGAATTTACTCACTGAATTCCTCTCTCATATTTGATAAAGTTGGTTGTTGTGTGTACAAAAACAGAGAGAGAGAGGGAGGGAAAATTTTCTCTCAATTTTGTTTTTTCGTCAGCGTACAAAATAGAAATAAATCTATCTCAGAGTTCGTCACGCACGACGAATTTCGTTGTACGGTGGTGTTATGTTCATTTACATATGCACAAATGTGTTTTATTTTTTATGACGAAAGTTCGTACCGAAAAATTCGTCGTTCTTCCCAGTTGTGTTCCTAGCATAATGTGCAAACTTTTATTAAGAGATTTTTGTGCTTTCACACCGACGAGAGTACATCAGCAACAACAACAACAACAACACACCAGACAACAAGTCTTGCTCTTACTTTGCAAATAAACAAGATCAAATTTAAGAGCTTTCAAAGCTGTTTACCTCAAATCCAAATTTCATTTGTTGTATGTGTGTTTGGGCGTAGCTGCTTTAGAGAAAAATAAATTTTATTTTTCCTGTGTAAATTTAAAACTTCAAAGTCGTTTTGTGGCAAACTGACGTTGCTTGAATAGATGAGGGATATAATAGCGGTGCTTTTCTTACCTGCATCACAACTACACCACACCAGACAATTTGTTTTGCCACTTATATTTCAAAAGTGCGGTGTACTTAATTACAAGCCAATGTAATTGCATTACATTAATTTCATTTCATTTTGTTTCCAAGCAACAACTCAAAACACATTCAAACTCGTACAACATTTACAATTTGCATGTAATCATAAGTTTTGCATGAATGTATTTGGACAGCAAGTGTTTTGGAAAATTTGTAGAAATATTTAATACAGGGTAACGCAGAAAGATATGTTTATATACTATATGTAAATTTTGATATTTGCATTTGGGATAAACAGCTTTGAAAGCTCTCACAATTTGTTATTGTTTCGTTGCAAAGTAATCAAACATTATTGTCGCCAGGATCTAATTGGATGTTGCGCACTGTGGGGTGGCGATTAATGCAAAAGATTAAATTTAACTTTCACAACCGTACTTGGTACCATATAAAACAAGATATAATTCTACTTTCTAACTGCAAAAATTAAAGCTCTTGGTAGATTACTTTATTTGCAGTGTTTGTTCAAAGTTCAATAATTTTAGTTATTTTTGCCCGCGTTGATTAAAAGAAAAAATTTTGATAATTCAAGTGATTATAATTTTTGTTAAGACTTCTATAAGTAAAAGTTTTATAATGAAACCATATATTTCAGGTATATGAGCATTTAAAAAATTAGTTTTTGTTTAGATAAATGTTTTAGAAATATTAAAAAAAAATTAAATTGCTCTAAAAATGTGGTATTTTTAATATATATATATACATTGAGTTTCAACAACTTTGCGGATGAGTGCAGGGAAATATGCTTTTATGCTCTTCAAATATTAGGTTTTAGCTAATAAATCCCAGAATACTTATTTGCGCATATGTGAAATTTTTGCGTTATGCAGGTTTTTGTGAGAATAATAAAAATACATTACATTACATACATTAGGTTTGTTCATGTACTATAAATTTTTAAGAATTTGTAACAATTGTTACTGGAAAATGTTCTTTAACCCAAAAAGTTTGCAAGGAGAGAGCGTGAAAAGGGAGAAAAAAAGTTGAGAGACTAAAAAATTCTATTGCTAGCAAAATTTTTACTTGCAACAATTATTGATCCCTGTTGTGTGTTATATTTTTAAATTAATTATTTCAAAAACTTAAAAAAAAGTTAAATTTATTTATTAAAAAAAATATTTACGCAAAAATAAAGCATGTTTCCTTAATTTATTGTTTTTCTTTTATAAAGCCACATAAATTAAATTTTATTGTCAAAGAATTTTGTTTGTTTCTCATATCTGATCAGAGATGGAAAGTGGCATTTTTGTATTTCTTAATAGAATAAAATTAAAATATTATGAAAAATACATAAAAATAGTAAATAATAAATGAAACTGTGTAAAGTATTTTATATTAATACCCGTATTCTAACCTCTGTGACAGTGACAAAATTATAACAAAACTGAGGTGAATGACTATTTGTATATTTTTGGTATTCTGAAAAATATTGTAATGAATTAAATATAACAAATGTGTCACCTCATGAAAAGCAGATAACAAAATAAAAATTTATTAGTTTTCCTTTTAATTTACTTTTCAGGTGTGAGAATTAAAGAGAAAAAAGCGTGATTACTGAAAATTGCTAAAAAAAAGACAATTTCTTTTTGCACTTCTTTTTTGCAAAGTAAAGAAAAAACATTTATTCACTTTTTTCCGAATAACTTCCAGGGACATCGGAGTTTTTGCTCACAATATTTGTCAAAAGTTGTAGCTACAATAAAACTGGACAACTTTTGCGAATATATTAATATAATTTGCATGTGTCTAGGCACACTAATACCTTACCTGACCACTTTTTACCTTAAAAATTTAAATTTTTCGACGCAAAATTTTTTTTCCAAATCCTATAATGAAGTACTCATAGCTCTACTGACCTTCAGTAACACTTTGTGCAAAAAATCCAATGCTTCATATCACTTTTTTTTAAAGAAGAATGAATATTTTGTTTTCACTTTTTATAGCATAACTTACAAGGATTAATAACTTTTCACTACCAATATTTAGCAAATCAACAACAAATCCTTAAAATAGTAAATACTAAAATCTGCAACACAAGAAATGCAACAATATCAAAGAATGTGCAAAGTGGTTTTAAGGAGGTAAATAGGGCACCTAAATACGTTCAGGTTATATTAATGTGTTCACAGAATTTGTCCACCTTTACGGTAGATACAATTTTGCAAAATATTTGTAGCCAAAAATTAGGAGTCCCTGCAAGTTATTCTGAAAAAAGAATAAAAAAATGTTCCGTAAATTTTGCAAAAAAAAGTGAAAGAAAAAAATTGTTGGAATAAGATGCTTCGATTTTTTTGGTACTACCCTCTGGTAGTATTATCAAACCTATGTATGACTTCGGCTCTGTCATAAAGAAATAAATTTCATTAAAAAAATTTTTAAATAAATAAAATTAGTTTTCAATTTCACATAAATCTCACCATAGTATGTTGAAAGCTTTTTTGAGCTTTTCAAGTGTTTTCTTGTCATATGAACAACGAATACAATTACAATTTAATTTTCAAATTTATAACAAGAAACTTGACAAAATTGTATGACAAACAAATTTGTCAAAATTTATTAGAATGCGGGTATAAGCGTCAATTTAAAAAAAGAAAATATTAAATATAAAATAATATCAAACATCAGAAAAAGTACAATTATGATATGAATTAAATTTTCTTGCAAGTTTTACAAGTAAAGTGCTCATTTACTTTTTCCTATCTGTGAGAATAATTTTACAAATTTCTGCTTTACTCTCTCATTGTTAGTTTTTGCTGGTAAAGTTAATGAACAGACCTAATATGTATGCTAGTATGAGGATTAATTCTACATTGAGTTATGATGTTGTTGTACTATATGAGAGATATGTAAATCTAATGAAACAACTTTTTATTTTCCTGCAAATAATAATAAATGCTCAGTTTTAAAATAGTAAAATATTTCTAAGAAAGAGAACCTAAGCCACAGAATTTATCAATTGATTTAACTGCTAATTTTTCAGACCTCTTTCCATAAATTTAATTTCATATATACTTACATATGTATGTATGTATATCCTTTGAGTGTTGGGCTTGCTTACAAAACAACATACTTTCTCATACTCTTGTGCATTATAGAAGTAATGGAACAATTATTTAATATTCATTCATATTCACTGCAATTGTAGTCGAATTTACTTCTACGTTGTACATAATTTGATTGCCCATATGAAGGTTTGTGTGACCTTTGGGTGCAATTTTGCCAGTTGTTTTGTTGTAGTAAATCGCGATAACAATGATTGTAACACTCCTTTGTATTTTAGCCTACAATGGATCCTCCTATTACTGCTTTGCTGCCACAATGTGATAAATGTTCATTAAAGTGTTAAATATGAGTGAGTGTGTTTTTGATTTTACATGGTAAAATGTTGTTAAACATAAATTCTCTAAATGCTGTCCTTACGAAAAATAAACATTATTTGCACTAAACATTGTAGTTTTTTTTTTCTTTCTCTTTTTATGTGTGTTTAGAAATAATTGATATTAAAAGCAATTATTTTCACAGCATAAGTTTTTAAACACAAAACCATTGCAAGCACTCTTAAATATATTAGTTTTTGAATTTATTTCGGCCACAGCTCACCTTGACACACACACAAAAGAGATATTTCTTCTATTATAAAGCGAAAAATACTAAACTTTCTTTCTGTTTTCGTGTGTAATTGTGTTAATGGTTTGTGGGGTCACATTTAAATTTTACGCTTTATTTGCTTAAAATTTCACGAATTTATAACAAAGCGGTAATTATTAGCGCATGGGTTACAGACATGAAAATACAATTAAAATTCAGTTTATCGAATACACACACAAAAGCATACACACACATACACGCAACTTGTAATCAAAGTATCCTAATGTAATGTGGCACATGCAAATATTTTTTTAAATGAGTGTTGCGGTAAGAAAAACATAACATGAATGTATCGTTTATTTATTGTGGCTTTTATCAACAACCAGCTGTAAAATTATAAGACATTTATAACGGAAATCAGTGATTACATTTAACCAAAGAACATTTAATTTAAAAATAATTTCAACCAGTTCTTGTAAATGCAAATGTAATGAGAACAAACTAAAAGTAATGCTTTTCATGTGTAATGAAACAAAATCTGAAGCTAAAGCTGATAAGTATTCCTAATTATTAAAAAAAAAGAGTCAAAAAGTTTATAAAAAATTAAGTATTCAGTAAAATCAAACTGGTGGCATATTGAGCTCAGCATTCAATTGAGTTCGATATTGAGTGCCATAATTTGGACCCCAAAAATTATTTTCAACATTGTGTTAAGTATTTGGAAATCTCAAAAAAGTGTGCAGTTACAAGTAAACTTATCACAATGGACCCACTACAAGAGAAAGTTTTGATATTTCAAGTGATTATAGTTTTTGTTAAGACTACATATAAGTTCCAGCAAAAAATTACACATTACCATCGGAACTACTTGTTACTTTTCTGAATAAGTTATGGTTATTAATAAACCTGTAGACCTGTCTGGCCATTTAGTACCACAGTTTTTGCAATATCAGACATTTCATGTATTAATTTTCAGTTTTTTCACGTCATGCGCATTTGAAAAAAATTTATCTCAAAATAAGAGAATTATCCAAGATTTTTATAGAAAATATAAAATTTTAATGTGCGTATTGCTACGACCTGAAGAACGCAAGATATGCAATCAACTAATTGACTTCTTTAAATTGTTTCCCTAATTTCAATTTGACAAAACGACTTCCTTCAGAGGCTTAATATTAATATGAAAATTTAAACAAAAAGCTGATAAATAACATCTGACACAAGAGTTTATCTACGTTTAGCAAATTTTTAACAATCCGCTTTCGATAAAACTGCTTCTTTTAAAAGAAGTCGTTTTGTCAAGAGAAAGTTTGAAAACCATTTTCTAATTTAATCAAAACAATTTTAAGAGAACTACTTGTATGGTAAAAGTTTTTTTTTGTTTTTTTTTTTTTTTTTTTTTTTTTGACATAAAGTCTGAATTGTGATTGTTATAGTTTAAAAAACTATTTCTTTTAAAGCTTTTAAAATGAAGAATTATATTACAAAACGCTTATGAAGTATTTATATATATGAATCTTAGGAGCAAAAAATAAAATTTTGTAGAAATTCAGTTCCAGTTTCCAGTTCGAGTTTCACAGCTCTTTCGCTATTGATTTAAAAAGAATACGTTTTGTTAGCAAAATAATTTCAACTAATTTCTGCGATAATAGAAAACTTTGTTCGAGAATTAATACTGGAAACTTAAAAATTCTGAGCATTTTATTGCAATTTCAATATCAATAGCCAAAGAAAAAGTTTTACCTTATAACGAAAAAAATTAATATGAAAAATAAGATTAAACCATATCTAGAATAATTTCAACTATAGACTAAATAACAGAACTTTTTATTCATGTCAAATTCATGACAAAAATCATTGAAAAACTTTAATAAATATAAGAAATCAAGCAAAATATAAAAAAAAACCTTGACGAAGGACAAACTAAAATAAATATCTACATCTGGTTGGGTAATTCAATGGACTTTATATTTATCATTATTATTACTATAATAAAAAGAAAAATAAAACATAGCTGTGAATGAATGAGTTTATAAAGGGCAAGTGTCAAAAACTGCCTTCAAAATACATTTAGTGTCAAATTTCTTATGTGTCTTGTTTCTCAAACAAATGAAAATTTTATGCAAATAATTTCATGAAAAATTTCAGGTTGTAAATTCAGTCAACGTAAGTATGTACACACACACGCACATATACAATTTCACACAAAAGAAGTTCACACGCTGCTCAATAACTATTTATTTGTCACATTCGTCACAAATTTTATTTAGTATTATAATTTTGTCACACAAAGATTATGATGAATTTTAGGAGCAAACATTTTTCAAAATGTGTAATAAAATGTCGTAGAAATTCAGTTCCAGTGCGTATGTTTTATATTTCCTCTAATAAAATATTTCAATATCACTCATACGCCACAAACCACTTTATTTCCTTACAAATATAAAATAAAAAGATTTCAAATAAAATAAAATACAGTTAACACCGGATATAACGAACTTTTCAAAATTTTCACAAGGTCTTAAATTATGATGTAAAAGAAAATTTATTTTTTGAATAATTTTAGTTTATATTTTAACTCCCGACCGAAAAAATGGGTGTTATAAGTTTGCAGTGTACGTCTGTGTATCTGTAGGAGTACTCGTACAGACCAAGGTGACTTGGCCGAGAGTGTTCTTAGCTGTGTTTGAAAAAATTGGTCCAGCCGATTAGATATATCGCAAGATTTTTAAATTTTTATCATTTATTTATTTATGTTAATATCGATGGTTTCATATAAAAAAGGAGTATTTAAAATTATTTCAAAACAGCATTTTTAGCGTTTTTTGGTAGCCGACGATAGTTACATCCTTCTTAAAGAACTCAATAAGTAACAATTAAAATTAAAAAACATATGGCCACTTAAGAAATTATTCTTGCGTGCCAATATTCTAGTTTTTATTCAGTTTTTTCCTTCTCCTATAAAATACCGTAAATTCAAGATACGCCGTTGTCATATTAAGCCAGCGATATACTTTTGTCGAACTAAAATTTTTATAAGCTCATAAATATTTTCTCATCTCAGAATTAGACTTAAGAATGTTAAATATGCTTTTTACTGAGAATGTAATAACTAAGTCCTAGGCCAGCTTCGATTCGTACAAATTTATCTAAATCGGCCTTAAATAGCTGCTTTGTTAAAACACTCGAATTAGTTCATACAAATTTTATCAATTTAAATAAACATACCTTATTTATTCTGATAAGGAGAAAGGTTAAAAATTCCAAAATGCTAGAATAAAGAAGACCAACTCGTAGTGCTGGTAAGTATAGAAATATTTTAGAAATATTTTGTTTACTATATTATTAGCAACTATACTTTTGAAATTAATTCCGAAATAGTTTATACATAACGCCAAGATTCATTTGCACTCATACTATTCTGGCATAAATTTAGAATAATATTTTTGGTTTGTTATACGTAAACACCAGTTTAGTATTAAGATTAATTAAAAAAATTTTACTGCGTGTATAACAATTTTGGCCTTATAATGAGATTTTATATAATCAAAATATTTTATAAAATATTTGCCCCGTCTAACCATACCTTTCATAAATACGACTCAGCACTGAATAGAAGGCAAAAACAAAACTATTTTGTACATAAATTTACATTTATAACATTTTTACACCAATTTACGGTAGTTTTTGTGCACAAAAATAATAATGAATAAAAAAACTTTAAATCAGAATAAAAAGAACAATAGTAGAACTCATAAATTTCTGGAAATAAATTGAAATAAAACAAATTGAGGAGAATAATGAAACGTGTTTTCTCGTCATTTTGTACAAAAATAAATTGATACAATTAGATGTTGAAGTATTTCCGTTTTTAGCAACTGCAAAAAAGGAATTTTGCACTAATAATAATAATAAATATGAAATGGGAAAGAACACTATATTTGAATTTGCTAGGCGAGAATATAAATAATATAATATAACATTTAAGATAAGTAAGCTAAAGGATATAAGGAAAAACTCACAGAAGGATGAATTTACACCGAAAATGTACATTTTATAAGAGGTGATTTTCCTAATGTATTTTCTTCCGCTGAATTCGAAAATCAAGATTAAATTTGAATGGAAAAGTTTTCCAGATATTGTAATATATTTATTTTTTTCGACCTTTTTTTACTTGACAGATCATATCTCAAGGTAGAATGTCCGATTGGGTCGTTCTTGGTATTCAAATGCAAGCTATTGAGATGTCAAATAAATATGTCTAATTAGATCTTTAATTCGTAAAGCGGTTCAAAATATATCGATGAAAATAGCATAATGTAATTTTCATTTCTGTAAAAAAATTAAAAATCAAAAATTTTATTTTTTTCTGCTCACAAAAATAAAAATTATTAAATAACCCGAAAAAATAGAAATCAGAAAAGAAAAATTATTTCTATTCAAAAATATAAAAATCATAATATAAGAATTATTTCTGCTCCAAAAGAAATATAATAATCAAAAATAAAAATTATTTTTGCTTAAAAAAAATTAAGAAATTAAAAATTTTAAAATCATTCAGATTTTTGAAAAATCTAGTTGAAAACCACTAAAATGGTTTGATTGTTTTCTTGTTGTGATTTTGTTTTTTTTTTAATTTAAGAATAATTATTATTTTCGGTCCCTGCTTATAGTTTTTGTTGTTCTTTCTGGCGGACGTCTGCATCGGCTTTAATGTTTGTGTGTTTGTATATTTCTTAATACTAGAAGACAGAACTTTGTAATAATTTATTATGTTTTGGATATATCTTTAGTTGCCATCAACATCATATTGTAGGTTTATGTGCTTGTGTTGACACTGTTTTTTGTGAAATCATTTGTATACTTTCGTAGCAATATACATATGTATATGTCAGTTGATTCATGATTATATCTTCTATCAGATTATTGTCAAGTACACCTGTTGCCAGGTGCATTCATATATGGCTGGAAGAATTTTGTTTGGCCTTTTAGAGCCAAAGAAATTACAAATATGTACGTCATGTATTTAAGTCAGTGCACATTCACTCTCTCACTTATCCTTGGGATCAACTGTGTAATTCGAAACAAAATAAATTGCTTTCAAATTTTATGCTTATAACATTTAAATACGAAAGTATTTCCTTTCGTTTCGAATTACAGAGTAGATCCCTTTATATATATACAGGGTGTTTTTTTAGAGGTATAGAACTTCGAATTGAAATAAAACACAAGAAAATCGTTTTAATGTCCATCAATTTGGCTTTATTGGAAGGATAATTTTATGCCATTATTGTTTAAATATGATTTCGTGCATGTGGCCGCCGCGGCTGCCTCGAATAAAGCCAATTCTACAGGTCCAATTTTCAACCACTTTTTCGAGCATATGGGGCCGTATGTTGGCAATAACACCACGAATGTTGGCTTCCAAGTCCCCTAACGTTTCTGGTTTGTTGGCGTAGACGAGCGACTTCACATATCCCCAAAGAAAATAATCCAATGGTGTCAAATCACACGATCTTGGTGGCTAATTGACAGGTCCATTCAGCGAAATTATGCGCTCATCGAATGTTTCCTTCAATAAATCGATTGTGACGTGCGCTGTGTGGCATGTAGCGCCGTCTTGTTGGAACGACAACTCATCCACATTCATGCCATCCAATTCGGGAACAAAATAGTCGGTTATCATGGCTCTATACCGGTCTCCTGTGGCGAATCGATTCATTCGGGTCCTCTTCAACACTTTGCTCTACAGCGGCAATTGTTTCTTCGGTGCGCACTGTTTGACGTCTCTGCGGATGCGTATTATCACATAGAGTAAACGTAGTGCGAAAACGATCCATGGTTAACCGAATTAATTGCTCTGATGGACGATTATGTCGACCATAAAATGGACGGAGCTTGCGGTAAACTTCGCGAACTGAACCATTATTTTCGAAATAAATTTGCACGATTTGCAAGCGTTGTTCTTTTGTCAACCTGTTCATGATGAAATGGCAAACCAAACTTTATTATTAATCACTTGACAGCTGACAAAATGGCCGCCAGTTAAAAAAGTGATGCCAACTTAAAGTTCTATACCTCAATAAAAAACACCCATTATATATATAATGGAAATAAATGCACCTAACTTTTGTTCTTATATTTATCGCTGTCGAACAAAACTCCTTCTCTTCGCTAACTTCTCCTTAAAATACTTAACTTATATTTTTCTATTTATCACTATCAATCAAAGTTTTTCACTTCGCTATCTTCTCTTCAAAGTACTTTCAAAAGCATTAAATACAATACAATCAAAAAAATCAAAACTATCAAGCAAATTGTAAACATCAATGTAATTTAACACTATAACAATTGCAATTGCAATTATAATAAAAACGTCAACAACAACTATTGGCAACATTTTGAACATTTCGGTACATTTGCCCTGAAAGCATTAACATTTTTATTGAACAGTATTTTATTGTTGTAAGCTGCTCGTAATGGCACAGAAAAATGCACAAAAACCTTTAACCGCATTATTATTCCTGACATTTGTGAACTTTTTTTTCAACTACACAAAAGTCATACACTGAAAAAATTTGTAGAGAAGGATTGAAATGAAAGGCTTATGACTCTTTAAGAATTTGCGTGATTTTCTTTACATTTTAAAAACATATCAAATTTGCTTCCAAATTTGACGGAAAAGCTTTTAAAAATTAATATCAAAACGAGAGAATATGAAATATTAAAAAATCCTGGACTAAATAATTATTCGAATGGTTAAAAATTAACCACCGAAGGTCATAAATCGTTGGTCACAAGCTAAAATAGCGTAAGTCGGAGAAAAAGAAGAAGTTTTGGAGAAAAAGCTACTTTAACGTATGAACGCAATTAAATAAAAAGCTACTAGTGTTAAATTTTTATAACACCTGAATACTTTATTAACTCATCACTGGTATTTAAAACTTATACGATGCACAATGTTAAATTATTCATTGCTGGAATACCACGATGTTAATTTCAGTGCTCTTTAAAATATTTTAATACTTGGCATACAGCAATCAGCTACCGTATTCTGTAACTCGCTAAAGCTAAATATCTATCGATAAAAATATATCAAATAGATTTATTGATTTTCGGCTAAAAAATTGCTAAATCAGGCAATGGATAAAAAATTTCAACAGCTGATATTTTACTGGCTTATGTAATTACCAAACATTTTTAATTCTGTATTTGTTCAGCATTTTAGCGATTGAATTTAGCTTAAGCTTTAGTGGCTTACAGAACAAAGTCCTGCACAAGTCCAAGAAGCAAGAACTTTTAAGACATGAGGGATTTTTCAAATGATTTACTGCAGCGAAGTTTTCTAAAACAAACACTAAACAATACTATTGGCAAGACATTTGTTTCAGTTATTGCAGGTATAGGAGTAAAGAAGAAAATACTTCGTGAGTGGAAAATTTGTGATGCTTGCTTATTCATACGCATGGGCGCGTATAAAAATGTTATGCTTGTGCATACGCATACAACTTGTGTGTATGATTTTTTACCTTTCTGCGCACATAAGACCGCACACATGCATTGACATTACTTGTGTGCGCATGCTTTAAAAAACCACCCTTAAACACATAATAGCTTACCACCTACATCTTACACACACACACGTACACTCAAACGTACAATATGCAATATAACAACCATACACGCATTAACACTACTTCTTCTCATTGTTTGTTACGAGCAAGAAGTCTTCACGGCATCGCTTGTTAACACTCATATTCATGAACATCAATACATCCATCCATCGTGCTTCCCTTATTACACGACAGCATTTATTATTTGTTTAGTATAATACATGCTATGAGAATACATTTAAAAAACAAGACATATTTTCGTTTCAAGACTGTTTACACAGGCCTCTATTACAGAATACGGTGGCAGAATAATGTTAGCAACAGCCAGTAACAGCACATTCTACAGGGGTTATGCTTTAAATGTTTACTTCAACATTATCTTGTATGATTGCATGTATTTCTTAAGAACATTTGTATTAGGTCTGTTCATGTATATTTTCGGATATTATATAGGAGAAAGTAAGAAATTAAAATTATAAGATTGATTATTAAATTCTTGTTTAAACTATAATATGATTTGTTGGGCTTTTAATTTTTTTAAATAAAACCTCTAGTTGTTTTAAGAAACTCTTGGGCAAAAGTTCGCTGATGATATGTATTAGGATCAGTGAAATGCACACAGGAACTAGCTAAGATCAAAAAGTAATTTGTGGCATAGTTACTGCGTTAAAAAGTTTTAAATTTAATTGTAACTATTCCCAAAGATAATAATAAGATATGTACACATTTTCGTTTAACAATTTTCCCTAAATTCCAAAGCTATTTTCGTTCAACTAGCAACAAATTTCCAAATCTTCAACCAAATTTCATAATAAAGTGAGTTCATTTGCGACTTTCGTGTATTTAAGTGGGCCAACAGCCTGCGAACCATTTTAAATAAAAAAATATATATGAAAAGTTTTCAAGCACAAAAAAATAAAATAATTACTTTTTTAAGCATCACAAACAACTTTTAGTTGCTAAAGTCATTTAACACAAATTTTTTCTGTTGCTTTCAAAAAAAAAAAGCTGCCGTAAACTGCAATCGATTGTTGAACAGAAATACAGGCAAAGACACACAAATATATATATAAAGAATTGTCTGTATGTATATATTAATGCACACCTGCTAACAAATAATGTGTGAGCTTGCTTTTTAATACATACATGCATACAAAAAAAAAGCTCATCAATAAAATAATAGCTGAAGTGCCAATTTAAGCAATCAACACACATACAAAACGCAGCACAATTGCACTAACACACACACACAAATACAAAAACACCCACACGTACAAAAAATCAGTTGCACAATACATGCAATTGGCTGCTGCACTATCCCATTTAAAAACAGAAAGCCATTAAAGATGGCATGAAAAAATATTTCATTGAATTTTATACAGAATTTTTACTTGATTCCTTCCATTTGCGTTTTTAACTTTGAGTTGATTTTAACTAAAATCCATTCTCAATTCCACTGTGGTCACCGAAGTCAACTAAACACACTTGTTCACTGCCATAAAATACTCGTGCAGTACATAACTGAGTTCACAATTGCGAGCAGTGAGGTCCAACATGTTTTTCTTAAGCTTTTAAAATTAAAGGAATTCTTTAAAATCTGTAGGGCTTTAATAGTGTTTTCACACTGACTGGGTTTTAATAAAAGTTGGTTTTAACGTTAAAAATAACTGTTAAAACCTGGTTTTATTATACAAATTGTTTATGTTAAAACCAACTTAAAACCATTTTTGAATTGGTTTTAATTAAGTTTGTTTTATGAAATGCAAACTTTTTCTAGCTGTGCTAAATTCAGTGCTGCCAAGCTCAAATGAGTAAAAGCAGCCGATAATATTAATTTCTAGTGAATAAAAATAGATGTCGCTTGAAAATTTTTAAACTTAAAAATGGATGCAGCAGCAACAATAATAAAAAAATTATGGAAAAAAACAGTTTTTTTTTAAAGAAAAACATCGAAAATATTTTCATTGACTTCTGGGAAGTGAAAATATACAGGGTGTTTTTTTTAGAGGTATAGAAATTCGAATTGAAATAAAACACAAGAAAATCGTTTTAATGTCCATCAATTTGGCTTTATTGGAAGGATAATTTTATGCCATTAATGTTTAAATAATGTTTAAATATGATAATACAGGTCCAATTTTCAACCACTTTTTCGAGCATATGTGGCCGTATGTTGGCAATAACGCAATGAATGTTGGCTTCCAAGTCCCCTAACGTTTCTGGTTTGTTGGCGTAGACGAGCGACTTCACATATCCCCAAAGAAAATAATCCAATGGTGTCAAATCACACTATCTTGGTGGCCAATTGACAGGTCCATTCCGCGAAATTACGCGCTCATCGAATGTTTCCTTCAATAAATCGATTGTGACGTGCGCTGTGTGGCATGTAGCGTCGTCTTGTTGGAACCACAACTCATCCACATTCATGCCATCCAATTTGGGAACAAAATAGTCGGTTATCATGGCTCTATTGCTGTGCACGGTGGCGAATCGATTCATTTGGGTCCTCTTCAACACTTTGCTCTACAGCGGCAATTGTTTCTTCGGTGCGAACTGTTCGACGTCTCTGCGGATGCGTATTATCACATAGAGCAAACGTAGTGCGAAAACGATCCATGGTTAACCGAATTAATTGCTCTGATGGACGATTATGTCGACCATAAAATGGACGGAGCTTGCGGTAAACTTCGCGAACTGAACCATTATTTTCGAAATAAATTTGCACGATTTGCAAGCGTTGTTCTTTTGTCAACCTGTTCATGATGAAATGGCAAACCAAACAAAATATTAATCACTTGACAGCTGACAAAATGGCCGCCAGTTAAAAAAGTGATGCCAACTTAAAGTTCTATACCTCAATAAAAAAACACCCATTACTATATGGCTAACATCGTTTCGTCGTACATTCGTACGTATTTAAAGTCGAAAAGAGATCAAAATAAAATAGATTTTTGTTCTGACTATTAGCCTAATTTATGGCCCCTGATTAGCTCTATTGATGGTACTAAATCCAATTATAACCAATTTTAAGCTTTAAAGATAATTTCAAAAAACAAAGAATGTCGCACGAGACAAAAAAAGGAAGTAGGTTTTGTAGCAAATAATTAAATTCTTATTTCAGCGAAACCTGAAACAATAAATTAATATGACTAATTGTAGAAATGAGGTGAGTCAATGTTTCTTAAAATGGGCTAGATTTTGCTAAAAAAATATGAATAGAATTTTTCTTATTTAAATTTAATTATAGTCGTACGGGACATGGCGTACGGGACATTTTGTTCCATCATGATGTTCAAATATTTTCTGGTGCTTTTTTGGGAAATTATGAATAAAAAATTAAAAAAATTAATCAGGGCTATTCGAGAATACGCGCTTCACCTCTTCGTCGTCGAGCGTTCACTTTCGACAGTTCGACATCGATAGATTCTAAAATACGTGCGAAGAAATATCGTTTTCAGTAATCGATTTTTTGTAATCTCTTATAAAAACATCAACAACATTGAAAACAGCTGACTTGTATGCAGAAAAAGTTGAAAGCAAAGAGGGATTTAAATAAATAATTAATAGAAAAATAAATAATTAATAAAAAAAGTAACAGTATAAGTGCTAAGTAACTTAAAAATAAACAATAAATAGTGAAAGTGAAATTATTTAGTTGTTTTATTTGTTTTAAAAACGTGTTTTCATATTCGAAGAACCTAAAAAGTACTTAATTGTGTTATAGAGCCTGGCCGAATCCCATTAAAGCTTGATTAAAACACTGGTATATCCAATATAAACACTTCGTATTCCTTTTTTCTTTATTTATTTATACTTGACGCGCTAAAATTGTCGTCGAACGAATATGACATAGATTCATGGTGACCAAGTATTTGAGAATAGCTCCAATGTGAAAGAATCCATATGTTTTCTATCACTCATCTCAAACGAAGTATTTTAGAATAGCAAAAAGTGAAAGATGAGCGTATTTGTGGTGAAAGTGACTTCCCTAATAGACCTGTATATTAAGTAAAATAGAGGTATTCAATGTGTTTATTATAACATAACGACGATTTTAAAGAGAAATGAAGAATGAAATGAATAAGTAAATAGATTTCACAAAATAGGCAAAATTAAATACGAATAGCATTGGGTACATTAATTATATTTTTTTTTGGAATATGCAGTTTTAGCTGCTTTCACTTTCTGATCTTTGCAACAGAAGAAGTGCAATTTAGATATGTGTGGTATAATTTTTACGTTTTTCTACTTTCGTTCAAGTTATATAAGGAAGAGTACATTTCAATATTATCGGATGGTATAAAATACATTTTAATCCCTTGATAAAAAGAAAATGCATCGCGTATGATAAAGTTTTTTGACTTTGCCTTTAAGTATACGTTCATACCGCGTTTTCTCTTCAAAAACTTCTTAATATGCTTCAGCTAAAAAGCTTTTGATTTTTTCCTAACAATACGGGATCTTTCTCGGCTTTTTAATTTATAGTTTTGCAATTTAATTTTATTTTCTTTTCATTTTTCTCTGTACCGTTTGCAATTCTCTTTTTATCAATTTATCTTGACTTCAATAATTGAATTATAGAATGCTCTTCAAAAATAAAAATTAGTTATTAAAGAAAATGTTTTTTTAGTACTTTTAAATTTCTCAGTAGCAATGTCGTACGGGACAAATTTTGCACAGGCGCCTAGTTCGCAATTCTTTTTATTTTCAAAATATTTTTTTTTTATTTTAATTTCTACAAAAATTTCAGTTTTTAATCATTACATGATTAACTTTCTTGAAGCATTTTCGATGTATTGATACAAAAGGCTGTTTTTTAATGTCGTACGGGACAATAAATTAACGGAAATGCAAAGCAAAATTTTATAACAATTTTTCATCGCATTAAATCTTATGCATTACTTTCTAACTCCTGATATGCTTACAGAGACCTAAGAGAGAAAAACTCAATCTGTAGCGATTAGCGCTACAAAATAAAAGTGGCTCTTAAAATTAAAAAAAAAATATTGAAAAAAAAAGTTTCACTTGCTTGACTTTGGACATGAATATCCCGAAATGAGTAATGAATAAATGCAAAAATTTTGCAAATTTATTAAATTTGATTGTTTTCTTTAAAAAATGTTAACAAAAAAGATTCAAAAACTTTTAATTTTTTCGTCTCGGTAGACTTTCTGAGAGAAATGCCCATACACAATAACTTGATTTCCAAGCACTTTTTCAATTTAATTTTAAAATATTTATTTACAAAATTTAAAATACTTTCCATTTTACAAAGAAAAACAGTTATTGTACAGTTTGTCAAAGAAGTGTTATAAAAATCAGAAATAAATACAGCAACAAATACACGCCTTTCTGCAGGATAATTATTTAATGTTTGAGCAAAGGTATTAGACAGTCCGTGAGTTAAAACCTGAATTTAACAAACTTGCAGTGTAAATGCAAAATCAGCTGTTTATAGTTTTAACATTAAAGCAAGGTTTTAACTTTCCGTGTGAAAACTCTAAGAGAGTCGTGCAACATTTAAATTGATTTATTAACATATAATATAAGATAAATAATATATTGCTCACTTCTTCAAACAACGTCATAACTCAAAAAGAAAAATTGTTTGCCAGAAATCGATTTTAAGGTTTTCAATTTACACAGAATTTGCGTTTTTTAAGTTATGCCGTTTTCGGTGTTATTTTTTTCTTGATAATTTATTTTAGTTCAGCAATTTTAATTTCAGTTTTAAAGATTTTTTTTAGTTTGGTGCTTCTCTCGTTTTTAGGGCTTTGGCGAATTTTATCGGCTTGCCTTTTTTTAATTTTGGTGATTTTTTATTTATTTTAATTTGAAGTTTTTATTCATTTCCGCGATTTTTTTTTTGGTTTGGTGATTTTATTATTTTAGGATTTAAACTTTAATTGGGAATGTTTTTTAGTCATTTCGTTGATAAACCAAATTAGACGTGAGGTGATGGAAAATCATTATTTTTAAAAAAATATTAATTTTTCATTAACACAAGATTTTATTTTGGCAAAAACCTACTACGACCCAAACTATTTAACATTTTAAGCATCGCTGACTACAGACAACCACGTTTTACAATACGAATGAAATTTTTGAAAATTTCACCAGCTAACTTCATTTCAATTCTATAAAGTTCGTGCAGTTCTTTTTTATTAGTTTATCTATTTTTATATTTTTTGTTTTTATCTCTATGCTGCTTCATGTGTTAGTTAACTGTTAGATTTACACAAAAGATTTAACGTTTGTTTTGTTATAAAACTCTTAATGTTTTTTTTGCACAAAGTATATACGAAATCAAGATAACATCGAAATTTTAAAAGAATGATTTTAGCAATTTGCAGAAAACTATTTTTTTAAGGCTTCAAATATATTTATTTAAAAGTTAAAGAAATCTTCATTGGCAAAATTTTTTAAGGACATTTTTATATGTTTGTTTTTTCTTTAATTATTGTACAATTTTGCTAGCGTAAGTAAGCAGCTTAATTTCGTTTTAATACCTTTAAGTTTGCTGCCACTCAAGTTAAATACTTTTTAAATTTAAGCATGCAGGATTAAGTAATTGATTTATCTATCATCTTAGTTGCCATGACACAGTAAATTTCTTCCCACTTTTCTTTATCAACAACTTCAAAGTACGATGCATTTTATTCTATATTAATCTCTTGTTTATTTATTGTTTTCATTTTATAGTATTTGTTGACAACACTTGACCTCCTTTGTCTTAACATATACATATATCGTCATATAAAATACAAAAGGTCGTAAGTACACTTTCTACTTTTGTTTACAGGATAAGCAAAAAAAACATTATAAACTTAAAGGCTTCATTAGTCTTTACTTTCTGTTGATGTTCTGTACTGTACCGTTCTGCTTCTAAATTTGAGTACTTACTTTTTCTTTAGTAACTTATCAGCTGTTTTTGACCAGAAGGGTCACAGTTTTCCACTAAAGTGATTAGTTTTGCATCGTCCATTAATATAATTTATTTTTTTCTTTTATAAATTATTTTTTTTAATCTCCAAAAACACAATCACAATTTATTTCAAAATATTTTTATTTAATTTATGCTGTTACTTACAATTACTTAAAAATTTTTGATTTTCACAGGTTGAACCGAAACAGAAAAGAACGAAACAGAAAACCTAACGACTTGTATTATATTTCTATAGATAAAAAAGAGTCAGCTGATTCGTAACAGAACAAAAAGTAAAGACTAATTCTGGCTTAAGACTTTTTATTAAAGGCTAAATTGAAAGAAGAATAAAAAATAAAATTTTTTAAGATAAGTGGGTAACATTTCAAGGAATGATGCATATATCTTATTTAATAACATCATAGTGAATCAAAAAATATATACTGATTTTTTTTGGTGGTTGTGGCATTTTGGATTTTAGCTGACGATATACTTTTATGCATAGTTTCCGGGGAATAACGTTGGCAATATGCAGTAATTTTTTAACAAACTACAATGTAGTTTGTATTTATTTATCTCTTTATTTTGGTAGTAATAAAAATTAAGGAAATACATAATTGCTTAATTCAAAAAACCTCTTGTATCTTTGTATGGATTTTATCTATGTATTATCATACGAAATACAATAGTGTAAAATTTATTGTTTGAAATGTTCATATAAAAATTAAATGAATTTGTTTTATGTTTTTAACAGCTGTTAAAAGCAAAATAAATGACAACACTTGACAGTAGTCTATTAACAGGTGGTGGTGGTGGTGACGGGAACAGTGATGCATTTCATATAACTACGAGGGAAGTTCGAAAAGTCACTGACTTATTGATCCGCCCACAGTTGTTTACCCCTCTTACTATTACAAGACTTAACAGGAATAAATTATATTAAATTTACAAAATAAATTTCTACACGCGACAAAACAAATACACGAAATAAAGAAAAATAAAAACAACAAGTATCGCGAAAAAAAGAAACACTTTTTTGAACATTAACAGGTGTTTATAATTGTCCCTGATCTTTCAAAGTAATCGCTCATATTGTGCAATATTTTTATTCAAAAATGGCTAATAATAAATACTATGTGCAAATAAAACAAAAAATAAAGAATGATTATAATAAAAGTGAATCTCAGTGATGTCGATTTCAACAATGGAATTAATCAGTGTTATTTCACGCTTCATAAGTAGTTTTTGATCCTACACAAAGGTGGCCTAACGCAGAAAACCAGCCAACGAGGCGACCAGGAAATAATCGGATTAATAAAAAGGAATACCTTTATATTAGCAAGATCAATTACAATTGAATGTTTCAATAAGATCCATCTAAAGAAAAGCTGTTGAAGAAGGATTATAATCATGCCGCAGTGCAAAACCCTTTAATTTCTGAAAAGAATAGACTAGCACGACTTGAATTTGCAAACGAAAACTGGAGCTCAACACAATGGAAGACCGTACACTAAAAAAAAGGAATAATAGTATTAAGATTTTTTTTTCTAAATTCAAGTAAAAAAAATTTCTAAGTTTAATAGCTAATAAATCACTGAATGTTTAAACATAGTTTAAGTTAATTTTCACAAAAAATTAAAATTGATTTAAATACACTTTCATTTTTTCAGTGGCTAATTAAAGTTAATATCAAATTACGTTGAAAGTATGGTAGCACTACAATAGTTCCAAATATTATGGAAAGCTTTCCAAAGAACAGCTGTTCAATATAAATAAGAAAGTTGATTTATCAATTTGCAGAAAAATGAAATAGCGAAAAACACATTTTATGATACAAAAAGAGCATCAGAATACATTTTTCTATATATATATTTCATTATATGAAAATATGTGTTACATTTGTTGTATATTTTCGAATATTAAACGAAATTCATTTTAATACGACCACATGATGTTCATGTACATGCATTCAAAAAACACACACATGCACAAAACATATGGTATATTTGCAAAACTTAAACAACGCTTAAATGCACAATGTTGGCTATCTAAGATTCATTTAATTTTGTGGTGAAAAACAAAATTTTGTGTTTAAATCATATTTAAAAATAAAATACATATAATCATTGACTGATTTATTTGCCCTAAGTAATTTTTTCTAAGTTTAAGTAAATTTAAAAAAAAATTTAGTAAAAATGATCTAATATGAGTAAAAAATAAAAAGTTCATATCCATAAAAATACGCAATAAATTTCTCACATTTCAGGAAATGTTCACTGACTTAAAGAAAGTATTTACTAAGAGTAGGAAAATGGTTAGTTAACTGAAGGAAATTTTATATTAAGGACTAGTCAATTTCGTGTTAAATCAAAAAATAAACTTAAGGAAATGAATTACTCCTGATTAGTTCATGTAATTTGACTTACTTAAAAGATGTAAAAAGTTATACTAAATTTTAGGAATATATTTACCAGTTTTAAGTATTTTTTGTTTGAACTATAGAAATTACTACTACTACTACTACTTAGTAAATTTTTCATATTTTCGAGGAATATTTGAACTTGAAATTTATTTTTCTGTAAATAAAATAAAATTTTAAAAATTAATAATTTCAATGTTTATTCAGGCTGCCTTGTTAGGCAATTGGTTAGAGTGCTTGCCTATCAATCAGAAAGGTTGATGGTGCAATACTTGTCTCCTCTCAAGGATTTTATATGTATGTATGGTGAATTATAATTAAGAATATAATATGAAGATATAATAAATAACATATCATTTGGTATAGAATTTAATTAAAAATAAAAATAAGTACCAGAATTACAGACAAAAGAAATTGGAAAATTTACTAAATTTGAGATCAAAGACGAAAAAAATTTTTTGCAAAGCTCCGAATTTTATGGAAAAATTTTACTTAATTTTAGGAAAATTTTACTTAAATATGAAAATATAATTACTATAAAATAGTTCATTAATGAACTAGAAATTTAGTAAATATTTTACTGGTGTCAAGTAAAAACAGCTTTGACGCCATACGACAACTTTTTTGTATTCAAATTTAGAAAATTTTCCAAAGTTTTCGTTAATTTTTTTTTTTTTTTGAGTGTACTCTTCTCTGAGGAGCCGAAGTTTAATTAAAAAAGTTGTGATGGATTTCCATAGACTCGGACTAATTTATAATATCCTGAAAAATAAAATGCTAGCACACGCTGAGGAGGAAATGCCACTCAAGTCGAGTTATAAAAAAAAGTGTTGAAATGACCTGCGCAATTTCAATCCTACAGAAAATCAATATGACATTGTATATCATAAAATAAATCGGGATAATTGTAAAAATATGAATGCACTTTTCTAGAAAGTACAAATCGCATGGGATGGAAAGGGCAATGCAATTTTTTGAAATCTAATCAATCAATCTAATTGATTGATGCCAGCAGATTTTAGGAAACTATTTGAACTACACAGAAAGAAAAATGCCGTACTAAATTCAAGGGTTTTTCACTTAACTTTAGTACGAACCGTACTTAGAAATAAATAAAAAATAAATTATTATTACCACAAAAATTTGTAAATAAAAAATATTAATACACCGAAAGAATTTTGCTTCATAAATACAAGGAAACAATTTCATTACATTTTTTTCACAAATCTAATGATAATTTCACAAATCTAATAAAAATTTCATGAATATTGTGAAAGACTTTCATTGGAATTGCTTCGTTGGTATTCTAGTTTCGTAAAAATATTTCATTAGATTTATGACAACAATATTTTCTAATTCTTAAGAAACCCCTTTATATTCAAGAAACATTTACAGTTGTTGTTTTAAATAAACATATATAGGTGACTACATACCTTAAAGCAATTAAGTTAAAGATTAAATTCTTTAAAACTAAAAAAATAATAAAATATACAGCAATTTAGAATTTCATTATAGCTATGAAATGTATTCGTTATCCCAATGAAAATTTCATTGTAGCCATGGAAGTATTATAAATTTAATGTATTTCAACAGTTGTCAACCAAAAGCTTGCATCAAAAGTAGTTCTGTATGATTGTTCTTGTACTCTTTGTATGCTTATTTACACATACAGTTTCAATTAAGTTATTTCGTTGTTATAATAAAGTTATTTAATTATTTTTGTGAAGTTATTTCATTATTTTAATAAAATTATTTCATTGGTTTAAAAAAATTATTTCGTTGTTTTAATGAAACTTATTTCGTTGGTGGAAACTATTTCGTTGTTTTAATGAAACTATTTCGTCGTATTAATGAATTTATTTTGTTGTTTCGATGAAGTTCTTTCATTGCATTGATGACACTGTTTAATACATTTGACGACTTAGTTTTCATTAAAATAATTTTAACGAAACTGGTTTCATTAATCCAACGAAGCGTGAAGTTGGTTGAATTTTAATGATTTTTTTCATTGGATTAATTTCGAAATTCATAGAATTTATGAAAATAATTCTTTCAGTGTACAATAAAAATTTAATTAAAAATTAAATCAAATATTTTTTCTTTTTATTAAATGTTAGGATTTCTTTAAACAAGCTAATTTTGAGTTTTTGCGTAATCTGGTTTTCTCAAATCAATATTGTCTTTGGATTATTTCAAGTATGGATTCGTAATTAAATCAGCTTGGAAATACTTAAATTATGGGCATTTTGGGATTAATTCAATATCAGTTTTTCTGACGTGAATCACGTTTCAGGATTAAATCAATTTGGAAATTCTGGATTTATTTTAAGTACGGATTTGGGATTAAATAATCTTAGAAAGTGCATTTGTAAGTTGATTCAATATCAGTTTTCCTGAAATGAATCATGTTTTGGAATTGATTCAAGTCTTATTCAGGATGAAATCTAATTAGAAATTCTTAAATCAATATCGTTTTAAATTTATTTCAAGTACGGATTCGCAATTAAACACATTAGGAAATTCTTGAATCAAGCACATTTTTAGTTTGATTCAATATCAGGTTGCCTGAAATCAATCTCGTTTTGGGTTTATTCGTACTTGAAGGATTCAGGATATGGATAAAATTAAGTATTTAGTACTTGAATTATTCGTACTTGAAACAATTTAAGCAAATCCGTACTTACCGTACTTATGACACCGCTCTGGATGGATTAAAGTACGGTTGGATTAAATTTTATTTTGAGTGTAAGGACTGTGCAACGAAATTCTAAAGAAATTTATTTTTGTAATGAATTATGGGAAATGTGCTTATTAAGATTAAGATTAATTGCGATTTTTAATCATCTTGGAAAAGAATTTCTGTTTATTTTAATTTTTTTTTTTTTTTTGAGTAAATTTAGCTTATTGGTTTTGTAAAGAAATAAAATAATTTGAAATTCAAACCTGTTTTCATTTGTTATTACAATATATTGTATTCGTCAAATGTTTTTCATATGTTTGGTCGCAGACTGTGACAAACAGACGGACAGGTGGACAGATGGATAGACGGACATTATAGGGGGAAAAATAGCATTCCTTTTTACCTTTGGTGCACGGAACTCTAAGAATGAGGTGTGAAAAAAATAATCAAACAAAAACATAAACTCCGAAAAAGCGTTTCGTAATATGGGAATAGCCCCTAATCCAGTTCACCGAAAAAAGTTCCTAACAACCGCGAAAAATTATTTTTTAATACAGTCTTTCCGAACAATACAAAATATCGTTATATCCAGAGAGAAAAAACAGCTTAAAATCAATTAAAACCATATTGCATTAATAAGAAACATTAACGAAAGTCTACTCATGTTGAAATTTCTTATTTCAATATGGAAAAATATTAATTTACAGTATTAATTGATTCATTTTATTTATTTTGAAGTATCTCAATATACATTTTCTATTGTATTTTAAAATTATTGAATTAATGTCACGCATTCTTATTTTTCAAATGCGGCTTTTCCCTGAGTGTATGTCTGTTTTCATGTTACAGACTTGCGACATTTGTGTCAGTGCAAATACTCGAAGTTTTTTCTACTCCTCCGGTTATGTGGGATTTTTTTGAGTTGTGACTTTTTGTGGTTTGGTCTACGATATGCGATATGATATGATATGATAATTTATTATTAATCCTTTTACATTTATTTGTTTTTATTTTTAGTTAAAATAAGATATACAATTTTTCTTTTTAGAACTCAATGCATATTCGTTCTACTCAAACACAATATTTGTAGTTTTCTTAACCTTTTCATAAAAAACAACACAGTTATTAATGTTAATTAGGAACAACATTAACTAAACACGCTCCTTGACCTTCAAACAGTTACTGAAATATTTCTTTGGTGTCTCACTGTACACTAATTTTGCATGTGGTTTGGTATAAACATACTTTCTATTCCTTTAAAATTTTTAAGAATTGTAAAGAAACTAAATTTTGAAAATCTTCCATTTGTTCATTCACTAAAAGTAACCATGCTTGGTTACATATGTATATATGTCTACATATTTACAAATATATATATACACTTGTATATATATACATATATTTTTGTCTTGTACGTGTGTTATTTATGTTCCATCCACTTACTTTTTATTCATATTAACGTGTGTGAAGATAAAATTAAATTTAACTAGGAGGGACAAAAACCAATAAATTTTACAGAGCTCATTCTCAAGGTAACAGAGCACTGTTAAGCACTTAACAGTCCTAGTACAATAAAGGAACATTATTTCGGTAGCGAAATCCAGAAACAAGACTGATGCTATATACCAAAAAATTAATGGAAAATATGGTCCGAGATCTGAATAATGTATTTATACTAATGGAATATAGTTATAACAGATATATCAATAACACAGAAATTTAATTTTAAAAAGGTCCTATTTTGGAACGAAAATGGGTCATTGTAGGAAATAGATGAGTACATATATCCCACTATATAGAAATGGTGCTGCTAAAAATATAATAATTTTGTTTATTTGTAAATGAAAATATATGTTTAATTAAAAAATTCATCAACATTTTCATATAAAATAAGACAAACAAAAATAAACAAACAAAAAAACAAAATTACCATACAAATTTTGACTAAAACAAATAATACAAATTAATTTTTATTGGATGCCCTCATAAGAATTTAACTTCAATTTCAAAATATTACGATATCAGAATTCAGGCTTTGGAACTGTATTTTAGATAAATAGAACGAGATTTTTATTTATAATTTTTATTGCAATAAATAATAAAATATTGACCAAGAATTTCAAATAAAAATCGTTCCTGTCTCATCTAAATAAACTTTTATACATTGACAATGTTTCTTCAACGTCTATTCGGGACAGAGTCCGTCACAAATAGCAAGACAGATTTTGTATTGAAACTAACGTCGGTAAAACTGAGTAATATATATAAGAAAAACAACACAACATGGAACACTGGAACTGAGGTTTAGATGGCGAAAAATAAAAATAAAAATTTTGACCAACCCCTTGTCAGCATATTAAATTAAAAAAAATTATACGAAGTATCAAAATATGCCCTAAAAGCGTAAGCTATGTTCAAAAAATTCCAAAATATGTTTAAAATATGCGTGTAAGACTGATATATGCAAAAACATGCGTTAAAGCGTAAAATATGCAAAAATATGCACTACCAAATCGATGCCAAAATTCATTAAAAGTTCTGAAACGGATTCATAACTTGTCCCCGCAATAATACATCACACAAGAAAAAACATGCAATTGCATATTTGCGGTTTCCCTGGTCATAAGTATTTAAATAAGCTAAACTACTTAAACTCATATTCCCAGAAGCTTATTTATTTATTTACACATATACATATGATTGTAATTATATACGGAGATAAATGTATTTTCTTAACGTCTTAGGGAGGGTTTATCTATAGCAAAAGTTCTTTTAACAATTGTAACCATCAAATGTGGCAACTTAGTTTTAATTATTTAACTTTGATAGCATCATCAATTCAGTTCTCACCATTTCATTTTTAACAAATTCGCTTATGGAAGGTGTCCCAAAATTTAAGCAAAGTTTGTCCGTTTCGCATTTTCTTATTACAAAAAGAAGACAATAAAAGCAAACCAATTTGATTGGTTATAATTTAGGCTAAACAAAAATATAGTACTTTGCATTTAAACCAAAAACTGCATTTATGTAGCAAAACGGAAAAAGTGCTTAAGTCGAGAAAAGCTAATTTGGAAATAACAGCACCCCTGTATCATTCTTAAAAGAATCTCTCGGTAAAATCTCAATTATTTTATGATGATATTTTTTATTAAGCTATAGCGCAATCACTTGCTGCCTTTCGCTTTTCGATGCATGATTTCAAATGGAATGTTCGCCCTTATTCCAGTTCTTAATATCAACGTATTATTATTATTTTTATATTTTCAAAAACAAAACAAAAACTTAAATATTCATAATATGAATTTCACACATAATTAATAATAATATTATTGATTCTAATTCGAGCTAATTGAATATCTAATTGCATTAGCAGAATTCAATTAGATTTCTAATTGTAAGGGTAAACCAATTTTTTTTTTGCTAATGGCAACTAATTGCAATTAGTTTTACCATTGGAATAAAAATTTCAATTATCTAATGGGAATTAGTTGAAGTAATTCTAATTGTTTAATGAATTAGAGAATTTCACAAAAGAAGGTTAATTAGCAATCATTAGCATTATCTAATCATTATTTAACATCTTTAGTGTTGGATATAATGTTTGGAAAAAAATCGTAAAGCAAATACACGAACCTTCTAGCATAGACAATTAATAATAATTTTTTTAAGGATTCAAAAATGCGGCTTTTTTCAGTCCATAGACAAGACGATACAATCGTCGGACAGAATTAGGGCAAGAAAAAAAATCTTCTTACTGAATTAGGGCATAAGGCCTTGTAAGCAAAATTTTATATGGAAACTTGTTATAAAAACCGAATATTATGCAAAAATATATTTTACTTTAGCTTTAAAGTTTATAGTAGTTGCCAAGCACTTTAAGGCTAACATTGCTTTGTTAAGAAAGTATATGCAAAAGACAATTTTAATTATTTTGTTATTTAATTATAAATACTGGTAACACCACCGTGTTCAACAACCACTTCACAGCTTATGATGTTTAAAATCGAATACAATTTCATTCGGGTATTCAAATATTTTTTTATTTTATTAAATAACTTTTTATTGTCTTGAAGTAAAGCAACATAATTTAAAAAAATATGAGCTCCTAACATGGTAGGAAAACAGATAAGCATTTCTGTGAAGTAAAAGTAAAAAAATATGGGCAACAAAGAATATTTATCACAATTTCTTTTATTCGAATGAATTGAGTATTTGAATATCCAGATTTTATCGATCTAAAAACATATTTGTAGAATTGTATTTATTTTAATATTTTTTTTATGAATTTTACTATGTGTTTCGAAACAGTTGGATAATTTGATGATGATTATTTCCATTGCATGACAAAAATAGTAAATCTAAGCTAAGAGCTAACAATTCTAGCTTCATTTTCAGCTGTAACACGAATCAATATGTGTTATATTAACAAAAATATTTGAGGTACACATTTACATACACATTTTGGAAATATCAACTTAACGTAGTCTTAACAAACGTTGGGAACTACTTTAGAAATTTGATGTTGTAATTTTTTTAGAATACAATACTTAACATTGCTTTGCGTTGTTAAGTTTTTTTTTTGCATAAGACCCTAAATTTTCAATTTCATTTAAAAATTTGCAGTATTTTTGGTGCACCCCTAAATGCAGCACGCATATATAAATATGTATGTTTGCAGCATGAAAGAAGAAACTTTTTCAAATGAATTCTGTTATTTTTATTAAATTTTGTGCAAAACTTTCTTTTCACTTCTTTGAATAAAGTAAACAAAAAAAAAGAAGAAGAAACTTAAGTTGATTGTGGTGCAAAAAGTTATAAAAAAAGAAAAAGTAAACGCAGTCAAATAAATTTATACAAAAGAAATTGTTCCAAATTTGAGCATGTGTTAGTTAGTTAGTTCGTAATTGGTTTAAGATGCGAATGTGTGCGTGTGCGTGTGCGTGCTTAATTTGCTGACAAGCAATTAAAATTTAATCAGAATGCATGCAGCTGAAACTAAACAAGCTTTATGGCATTGATAGATAAAATTTAAATGTATATATAAATTTTGTTTTAAAGAGGAATTGCGGAAAAAAATGTAATAAATAAATCTAAATTATAAAAAATATCCCAATTTAGAGTGATATATTAGCACTAACTAACCATGAACATATGTCAATTGTAAATATTCTTTTCCATCTACACGAACATACATACTTATATTTAATACCACTAACATGTTTTACTATTACAAAAAAATTATTATGGCAAATTACCCCACAGTTCGGTCAGATAGATTGATGTTTAACAACAGCTATTTATAGTTTGAGCTATAGATACTAAATACATACATGTTGTAACGAAGTTTCTTAGGCTGGGGTACAACTCAGCCATGTCCAGGATTCGTCCACAAAAATTTGTTGATTTTTGGGACCGTGAGAGAGAAAAAAACACACGAAATCGATTCAATAACAATATTTCTTTATTACAATTTTTATATAATTAAATGGCCGTCTAAGTGACAACTTCAACGCTCAGAAGGAGCGGTATGTGTATGTAGAGCGCACTTACTATACACGCAGATGCAGGTAGGGTGTGTAATACCACAGAACCTCCAGGCTGCGCATGTGAGAGCGCGAAGAACAGCAAACTAAATATTTACGAGCGGTATAACGAATGCTCGTGTAGAGCGCAGTCACTATGCACGCAGATGCAGGCGAGATGTGTAACACCACACAACCTACAAGCTGCGCGTGTGAGAAAAGCTCAGAAGGAGCAGTGTGACTGTTGCTAGACCTAAACCTTACCTCGCTGACAGCTAGCAGCAGACTCCTCGATTCATGCGGAGATTCCCCTTATATACGCAAATTTCTGCCAACAATCAGTTGTCATAAAACGTAACTTACTAAATAATAGTTGTATAAAAGTGTTAATTTAACTATTTTAATACTTAAATTCACATATGGATGGCGACTCCATCTATATCAAAACGTTAATTTTAAATTGATTTTCAAATCATGAAAGGCAATATGAATAATATTAATGAAATTTATAAATTCATGTATAATTCAATTTATAAAAGAAACAATATAAAATATCATTAAAAAATAATATAATCGGATAGAATTCAATATACAGAACAGATTACAGAAGGTAATTGCTTTTTTCCATATATAAACAAATGTTGTGTGATGAAAACGTGGTGTCCGACTTCCGTCGTTGCAATGTGTCTTCCCATAAGTTTCAAGTAAAAATTGTATTTCGCATTCAATTGCTTAATTCTAGAAATCAAATAATTTCTTCACTAAAATATGATCTACTACCAAATTCGTAAAACTAAATACCAAATTTATTCTATATTAAAATAATTTATTTTATGTTCATCAAACCATTATTGTCTGCATAATAATATAACTTAAACCCAAATTTTAAAATATTTTTGTTAAGAAATAAATAAAATAAAAGTCGTCAGTGTACAACAAAGCAGATCACTTTATTTACTCAACACTAATATTAAAAGATTTTAAATACACAATGTTAAACAATTCAATACTGAAATAGCACGATGTTAACTTCGCTGTTCTTTACACAAGACTGTACGATCAGATGATTGACTGACCAATAAAGCGGGACTTAGGCGGGTCGATCACGCCTCGAATTTATATGCCGTTTTATACCGCTTTTTATAGTTTTGAAATTTTTTTTTTATTTTTTTTTTTTAAGAGAAGTAACACTCAGGAAATTAATGCCTACTACTATTACTAGGTGTTACATTCTTTAGTAAAGAAATAGTGATAGAAGATAGAAGACAGGTAGTGAAGGAAGTGATAGAAGAAAGCTTCATTCTTTTACAACTCTACTGTTTTGCACGCTTTTTAATCATGCAGTGTTGTAACGCCTTCTGGTATCAGATGAGGCGTATTTTTTTTCGAAGCTGTGCTTAGTAGCCATTTTATTAGTTATTTTACTTCGCCGATGATTCTGCTACACAATACCGAAATAAATGCATTTAAAAATATTTTCTTAATTTTTTTTAATGTTAGAAGTGTCATGTCATTGCGTTATATATAGCTAAGCGCTATCACTAGGATATTCATTCAAAAAGGGGGTTAATCATTCGATTAATTAATCGAGGTTTTTGTTCAATCGTTTAATAATCGGTTAATTTCTTCTAACACAATATTTCTGAAAAATAATGTGGTTTAAATCTTTAGGATTTAAGCGATTCTATTCTTTAGTTTTGATAAAACTTGAGTTGGAAAAATCCTTTTATTTATCATAGATGTTGAGAAAATCGAATAGAATCCATTATACAGAAGAGTTAATCAGTCCTTTTCCTGCATTTCTCAAGACATAGAGCTCTGTTTTATTTTATTTTTTAATTCATTACAGTTCTAATTGTTTCGGTTAAATTTGTTAGAACATTTCTTGTCTTACTATTGATAGTTCTTTCTGTTGGGAGGTCATCATCTGACTCATACTGGCAGAGAGATCGGGGACGAATGTTCTGCAACAAGCTCATTTCTGAATTTCTTACCTTTCATTATTGTACTGTATTTTGTATTAGACAGAAATATATCAGACTGTAGGTGCAAAATAATTGAACTCGTCTCTCATTTAATCTAATCCTTAATTAAATTGTTGGCTTATAATAAATTATTAAACAACAACTTAATAATTCCCTCTAGTTAGAGTACCAGAGTCTTTAGTACACTCTTTTATACACAGAAAAAAGGGTTCACCAATTAATATTTTCAATTAAGAATTTAATTGTATTAATTAAATTTTTTATTGTATTAATTAATTTGGCTGGAAAAACTTAATTGATATTATCAAATTGTTTATAGGTGAAAATTTAATTAATTTTTTATTTGATACTACAAATATTTTAATTAATATTCCAAAATCATTCATATTACTTTTTTGTGTGTAGCCATGCTCACAGACTTTGCAGTTTTACTTAAGTTAGGATCACTGAACATACTTCTTTGTGTGTATGAAAAATAATTTCTAAACACTCGCCTCTTGTAAATTAGATGACACATATAATTTTTCACAAAAAAATAAGTTTTAATACTACAAAATATGAAAAATTTTATTTCGTCGGTTAATCGGCTGAAATTAACCGACGTTAACCGTTAATCGAAAAAAGTCAATTTTAAGTTAACCAATCAGTTAATCAAGTAGTAATTAACCGGTTAACCGATTGAATACCCTGGCTATCACTAAGTTTAAATTATCTGTTGGCAAAAAGTTGATGACACCATATTTTGAAGGTGCACTCAATTTCAAAAACTTTGCGATGCCCACAAAAAAAATTGGTCACCAAACTCGCCAAACTGGGTGTACGATCTTACTACCCTTTAATAGTTCTATGAAACCTATACTGTGAGGATCGTGTGTTTTTCCAAAAGTCTAAATTTGTCGCATAGTGTAATATCTGGAATTGAAAGCAACAATTATTCCACAAACACTAGTCGGCACATCTTCATCATCAGTATTCACGTGTCTGATCTTAATGATGATTGGAAAAAAAATAGTTTATTTTCCTTGCATACAATTTTCTAAGAACTTTTCTCTCGGCCCAAAATAAATTGATATTTCCAAATATATCCGAAGGAATAATATAATATTAAAAAATTAATTTAATTTACTAATTTTGCACTGAATCTTATTTTTTACGGAGTCGTTAAAATTTTATGTGAATTTGTGCATATATCCAATTAGTGTAAACATTATTTTCGGGCATTTTAGAATTTTACACAATTTTAATCAGGAATAAGCCCAATTAAGAAATTACTCCTGATTAATGCCCTAATTCTGTTTTTGTTGGAAAATATTTTTTAATTGTTTAGTTTGGAATTATCTTAATCATTATCTTTGGAAATGGTTGTTGTCTTTGATAATGAAAAATAAAAAATAATTGTATTAACCTATTGTAGGAGTCGTAGTTTGTACAAACGTTTTTGGTCATTTATATGTAAACATTTGTTTATAAGCAATGTTTTTATTGAAATTATTAACAACTCATGTACGAACTACGACTCCCGCAATAGACTGCGATTTGAGCATAATTGTCATGTCTTTAAAACATAAAAAGTAAATTAATGTACTACATGATAGTTTGAAAAATATATGTGTCCAATGTTCAATTGGACACATAAAAATATAACCGAATACAATAAAACGTAAAGATTTATTTCCTGAATTGAATTTTAATATAAATTAAATAACTTAAAACTATGAAATTAAATCACTTATTTACTTAAAAACTATTTTCACACAAAAAAGTAATATGAATGATTTTGTAATATTAATTAAAATATTTGTAGTATCAATTAAAAAATTAATTAAATTTTCACCTATAAACAATTTGATAATATCAATTAAGTTTTTCCAGTCAAATTAATTAATACAATTAAAAATTTAATTAATATAATTAAACTCTTAATTGAAAATATTAATTGGTGAACACTTTTTTCTGTGTTGAATTGAAACACTTATTGTCATAATTTCCAATAAAATTTCCAATTGTCAACTTAGCGCGCTAAGTCATATTTGGAAGTAAGAAAAAGGTCATATGAAAAATGTATTTATTATCACTTGAACATTCAATGAAGAAACATCAATTATACGTATAGAAAGATTTAATAAAGTGAAGTTGCGAATCGTACAAAATACTTGTCCGGTTTGGTAATTTGTGAACTACTGGAATCATATACAAGGAAAAGGTGAGTGAGTATCTTTATCATTCTCTAACCCTATTAATGAGAAAAGAAAATAATATTAACCGCATTTATTTCTTTTCCATACCCGACAATTATCATTGCTTCATTGTGAGCAACGATAATTAACAATCTCTCAAAGATTGCACTTATTTATATAATCAGCCGTCATCGCAGAGAGATTTGAATAATAATCGCCCAAATTATTATAATATGAAAATATATGGTTTCGAACAAAAATTAGAAAGCATATACACGAACCTACTAGCACAGACAATAAATAATAATTGTCTCAAAGAATGACAACTGCGACTTCTTTCGTTCATAGAGATGACGATACAATTTTCGAATAATGGGCATACAATTAATTTTAGTTCAATTAAATGTAAAATATAAATCACTTTACAATGTTATTGAATAAAGTGAAAATGTATTATTTTAATCTAAATATATTTGAATGTATTACAGCAAAAATTAATACGACAATTTTTCATCTGCTGGGCATAATTTTTTCTGTGTAATGTTATAAATATGTACGTAAAAATATATATGTATGTATCTAAAGAAGTATGCATGTTTATTCGATTAAAAGAATGCTCTATTGTTTTACTTTAAAAATGAATAAAAATAAAACAAAACTTGATAATAAAAAAAAAATTAAACATTAAAATTAAATTTAACGTTAATCCATAAAATTTAATCAAACGGAAAAATTTTTTTTACGCTTGTATTGTTGTTAGCAATGAAATATGAACTTTATAAACAATAACAAATCCTTATAGCAATTGACAGATTCCTACAGACTATAAATATGTATACTAACCACCCCCCCCCCCCCTACACACCCCATAAATGAAAGTAGCAACAAAGGCATAATGATTAATCACTGGTTGGTTAAAAAAATGGTGGAAAAAAAATTCTAGCCAGACAATAAATAACCAAGCCTGGTCTTATAACAAAAAAAAAGAGTCACGGTCAGTGCCAAAAAAAATTTAATAAAAATTTTATTTGCATAAAATTTATGTACATAGTACATGATATATATGATATATTTTATTTTATGTATACAATACTCTTTAGAACAGTTTAAATCAACATAAATCTCTCCTTTATTGCAATATAGTCATATCCTGAAAAAGTGAGTTTTTGAATTTAATAGTGCTGAAATAGTAATTAGCTGATATAAATAGCTTTTACACTCTCCTCTTACCCAGCAAAAATTACTGCGTCCCAGAAACGTAGTTGTAAAGGAGACAATGTTACAGAATCACTTGCTGTTGCGCATGAATAAGGCATTTTTTTTTGTTCGAGATGAGCCAATTTGGCTGCGAAAAAGTCATGAATTTTTCGCATTACTAAAGCGCGTCTTAGAAATAATACCCAGATGCAAAAGTTATTGGTTTTCAAAATTTTTTGTGATAATTTTCTACTTTATTAGAGCTTTAGCTTTTGGCACTATTTTTAGTGCTTTTTGAAGACTCGTAACGCCAAACTAAGATAAATTCAGTGAAGTGCGACTTTGACCCGCGTACGAAGGGTTCCGTACGTATATGCGAACTTTAGCCTATATAAAATATAGTTTTTGCATTTTATTTCGTTTTTGACGTTTTTTTAATATTTGCGATTTTTTTATTTTGGCGTTTTTTTTAATTTTGGCGATTTGTTTCAAATAGGCGATTTTTTTTTTGGTTTTAACGATTTTTCGGTTTTTGGAGTCTTTTTTCATTTTGGCAATTTTATTAGTTCTGACACTTTTTTCTCGTTATGGTGATTTTTTTCGTTTTTTGGAGTTTTTTATTTTTTTGCGATTTTTTTCGTTTAGGCGATTTTTTTTAATTTTGGCTTAGTGACGTTTCTTCATTTTGGCGACTTATTTCATTTAGGCGCTTTTTTTAGTTTTGAAACTTTTTTCTCATTTTGACGATTTTTTTCGGTTTTTGACGATTTTTTCAATTTGGCGATTTTTTTTAATTTTGGCGATTTTTTTAATTTTGGTGATTTTTTTCATTTGGACGATTTTTTCGAATTTTGCGACTTAAAAATTTGCGATGTTAGAAATTTTTTTAATTTTGGCGATTTTTTTTCGTTTTGGCGATTTTGTTCAATTTTTGGCGATTTTTTTTTTGTTTGGCGATTTTATAATTTTCGAATTTTTTAGTTTTGCCGATTTTGAAAATTTTAAAAGTTTACCTTTTACGGTTTCCAAGATACAGCAAATTGTCAAAATTACATAGCCAAAATTGCATTAACTCATAGAGCACCCTTTAATGTAATTTTTTTAAATTTTAGTGTTAATTGTTGTAGTTTATATAAAAATACACTTATTTTACAAGTGTCAATATACATATGTAAATACAATTGTATGTATATTACATGGGATTTTAACATTTTTCATTGCTCGTTTTGGAACACCCTTTAATTTCTAATTTACATGTATTTCTTGTTGTAGCGGCCAAATTTCAGGTCCGTAGCTCTTACGGTCCTGAGAAAATAGCGTGTGACGGACAGCGTAGCGAAAACAATAGGGTTCCTTTTTTGACCTTCGGTGTACGGAACCTTAAAAAAGCACTAAGTAGTGCTTTTAAACAATTTGTGTATTTCTTAAAATTACTCTAATAAAATTTATTTTTTCAGTGTAAAGCATACCATTTTCATTTGATATACATATTTCATTAAAGATGATACTATTGCGCAAATATAGAATAGCTTAGAAAATATTAATCATTATTTATTAAACTTCACTTGTTTGTCAGGTTAGTGATTTTTACGCTTTTTAGATCGCAAAATTACACTTTTTTATTTTATTTTGATGTGCTTTTAGAGACAAAAAGTTGGCATCACTGTAGAAAAGATAATGAATTTTCTGTTACTTTCTGAATAATGTTTATATTCTACTGTAATCTTTATGTTAAGTTACATTTCTCAAAATGATGTTAATCCTCCTCAATTACAGATGCTTCTTCAAACAGCAACATGATGACATATTAATTTTTATTTCTGCAATTGCAGCACTTTGAACGATTACAATTAAAATAATATCGATTTATAGTTATATTTAATATTACAGTACTCGTATTTGCTGTGTAGGCATTTTTTCAAACAATAGAGATAACTAGTGCAAAATTTGTATTCTGCCGTTCTTATCTTAATTATTTTGCTAATAAATTTATCTTGACCAGCAAACTTCCTAACAAATTTACATATCACTACACACTACAGAACCTTATAAATAAAACCAAATGCTGATAATCTGCAAAAAATGCTCACATCCTGTTATATTTAATTTATTAACCAAACACATTTTAGCAAATAATTTTTCTCTATTATTCTTTTGTAAAAATAAAAGAAGAAGGAATAATATATTGAACACAGTGGCCATAATTTTTGGAAAATGCTTTTTAATGGTCATTGTTAAATTGAATGTAATGTCCTTTAAATTTATGCACCCACATAACAATATATACATACACACATACATATATACACACATACCTTATACATATACATACATGCCTTATCCCAGCTAGCCTTTTCAATAGCAGAAGAGTCTATTGTGAATCGTATGCAGAGCATTAATTTTCAATCGCAGACGAGCTCATATTTTAATCGTGGAAGATGCTTCGCACGGAAGAAACTGTTACTCGTACATGCAGAAAATTCTTAGACAAGAGTAGGTGAAGGTGTTTTTATCAGTCGTAGATGCAATCATTTGAGATTTACTTAGATATTATCTTATAAATCTTTTACTAAGAACATTGAGAATCGTATGAGGCTCCTCAACGTTAATATTATATGAGCCATTGGGATAGTTGTAAAAGAATCATTCGATAACGATTTGTAGAGTAGTAAGAACTCAGCAGACTTTTTATTTTGTGAGTTAAATATAAAAAAAAACAAATTAAATGTTTTAGTATTTATTAACAAAACTTTACTTGGAGAATGTATGATTACTACGTTTAAATTTCCTTTTTTAAATGTCTATCGTTCCTATCTCTGGCGTTCAGAAAATGGTGCTGCAAGAGCTTTGAATGAAACAGATCTATTAAAAAGTTAATTAATTAAAAGGGTGCCCCTGTGGCTGAGTGGTAGCGATGCTAGCCTCTCAGTCCAGAGGTCGTGGGTTCGATTCCCACCATAGACTCTGGGTGTTTTCTGCAGACAAGCTAATCGCTTTGCGGGTTGTGTTTGTTTAAAATAAAATAAATACATTGAATTTATACTTCACTTTAATAAATCTCTAATTCTTGCAAAAAAACATTTGGAACAATAGACCAGATTATAATTGAAAACTTAAATGAAAGCATTAGCGAAGAAGTGAAAAAAAATAAATATCTATAACAATAAACCAGAGCTCGCAATAATCGGTCTTTCTCGTGCTTGTCAGACAAAAAAAAACACTCGTCCTCTGACACGATGCTACACTGTTGCGAAAAAAAACCCTCCAGCTTCGTTCTTCTTTGGCTTGCTCTTCGCTCAACCAACGACCGTTTTTTTCGTCGATCGTTCGGCTCATATGTTCACTCTAGACCCTTTATTTTGTAAGATCTTGGCAAACAGTCTTTTGAGCATGTATGTGTCTTGCCATTTGTTGTTTTTATTATTTTATTTTATAAACATTATTAACCAAAATACATGAAGATTAATTTTCTTTTTGTTGTACACATATTTGCCCTTTATTTTACATTTACACGTCGTTGACGAATAGTTTGATTTACAGATATTTTTATTGTTATTTATTATTATCTTCTCCCTTCCTCTTTAACGCTTTGCCTGTGACGAAATATCTTAGGCAACAATATAAAACAAACGCAACAACAAAAATAAAGACCTTTTTTGCAAACACTTTACTTGTTTTTCTCACTTACTGGCCCTCAGCAGCTGAGCAAGGAACGATTCTGTTCGCATCATGCGGTCAGTAAGAGACCGATTCGTGTGTTACGCTCAACCCATAACCCGGGAGCGTGAACATGATTAAAACGAAAAAGAGGGTTGCTGTTCAGACACTGAGTGATTAAGTCTCATTTTTTAGGTCTTTTGAGTGAGAAGACCGCACAGAGAAATTTGATTGAGCACATTTTGCGAGCTCTGCAATAAACACGAAAATAAAATTAATTCAGTGAAGTGCAATTTTGACCCGCGCAAAAAAGGTTCCGTACGGACACGAGATATGTTATTCAATACGAACTTTAGTAGCCTATATAAAATATAGTTTGGCATTTTTTTCGTTTTTGACGTTTTTTTAATTATTCTTTTTATTTTGGCGATTTTTTTTTGGTTTTTGGCGATTTTTACGGTTTTGTGGATTTTTTTTTTCTATTTTAGCCATTTTTTAGTTTTGAATTTTTTTCTCGTTTTGGCGATTTTTTTCGGTTTATGGCGATTTTCCAATTTGGCGATTTTTTTAATTTTGGCGGTTTTTTTCATTTTGACCATTTTTTTTCATATTAACAATTATTTTGTTACTGGAACCTTTTTCGCGTTTTGGCGACTTTTTTCGGTTTTTGGCGCTCTTTTTTAATTTTTGCGATTTTTTTCATTTAGACGATTTTTTCGAATTTTGCAACTTATTTTAGTGTTAGAATTATTTTTAATTTTGGCGATTTTTTTCGTTTTGGCGATTTTTTTTAAATTTTTGGCGATTTTTTTTTTTGGATTTTTTAATTTTACCGTTTTTGAAAATTTCAAAGATACAGCAAATTGTCAAAATTGCATTAACCACCCTTTAATTTAAATTTTTTAATATTTTAATGTTAATTGTTGTAGTCTATACAAAAAAACACTAATTTTACAAATTTTAAGTGTCAATATACATATGAACATACAATTGTATGTATACTACATGGGATTTTAGCATTTTTCGTTGCTCGTTTTGGAACACGCCTTCATTTTTAATTCTCATGTATTTGTTGTTGTAGCGGCCAAGGTTCTACATACTCTGTCCAAACATCAGGTCCGTAGCTCTTACTGTTCATGAGGAAATATCGTGTGACGGTCAATAGGGTTCCTTTTTTCACCTTTGGTGTACGGAACCCTAAGAAGGACAATAAAATTTTAGATAAATGTATCGTTAATTAAACATTGAAAGATTTATAAGGGAGAGTTAAATGCAAAGTGATCAATATCACTCTTCAAATAATCATCAGGAGATTCGTTGAAAGTGTTGTATATTAAACACTATCGCCTACTAAACAACTCTTGGCTAGCTGGGATGCCAGATATGCACTACAGATATCGATGCTATTGTTTGTATATATTTGTTTTAGACTCACACACACACACACAAGCATTTTGTGGGATTCTTAGCAAAAAGAAAAGCCTAAAATTTAAAACAAACAAAGAGACAAGGCGATAGAAAGCATATAACAAGGACATTTCTACGCTTTTAACAAAACAAAAAAATATTTTTAAAAAAATATATACGACGTTGTCTCGAACTAAAGCGTATTATGGGTCAATTTTATGTGCAAAATTTATGAGTGTTTGAACGTGTTTTTTGTTAAAGCTGTTGCAAAACCAAATGTTAAATTTATATTTTGTGTGTGCACAAAAATAAAACAAAAGCGACTGATATATATACATGTATTTATTTACATTGGAAATAAATTTATTTCAGTCATTTAGCCTTGAACTTTTTTTATAGGTTTTCCTCATCAAAGCCAGGAAAATAATTTAAAACTTAATTTAAACGTTTATGTTTGATATGATTGCCACTGAGCAGTTGTTTCGTTTGTTTCTGTTTTACTTGTTTTCTTTTCCTAATTGCAGTGGTCTTCCAAATTTAATATTACATATTTATTTTATTTGTGTAGTTTTGCGGTAGTTGAAAGAATTTTTTAATTTAATATTTGCCGTGTTTAGAAAGTTTGCAATATTTTGTCAGTATTTGTTATAAGTTCAATAAACATAATTAATATTTTTCTTTCAAGGTCACTGGGTTTGCATGAACTTCTTATAAGACTTCGCAATAATTTATAAAACCTTACTTTCTTTCAATGTTTTAAGAACAAAGAATTGGGGGACATGCAAACATTGAACATGACATGCTATAAAAAAAATTCTTTTGTGTCAATTTTTTCCTTAACATATACTTATCGGACATGAGTAAGTAAGGATTGTAATATTTTCCTTGAAATTGTGCCACCGTATTAATTTAATAATTTTCCTTTTTTGTTTGAAAATTTTACTTAAAATATTATTGAGAAATAGTTTCTTAATCGGACTTAAGTTCAGTAATTTCAATTCTTATTGAATGAAATATTTTTATACCCTTTACCAAAAAATGGTAAAAGCAGGTTTGTCATTCCGTTTGTAATTTCTACAATATTAATAAGCGACACATAAAGTATATATATTCTGGATCCTTATGCATAGGGAAGACGAACAAGCGATGTCCGTCTGTCTGTACGTGAAATCGGTTTTCCCAAGCTCCCAGAAGAGCTAGAGACTTCGTTCTTGGACTGGTGTGTCAGAAATTTTCCGAAAATTGCTATCGAAAATCAGCAAAATCGAGCAGACGGTTTCAGAGCTGGAAAACTCATACTCAATATTCCCATAGAAAATAACTACCGAAAACAAGTTTTCATTACGTTTTTATTAAATTAACTTATTTTATACTTCGGTATGAATAAAATTGGTATTTATAATAAAAAAAAAATAAAAATTTAACAAATTAAAAAAAAGTTTCCAGGGTTGGAAAACTTTAACATTTTAATTAAACATATTTCATGTTTTAGGAAGAAGGCTATTTTCTCAGGAACGGTAAAAGCTACGGGTCTGAAATTTCGACAGTGTATGTAGAACTTTGGTCGCTACAACAAAAAATATATAAAAACTAAAAATTAAAGGGTGTTCCAAAATGAGGGACGAAAACTTTTAAAATCCCATGTAATATACATACAATTGTATGTATGTGTGTACATATATATATTGACACTTGAAATTTGTAAAATTAGTGTATTTTTATATATGCTACAACAATTAACACTAAAATTAAAAAAATTTAAATTAAAGGGTGGTCCATCAGTTAATGCAATTTTGACTATGTAATTTTAACAAATTGCTATATCTTGGAAACCGTAAGAGCTAAATTGTTGAAATTTTCAAAAACAGTAAAACTAAAAAATCCAAAAATTATAAAATCACCAAAAATTTAAAAAAAATCGCCAAAAACGAAAAAAATCGCCAAAATGAAGAAAAACCCTAAAATTAAAAAAAACTCAAAAACCGAAAAAAAATCGCCAAAACGAGAAAATCGTGTCAAAACTAAAAATAAATTTCCACAATGACAAAAAAACGCCAAAAACCGCAAAATCGCCAAAACAAAAAAAATGGTTATAAGAACAAAAATCGTCAAAAATTAAAAAAAAATCGCCTAAATGAAAAAAAATCGAAAAAATAAAAAAATATCGCCAAAACGAAAATAAATCGCCAAATTAAAACAAAAACGCAAAAAACCGAAAAAACTCGCCAAAACAAAAATAAATTGCCTATATGAAAAAAAAATCGTCAAAATTAAAAAAACGCCAAAAACCGAAAAAAATCGCCAAAACGAGAAAAATTGCCTATATGAAAAAAAAATCGCCAAAAATAAAAAAATCGCCTAAATGAAAAAAATTGCCAAAATCAAACAAATTTCCAGAAGGGAAAAAGTCGCAAAAATTAAAAAAAACGCCAAAACCCGAAATAAACCGCCAAAACGAGAAAAAAATGTCAAAACTAAAAAATTGCCACAAAAAAATAAAAAACATAAAATAGCTATATAATAAATAAAAAAATCGCCTAAATGAAAAAAATTGTCAAAATCAAAAAAATCGCCAGAACGAAAAAATCGCCAAAATTAAAAAAAAGCCAAAAACCGAAAAAAAATCGCAAAAAAAGCACCAAATTAAACATAATGCCTAAAACCTAAAAATTGCACAAAAAGTATGCATTTTTTCACAAAATTAATATGTACCTACATGTCTCTTTGCTTATGTATGTATCTCTATACTACATAAACGCACTTTGGTAAAGGGTATATAAGATTCGGCAGAGCCGAATATAGCACTCTTACTTGTTATTAATTAATATGAAATTCTAAAGAAGATAAGAAATATTAAACTGGACTTTATAGCTGGTGGAAATACCGATATTTTTCTGTGCAGCCACGCACTTCATCAGCACCCTAGTCTATCTACTTGGGTAGAGATTCTTATTAACATCAGCTATTTAACTTAAATTTTCAATGAAACGGAATATGGGAAACGATTGTTATGTATACTATTATAAGTATAACCATTCATTTTCTCACAGAGTGAAATTTTGTACGATTTTGAAAACGGACACGTATTTTGCTTCTCTAGAAAATGTAAAACGATAAAAAAAATCATTTTGAAAACGGTCTTAAAATCTTAAGTGAAATTTATATTTTTAATAACTTTAACTCGAAAAATGTGAAAAACTGTACTTAAAATTAATTATAAATATTGTCTATATTAATTTCACTCAAAAAAAATTTTATTTAAATACTTTTAGTATGAAAATTTTAATATTTTTGTAAATCGTATAAAACATTGGTCACAAATTGAAAACTTAATTGATTTTAGTTTGTTTGTTTACTTTCTTTTAATTTGTCTGGAGCCGGACCGATATTGTTGGCGCCGATTGCTGAACCAGCTGTTTTGATTTCAATGCGACCATATTTTAACATAAATAATACGGTTTCAATTTTTTCCGTTTTCATAAAAACGTACGAGAGCTGAAGAAGCAAAAGTAATACGTTACGATTTGGAAATACGAATTCAAATCAATTTCCTACAAAACCTGTGATATGGCTGTATGTATCTGTTTAGGTTAGCACAAAGTTATATATACTCTACCTAAGTGCATTTAACTATTCTTGCTTATCTTTTACGATCATCATATTAACCATTCTTATTTAATCGATGTACCGTCAGTACATACATGTAAGTGTTATCGTAGTGGTTTTTATGTCACATTGTTTTTGCTTTCAACTGCACAGATAAATATCGGTATTTCCCCACCAGCTATAAAGTCTAGTTTAATTTTTCTTCTCTTCTTTAAAAACTCACATTAATTAATAAAAAATATTTCATTCAATAAGAATTGAAACTACTGAACTTAAGCCCGAATAAGAAACTATTTTTGATTAAAATTGTATTTCGAAAATCATATCAGTAGTTCAGCCACATTTACTGTTTATTGAAGTCAGCTGTACCTGTACCTGTACTGCGATTAACTAAATTTTTTAACGATAATCGCATCGATAATCGCATCGGTAATCGCATCGTTTAAATATTTATAACGAAAATTTATCGAATTTTCTGTTCTACAACATTTTTAACGATATTCGCTGTACGTTAATGCCAGTTGTGTCGTTATTTAAGCGACAATAACACAGGCCAACACGATTTTTGAGGTCGGCACTTTGATAGTAAGTTTTCGTACATATGATACTGATCTCCAATGCTTTTAAATAATTTTTTTTTTGAATTGGCTCTGTGTCGCGAGATTTTGCGTTATTAATAAAAAAGAAGATGCTGCATCACATAATTTGCATTTACTTGAGAACCAGTTCTTTTATCAAATAACAAAATACACAGAAGGCTAGAAAACAAATTGACCTTTAAATTACGTCCCTATTAGTTTTTTAACAGTCTTATAGTTTCGGAGATATTCGGAAAGTTTTATACAAAATAATAAATTTTTTTCAAAAAAAAATGCGAAAATCGATTTTTAAAAGACTCATTACATTTCTAAATTGAGGAAAATTTTATATTTTATTATTAATTGTGATGCCTTCATATGTTATAAATAAAATGAGCCACATTTATTAAAAACACAGTACTTAGTGTATACAAATTGACTACGAAACCTTTGACCTTGCACAATAAATTTCATTTTGTTGACCTGTGTAATTTATGTGCTGTTCGACAAAAATCAGCAGAAAATATCAGCTGGGAGCTATCGTTAAAAAAGGTTACAGAATCATACAATCGTCATTGCAAGCGACAAAATATATAGATAAAAAGTACCCACTATTGGATTCTGTAACTTTTTGTGAACCGAAAATAGTACAATTTATCGACATATTTATACGCTTGCGGTAACGATAATGTGATTCCGTAATTTCTTTTTTACGATAGTCTTCAGCTTTATCTTATTCTCCATTTACTTAAATTTTATGTGGAAACTCTGTATAGAAAATGTGAAAAGCACAAAGAATAATAAAAAAAACTCAATGAATTTCACAAGATCAATTTATTTTTTTTTCTCCAACCGACAGCGAAATGTTACTGAAAAGCAAAGTCAATAAATTTTCATAATATTTATTATAGCGAAACGAGTATCGTTATAAAAGTTAATGAATCCAGGTATTTGATTATATAGGCTAAAGTTTATTATATTTTATTTGAAACAAATTTTGAATAGAATAAACAGTTGCTCTGATTCAGTAAATGTGTCGTGTTCAGCTCTACTTTATACTAAAAATAAAAAGAAAAAAATCGTTTTTTAGCAAAATAAGATTCTGGTTTTACAAAATGTTTGTATATTGAATATCATATTGAATTTTTTTTATTTTAAAAGTGAATTACTGATATTGAAATTTTAGAAACGTTAATTTTTAAGGGTTGCAATATTTCCAAAAAATATTCCACCAATGTACAATTATTTTGAAATCAGAAAACTGTATATTTAACGGAAACCTTGCCCTTTTTATGTTAAAAATATAACTTCCAGAAGAATGTTAAGAATATCCAAAAGGTTTCAGCGCATTAAACAGTCGCCTCTCATATTAGCCTTTGATTACGTCATTAGTTCATGTTTCAGTTTGTTCTGTTGGTTTCTGGCTACGTACGTTGAGAATAGAATAGAATTGTAGAAGTATTCTGGTTGTTGTTGTTTGGTCTGGCATCTGTATTGGCTAATGTGTTTGTGTGGTTGTATATTTCCTTAGAAGCAAGTATGTTCGCGTATGATTCTTATTTTTGACTAATGTTTTAAGGTAAAATATTTATGTTAGGGTTGTTTAAGGTATACTCGCTTAACACTACTTTCCCTCTTTTTTATCGTAATATATTCTACATGCAAAGACTAACACTCAAAAAAAGACTTGTACTATTATTAAGAAATTTTTTTTCTAAATTCAAGAAAAAAATTTCTAGCTTTAAGTAATTTCTTCTAAGTTTAAGTAAATTATTACAAAAATCTATTAAAAATTATCTAATATGAGGAGAAAATAAAAAGTTCATATCCTCAAAGGTAGTTCATAAAAATACACAATAAATTTCTCATATTTCAGGAAATGTTTACTGACTTAAAGGAAATATTTACTATTTATTTCAGTGTTTCGTTTGTGCTCAACTCTAATTTAATAAACTGCCCAGCAAAAAAATTCAAAAAATTTAATCAGGTTTGGAATTAAGCATTTTTATGGAAGCTCTTCCCTACTGGATTACCAACTTAATGATTTTAACAAGGCGTGAGACTAAAATATTCGATTCTTGAGAACTATAGATTTTTATTTGGAAACTTGTTACTTAATCTATTTAATCTAAAAAAATCATTCTCCTCATTTAGGAACTTGTACGTCAGTTGTTTAAATGTTAGGTAATGTGATTTGTAAGCGAGTAATGAAATTTGGTAATCAGAAAAGTAAGTTATTATATGGCAAGTAGTTCTCATGGTAATGTGTAATTTTTTGCTAGGAGGTTTTTCGAATTTTCTATATTTTATTGTTTCATTTTATTAAATAAGCTTAAGGCCCAGTTTGATAAATAAAAAAAGCAATGTGAGTCCGATCACAGGGGAGATGTGTAATGATTTTTTTTTAATATTGGCTTATGGTAACTAAAATAAGATACATAAATTTTTGACTTTACTGTATTTCAAAGTCTATGGAAAACTGCATCTATTGTAGTGGAATTATTAGTTGTGGGGAAGAATTGCTCATATGCAATTGAAAAACGTCAAATAAAAATTTTGATACAGCCTGCGACTGTGAGTTTGCAAAATTTTTATTAAAATCTCCATCCACAATAATTGGCATGAGATGGAGATTGTTACCCAATCGTCGTGCACCAGTTTCAGTCTAAAGTAGGGATGTAACGAATACCAGTTTAGCGAATGCGAATGCGAAAACGAATAATGCATTTGAATTTTTGCGAAAGCGAATGCGAAAGCAAATACTTACAATATGGTCAGAAATCACATGAAACTAAATTTGTTTTAGAACATGAAGTTATATTATATACATAGATGTACTACGTAAAGCATTTTATTTAAATTGAGTCTTGAATTGGGCAAAAATATATTAATTTATTAAATTCTTAAAAAAGGAAGATTTATAAATGAAATTATATTAAAGTACAGATAATAAAAAATAAATTTGCAAAATGTTAAGCAATTAACTCATTCGTAGTTTGGCCCTAAATCCAGTTCGACATTTCATATGAAATGCTGTCATGAATAAAATTCCACATGAAATTTTTCCCTATTCCTTTTAGAATTTTTTGTTTTCCCTATTACTTGGTTAGGTGGAATTATTCCCAGGGAAAATTTCACGCGGAGTTTTATACATGATAGCCCTGATTAAGAAAAATTGGCATGAATTCATGAAAAATTTTGGTGAATTAGTATTTATTATGTTCATATTGCATATAGGTATATCTTCAAAACTTTAAGTTTTATGTGAAATAATATGTGTGGCATTTTTTTCGCATAGAATTTAAAACAAATTTAAATTTGATTTTCTGTACGAAATAATAAATGGTGCTCAATATTTTTCAAAAGTTTGAACAGACTAGTCTTAAGCTTTTTTCAAAAACTGATAAATATTTCCAAACACGGCTGGATTTTTGTTTCATTCTGATACTTATGCCAATTTATTTATAGAAAACTTTTCCTCTAAAATGTTAAAGCTTTGTTTATAATTGAAAACTATTTTCGTAAAAGAAGTACTAATTTTGTTGTCTTTAGTATTCGCTTCAAATATTCGCATACATTTTAGCGAATGCAAAAGCGAATGCAAATAACAAAAGTAAGCGAATAATTTGCGAATGCGAAAGCGAATGCGAACATTCGTTACATCCCTAGTCTAAAGCAACAGTACGTAATGAAGGCTGCTATATATCTTTTAAACAAAACAAAATATTTGACATTTAGAACACTCTTTTATTTAAAAGTTTACACTTATTTTATTTATTTTATATTTTTCAACTTTTTAAAAAAATCATCCCCACTGGCAACACTATTACACTTCACAAGAAATTTTTATTAAAATTAACATTGCTCCTGAAGGTATGCTTTAAAATTCGGTTGAGCGTATTTCTATATATGCAGCTGTTAAGTTTTGATAACGCTTTACGATCTTACTCAAAATTTGTGATTGTATTGTGAAAAAGATTTTTATCCCCTAGCATATATGTAGATGCTTACAGATCAAGTAAAAATAATTAACAAATGATTTTTATTCAATATTTCGCTGCAACTTTGTGTAGCTTCTTCAGGAAACAGATATTGTTTATAAATTTTTTTTTTGCTTAAGCCTACTTAAGAGATTATTCCATGTTACCACTGATATGCAAATGAGTAACAAAATGATGAATTAAATATACACAAGCACTTGATATTCTCATATACATACAGACATACATATAAATATTTCATTCAAAATTAACACTTTATTTACATTCTAGCAATTTTATTTATTTAATTATTTATTTTGGGCATCTTAATAGGTTAAACAAGTCTTCTTAGTATTTATTTTCCATTTTAAAGATTTACAGAAAACAATAGAATTAAACTAATTTGAATTTTCAAACGAAACTTCAAACAAAAATAAATTTATAAACAAGAGAGAATTATTTCTGGCCTTATTTCCACAAAACATTTCTGTGCATCCTGCTGGATTATCATTTAAATTAAAAAGTCTTAAAAGGAAAACAAATAAATAAATAAATAATCAGAAGCAACAAGATAAAAGGAGTTTTGGAAATGTCTTCACATTTCAAGCCCAGACCAGACCAGACTAGCCCAACCAAACCAGCTTTCTTGCGGGCATATGGCCAACGAAATAAATGTACTGATGATAACGACATATGATTGCGATAAAATTAAATCAAGAAAAAACTTTAAACCGCAAAAAAGGGCTGTCAGTACTCAAAACAGCAACATGGTTAACAAGCCACAAACTATCAACCTAAAATCAAACACATCCACACATCAAACAAAAAAATGGCAACAATTTAACATCTACTAGAGGAAGAAATGTATGTGTATGTGTGTGTGTGTGTCGGTGTGCGTGTTAGCTAACAATGTTGAGGTCCATGATATTTATCATTCAACCCGCATATTAATGCAATTTGTACCTTTGCCTTTTTGCAAAATAGTTAAACTACAATTCACTGTTATACAAAGTGCTACAATCTCTGCTCATTGGCACACACACCCACACATGCACATACACACACACATACATAAATTGCACTAGAATATGTAAATTCACATCTGTGTATAAATCAGAGTTGCCGCTTGGTTTAGGAGATTTTTTATGGCTTCATTAAATAATTCCCAAACAAAATTTTGATTTAATTCATTACGAAATTACTTATGCCCCAATTCAGTAAGAAGATTTAGGACGTTTTTGTTTGAAAATATTTTTCGAGTTGTGTTTGAATTCTCTAAATAATTTTTTCTAAAATTATTGTCGTCTTTCATAATGAAAAATAAAATGTTTGTAAAACATAAAAAATAAATTAAAGTATTATACAATAGTTTGAAAAATATGTGAAAAAATATATATTGGAAATAATGTTTGGAACAAAATCATAAAGCAAATACACGAACCTTCTAGCATAGACAATAAATAATAATTATTTTAAAGATTCGCAACTGTGGCTTTTTTTCGTCCATAGACAAGACGATACAATCCTGGAACAAAATTAGGGCATTAATTTATTCATAATGATTTTTATATTTTGTATACCCCTTCACCAAAAATTGTAAAAGATATATATAGGATTCTCATTCCGTGTTTAAATTACAAACAATATTAATATGCCACCCATAAAGTATCGAGCCATAACCGCAAAAAAGCTTAAGGGACAAAATTTTTTTTTTGCTATTTTTATAAAAAAAAAAATGCTCGAAAGTTGTGTCGCTTAAGCTTATTTGACACGATGTATGTATATTTTGGGTCCTTATGCATACGGAAGACAAATAAGCAATGTCAGTCTGTCTCCTTGTCTGTCTCTATGTGAAATCGGTTTTCTGAATCTCCCAGAAAAGCTAAAGACTTCGGTTTTGCGCTGATGTGTCAGAATATTCCAAGTCAAACAGAAAATCAGCAAAATCAAAAAGACGCTTCCAGAGCTGGAAAATGTAATCTTTTTTTGGTATATGTATTTAACTATTCTTGCTTTTTTGTTAATAAAACATAATTTATATTTTAGCAAGAATTAAATTCGTAATCGTTGATTAACGGTCTAATTCATAAAAAATATTTTAGGTTTATTACAGGTTTATTTGACAAATTTCCTTTAAATTAAATACAAATTATATTTAATTTTATGTTTCAGAAAGAAACAGTTTGGCACAAAAAATTAGAAAACTATAAAAATACAGCTCCAGAGCTGAAAAATTAACTAACTAAAACTGTTAGAGCTATGCTCTTTACGCGAGACGCAGGAGCTAGCACGTGATTTTCGTTACAAATATAATCAACACTATTACAGTTATAAGTTTATTTTTGTCTTGATTTCTTTGCTTACATTTATTAATATGTACTGGATTTCTTTATATTTCTCTGTCCATAAAGATGGAGATGCCAGATGACTTGCTAATAAGAACTTAAGAAACAGGGGTGCTAAGTCTGCCTAATAATATAATAAAATAAATAAATTTCAATTAAAATAAACTTATCACAATAAATAAAATTAAATAAATCTTGTAAATATTAAATAAATAGTTTTAAAAATACAAAGACATATTTTTATTGCATTTTTATTTAAAACAAGAAGAGCATAGCTCTAACCAGGTGTCTTAAAAAACCTCTCTTCTTTTTTCCTTTGTTAATTAAAAATATTTTTTTTATTAGAGAAAGAAAATTTAAACTCTTGTTTTAGAGAAAAAATTAACTAAATAAAAATAATTTTTTAGTGTTTTTTGGGAATTGTTAAAATTTAATTTTAACACTTGCTATTAACGTACTAATAATGCGAAATCATTATTTTACTTATTTAGTAAAATATTTTTTTTTTCAGCTAAACCCCTCAATAGTCAATTTTAATGTATTTTTAATAAAAAAAATTTGGTGCGTAAACATTTGTTAAACTTGAAAATTACTTTTATTTTAATTAAACACATTTTATATTTTTTATACATATTTTAATGTAATTGAACTAGAATTAATTTTAATCAGGAATATTTTTTGAATCGAGCTCGAGTTCAGTAGTTTTCAATTCTCATAGAATGGAATATTTTTATTAAATAATAAAAATTTCTAAGAAAGAAAAGAAAATGTAAATTAACTGGGGGAAATACTGACATTATTATGTGCCGCTATGCAGTTCATCAGCTGCCATGTTTATCTACTTGGGTAGAGACTGGTTGTTAACATCAGACATTTAGCATGCATTTTTAATAAAATGGAATATGAGAAATGATTATATGGTGTATAAAATTATTGTTTTATCTTTGGTAAATGAATTTGTAAGTATGTATAACAAATTTTTAGGTATATTTTCTTTAAGGGAAAAATATAATCACAGATTTTAGTTATTTAGGTAGCAGGTATTGTAAACTTTTTGTTGTTGTAGAAATAGTCTTGATATTGTTGGTGGAACAGAAAATATAACAATATTTAACTAATTTCGAAGAACACTTTGATTGTTTTGCTCCCCACTGTAGGTGGCATAAATAACAAGGAAGTATGGCCGACTTCCTAAATGCAAGTTACAATGCATAATTTAAAAAAATGCGTGTGCAATGCTAAACATGTCTTAAGTGCAACCTTGCGCTGCAGAGACATTTTTTGCATTTTATCGGCATTTGGGAACGTCGCTATGCAACTCATATATATGTATGTTTGCCTACAAAATAAAAATGAAGCGCGATTTTGACAACTGATACTCATTAAAATGAGTTGCCAAACGATTAGGAACATTGGACATTGCCATAAAGCTTACAAATGCGTTTGCGAAGTGTATGCATTGTAAATATGCTGCAGTTCAACTTGCGTTTAGGAAGTCGGCCTATCTCTTAGGCTGAGCTTACATCTGGCATTTCTTGTGTGTCATTTGCCCAAAAATGCGTAACCAACTAATTACTAATGAAAAACTGATTGATTTAGACATGTATTGATTGATTTAAACGGTTTGCAATCATGTTGGATTCTATAAAATTGTATATTAATTATGTATGAAACTATTTAACTTAAAAAATACATGTCTGAGTCAAACAGTTTTACATTAGTAATTAGTTGGTTACGCTTTTTTACGCTTGTGTGGCACATGGCACACAGATGTAAGCCCGGCCTTACACTCTTTAGAAAAACCTACACAGAAAAACTTTTGAGGTTTTCGAAACTAATTTTAAGATTTATTATTTCCTTTACTTAGTTTGATGACATTATAGTAAATTAAATATTAAGCTTTTACGAATTTTATTTATTTTTAATTTTTTATAGGAGTATAATTTTTCGGCCTTTTCAATGAAACCATAGTTTTAAGCTTCAAGTCTTTATAAATTTTTAAATGTTTTTTTGTGAAAAAAAGACAAAAAAAATTAAATAACAAAAAATAAGAAATATTGCGAAGAAGGTTAACCGAAGGTTAGCGAAATATAAAAAAAATAAAAATATACAAAATTCGTTTTACGTATTTTTTGTTATGTCCTTCTTCAGTAAAATTATTATTTAATTTTTTGAATTTTGCATGAGTGGTAGAAATTCATACATCTAACATTCAGTTTAAATATTATAAAGTTTTTTTTTAATTACCTCCGGCAACACTGTTCTATATACTCTAATTTGCTTACAAAGGCAAAAATCAAAACCAAAATCCTTGAATACAAAATACCACAAAAATATTGTAAGCCTTTTTCTACCTTCATTTGGACATCTGGTCATATAAAACAAATACAACACATATTTAGATTTCCAATTAAATGGCAATTTTTATCCCTTCTACCTGTGCTTTTGTAGCATTTTCAAAAAGAGAAAAAAATAATTAATAATGTGACAAACATTTTCAGGTTTCGAATGAAAGTTGATGACAGAAGTTGTCCTAATTTCTTCTCATACATAAATAAACATAAATTTATTATATAATATTATATGCACAAAAGTATTTTTGCAAAGAGAACGGATTTAGCCGACCTAAGCTAAAACTAAAACAAGGACTTCATTGGATTTCTCAATTTGAAAATACTTCTTGACGAAGTTTGAATTAATTCATTTGGGTTATTTTTAATGAAATTATATTTAAAAAAATACTGTTTGCTGTGCCATTTGGAATAATAGCAAAATTCCAGCTGGTCTCAGCTACGGTCACACTTGGGCAAACATTTGCCCAAAAAAAGCATAACCACTACATACCAATGAAAAATCTTTTGTTTCAGATACGGTTTTATTAAGCTTAGCAGTTTCCAATAATATTGGATTTTATGACATTGTCTATTAGTTATGTATAAAACTGTTTAGCTTTATAAACACGTGTCTAAATCAAAAGGCTACGCTTTTTGTGGCAAATATTTGCCAAGTGAGACCGTACCCTAAAACGTCTCCAATTTTGGAAACACTACCTAAACCTTAAAAGTGCTGAGAAGCGAAGGGGACAGACAGACACAGACTGTTTTCTTTAAACCATAAGAGCTACAGACCTGAAATTTTCACAAACTTTATAAAACGTTAGTCACTACAATAATAAGATTTTGATATTTAAGAATTAAAGGGAGTGGTGTTCTATAACGAGCAACAAAATGAAATTAAAGATGATTATTTATGGACACTTGAAATTTTTGAAGTTAGTGTATTTTTATGCACACTGCACTAATTAACACTGAAATTTAAAAAATCGAAATCAAAAAGGGTATTTTATCAGTTAATGTTATTTTGACTAAGTAATTTTGACAAATTGCTATATAGTGGAAACCGTAAACTCTTGAAATTTTTAAAAACGCTATATCTAAGAAAACGAAAAACCGCCAAACACTATAACAGAACCAAAACAACAAAATCGCTTATACTAAAATAAATCGTCAAAACTGAAAAAATCGCAAAAAAAAAAAACAAAAAAAAAACCCCAAAACTAAATAAAAATCGCTAAGGATAAAATAAGTCGCCAAAAAACGACAAAAACCAAATAAAATCCCAAAAAATAGCGCCTAAATCTAAAAAATTTACAAAATCGCTAAGACTAAAATAGTTCTATAAAAACTGAAAAAATCTCCAAAACAAACGGAAAAAATTGCCAAACGGGGAAAAAAGCCTGAGACTAAAAGAATCGCTAAAACTAAAATAATTCGATAAAAACTGAAAAAATCTCCACAACGAAGAAAACGCCGAAAACCTGATAAGAACGCAAAAACAAAAAATAGCGCCAAAACTAAGAAAGAGCGCTGCGCTAAAATAAAAAAAATTGTTATACGGGAAAAAGCCCAAGATTAAAAGACTAAGACTAGAATAAATCGCCAAAAACCAAAAAAGTCTTCAAAGCGAAGAGAACACCAAAAACCTTAGAAAATCTCAAAAACAAAAAAAGCGCCAAAACTGAACAAACCGCCACAACAAAGATAAAGCCCCAAAACTTAAAAATTGCTAAGACTAAAATAAATTGCCAAAATGTTAAAAAAAGATCGTTAAAACAAAACTAAAACGCCAAAACCCGAAAGTTTTGTCAAAAACGAAAAAAGTGCTAAAAACCAAAAAAATCAACAAAAAAAACCTCAAAAACCAGAAAAAAATTGTCAAAAGGAAAAAAACATCAAGACTAAGAAAAGTCGCCAAAACTAAAACAAAATCTGCAAAACCCGAAAAAAATTATATATTGATTAGAATTTCTACGCGGGGAAAAAATTCTGGGAATTCCCGGAAATTATTCTTTTACAAATCCCGGGAAATTTTCAACAGGAATTTTAAGGAATTTAATATTTACGTTTTTGGAATTTCCTTTTTTTATATTTCTGTTCGTTATTACATTACCTAAATTACAAATTTGTAAGCAAAGGTAATGAGGTTTACGAAATATTTTCATCATAAAAAGTCTTTATAGTATCTAGATTGGCAGATGTAGATAGAATTTCCATGCATGCTATAACTGAAACCATGTGAATTTATTTGTTAACCCCCGAGGTGTGTCTACACAAATTTTGATTTAGTTGTTTTTGTATGAAAGGTGACTTTATAAATAGTGTTCTTAAATATTTTTGAAAAAAAGCAATGTGAGTCCGATCACAGGGGAGATGTGTAAACATCTAGTAATGAAACTTTTTTTATTTGCTTATGGTAACTAAAATAATATATATAAATTTTTTACTCTACTGTTTTTGAAAATCTATGGAAAACTGCATCTATAGTAGTGGAATTATTAGTTGTGGGGTTTTGTGGAGAATTGGTCACATGCAAGTGGAAAACGTCAAATAAAAATTTTGATAAAGCTTGCGACTGTGGGTTTGCAAAATTTGTATTAAAATCTCCATCCATAATAATTGGCATGAGATGGGGATTGTTAGCCAATTGTTGTGCACCAGCTTCAGTGCAAGGCAACAGTACGTAATGAAGATTGTTGTAATATAATATTATAATATATATTTTTTTATAAAGACTGCTATTTATCTTTTAAGCAAATATTTGACATTTAAAACGCTCTTTTAATTAAAAGTTTACACTTGTTTTATTTATTTTACATTTTTCAACTTTTTAAAAAAACAACACTACTGGCAACACTATTACACTTCACAAGAAATTTTTATTAAAATTAACATTGCTCCTGAAGGTATGCTTTAAAATTTGGCTGAGTGTATTTATGTTTAAGCAGTTTTTAAGTTTATGTGTACTTCTTGCTCGTATGATTACACTAATCGTTCCTTGATATATCGGGGGTTTTAAAACTTTTATTTTTTGTTATTTTTGTTTTTTTTTTTAAATATTGTTGTTCATCAAATGAAAGAATAAAGTTGTTTTGTTTTTAATTTAAATCTTGTATGTTTTTATTGAGGTAGTTTAATTAAATTCATATGGCTTTGAAATTCCCGGGAATAAAACATTTTACTTCTTGATTCCTGGTAATTGGAAAATTCTGGGAAATTAGAACCCCTACTGGTGATCAAAATATTTTTCTTGAAAACTTCTGCATCAGGTAAGATATTCGATTAATTAGGCTAAAGTTAGTATAGTATTACATATTCGTATGTAGTGTAAGTATGGAGCTCTTCGTGTGCGATTCGAAGTCGCACTGTACTGGATTTATTACTTATTTTCACAAAATTTAAATTTAAAATTCTTTAAATTCATATAAACTGCATAAGACAATCAATGAGCTTTTCTTTCGATATAACATCAACAAGGATATAATATCTGCAATGATAGAATGCAGTTTCTTAATTTCTCATATGTTATATATCTACATATACAGATCTAAAGAAACTGCCTGAAAAAAATTTCTTATTCTAAAAACAGTGTTCTGCTACAAATGCTATTTTGCTTTTTTCGCCTTCTGTAATCCGTACACATTAAATCGGCCATCAAATTTTTTTAGTATTCTGAAGAGCAACAACGAATAAATTCTGTAAAAATAAACCAGATCATTTAGATTTTCTTTATGTGCGATTCTGCAGGCACTGGCACCATAAGACTTAGCTTTAACTTTATTTTTCAATAGTTTATAGTGTGGAAAATCTAGTTAAAACGGGATTAGTTTTGTAGGCATATTTGCACGTACTTGTTGTCTACACGTTTCTTTATGACCTGCTTTATGTGGTGTAAGGATTTGTGTAAAATTTTTTTACAAAAAAAGAGACGTATAACCAAGTGATTTTTTTTTCATTTATTTATTCAATGAAATTTTAAAGTTAAACGTTTTAGTATATTGATGCAACAATTTTAAATGGCCTGCCCACTATGATACTCATGTTTTAATATACCTGAGAAAATTTATAGCAGCCGATTTGTAAGATTTAATAAATTTTTATTGCTTGGTATTCATCTCCATTTTCTTTACACTACCTACTATTTGCATTTAGTTGTATTTTAATTTTATACTTTTGGTATTTTCTTTTTAAGGTTTAAAGTTGCTGTGAGGAGGATTTATGTGGATGACATTAATTGAAATAGGCAGAGTCAGGAAACTATTTAAATATAATAATACATTATATATACACTGAGGTTAGGTATGGTTTGGATTTAATTAATTTCAATTTAAATAATACTTGCACTCTTAACTGCAAGTAATAGTTCAAACTCATTATGTATTCCAGTTTATTTTATTAGTAAAAAATTTGCATTTTTTTCGTACCAAGTCTGAGAAACACTTTATGTTTACTTTTTGAGGTTTGATGTTGTTTTTTTTGAAAATATTCTTCTTTGTAATATTGGGCTTTAGTGTTCATGAGCATGTGATTTAAGGATTATTCGCACATAGACCTGCGACTCAAGAAAGCCATATGAGAAAAAGTATAATCAGGTCAAAACGCCTTAACGTGAAGTGATTAGGCCCTCAAATAGCTAATGGAGAATCTTCAATGAGACATGATATGCGAAATGTGAGGCACGCTCACGCACATTTCATACAACTCTATCCAAAAAAAAAAAATTGGTAATCATAGACCTACAGCGCTCATCGTTGATGATGATAACATGGCCAACTTCGTTTTGAAGGAAATATAAACCAATCCACTCCAAACTCTGCCTCTTTTTTTTAAGAGAAGTTATACTCAGGCTACTAGGTGTTACCTTCTTTAGGAAAGGGATAGTGATATAGAAGACAGGAGGTGAAGGAAGAGATAGCGGAAAGCTTCATTATTTTACAACTCTGTTTTTTGCACGTTTTTAATAAATCAGTGTTGCAGCGCCTCTGGTGTTAAATGAGACATATTAAATTTTTTTGAGGCAGTGGTTAGTAGGTATTTAATCAGTTATTTTACTTTGCCGATTATTCTGCTACACAACGAAGGAGGGCGCTCTGATGTTACATTAGGATTAGTATCTGGTGAAGTCGGTATAGTTTAGTGACCAGTGACTATGCCTTCATCACGTGAACTTTCCTACAACAACTGACCAAAGGAACACTAATGCACATCATAAGAATGCATGGTGTTGTCATCAGCGTGACCGTTTGACTGACTAAAGTGGCAAATTGCCCCTTTTTCGACTGCCTTGCCACTTTTTGTCTCTCTTTTTTTAGAGTGAATTGTATAAAAAAAAACATTAAAAATAAAAGACCTTATTCAGAAAAAAAAATAATTTAGGTTTACGAAAGATTTAATAAACAAATTTCCATACAAAATTTGTTCTATAAGCCTTCTGTAAACTAAAATAATATTTAAATTTTTTCTGAATACGGCAGAAAAAATTTAGTGTACTTCTCTCATTTTTTAATTTTGCCCCTTTAAATCCCCTTTTGGTCCCACTTTTTGAAAAATGTCATCGGTCATCGGAAAGCAGTACCTTCGGTTTTTTAATCAACCTGCTAATTTTACTTCAGCCAACGCCACCGTCATGCAGTGGACAGTCTGGGATCTTATGTGGATTGTGTATAAAAACTTAGTCGGATTTTTAATTTTATATAATAGATGTTTTTATGTGCCACAATTGTCGGTAAATTACACTTAAAAGTTTAACTTCTTTGACTTGATTTCATGGGTGATGAATATTTATGTTCACACAATTTAGCAAAAATTATACGACACACCCTTTTCCGCACAAATAAAACTAATTTAAGGAAAACATGTTATTTATAACATACAACATAAATTCAAATTCATTGCAAATGTAAACTAATAATATATTTAACTGGATGTAAAAATATTTACGAGTATTTTAAAACTTGCACATAAAAATACAAAATATGTTATCTTTATTTTTTTACATCAATAGACAACACTTTCATATTGTTGTTGGATTTTTTTTCTAATCAAAGTTTTTCCCTTGTCTTTTTCTGCTATCGTAGTTGTTGTTATTTTTTTTTCTATTTTTACATTTCATTGGCTCTATTTGCTATTCTAACAAATTTTTTGCACAGTATTTATTATTGATTTATGATTTTAAATATTGCTTTTATTTTGGGTTAAACCAAATGTTTTACGATGTCGTTTATTTTATATGGAATATGTAAACGGATTTATATCAAAAGTTTTTCTTTGATGGACAGCGCATATATCCTGGTGTATAGCTACTCTTACTGAAATCGAATAAAGAATTTGTCCATAAATATTTTAATAAACTTAAATCAAAAACACATCAATAATGGCAAAACAATCAATAATAATAATCTAATGAAAACAGTCGTGCTCAGAATCGACAATTTCTAGACAACTTAAGGCAGAGCCACATGGAAACTTTCATACGTTATACCTTGCCTCTTTTAACTGACATTAACGCAACGACGGAGAAAGTTGACACAATGAACACTTTGTAGACGAAAACATTTTAACACCTTTACATTTCATTAATTAAACTTTAGGTTTTATTTATTTGTTTTGTTAAATTTTATTCTTGTCACTGGTCACTGAACTATGCTGACTTCAGCAGATACTAATCGTAATCAGAGCGTCCTCTTTCGTTGTATTGCAGAATCATCGGCCAAGTAAACTAACCTATAAAATTGCTACTTAATGGTCACTCAGACCATAATACAAGTATTAATACGTTTGATGAAAATGCATCCCTGGTCTTATATTTGTTTCAAAAATTTCAAAACAAAAACAATAACAACTCAACGTGTCAGAGCTGCATTTTCCACAAAAGTATTAATACTTGTATAATAGTCTGAACGGGGCTTAAGCACAGCTTCAAAGAAAATTCAGTACGCCTTATTTAACACCAGAGTCGCTGCAACACTGCATTATTAAAAAACTTGTAAAAAGCAGAGTTGTAAAAGAATGAAGCTTTCCTCTATTTCTTCCTTCACTACTTGTCTTCTCTATCACTATCTCTTTCCTAAAAGAAGGTAATACCCAGTAGTAGTAGTAGGCATTCATTGCCTGAGTGTTACTTCTCTTTAAAAAAAAAAAAGAAGAGAGGTGTCCTAGGACACAAATTTCATGTGTAAAATAACAATGCAATAAAATTATTTTATATGATTATGTCAATTTCTCCGCAAACATTTGAACATTTTTCCATTTCTGTTACGAAAATCATGTCCTAACTCCTGTATCGCGCAATAAATAGCATAGCTATAAAAAATAAACATGAAAAAAAACTAACTAAGCACACCAAGAACTTTATTTGATTCGGTGTTTAAATTTTTTTTTATGTAGTTTAACGTCTTTCTTCTTGAGAAAGAGATAGAGAGAGAGAGAGATAACATTTATCTTACGACAGTTTTGAACTGACATACCGATAGGTAAAATTTTGTCACACAAAGTTGTATTGACGTACCCCATCGTATAAAAAATTTGCATAAACATTTTGTGTTTCTGAAATCAAATGTTTGAGTGACATTTGTTTAGAAAACTACTTAATATAACGAGGGTTTATATTCAAATAGTGCTATCTGCAATTCTTGAAAAATTTAAGTAATCAAAATAAAACTGTTTTTTTCTTGAAGTACAAGAGCAATAACTGTATTTGATTAACATTAGTAGAATTAAGATGTCTCCTGTAAATTGTACTATTCATCAAAATTTGTTTTTAGCCCTGGCATTTTGAGAAAATAACAGTTTTTTGCGCTCTTCTAAAATTTCCAAGCCTTGCAGATAGCACTTTTTGAATACAAGACCTCGATAAATAATAAATAATATTTTAAGAGAAATGAATCAATTGCCAAAAATACTAAAGAGGAAATTAAAAAGACCGGAAGAGAGTGCATGTACGATATGAGCAATGCTTTATGCATTTCAAAATACGTCAAGGAAATACAGCAAAATATAAACAACCGCTGTAGTACCACCATTTTGTAAAACTGATAGATTTTGTTTTTCAAATTTTTCGCAATACCACAATGCCATACCAAGTGTCAGAACCATATACATATATCCTGCTGCCATAAACGCCAAAAAAAGCTTAAGCGTTATGATTTCCGAACCTCCGTTTTTATGAAAATCGATTTCTGGGATCGTAAATAATCGATTTTTTTCACAAAAAAACGAGGCTCGAGTATTAGGTATATGTTTAACCAGCAAACAGCTGTTTATGGCTGAAGCGAGAAACCAAAATTCAATTGGTTTCAGTTTAAAATTTCGTCGCCTTAGAATTGGTTTAGCCCATACGCCTCAAAGTTGGAGTGAAGAGAAACGATAAAGAAGGTTAACATGAAGTTTTCTCAAAATATGCCCAATGGATTTGTTTTGTATCTACACCAGTGTTCCCGACACATGTTTTGAAAACACAAATTTAAATTTTTGTGAACTTTCATGAATGAAGTTAGAAGTTATTAAAATACTAAGACGATTTTATGTAACTCAAGTTGATTTAATTTAATGAATGAAAAAGTAAGAATACGAATGACAATTAATAAAAAGAATTATACATACAATTGTAAAATATACAAACAAGTAATTAATTAAACAAGTGTATTCAAAAGGGTATATCAATACGACATTGTAAATAAGCTGCTTCGTTGCTCTAACAGAAGTTAATATTAATTTATTGTAAAAAAGTAGCTTTTTGTGCTCCATACGTATGTACACTTTATTGGTGTGTTTTATTGTTGTGACGAACATTAATGCTTCAAATATATTTTTCTTGTTTTCCAGAGAAATAATCCCGATAATAATTTTAACTATTTATCCGCTTATACACTTACACAAGAAAAACAAGTAACTGAAGTGTATTTAATATTAAAATTAAATTAAATGATTTTACTTTATTTTATTTTAGTGATTAGTAAGTTTATGTTAAAACATGTAATCGACGGCTGCATCTGGGTGACAATGTTTTTGCTTAACAATCGCTGTTGAATTTTTCTTACGGCACCTTCTTTTTTTATTATTAATTTCGTATAGCAATGAAGTAAAACAAGAGTTAACTTTACTTCGTACGTTTTTGTATGACACAATTTGACGCAAATTCCAAACAGTGGTGTGTACAGCAAAACAATACTTTTTAAACCTAAAAATAAAGCATATGGAGCAAAATTAATGTTTAATATTTTAAAAACCATAATGAATTTCGTGAAACGCGTTTTTGATTCAGAAAGAGGGTATTCAAAAAATATATATTCCATACCTAATTAATTTTTTCTTAAGTATGGTCGGTGGAGCAAAAATTCTGGGCGACGATTTGTTAAGATAGTTCCAAATTATTATTTTTCATATTCAGTAAAATGTTTTTTTATTAAAAATACATTGAAATTGATTATTGTGGGGTTTTAGCTGGATCCTATACGCATTTCACTGTTGCTAATGCAGATCATCAGGAAATCTCTACCCAAAGATTTCTTAGAAGAAATAGAGTTATTATGTTAAACTTTCATTTAAATAAATGAAAAGCTCAATTGTTATGGTGATGGCTATGGCATTATGGCGACACACCTATAATCAAATACTGTGTTGCCCATAAGTTTGGTTCGAACAGCTGTTCTGCATGGTTATGCTAATGTCACGCTAAGTAAACTTTTAATTACATCCAACATACTCGTAAGATCTGAGTGTTGAGCAAATTTTTTGTTTTATTTTGTTTTGTACGAGATGATCTTCCATTAATAATCACGACTAGGTTTTATGTGATTTTCCTTTTTTTTTGATTTTTTGTTCTTTAAGTTAAACAACTGTTTAATTTTTAAAGTATGTAAAGATTAACGCAGCAAGTGGCACTACTTTATTCAAGCAAAAATTCAGTATCAATAATTGTAAAAGTAAAAAGCACTAAGAATAACCCAACATATATATATATATATATATATATATATATGTACATATTGAGAGATGCAGTTATTTTAGATAAATACATAGCTTTATAAAAAAGTTCAAGTGTGAGAAAATAAGTTCTCAATAAGCGGGACTTAAAGTTTAAAACAATCTACAGAATAAATAGGCTTGAGAATAATGTAACTTATTACGAGTACGCTCTGGTAATATAATAACAATTAAACACAGTATGTAGGTTGATCAGTACCTTCAATTAAATAAATTATTTAAAATATATAAAGGTGTTCAATTGTTCAACAACAATTTCCCAGTGAAAAAATGGAAGTCATTCTAGTGGAACTACATTTTCATTTCTTCCAAAAAATCTATATTTTTACTTTGCCGAGAGTGACCTTATTTATTTTAGTCATACAAAACCTTTTAACTCCTCCATAGTGTTAGAAAATACTCACCAGAATTAAAAAAATATCATTTTTTTTAAAGAAATTTATGAACTAATTTTGGTCAAAAATTTAAAAGATATTTGATTTAATTTACGGGCTTAAATTCGTATAAAAAGAAATTGATTGTTAAAATAGGTAACTATTTACCATTTTTCCTAGATGAAAATATTATCATAGAACACAAAAAAGGGAATTTTTCTTAATATCGCTTCCAATTCAGTGACCAGGCATCGAAAAAGAGAACTTCTTGCAATGACAACCCTATGTAAAAATCATTAGATCGGATCGAAATTTTCACTACTTCCGCATCGCAAACTCTACATTTTCATGACTTTTTTGGAGTGTCTTTTTTACTGGGTTGGTATATGGGAATTTTCACAGAAACGTGCACATTTTGTCACGTTACATTTATTGGTGACTTATTTTATTAAAAAAAAACAAAACTATATTGTATACTATTTTTTTGCATGTTGGCGTAGAACCACTTTACAGACTACTTTCGACCTAAAATTATACATTACATTAGACCTTTTGTTGATTTTTGAGCACAATGTTTAATTTTGAATAAAATATGTTTAATCATTGGTGACAGTAAATTTCATGTACGCCCTTTTCAATAAAATTGCAAACATTTACCAAACACTTGATGGAATATGGGAACACAAATTATTTTTAAAAACACTGTTTTTATTAGAAATGCACTAAACCATTATGATAATTGTTAAACACTTTCTTGCATTTTGAATACGCATAAATGCATAATCATTTACATGTAAATGAGAGATTCTTTTAATTTTGCACATACATTTTTTGTCCAGTTTCACAATATTTACTATTCACTATTTACATAAAAAACATACTACGAGTAATCTTACTTACATATAAACTACTTTTAACACTAGAAATTTAACTTTAATTAACTTAATAAAAAATATTGCGTGCTTCTATTGCAACTTGTACGCTTTTGTAATTAAATTTTTTTAATTGGAAATTTATTTGGTGGTTTAGCTTGGTCTATATACGTATTTCATTGGCGCTTGAACCAAATCATCAGTAGACTTCAACCACAAATTTTTAACAGTCACAAACCTCTTACCTCTTTACTTTTGTGACTGTTAAAAATTTGTGGTTGAAGTCTACTGATGATTTGGTTCAAGCGCCAATGAAATACGTATAAAGACCAAGCTAAACCACCAGCAAATAAATTTCAAATTAAAATATAATTATGACAATATGTCGAATAATAAATTTCTTAAATGTTGAATTTTTTTATTTTTAATTTTTTTTTTTGTTAAACATATTACTTCTTTTTTACGCATAGATATACATATGCTTAATTTTCAAACTTTTTACCTTATTTAGACATATCTGGTTGTATTTTAAGTACAATTTGCTTAAAAATAAACACTTTTAGCAGTAGCTTTGAATGTTTGTGTAAAAGAGGAGAAATATTGTTTTTTTTTATACAAATAACAACAAAATCGATATAATTTTAGACATTAAGAATATTTCAACAGCAAATTAGACAATATATGATCCTAAATTTGGGCCAATGTTTTAGAGTGCATATACAAGATTGTATTCTGTGCATAACTTTTATTTTTGTTGTGCAAAATTTAGTAAAAACTAATATTATAAATAAAATTATTTAAAGGAACTGAACAACCAAACCAGTCACGATGTGTGGAATTATTTCTGTAACAATTTTAATAAAATTAAAAAGAATATGTGAATAAAAAGTCGATCCACATGGAGTCAAAAATTGTTGGTTAGAATAGATTATGGATTGGGTTTTTTTTACAATGGCTATTAACCAGTTGGGAAATCCATGGACATACCAAATTTGTTCACGACTCTCATGCACGTGCTTTTGTGAGTTGCTAGGAAATGTATCACATCTTATTTCAAGGCATAATACTGAGCTGCGTGAAACAATTGCTCTTACTGGAAGTTAATTTCTCTAAAAAAATTCCCAAACGATATCTACTGTAAACAGGTGTTAATTTTTTGAATATGTGCTTATGGAAAATAATTTTACAAAAATTAACTTTTTCTTAAAAATTAGTAGTTTTTCCTGATTTAAGTCCTGAAATTTTAAATATATGTATATAAGCATAAAAGAAATGGAAAAGTATAAAACAATATATCACTTCTCTTTATATACTATATTTATTCTTTGTTAGATGATGGTAAATTGCAAGTTATTATACAGTTCAGTTAGTGTGAAAATTATGCAGATATCATGATATACTCAACTCGTTACTGCAATAAAATTCAAATTACTTTGCCAGACTTTTTTAACTAGAAACACACTGGTTGGTCATGTAAAATATTTCACGGCTACCTCAATTGTAAACTTATTTATACGTACGATTATATATATATATTTCTTTTTTTTTTGTAAATAAAACGTTATACATTTTCTACTATTTATACTTGCACACTATGACACTAAATATTTACTATCTCTTGGCATTATGTTGTTCTCTCTCTCTCTCTCACACACACACACACCATCATGTCGAACAAACAGATTGCTTGATAAACTTCCGGTGCGACTTGGTTCCTTCCGCTTTGTGACACAGCTTGTAATCAACAAAAATTTAAATTTAATGTAAATGCATTACACACACTCTATGAAAAACGTATTCAGTAGGTCTATGAAAAGGCCAGTAGCACAAATTTAACTTTAACTATCAAAAGGAAATTCTATGTTTAACATTGAAATTGTTTTACAAATCTTTTTTCTTTTATTTGCTAGATTTTTGTTTTCACAGCAGTTGTGTGGTTGTGCTTGAAACGACAAAATTTGTTGTTTGTTTAATTTAGATATTCTTTGCATTAGACTAAGTTTAAAAGATTGTATACATAAATATCTATTTTTGTAATGAAATACGATATTATTACATTTTTCCTTTTTGTTTGATGTATCCATGGCGTTTATGTAAAATTTAAGTAATCAGCTTATGAACTTGAAAGTTAGAAAACATTATTTAAATTAAGTTAACGAAAATAAAAAATGAATGCTAAAGAAAGAAGGAAATTTTTCTAAAAATATTTTAACAGATTGAAAAATATGATTATAAATGAAAGCTACAAAGGTAGAACAATTGAAAAATTAAATAAAATATAAATAACTTGACTTTGAAATAATGCGTATTTTTATGTAGAAATGTTTATTAAAAAAAGGCTTCTTATTGTACGACATTCTCTTTGTATACCCTTCTCTTCTCCCCTAAAATGGTAAGGGTATTTATAAATTTATGATTCCGTGTTTACTTTCCTCAATATTCGTATACGACGTCATGGGTAGTCGAATAAGCAATTTTAGTCTATCCGTCCGAAGCCCCCAGAAAAGCTTCTTTCTACTTTGAGTTGGTGTAACAGACTTTGTCCTACTTTTTGCACTATTTGTGCTTTACAGTTGGGGCACGTTATAACCATAAAAAATTAAAGGTACCCAGCAAAAAATTGCACACTACCATTAGAACTACTTGACATATAATGACTTACTTTTCTGATTACCAAATTTCGTTACTCGCTCAAATCACATTATCTAAAATTAAAAAAAAAAATTACGTACCACTTGCTAAATGAGGAGAATGATTTTTTTAGATTAAATAGATTACGTGAATAAGTTGCCAAATAAAAAAGTAAGTACTTCTCCAGAATCGATTATTTTAGTCTCACGCCTTATTAAAATCATTAAGTTGGTAATCCAGTAGGGAAGAGCTTCCACCCAAAATGCTTAATTCGAAACCAGATTACCTTTTTGAAAATGTTTGTTGGTTATTAATTGAATCAAAAAATTCGTAAAGTCTTTTAAGTTTCACCGGGTAAAAATATATCTGTATATGTATGTATGTATATGTGCCCTTAATTATGAAACTGGTCGGAGTCATATGCATTTATGCTGTAAACTATTAAATTCATTTTAAAAAAACTTCAATTTATATGTATATAGTAAATATTAAATAAATTTATATTAACCGACACTAGTACAACTCTAAATTAAAATGTTGCATAATATAAAAATATATACATATATATATATATATATATATATATATATATATATATATATATATATATATATATATATATATATATATATATACATAAATAAATTCAGTGAAATGCGACTTTGACCTTTGCACGAAGGGTTTTGCACGGACACTACATATGTAATTCAATACGAAGCTTAGAAAGAATATGGTTTTGACGTTTTTTTTAAGTTTTGGCGTTTTTATGGCACTTTTTTCTCGTTTCTTTTTTCATTTTGGCGATTTTTTTTAATTTTGGCGACTTTTCGGTTTGTAGCGTTTTTTTTTTCATTTTGGCGATTTTTTTTTCATTTAAGCGCTTTTTTTAGTTGTGACACTTTTTTCCTCGTTTTGACAAATTTTTTCGGTTTTTGGTGTTTTTTCATTTTGGCGATTTTTTTTATATGAAATTTTTTAGTTTTAGCGAATTTTTGGCGCTTTGGCGATTTATTCGGTTTTTTTGCCTTAGTTTTTATTTATGCATTTTTTTCGAATTAGGCGATTTATTTTAGTGTTAGAATTTTTTTTTAATTTTGGCGATTTTTTTCGTTTCGATGTTATAATTTTAGGATTTTTTATTTTTACCGTTTTTTTTTAAATTTCAAGAGTTTGCCTCTTACGGTTTCCAAGATACAGCAAGTTGTCAAAATTATATAGTCAAAATTACATAAACTAATAGAACACCCTTTAATTTTAATTTTTATAAATTTTAGTGTTACTTGTTGTAGTCTATATAAAAAATTCTAATTTTAAAAATTTAAAGTGTAAATATACATATTAGTGATGCACGAATATTCGTATTCGTATTCGAATTGTCGAATATTCTGCCATTTTCAGGCGAATATGAATGTATTCGTATTCGCCAAATTCAGGCGAATATGAATATTTTTCCAAAGAAATTAAATAAATAAATGCATAAATCCTAAACTAAATTTAAATAAATGGCTAAAAATAAATTTTTATTAAATTTTTTATAGAAATTTGTGCTCAGTATCATTTTCAAATATTACTTACTTACTTCCCAAAATTTTAATGACGATCATTAAAATTTTGGTTACTTTTTATTAACTTTAAAGTATGCCAACAAGAGTGTGAAGTCCTTTTTCATAACAATTTTTTAATATTTCATATTCCATATAATATTCGTATTCGTATTCGCGAATATCGTTTCAAATATTCGCATTCGTATTCGTATTCGCGAATATCGTTGGAAATATTCGTATTCGGGAATATCAAAAATTGACATTCGTTACATCACTAATACATATGTATGTATATTACATGGGATTTTAACAATTTTCGTTGCTGGCTTAGGAACACCCTTTAATTTTTAACTCTCATGCAGGACGGACAGACGGACAGCATAGCGAAAACAGTAGGGTTCCTTTGTATATAAATATCTCTAGCAAGGAAATGTATGACTTAGACCACTTTCATAATTAAGGGGACATATTTACGTACCTGTACCTGCTTGATCTGTTTAAAAAGTTGTTTTTGATGACGATAGGTAAAAATATTAGTTTTTATGATATGCATTTGAATAATAATTTGAATTTTTATGATATACATAATATTTTTTTCTTAAAAAATTTCCCTTCGATAACAGTTGTTGTGCTCAGTAATACTTAATCAATAGAAAGCCCCGTTAAACACATGATTCATTTTTCACAAGCACAATACACAAGACGCCTGCTTGGCTGACAATCTACCTGTTTGGTTTTAATAATTGGTGAAAAATGCACACACATATGCATACATACATATGTGCCCTTAATTATGAAAGTGGTGTAAGTCATATATTTCTTTCGTCGAGATATTTAGTAGATTACATTTGAACAAATTGAAAAATACTTTTTTATTATGCAATATTTTAATTAATAGTTGTGCTAGACTCGATTAATATAAATTTATTTAAAATTTATTAAATATTTATTGAAGATTTTTTAAGATTTATTTAATATTTTGAAACAAAAATGCACATGACTTAGACCACTTTCATAATTAAGGACAAATAGGTACATATGTAATAGAAGTTGTTGGGGAGAATTAATATCTCATTTGGTATTTTACACAGAAAAAATAATTGTTAATTTAATATTTTAATTGAATATATTTTCATATTGATTGAATTTACTGCTCTATCAAAAAAAATTAAGCTCAACTTAGAATACTGTGAAAGGTAAATAATTATTACATATTCCCCCATATTGTGAATGGCGTCATTGACGTCAACGGCTACATTGTGCCATCTTAAAACGATATAAAACACAGTTAGGGAGTTCACAATAACGTTTTAAAATATATCTTAATATTGCAACGTTTCAATTTTAATACTTTGTAGGTAAATCAAATTAATTACCGGGTGGCAAATTTAAAAGTATAAAACGCATGCCATTTTCAATATGGCAATATGGTAATGTTAAAATAAAGATGTTAAAACTGTCAGCGCAGCTGTAGTTGATGAAAAATATTCTCTCTCTCTCTCATATTATACACTAATATATATAAATAATATAAAGATCTATGTGTGTTTGCCTGACTGTGATATACACAGAATGCGTATTTATATCGTTGCCTGCTCACAATGAAAGAATTAAGATGGCGCAATATTTCCACATAAAAATTTTAATATACTCATTGTGAGTTCCATAAGTATATTGAAGCATTAAAATAACAAAATTATTTAAATTAGAAATTATTGTTGGATAAATTTATCAAAATAACTTTTGTTCTGCAACCGTTAAGCAGCTCTGGGTTGGGGAACATCTCTCGCGTCATCGTAATTATTTCTTAAGTGCGGTCAGCCTTGTGTGTGTTGTTTGGCCTTCGAGATATTTTAGTCTCGCTCGCACGTGTTGACTGATCTGCCACGGATTACCATATAATGTTGCGGTTCTTTTCTGGAATTTCTTTAACAATCACGAAGTAGCGTATATGAAGGCATATTTAGGTCGTGTACAGTTAGTCACAAAAACTTTTTCAAAGTACTGTTAATAACATCTTGGCCATATGGTCTAATTACTCCGCCCATATTTTTGCAATACCATATTATGCAAATTTACCTTATATAATATGTTTTGATACATAAATAACTAAAATAAACTTTTGTTCTGCAAAATGTCTGAAGAAATATGTTTTCATCAACTACAACTACGCTGGCAGTTTTAACTTGTTTACTTTAACATTACTATGTATATTGAAAATGAAATTACTTTTAAATTTGCCACCTGGTAATAAGTTTGTTTTACACAAAAACAAAAACAACAAACTTGCCAGTCCATATTAAAGTATTAAAATTAAAGCATGACAATATTAAGACACATTGTAAAACACTATTGTGAACTACCAAAATGTGTTTGAATCAAATACAGAATTTTGTTGACTTCTTTTTCTGTATTCAACAATAAAGGTTTTTGAAATTTTTTTTTGCAGTAGTTAAGTAAAGTAAGTTATTTTGAAGAATAAATATATATTTTTTGCAATATGCTGCAAAAACATAACTGAAAAAAAATGTATGCACTATATAAAAATCAATATTATATAATAATTTTGTAATATATTTTTTTTGTATATTTGGCAAATAATTGCTCATTGAATATTATATATTTTCCTGTTATGGATTTTGTTATTTGCGATAATTGTCCACACACGTGACCTTAATTTGAATGGTTTATGAAATTATGTTTATATTTAATTTAAATTAAATCAGTTTTTATGTTTATATAAAATTTGTATTGTGGACTTTACACCACATGTTCTTGTTACATAGAATACTACTTTAGAATAATTCTTTCTGCCAAAAAAAACTGACTTCAATCCAAAGTTCTGATAGAAAAAGATTAAAAGAAGTACGTGAAATATAAAATTAAATTTTAATGGGCGTGCATCCGTCCATTTTTGAAATGCAAGATTTTGTGTTTTGCAAAGCTCAGGGTGAGTGTTAAGTCTTGTAAAAATCGGTAAATATAAAATATAAAATTTTAAAAGGCGTGACTTCACCATTTTTTTTAAATAAAGGATTGTGTCTATTTTAGAGCTCAAGGTGTGTGGTAAGTTTCGTAAAAATTAGTTAAGTAGAACGGTGTGAAATATTATAATAAGTTTTAATGGGCGTAACCCCGTTCATTTTTCAACTTTCAAATTGTGTTTGATAGGTTTCGCAGCAATGAAATAAGTAGAATATCATAAATTGAATTAACTAAAATTGTAGACGTATCCCCCCCCACTGTTTTTGCAATGAAACCAATGGGAAGCTACACCCTCTCAGACAACAAAAAAAAGTTGCAATCAGTATAAAATGCATTATGCTAGTTATGAATTAACAGTCCCATAACAAAATATAGAGACGAATTGTTAACTTCCTCTTTTAGTCGGCTAAGAAAGGATAAATAGCTTAAAGTAATAGTGTGTCATAACCGCCAAAAGTTTTTAAGTGCCATAATTTTCGAATTTCATTTTATGGCCAAAACTGATAATTCGGGATCGTAAATAATTAATTTTCGTAAAAAAACGAGGTCCAACAAATACATATGTGGATTAAACATTTTTGGCGGTTATGGCTCGATATGCCTACTTAAGTTAGGTTATGTGGAAATTGAGAGTCCAGCTCACTTGGGTCCAATACCTGTGAGTTGAAGAGAAGATAGTTAAAAAAAGATGATAGGGAAGACAGGTGGTGAAGGAAGAGTTATAGGAAAGGTTCATTCTTTTACAACTCTCAAAATGCTAGCTACTTCAGCCAACGCCACCCGTATGAATACTTAGCACCAGAGACGTTGTAACGTTGCCGTGAAATTTAACAAAACGTACATCTGTATTGGCAATATCCCTTTTCTACTCTCAGGTAATGCAAATGGACACCTACCTGTTAGTTGGACCCAAGTAAGCTAATAACTTATTTTCTCCATCTCAGCAACCTCTTAAAGCTAGTCTATACTAGAAGGTCTACTCTATAATTTTGAATTAAAGACAATGCTTTCGAAATTGCGTATTCTTAACATACAAATTCTAAAGAATTTTCTTTCGTTTTGAATTATAGAGTAGACATCCAGGACATGTGGGACATGTAAAACTCTTTTAAATTCAACTGCAACATTCGAAATTGTAAATACACATCATGTAAACAAATTAATAAATATTTATTATATTTAGCAATTATATTCGATATAATAGAAAATATATGTATGGCCATAAGTGTGTAAGTAGGACAATACACTTATTTGCACATTAACAATTATAAAATAAATATTATCGACTGTATGAAATTAATTCTAAATATGAATATTAACAATTTAAATAAGTACACATGATATAACATGTGCTAGAGTAAAAAATGTTCATAAACATTATTGAAATTTTGCCACAAAGTTAGATACATGTATGTATGTATAGCGACGGCTTCAGGAGAAAGGCGTTTTCACAGGCAAAGATTAATGAATGTACCCACTTGACCAAGACTTACGTTGATATCGATTTCGAATATATCTCGAACATTTATCGTGTAAAACTATCGAGAGTGACACTCCAAAATTAATCGGAAAATGTTCTTCTGTCTTTCAGTTTTGTCCCAAAAAACATTCGTTATCGAAGTTTCGCTAGCAATATTAAAAGTGAGAGAATATCGAACTAATTTCGATATTCCAAAAAGGCAACAGCAAAAGTAAAAAATTAATTTTATTTTTTCATTAATTTATTTATTTATTTTATTTTACTTACTTATTTTATTTATTAAATTTATTTCTGTTCAATTATTGCAGATATGTGCGTATGATTTCTTTTTTATTTTTTAACTTACAGTGCTGTTATGCATCGAACTTGGTATGTCTCGACTACCGGTCTAGCACACATCCACTCGGCTAGCGTCACACATTCGAAAAAACTTCTGAGAGACCCAGTAAAAAAAGAGACTCCAAAAAAGACATGAAAATGTAGAGTTTACGATGCGGAAGTAGTGCAAATTTCGATCCGATCTAATGATTTTTACATAGGGTTGTCATTGCAAGAAGTTCTCTTTTTCGATGCCTGGTCACTGAATTGGAAGCGATATTAAGAAAAATTTCCTTTTTTGTGTTCTATGATAATATTTTCATCTAACAATTTAAGCCCGAAACAGTGTTTTCATGTAAATTTAAGCAAATAACTTTTAAATTTTAGACTAAAAATAGTTCATAAATTTCTTTAAAAAAATAAATTATTTTTAAATTCTAGTGAGTATTTTCTAACACTATGGAGGAGTTACAAGGTTTTGTTTGACTAAAATAAGCTTCTACATGGTTTTTTGCTCACTCTCGGCAAATTAAAAATATCGATTTTTTGGAAGCAATGAAAATGTACTTCCGCTAGAATGACTTCCATTTTTTTCACTGGGGAAGTTCGAAGCTCGAAGTTTTGGGGAACATTCGAATTTTCTTTGATTAGCGAACAAATATCGAAGAATTTTGTTTCGAAATTTCTTCGGTTTAGTGAGCATTCATTTTTATCGAATATCAGGTCAAGTGGGTAATATAATTCTATTTCTGCTTTGTGGTTGTATTGTCTTAAAAAACATTTTCTTTATTTTTCTTTGAAAAGTATTCATTCCCCTTCCCTTAAAGTCCATCATCAACTGCATGTGTATTTCAAGGTTGCCCTAAGAATCAGGTGTGTGCAGAGAAAAACGAATTCAATACAATGTTTGCCGCAAGTGTGCGCTTGTGGTATACAGTTGAAAAAAAAACAGCGTAATTTGCTTTCTTTTTTTTTGTAAATTATCTAATACAAAGTACAGTTGGGCTGTTAACAAAATTGCATGAACTTTTGTTTTTAAGCAACTCTCACCAACTGTTGCAACAACAACTAGAATTTTAATATGTATGTCTTAGTACTATGTGATATAAAAGATCTTTTGTTTGCTAGAAACTTTATTCAAATGAACAATGTATTTCACTTTTATTCACTCTCGAATCAACTATAGTACAAAAGCTAAATAACGTTTAGTATTGGCCTTTTTTAGTCTGCTAAAACAAATGTTAATGTCCTGGCTATTGTTCGGTACATTTCTAGTGCGTCGTATGTTAATTAAAAAATCAATATACAAACACATATACATATTTACTGGTACGTGTCACAGTGGGATATAAATAAAGCAAATACATATAAATTTTGCAGTGTCTTCAAAACCCCGCACACGGAAATTGCTCTTAACAATGTACATAAATAAATAAAATAAGAAATAGTTAAGGCTGGTACTCACTATCCTTCACACAAAAAAGTAATATGGATGATTATGTAATATCAATTAAAATATTTCTAATATCAATTAAAAAATTATTTAAATTTTCACCTATAAACATGCACGACATAAATGGAGGTTATGTTGAGAAATAAAAAAGAATTGAAAAATAAATTCAGTGAAGCGCGACTTTGAACCGCGCACGAAGGGTTCAGTACGGACACGAGATATGTAATTCAATACGAACTTTAGCCTATATAAAATATAGTTTTGACATTTTTTTCGTTTTTGACGTTTTTTTAATTTTGGCAGTTTTATTTTATTTTGGCGATTTTTTTTAATTTTGGCGATTTTTTCATATAGGCGATTTTTTCTCCTTTTGGCATTTCTCCTTTTTTCGGTTTTTGGCGTTTTTTTAGTTTTTGGCGATTTTTTTTTAATTTTTGCGATTTTTTCATTTAGGCGAATTTTTTTAGTTATGTCGATTTTTCAGTTTTTGGCGTTTCTTCATGTTGGCAACTTTTTTTAATTTAGGCGGTTGTTTTAGTTTTGACACTTTTTTCACTTTGGCGATTTTTTTCGGTTTTTGGCGTTTTTTAAATTTTGCGATATTTTTTTTAATTTTTGGCGATTTTTTTCCTTTTTGGCGATTTTTTTTCATATAATCAATTATTTTGTTATTGGCGCCATTTTCGCGTTTTGCCAATTTTTTTCGGTTTTTTGGCGTTTTTTCAATTTGGCGTTTTTTTTTTAATTTTTGACGATTTTTTTTGAATTTGGCGATTTATTTTGGTGTAAAATTTTTTTTTAACATTGGAGATTTTTTCGATTTGTACCGATTTCTTTTAATAGGCGATTTTATAATTTTGAAATTTTTTAGTTTTACCGTTTTTGAAAATTTCAAGAGTTTGCCTCTTATGGTTTCCAAGATACAACAAATTGTCAAAATTACATAGTTTATTGTTATAGTCTGTATAAGAATACACTAACTTTACGAATTTCAAATGTCAATATACATATCGCTCATTTACTTCAATACTGGCATTACTCAAAAAATGAGTTTTTTGAGTTAATAATGCAGAAAGATTCGTCATTTCGTATTTTATCTTGTGTAAAAATTTCATACAAATAGCTTGTACCATCACCTCCTGAGAGAAGATTTTTTTTCATTTCTACATTGAGTTGTATGCAAATTGAAAATTTTAAACGCGTTTTCTGCAAAACTCGTTTTTTTGAGTTGTGCCACTAGTGAAGTAAATGAGCTATATGTATGTACATACAATGTTATGTATATTACATGGGATTTTAACATTTTTCGTCGGTCATTTTGGAACATCCTTTAATTTTTACCTAAGTTTTTTTGAAATATTAAAGAAAATCATAAGACTGAATTTGCATTATGTAACTCTTCATAAAATTAGTTGCATTAAACTTTAAAAAATTTATTTTGTGTTGTTTTAGCACGTTTCGTTTTCTCATTTAAGCATTTTGTTTTGACACGCCTTAAATATAAATAAATTATTGCATTAAACTTTGTTTATTTGCTGAAAGAGGGCGGGATAGGTTTATCAGAGTTTCATGCTACGAATTTTTTTCCAAGTCAGCTTCTTTACTAGCGCTGCTTTCAGTGAGAAAAGAAAGCAAAATTATCGTAAAATTTCATAAAATTCGTTTCTCGAAATAAATAAATTTTTACATACGTACATATGCTAAGTTTTTTTGAAATCGAAATTTTTGAATTTTTCGGTACATTAGGTGTTGTTCTATCGAAATATACAAAACACTCGATTTCAAAAAAATAATGAGTTAGGGCCTTTCTACATTAAGGTAACGGAAAATATATATATGTGTGTTCAATGTTAAATAGCTGCTGTAAAGAACTAATCTCCGCCCAAATAGATAGACATTATTGCTGATGAATTCCTTGGCGGAACAAAATATGCAGCGTTTCCCCCATTCAGTCTAAATTAACTTTTCTTGTCTTCGTAAAGAAAATTATATTAATTAATAATAAAAAACATTTTCATTTCAAATGAAAAAAAAAAGAATAGGAAATACTGAACTTAGAAGCCTAAATAAGAAAAAATATTCCTTGAGTTTCACTTCCTTAATGAAAAATGCAGAGATATAATAGATATGTATTTGAATATTGTGTTTGTTTGTAAACCTAGTTACTTATACACGCAATTACTGTGGATACTAATTATTCTAATAATAGTAGAAATACTTACGCAATGAATTATGATAACTTGATGAGATATACATACGTACATATCTATTTATGTATGTATGTTTATTAAAATAATTTATGTGGGGGTGTTCCACAACTGCCAATATTATCCTACCTACTTTTAGCTTTACCGTACGACTCCAAATTAAGTTTGAAAACACCTTATCTAATATATATATAGTTATTTGCTTACATTATTATTATTATTATTACATTATTATTATTTATATACATACACTAATAGCATTAATTTTTATGGAAAATGCCACGCCCATTATGCCAATCACGTAGCTTTTCGGCGCCAAACTGTTTTAAACCCATTTTCTCTGGCACAATTCTGCAGACAAGCTTTTAAGCTTTGCGGAACTTATTCTAGTAAGAATTGTATGAAAATTATTGAAATAAAACTTAAACTTAACTAAAAATTTATTAATCGTACTGTTCGCTTATTTAACACGTTCCTAGAATTTGTCACTCAATAAATTGTCACCAAAAAAAATCAGAGCAAACCAATTCCAGCTACGAACTTCATCTGTTTTGCTCATAATAAGAAAAAACTTAAATTTGCTGTAAAATACTTAACATCAGGGATGGAAAAATATGTAGTATGTGTTAAAGGCCAATCTACATACTAAATCTTTTGGACACTTTCAATGGAGTTTATTCAGTATAGAACTGTGTGACCAAATAGGAAAAATTGGAGATACTTTTTGACAGAACCAGTGTAATTTGCAGGGTTCCATAATCGGTTAGTCTGGCATTTTTGGGATTCCGTACAGCAAAGGTGAAATGGAACACTATTGTTTTCGCTACTCTATCCGTCTGTCCATCTGTCCGTTAAAGGCTATTTTCTCAGGAACCGTAAGAGCTACGGACCTGATGTTTGGACAGAGCATGTAGAACCTTGGCCACTACAACAACAAATACATGAGAGTTAAAAATTAAAGGGTGTTGTAAACATATGTATACATATGTATATTGACACTTAAAATTTGTAAAATAAAATTAGTGTATTTTTATACAGACTTGTAGTCAATAAACACCAAAATATATAAAAACTGAACAAACACTTGAAATTTTCAAAAACGGTAAAATTAAAAAATAGCCAAAAACCAAACAAAACGCCAAAACCAAGAAAAAATTTCTAGCAATAAAATAATCGACAAAGCCGAAAAAGTCGCCAAAATGAAAAAAAATCGCCAAAATGAAAAAAACCGCAAGTCGAAAAAAATCGCCCAATGGCGAAAAATCGCCTAAATGAAAAAAAATCGCCAAAATGAAAAAAATCGCCAAAATGAAAAAAATCGCCAAAATGTAAAAACGCCTAAGCCCGAAAAAAATCGCCAAAACGAGAAAAAAATGCAAAAACTAAAAAAACACTCAAAACCGAAAAAATCCCAATAACGAAAAAAATTCCAAAACTATATATTATATTGGCTAAAGTTTGTATTAAATTACATATCCAGTATCCGTACGGACAGAACCCATCGTGCGCGGGTCACACTTCACTGAATTTATTTAAAATTTACTTACACTCCCTAGGACTAAAGTTCGCAATCAGGACATCTTTGCATATTACAACGTGATATAATAATATATAATACCTGAAAAGGATACTTGAGCCACAGCGCCATTCATCATAAAAAATTCCATCACTGGCTCATAAATTTCACTTATAAAATTCTTTTTTATACAGACTGAGACGTGCCGTCTACGTGACGGTAAATTTTCGTAAGCATTTGTATTGTTTTCAAGTAACAAAAACGATCAGCTGTTTTGTTAGGGGACTTGTACGTTCGGATAATGCTTCCTTTATACATTTATGATGTAAACTTTACACAGTTGCTGCCCTATATATAAGAAAAAAATGGCATAAAGTTAGCATAACTGACGAAATTGAACTAGGTGTCAAGGAGTTTTTAACTACAGCTTGGCTCAAAATCTGAGCTCAATGTAGTCTTTACCCTTTATTAACTCCTAGCGTGAATTTTAATGTGTAATTCTATTCCAAAGCTTGTTAATATCATGTTAAATTTTACCACTTATGCTAACTTCATGTCAATTTTTTCTTACACATAACGCAATAATTTTTGCTTAAAATGCTTTGCATCAGTTGCATTTAAATTTAGAACATACTTTAAACTTTATCTAAATTTTATAAGATTCGTGGTTTCAACAATCCAACATCAGTTTGAAAATAAATCTTTATCATTGCTTCTTTTTGCTTTGTCTCTAGCTTTATTCAAAAATTCTTAAGGTCACTGTACTCAAAATTTAGCATAAAAAAAAACGTTGAATACCGCAACATTGTACATGCAACAAAATACGTGCGTCATGTGCAAACGTTTTCCAGTGAATTTATAAGAACAGAACAGATTTCGACAGATGTCTCATAAATTTTTTCATACTTTTCAATTCTTATAAAAATGGCATGCAAAGGAGTACTTGTGTAATACTCGTAACCCAGCAAACATATTTATTTAGATATGACTAAACAATTGTATGAAGGCAATAGTTAGGCAAAGTGTTATAAATATACTTGAATAAGAGTGCTGACATAAATAATAAGTCTTAATATTAAATGAAACCTTTGAAATATAATTGTGTTAAGCAGATTTTACATACGTTATTAAGCAATTTTTGCTGTTATACCCTTTAACAAAAATATTAAGGGTATGTATATATTTATCATACAATTTGTAACTTTCACAATATTCATAATCGAATCCTTAAAGTATATTCATATGTATGTATGTATATTCTGGATCTTTATGGATCACATATTCGAATAAGATATGTCCGTCTGTCCATCTATCCGTCTGTCTGTACGTCTAAACGACTTTCCGATGCCCCTGAAAATGTAGACATCTCGGTGTTGAACTGATTAGTAACGATTTGTCTAATCTTAATTGGCGTTAAATGTTTGCTTTTAAAAATTTATTTTTCAATTTATATAAAATTTAATAAATAAAATTTTTATATAATTTTTTTTTTTAATTTTTTATGTACATTTTTTAAATTTTCTTATATAAAATTTGTAAAAAAAATTATAGAATTTTTTAAACTAAAATTTTTATATAAAACTTTTTAAAAATTTATTATATAAAATTTTTTTAAATAATTTGTATATAAAACCTAAAAATTATATACAAAATTTTTTAAATTTTTTAAATTTTTAAAATTTTTTTTAATAAATTTTTTAATTTATTTTTTAAATTAATTTTTTTAATTTTTTTTATATAAAATTTAAAAAAATGTATATATGTATATATTAAAAAACTATTTTTTTAAGCTTTAGGTCAGTTTATACTAAATTTAATGGTTCAATATTTCGTTAACCTTCGGTTAACTTCTTCAGGATTTATATTGTTTCTCGTTTTATTGAGAAACAATATAAATTCTGAAGAAGTTAACCGAAGGTTAACGAAATATTGAACCATTAAATTTAGTATAAACTGACCTAAGGCTTAAAAAAATAGTTTTTTAATTTAACTTAAAAAAAGGTCGAAAAATTAGATAAAAATATTTGTTAATATATGTATATAGATTTTTTAAAAATTTTGTTTAACTAATACTTTATATTCACAGTTTATTGATTGTTTAACTTAAGTTCTTAATATGAGCAAAGAATAGTTACCCTATTAAACTATTAAGTTTCACTATTGGCAGCTATGGTATAGCATATGATAAAACAAGTGCTAGCTCGTCTAAGTTTACCGTGCAAGATATTGAAAAAGTGCTGAAATTAATTCGCGAAAACTTTAATATAGTAGAAAATAAAAATAAATAATGTGTTACAGCTAAATACAAAGAAGATGCTCGACAACGTATGTGTGAAATGTGTCTAAAATTCTTCACAGAACAACAATACTAATAAAGTTTACTACGAATCAGCTGTTGTCTAACTATTTGTTAACCAATGACATTTGGCGGTTTAACTAATGGTAAACAAAGAGCTGTGTATAAAATATTATTGTTTGGTTAAACTGTTGTTATCTATAAGTTAACTAATAACTGTGAACTTGGGCCTCAGTGATGCAACTATGGTTTTTTTCAAATTCGTACTGAAAAGTCAGCCTGTGTACTTTAAAGGGTGTGTGAATTGGCTACATTGCAGTTTTTGGTTGTAGAAAAACGGTTGGTGTAAACGGTATAGACTTTCATATATGAAATACCGAAGTATATTTATTATTGGGTTGAAGTCTACTGACGAGTTCCAAAAGTGGCAACGAAATGCGTGTAGACAATTGCTTAACCATTAAAGCAAGACAAATCGTTAAGGTATAGATTTCATAAATATTTTAATTGAAATCTCCTAGATTTTGTGCAGATTTAAATACCCTATTAATAAAATAGCATTTATTTGGTTATGCATACATTTCTATTCAAAGTCAAATATATTCGCTGGGCTTAATGCCAAGAAACATAACAATTCGCATCGCATATTATTTAAAGAGGAAACGTAACGACTGGTGTTCAGACAGAACTTACATAAGCGTACAAAATAGAGAATTTGTAAAAGTATGTTTTATCTAATCGTGATGTTTCTATTCGTAGAGATTAATGCAAAAATGATGTTGTAAGCAGTATTCAGGTTTAGGGTTTTGTTTAACATGCTCCGTAGTGTTGCAAAAATTACTATGTAGTGTTGCAAAAATTATGTTAGTTTTTAAAAATTCGTCTGACAGTAGCTTAAAATTTCATGTTCACTAATATAATTTGAATTTACTCGTGCATGCATGCATGCATACATAAAGAATAAATCAAATAACAAAATTGAATTTGAAAAGTATTCAAGAATTTTATATTAATTTTTTTAATTTATTAGAAGGATTTCATAGTTGTTCCATTTATGTGATTAAATAAATTGTTTTTTTTAATTTTGGTACATTTATGCAATTATTTTTAAGCCAGATCTACACTTAAAGAAAACTGGACAATTGCATTAAATATTTTCCATCAAGGTAATGTAGCTCTTTATTAATACAAGGAACAATTTCAATTTAAACAGGATATATTACGAGTATATTATATTCCTTTTATTACTTTGTTATAATACGCTGTTTCATTGAAAATTTTCTGTCTAAAATATGAATTAGTATGCGACCTTTAATTTTCTGGCACTAGGGTGGTACATTAGGGTGGTGGATAAATGCTAAGGAAGGATACTTGAGCTCTGTTTACAGTTCAGCAACCCCTACAATCGGCCAAAATTAAATTTAAAAAAATACTTTTGAAATCTCCTTGCGGTACGGTGTAATATATGTTTGTATATGTATACATGTATGTATATGTACATATATATATATCTTATTTTTGCTCATTTAGATTTACGCTTTTAATAGTACGAGTATTAAGCCATTTAATACATATTTCTCTAGCAAACGGTTATTAAATGCCTCTTTCTTATCTTTAACACGCAAAGTATTCATTATAATTATGGGAAATAACAATGCATGAGCATGAGCATGAGCATGAGCAATTGAATAATAGAGTTAAATACCGTTTAAGCACTTACAATGCACATACCCATACATACATATCCTGATTTCAAATACACCAAAACAAAACTTTGCCTCGTACATATAATCATTTCTTTGCGTTATGCCATAACGTACACGTACGCATACAAAATTAGCATAATTATTCCTAATGAAAATGTTCTATATCTTTATACTGTTATACGCTATTTTGAAAACTTTATTAACATGCTCCATACACTATATGTATGAATGTATGTATCACTCATTTATTCAAACAACGGCATAACTCAAAAAAGTAGTTTGCCAGAAAACAAGTTTAAAGTTTTCAATTTACACACAACTTAAAGGAAAAAGAAAATTTTATTTTAATCGCAAGATTTTAGTAAACAATAAGGATTTTCATGAGAACTCTTAAAATTGCCATTTGTGCAATTGGGCAAATTTGCGAGACTTGTTTCACAAAGCCCTTTTTGAATTTTTGTGCAAACATCTTACATAAATTTGAAACAAACGTCAAAAAATTCATTTAACAAAAATAAAAAATAGAATTTCGAGAAATTTTTTATATAAAAAAATATTTATTTATTTCTATAAAAATAAAAAAGTGTTTGTGTGTGTCTAAAAATTCCTAAATCAAGCCCAAAAGCAAGAAGTTGTTGTTTACAAAATGCACAATATCACAGCTTAAGTTTACGAGTGAAAATTATTGGGCAAGTTTAACAGGTTTGTGAAAATAAATTCCCATACAATTCTTGGCATTTTATTTACGAGAGTGCAAAAATGCACAATTGCACAGTTTGCGAGACTTTTGGACACTTTCATGAAAACCCTTAATAGATTTTTACACAACTAGGGTATTCAAATGGTACTCATAATAATAATGCGAGCAACCCGTCATAATTTACAATTATAAATGCTTGCTCTATCTCTCTGTCTCTCTCTCTCTCAGTTCCTTTGTTTGAGTCAAAAAAACTATGCCAAAATATTAAGACATTATGACACTTAAAAGTACCGTTTGAATACCACAAATACATACATATGTAGAACAATATGAGGATTAATTATACATCACTTACTCAAAAATTCCATTTTTTACTTATGACATTGTTTAAGTAAACGAGCTATATTGCTGCCTTAATATAGAAAGGTCCTAAATAATTTTTTTTTTAATCGAGATTTTTGTATAGATATTTCGATACAAGAACATCTAATGTATCGAAAAATGCAAAAATCTCGATTTCAAAAAAAATAATGAGTTGCGGCCTTTTTATATTAAGGTAACGATGTGTATTTAAAAGAATACAATCAAAGCATGTGTAGTGATAATAGTAAAATATATACATATATGTGCATATGATTATAAATAATTTATTTAAATCAACACCATAACATAAAGATAAGAATTTTATAAAATTATGATATCAAAACTATAACATAATACATAGAACATGTCAGGAATGATTTTGAACATTGAAAATATTAATAAAAAAAATTAAAAATACATGTATTTTATATAGATAACCAAATATTTTGAGGGTTTACATACATACATAAATACATGCACAGAGAAAACAGATTCGTTGAGACAACCGAATTTGTTGCCAATCGAATTTTGGTGGTTGCACCAAATATCAATTTTCTTGTGGTACCACAATATATTTAATTATAACAACAGATAAAATTTGTTAACAGTATGGAATTTGAAATAAAAATTATTCTTGGCACCGACAATATGGTTAATATAACTAAAACCATATCATCATAATTGGTATATTTGAAAGAAAAATTGGTCTTCCTTGCTGAAACAAAAGTAAAAAATAAACGCAAATAAAACTAGAAAATTTAAGAAATTTATTATTAGACATACTGTCATAAGTTTATTTTAATTGAAATTTATTTTCTAATGGTGAAGCATGTCTATATGTATTTCTTCAACTACACATCTTAAACAGCCACAAATATGTTATATTATGCACAGACTTTCAAAAAGCATTTGAGAATTCACAAATCATAAAATTTTAAAAGTTAATTTTTGAATTTGCTGCTATAAATTATGATAGTTAACTCAACCTCTAGTTAGTTGCAGCAACTGAAAGAAAGTGTTTATTTTAACGTTAATATAGGACGACAATTTTTTAGTTGCCAATACCAAAAGTTGGTAGTAAAATCCAATTCATAATATTTTATTCGGTTGTGCTAATTAATCAGTTCATTAGTCATGACCAGGGAAACCAGAATTATGCTCCAAAAAAAGTGTTTTATGCGCATTAAATATGCACTAAAAACTTCGAAATATGCACTAAAAACTCAAAAAATATGCTCTTAAAAATAACATAAATTGGATTATTTGGAAATGAAAAACTAATTTTAATTCAGCAATTCAACAAAATTTACAATACAAGACAAAAATAAAATAAACAGAAAAAGGAAACAATAAAAAAATTAACTAAGAGCGAAAATTTAACTTTACTTCAAAAGCGATCATGAACTGTATTTTGAAGAATAAGATAAGGTTTTTTATAATTGTTATTGGAATAAACAAAAACTCTTCACTTAGCTTTTTAAATAAAAATCGCAGCCGGTGACATCTAAATAAACTTTTATACATTGAAAATTTTCTTTTTCAACCTCAACTGATGTAATCGGGGCAGTGTTCGTCACAATTACCAAACCAAGTTTTTATTGAAATTGGCGTCCAGTGAGGATGTTAAAACACATGTTACACCTGTTTAAGTTGAAATTTGGAATATGCAAATCAATAGTATTTGTTCCAGCATTAAAATTTAGCAGAAAAAAATTGGATATTTAAGATTTAAATTTTTTTAATTTTCTTGTTTCGTTTTTCTTTCACAAGACTGCTTACAAGTGAGTGAAAATTAAAAAAATTTTATTTCTTTTGTTCTAAATTTGGTTGTCAGAACACATACTAATAATTAGTACATTCTAAATTTCAACTTAAACACGTGTAGCATGTGATTTAACATTAGAACTCACAAGAAAACGTGTGAAATCGATTCGGAAGCCAGAACATACACAATGCTCTTTTTTAAAGTCTTACTTCATAATGGTAGCAAAATATTGCTTCCCCATACTTCTGTTTCTTTCACTACAAAATAAAATTTTGACAGACAAAAGTAGAAAATTTAAAAAAAAAAATTTTCTAAATATTAAAATAAAATTTTTTTAAAAAGTACCAAAATATGCCCTAAAAACGCCAAATATGCTCTAAAAATTCGAAAAATGCTCAAAATATGCGCGTTAGGCATAGGTATGCAAAAACATGCTTTAAAGGGTAAAATATGCAAAAATATGCACTAACAAATCGATGCCAGAATTCATTAAAAGTTCTGAAACGGATAAATATCTTAATTCCGGATTGATATATCAGATATGAAAAAACATGCAATTGCATATTTGTGGTTTCCCTGGTCATGACAAAAGCATATGTTCGGTTGGTGCAATCAATTTAAGAATTGTCACAATCATATGCTTAATACAATTACGCCCTGATGGGAATGAACATGGACTTTTTTTTGGATTAATAGAAAATTGATAGTGTGAACTGAAATGAAGTTCATGCAAATGATATTTTATTGGCCTAACCATTTTCCAACCAATCTTTTTTCTGGGTGTGCATATGTACGTACTTAAGTTTGTCATTCCGTATGCAATTTTCAAAAAATTCATATGCGGCACCATAAAGTTTACATAATATATATGTATATATGTATGTATTATGGGTCCTTATAAATAGGGAAATAGGGTGTAGGGTTTGAAGTGTCAGAAATACGAAACGGAGGTATCAGGGCAGGAACTTTTAAACTTTTTTCGGTATAATAAAGTAACTAACTAAATTGTATTTTAAGCGACTTCAAAAAAAAAACACAGGAGGAGGCTATCAACTAGTGTATTTTTTCTTTTGGTTATGTTACCTCATAACTCGCTTTATTTTAGGCCGATTTAAAAAAAAAACTCTTTTTTTTGTGAGAAGGTATATCTTTCGTTTGGTCCCACCCACTAATTTTTTGTATTTAAATATTTATATTTATATTGTTTTATTTCATTTTATGATATTCTACTTATTCGATAGCTACGAAACTTACCCAACACATTGGGCTTTTGTAACGAAACAATTTAGAAGTTGAAAAATTGATGGAGCCACGCCCAATAATAATTTATATTGTTGTCTATTTAACCGATTTTTAAGATTTTTGGCACACAACCTGTTCTCAAAAAAATACACAATCTTGCATTCAAAATAGTGGGCGGTACTACTCCCATTAAAATTTAATATTATTTTTCACGTGCTTCGAAACTTGGCTCACAGCTTACACATGAGTATGTATACTGTTGCTACAACTTTACAGCATTTACTCTTTCTTTAAATAAAACACTTTATTTTGGCGTTCCCATCTAAAAAGTTTTGTACACATAAAGAAACCAGCTTTTCTTTGTAGCTTTATTTACTAAAACCATTTTGCAGTGCTGCTAAAAAAAATTATCAATTAAAATATAAAGACAATTTCTGTAATATAAGAAATATAAGAGAAAAAGATGAATAAAACTTATTTTAAAAATATTGGCACTTAAAATAAAATACACTACATTTAATTAATTCTACAGTATTAACACAGATTTTATACAATAACGTCCCTTTTCACAATGTGTGGTTAAGAATTAACGTGAACTTTAACTGAGAGTTCTTCATACAAAACTTGCCGTTAAAGTCCCTGTTATCTTTTAACCATACATTGTGAAAAGGTACGTAAATATTATATACATACAAGCACTTATAATCTAAGAGACAAAAGATGGTAATTTTTTTTTAATTTTCCATTCTCATTGCACGTCCCAAAGCTTCTATTTTATCGATTGATTTGTCCAAGCCAAAGCAACGGCGTAAATCTGCAAGTTGGCCTATGCTGAAACCATCATTGATTAATTTCTTTTCAGTTTTAATGATGACAGCTTGAATGCTATCAAACATTCGAATGCTTTGAAGTAATTTTTCTGTCATAAATTTGTGGCGATATTTTGCCTTGGTTTTCTTTATTTTGTTGTTGTAACGGGAACGACGACATGCCTCGGCTCGTTGTTGTTGTTGAAAAAATTTGCTGGTGGTGGGAGTTACATTGACAACATCGATCACTTCATCATCGCCACTGAACTGTTGCTGGCAAATGTTGTTTGGGGCTGGACGTCTTTCAATAGTTACCGGATTTTCCAACAGCATTTGTTCGACATAGTCCTCCTCGCTACGTGACCAATTCTCCTTGATGCGTGCCATTTCCATCTCAACCAAACCATCAATATTTTCCGGATTTACAAATTCCGCATGAGCCAAAGCATTTAAATCAAATCGTGGCACTTCGATGTCACTCTGACGTGTGGATGGATGGACTCCTGGTACATAGTATTCAATTTCGTTTGGAGAATTCATGGTGTAAATTACAAAATTGTATTTAATTTCGTTAAACAAGAGATTTAATGTTCTATACACTTGAGCTGTTTCTTGAGAAATGTATGATTTTGTCGCTGTGCTATTTATTTTTATACAAATTTAATTACCACCACTATAACTGCATACATACACTTGCATTTATGTTTAAGTGGGCAAGTGCAGTCACACTGAAACACACAACCTATCACACAGTCGCTGCTTTTTAGTTCGTCAAAGATGCATACATGCACACACACATCCATACTTATGTACATGTATGTAAAGACTTACTTAGGTAAAACCTCGTAACCATTTTATGGTTTTGTTTTTTCATGCACCATTTTATGACTCTGTCGATTAACGCAGGCAGCCGCAATTCATATTAACGCGACTATTTTCACTGCAACAAATAATAAATAACCCTTGTTTATTATTTTAACTACATACATATATCTTTCTTTTTCTTTCCTTAAATTTCACACTTAAGTACACAGAAAAATTTCAACTTAAAATCTACTTAAACAAGGTTAATCTAATAATTTTCGGCAATGTTTTTGCTTCATATGTGTTTCATGTCAATTTAACATGATTTATAGTAATTGTCAAAGAAAATTGTTTCTCTTGAAATAACATTATTTTATTTATTCAAAATGAAGAATAGAATCATGTTGAATCAAAGTAATTTCAAGAATTGAATTGAATTTTATTAATTATTTAATTTACGTGTGGTTAACTTAGACATCACAAGAATTTTTGTATATAAATTAAATTAGCTTCCCCGGCCAAGATTTGAACTCGGATCTCATCGCGTGGTAGTCAACGTGCTTACCCCTGCAGCCACAACAACTTTAAATATTCTTAAGATACAATATGTACCAACCTTTTCTCATGTTGATTTAACATTGATAATTTTTTCTCTGTGTATGTATCCAAAAATTTATTTATTGTATTTAATAACATCTGTGCCATAATTTTTGGTTTCTAGTGCAAGTCGATGCATGCATATGCATTCATGTACGTTCGTACATATGTACGTATCGCTCATTTACTGAAACAATGTCATAACTAAAGAAATTAGAATTTTTGAGTTGATGATGCAGATTTAATCTTTATATACATATCTACATACATATGTATATCGTTCTTCATGTCGTTTAAAAATTTCATACTTTACTTAACTCTTGAAAATAGAATTTTCTTTTTCAATTAACTTGTGTGTAAATTGGCAAACTTGTTGTATTGACTTATGACGTTTTTTGAGTAAATAATCGATATTTGTATGTATTTAGATTTATTCTATCTAGTCTAGTGCCCTGCAAATAATGTTGGAGTACGTTTTCCAATCTAGATGAAACACACTAGTTACATCATGGTCCCATGTAATGCAATCTTGGATTATGTCGTTTTAACACAAGTAGTCAATGCTGCACGATTAGTGTTCGTTTTTAAACGATTATGATCGTTCTTCTTCTAGGACATCGCAATGTTAGATCAACCATGTTTTATCCATAAATTTGGACTAGTTTTGAACTAGTCCCATGGTATAAAAATAATAAACAAATAAAGTAAGAAGAGAAAAGGAATTATTATCATTTGGTGGTAAATTAAAAAAATTATTCAGTAAAGTGCGACTTTGACTCGCGCGCGAAGGGTTCCGTACGGATACTAGATATTTAATGCTATAGAAACTTTAGCCTATTTAATATATAGTTTTAACAATAGATTAGTTTTTGATTATTTCGGCTTTAAGCGTTTTTTTGTATACTACATGGGATTTTAAGATTTTTCGTTGCTGGTTTTGTAACACCGTTTAATTTTTAACTCTCATGTATTTGTCGATGTAGCAGCCAAAGTTCTACATACTTTGTTCAAATTTCAGGTCCGTAGTTTCTCGAGAAAATAGCCTGTGACAGACTGACAGACGCACAGCGTAGCGAAAACAATAGGGTTCCTTTTCACCTTTGGTGTACGGAACCCTAAAAAGTAAAACTATGTCGATATATTAATTCCACATTTCCCAAATTAACAATTATTTCCTTTATGTTAATACTGCTATGACTGAACGAATGTGAAAAAGTCCTCTGACTATAGCGACCAAAAAAAATCTTCATGTAAACGCGCATGGATCTACGATGGGACTCCAAAAGAGAACGTAAGCGTTGTCGCAGCTACGCCACCCTTCATCTAAACCACTAATCTATTCTATGAAATACTTCAGCAAATAAAATCAATGGGAATGTGTTTTGATTCATATACAACATGTATGTGTGTTTTATTATTTATTTATTTATTTTTTTGATAAATCAAATAAATAAATAATTCTTGCCGAATAGGGGAATATTTTTTATAAAAAAAATTTAGAATCAAATACCATATGCTTTCAAGAGATTTAGATATATGTACATATGGACATACGTGTTAATAACCCAACACACTGCAATTTGCAAAGAATTTTTACTGACCATAAAGTGTTGCTTAGAAGCCAAAATTTTTATTCCTTATCAAGGTCTATTAAATATGGCTTATTTTGTGTTGTTGTAGAGTTGCATGTAGTCATTGGCGTAGCTATAAATTTTTTCTTAGAGGGCATTATGACTGGTGATTTTCATGAGTAATAAAAAAATAATAATTACATTAAATTTTAGTAGTTCTAGAGGGGCAACAGCAATTTTTTTTGGGGGCAATGCAACCCCCATAGTAGCCTTTCTACGTATATGCATGTAGTTGATATAAATATAATTGGATTATTATTATATGTAAATAAGTATTTAACCTTTTTTATATAAATTTGTATGCAAGGGTTATGTGTGTGTTGTGCTATACAATTTGTTCCTATCTTTTACTAAATGTAGATCTAACCACGTTGTAAAGTTTAGAATCTAAGCCAATATATAAAAATTAATATAAAACATATGTTTTCTATGAAACCTTAGCTATGTCATCAAGTAACGTATTGTGGCACAAGTGGACTTTGCTGTATAAATGCTCGTATACATACATATGTTCGTAAATGCATCACTGCGCTGCAAATGGAAATTGAAATATCCTAAATTCTTTCACTAAGTTATATAATAAACAAATAAATGTTAAATATGGGGTACAAGTATGCCTACTACAGAAAAAAATTATCAGCGAACTTGTATTGCATTTTAAATAAATGTTTGCTCGTATGATGCACATCAGTGATGCATTTACGAACACACCCTATGTTTCAATGATATCAATATGAATGCTTCCAAATGTATTCTATATCAGCTGTGGGTGACACTGGGAATTAATGAGATACGAGAGTACATACATACATATATACAATTATTGTACATACTAAAGAGTGGTTACATTTTAAGGGCCGATGTTGAATTTTAACCATCAAGGTCAAGTTTTCTTCTGCATCGAGCAACGCATTAAAGTTATTCAAAATCAACATCGGCCCTTAAAATTTAACCACCCTTGTATGTACATATGTAAAATTTTTTTGATACTTAATTTAAATTAACGTACATCAGCATTATTTTTGTGTTTATTCCCAGTAAAAAAAGAGACTCCAAAAAAGTCATGAAAATGTAGAGTTTACGATGCGGAAGTAGTGCAAATTTCGATCCGATCTAATGATTTTTACATAGGGTTGTCATTGCAAGAAGTTCTCTTTTTCGATGCCTGGTCATTGAATTGGAAGCGATATTAAGAAAAATTCCCTTTTTTGTGTTCTATGATAATATTTTCATCTAGGAAAAATGGTTAATAGTTGCCTTTTTTAACAATTCGTTTCTTTTTATACGAATTTAAGCCCGAAACAGTGTTTTCATGTAAATTTAAGCAGTTATTTGCTTTAAATTTTAGACTAAAAATAGTTCATAAATTTCTTTCAAAAAAAAAAAATTTTTTTTAAATTCTGGTGAGTATTTTCTAACACTATGGAGGAGTTACAAGGTTTTGTGTGACTAAAATAAGCTTCTATATGGTTTTTTGCTCACTCTCGGCAAATTAAAAATATCGATTTTTTGGAAGCAATGAAAATGTACTTCCGCTAGAATGACTTCCATTTTTTTCACTGGGTTAATATAGGTATTGTTCAAATAATATGGATTATGAATTTAAAATATAAATTGTATTAAACGAGGGTATGATCCAGCGCTGCTACTTTGTATAAAATTTAACATAGATCTATACTTGTGCAGGCATGTAAAATTGGCAAAATTTAACATGATCTTAAGGAGTTTTGCCATAAAACTTCACATTAAAAATCACGCTAGGACTTTGTAGTGGGATTCAACTGTGGTAATGCACACATTTTTAATATCAAATTGTATGGAGGAAGTCGTTAACAGCTAATTCAAATTCGTTACTTATGCTAACTTCATGCAAATTTTTTCTTATACATAAAGCCGTTAAATTATTTCTTAGAATCCATTAGCAAGTAGTATAAACTACTTATATAAAATTTGCAAAGATATTTTGCACTAGCTCATAACACATATACATACATACATACATACATACATACACATATGTACATATAATATAATATAATGTGTATATGCATACTTCTACTCGTAACATGCTTCAGCATGTCTTTAGTAAAACCATATTCCATATTCAACCCCATGAAAATAAATAGATATATATGGTAGCAGATGCAGACAGGCAGGTAGACAAACAGGCGACTTGCATACGGATTTCGTACATCAAAACAAGTTTTGTCATTCAAATCGATCATTAAGTGAAAAATAAAGTGTTTAACAGGTTTTTCCAATGACTAACTATTAAGTGCAAAAACAGTTTTAAAAATAAAATTCTTTTTTACACTCAATCAATGAAATCTTAAAAACTCATCTATAAATAGTATGCTCGCCCACTGTGAGACACTGTCAACAAACAAAAACAGCTTCTTCAGCAGATTAAGGGTACAAAACAAACAAAAAACAAATACGTTTGTTATTCACTATTTATGCATGTAAAATAAATATTTGCGTACATACAGGCTTACATACACTGTTTTTAGTTTAAAAAAATTTTAATTTTATCAACTTAATTATGGAATCACACTGTGCCTTTGTGCCTGCCAAAGGCATTAATAATGTGTTAATGATAAGCTACATACAAGTATTCATACCGGTGTTGCCGATAACTAGATTAAAAAAACTAAAGCCTCCATTATTGATGGCTTTGCTTCTTAGCAGTTTATTCAAAAAATAAAATAACTGAAATTTTCACAGAATATGTAAAACTACAACAAGAAATATATGACAGTTATCATCGTATCAGATATCTCGCGTACCGTAAGAGGCAAACTCTTGAAATTTTCAAAAACACCAAAAATAAAAAAAAATCTTCAAAAACCTAAGGAAAATCACCAAAAATAAAAAAAATCGCCGAAACAAAAAAAAATTTCTAAAACTGAAATAAATCGCCAAAAACTGAAAAACTCGACAAAAAAACTAAGAAACGCCAAAACTAAAAAATACTCAAAACCAAAAAACCCCAAAAATCGAAAAAATAAAAATAAACAAAAAAATTCCGTAAAGTGCGACTTTGACCCGCGCATGAAGGGTTCCGTACGGACACGAGATATGTAATTCAATACGAACTTTAGTAGACTATATAAAATATAGTTTTGGCATGTTTTTCGTTTTTGACGTGTTTTTAATTTTGGCATTTTTTTTTTATTTTGGCGACATTTTATTCTCGTTTTGGCGATTTTTTTCGGTTTTTTGCGTTTTTTTTTATTTTTTTGACGATTTTTTCGTTTTGGTGATTTTTTTATAATTTTACGATTTTCGGTTTTTGGCGTTTCTTCATTTTGGCGACTTTATTCATTTAGGCGCTTTTTTTTAGTTTTGACACTTTTTTTCTCATTTTGGCGATTTTTTTTTTGGGTTCTTGGCAATTTTTTAATTTGGCAATTTTTTTTTATTTTGGCGATTTTTTTCGTTTTGGCGATATTTTTGAATTTTTGGCAATATTTTTTGGTTTGGCGATTTTATAATTTTCAGATTTTTTAGTTTTACCGTTTTTGAAAATTTCAAGAGTTTACCTCTTACATAGTCAAAATTGCATTAACTGATGGACCACCCTTTGAATTAAATTTTTTTAAATTTTAGTGTTAATTGTTGTAGTCTAAACAAAAATACACTAATTTTACAAATTTCAAGTGTCAATATACATATGTATACAATTATATGTATGTATATTACATGGGATCTTAGCATTTTTCGTTGCTCGTTTTGGAACACCCTTTAATTTTTAATTCTCATGTATTTGTTGTTTTAACGGCCAAGGTTCTACATATTCTGTCTAAATTTGAGGTCCGTAGCTCTTACGGTTCCTGAGGAAATACCGTGTGACGGACAGACGGGTTGACGGACAGACGGACAGACGGCCAGACAGACAGACGGACAGCATAGCGAAAACAATAGGGTTCCTTTTTTCACCTTTGGTGTACGGAACCCTAAAAAGATTACATATGTAGGCTAAAGTTCGTATATTATTACATAAGTATGTAGCATATGTAGGGAACCCTTCGTGTGCGAGAGAAAGTACCACTTTACTGATTTTTATTAAGCATTGCACTAAACAAAATTTCTAACGATACTGTTACATCCGGGCGTCAATAGTTTTTTTGCCACTTCTAAACATCTGGGATTTTTTGAGTTGAGACTATTTATGATTTAGTGTGCGATAGTGGGCCCTCAAACAATCCCAGCTGGCAACGCTGACTCCTGCACTCTGCATATGCGCATGCAGACATACTTATATACCTAAGTGCATACATACTACGCACTAGCTGTTTAATTTAGATAAGAAATGAAGTCACACAAAATGCATTTACGCATCTAAATTGACATGTTAGTAATTACAATCGATTCGAAAACTCATCGTCATTGGCAAAGACTAAGAAAGCAAAGCAAGAAAGGACACTGCAAACATACATACATACATACTTACACACATATTAGAATTTGAACAAACATTCAACTGAAATGAATCTGAAACAGCAGCAGCAACAAGAACAACAACTACCACATAAAGAAATACTATCAAACCATATTTTACAGGATGTTTGCACATCCTTAACACAAAATTTCCAAATGCAATCCATCAATTCCTTTCAACACTTAAACTCTCAATACACTGATCAAGTTGTGGAAATTGAAATGAAACGTTTAAAGACCAATTTCTGTCGAGAAGAAGCAAACTATGTCTAACAAATGCTTTTACAAAATCCCATAATTGTTGAAAGACGTAAAACACCATCTACGCCACCAACAAAAGCCAAAGGACCAGCTGAAGCAAATCATATTCTTGCCCCTGATTATTGCTGTGCTACTCGATCACAACCACGTTCACACTCCTGTCGACGACGTTCTCGCATCAATAACAAAATTTAAAAAGCCAAAACGAAATATCGTCACAAGCTTATGTCGAATGAACTGCTGCAAAGTGCCAATAGTGTTGGAATGCTTAAAAAAGCTAATTGAACAAACGGAAAATCAACTCATCAATCAGGCAGTGTATGCGTTGCAATTGTTGAAATTGAAAAGAATTTTCTATAACGATTTTATGGCCACAGAATAGGTTCACAATTTTATAAAGAAACCTTGGAAGCAAATAAAAAGCATAAATTTTTATTATCAAATACTCAACTTCATCATATTTGCTGTGCATGAAATATCCATGAGAGGGATATGAATATATATTATGTACTCATAAGCAGACAATAGAATGGAGTAATTTCTTATGTATGTATGTATTGATTTCTTATATATGTACGTACAGATTTGTATATGGCAAAGTTTTTTATTAGAGATTAAAAAAATATTAAAGACTCTTAAAAGATGATTTAAATTTAAGATTTCAGTGTTATTTAAGAATAAAACTATTCCTAAAAATAAACATCTATTTCAATTCAAATTTCAAACTAAAGCATAGACAGTGATTAAAAAGATATGAGAGTACCTGTTGCAATAAGGAAAAGAGCCTTAAGTCATATTTTACTGTTTTGCTGGAGAGCACTTTTAAGCGCTCAAGTCGATTTTCAGAAATTTATTTCTTTTACATTTAAATTGGGAAATTTTTTGTTAATCTCTATTTTTTTAAGCAAACATCGTTCTACACTTTATAGGTAATACATTTAAAATGAAATATACCAAAGTATAACATTAATTAAGCTATTGTTCCAAATGAGATTAGAAGTCTAAAAAGCTAAGTTGCAACTCATAGTGCTATAACTTCCTGAAAAATCACACAAATTAAGTGGGATTTTCACCAGGGGAACTTTCGAATATTCAGATTACGGAGGTACCACCACTAACTCAAAATCAGCTTATCTCGACTCAAGCACTTTTTCCTTATGCCACAGATATGTATGTATGTTATCAAACGCTTGGCCTTGTGCTCATTGGGTTAAAACACACACTTGCCAACACGAAAGCAACTTGATTTTCTAACTTTATTCGGTTATATTTTACGTTTTTTTATTTTTGTTGTTATTTGCGTGCATGAAAATTCTAAAGTTAAACTTCTAAATATAATTCACAAGATGGGATACACAAACAAACATCCCTGCAGGAAATGCGAATAGTGAAATTGTAGTGATTTACTAGGGACAGGCAATGTATGTAGTCGCCTATTGACATATGTATAACTTAGGGCTGTCATTGAAAATATACCAGTAGACCTTACGACCATATGGAGGCATTTGAACCAAAGATTCACTAGTAAATTTATAAAGGTTGGGGCAGCCAACTTAAACACATACATACATAAAAAACAAACTATTTACTCGTTCAGTGACAATGTCACCAGAAGTACACTAGAACTGCCGTCTGTAATGTCTTCGTTCACATTGAACTAGTGCAATTGTCGCTAGAGAAATGAGTGTTGACATAGAGACATATGGTTCTAGGCTGACTAGAGGGATATTATGTATATGTACATGTATGTATGTATGTATTTATGTATATATGTGCGTATGTGTGTATGCCTCTTAATGTATTCTGCATTTAAAATATATGTAACTTCTGGAATTCTTCTTTGGTATATTGTTTTCATGTTTTTACTTGTAAGTATTCCAAAATGTTTTCGAAAAAGGACGGGTATTTGGCATGTTCATTCATGAGCATGCATGCAACATTATTGCAATAAAACATATTTGTAATAGTGTGAAAATATTTGTATCTCTACTCTTATGCACGGACACACATACATATCGGCACCTTAATATAGAAATGACCGAACTCATTATTTTTATCTAAATCGAGTTTTTTTATTTCTTTTTTTATTTTATTTCGATACAAGAACATCTAATGTATCGAAATGTGCTAAAATCTCGATTTCAAAAAAAAAATAATAATAATGACTTCGGTCCTTTCTATATTATAATAAAGATATGTATGTACATATGTTTGCATAAAGCAGTTTCTTGTAGCAAATGAATATGTAACTTTTTATTAATATTATTTTATTAAAAAAAAACACGAACAAAAAACAAAAACAAAATATAAATAAATAAACAGACATGTGGGTATAAATTTAAACACACGCTAGCTCGCCCTTACGTGCAAAAACAAAAAAGGACAACGAAGTAATCCAGATAAAATGTTCTCGAAAAACATATCGTTAGTAGGGATGTAACGATACGCCGTTTTGCCGATCCGATACTGATACCGATACTCAAAAGAAATATCGCCGATACCTATTCCGATACCGATAAGCATATTGAAACTGAACTCAAGTTAAAATTAACAAAACCTTTTATTATACAAAATTATAGTGTAAGAGATTATTAATATTTAAAATTGATACTTGAATTCATTCTGAAATTAATAAAAAACTAATTATTTTTTTTAAATAGATACATGATTTAGCATTGAGAGAACATTTCACTACTACGGTGCAAAGCAAAACAAAAGAAACGTTTAATTTTTCTGTTTAGACTTTATGTTCTGCTTTTAATATGTTATTTCTCTTATTTTTTATGAGAAAAAATCGTTGAAAATTGGATTGTTTGTTCAAAACAGCTCTAAAAAATTAAGAAGTATCGCCGTATCGACAGCAAAATATCGCCGATTTCGATATATCGGTAAATCAGAAATATCGCCGATATATCGGAATCGGTATCGTTAGCTCAAACGTCAACTCAAAAAACTCGAAAAAATTAATATTGTTTATCTATAAAACAGGGAGTTTACTCTCTATTGCGATGCTAAAACTAGACGCGATCAGAAGCAAATTTGGGTGAGAGAGGAAAATATGATGGCTACATTTTCATTATATTCTCTGCTCGCAGTTATAGACTCAAAAGTTATCCAACAAGAATTGCTCTCTGTGAACTCAGTCTAAGAGGAGGCTCTTCTATTAATTATACTTTGCGTCGTATTTAGTAGAGGTATGTATAAAAACCCATAAGGAGAAGAGAGAGATTATGAACTTTTTCTACTAAGATGTTTCTCAGAGGATTTTACATAGAACTGCTGAGCATATCTCGTACTTATAATTTAAGGTTTACAAGGTTTCTTAAGCCTCAGTTAGCCGAATGTAATGTAAAGTAACTGCAACAGTAGGAAACAGATGTATTTTGAAGCTGTAGTTAGTAGCCATTTTATTGATTTCTTTATTTCGCCAATGATTCTGCTACACAACGAAGGAGGGCGCTCTGATGTTATGCATAGTGCGATTCATTGGCCAATCGACCACAAAGAGATGTGCTCTGAATGAGGCACAACTTCCCTAGTTTCATTAGCACACATTACGTTGTACAATGAATCCGATGAGCTTCTTCGCCCTCTCCTGTACTCGGTCGAGCAGCCCCAAATTAGACTTTGAAGCGCTGGCCCATACATGAGAGTTGTATGCCATTTTCGGTCGGATATAAGTGGTATAAATAGTAAGGAGATCACATGGGATGAAATATCGTTTGCACCGTTTCGAAAAGCCGAGACACTTGAATACTTCTTTTACAATTTGAAAAATGTGTTCAGTCCATCGAACATCACACTGTATTTTCATGCCAAGAACATCAAGAGCACCTGATTCCTTAATATTTATACGCCCATAGTTACAGAGTCAAGTCGTCGAGAAGTATTAAGAAAGCCACAAACATGTTCTTGGTTACAATGGTCAGCAACTTTGCATCTATACACGACTGAACTGATGTTTTGGAAATCATGAAATTGCCATTGCTAAAGAGAGGCCAATTTTTAACTTTGTGTTTAAATACTCATTCAATTAATTTACAATTAAATTTGAGTTATAAAGCGCGTTTTTTAGAGTCTCACATCTTTGACTTGGCATCACTGCTTTATCTGAGCACTCATTTAACAGCTGATTGTTAGTTTGAAATTTTATTATGAATCAACTTGCGCCAGATCAACGCGTGCAAATTGTTGAAATTTTTAATAAAAATAATTTATCTATTCGTCAAATTGATTTTGAATTTATTTTCCGATGAAACTTATTATTTTTGGTTGAATGAACGTAAATAAGCAGAATTGTCGCATTTGGAGTGAGAAGAATCCGCAAGCTTTTGTCGAGACACCATTATATTTACAGAAAATTACTGTTCGGTCCGCTTTATGTTAATGGTAAACGGTATAGGATCATGATTCAAAAATTTTTCGTACCTCAATTAAGTGGCATTAATATTGATGATATGTGGTTCTGATGGGACTGAGCCACATGCTATACAATGGACGCTACAATGGATTTAATCAAAGAAAAAATAATTCAACGTAATGGCCACCAAGATCGTGTGATTTAACCCCAGTGAACTATTTTGTCTACGTCGATAAACCACAAGCAATTGAACACCTGGAAATCAACATACGAAGAGTTATCGGCAAAATGCAGCCGCAAATGTTGCGAAAAGTTGTTGAGAAATGGTGTTCCAGATTGCGCCTTCTACGCACCAGCTGAGGCGGCCACGTGGTAGACATCATATTTAAACATTAATTTCATAAAATTTTCATTTCAATAAAGCCCATTTCATTGTTATTAAAAATATATTTCCTTGTTTTATTATGATTTAAACTTGTGTCACTCTATAAAAAAACACCGTTTATTTGTCATTTCATATATTTTTTTATTTAATCGATAGCACTTAATTACAGTTTTATTTTCAGTCATAAGTTTAAGTTCTCATTTAGGTACGATGAAAATATGGCACCACTATTAAACTTTCACCAAAATAACCTAATTTTTAGGAAAAAGTTACGGCATTTGATATCCATTGAAATTTTAAAATATTTCCATATAAACTCTATCGTAATTTGCCCCCTGTATGAATGAATATGAATAGTTTTATCTTGTACTAAATGCTCAAATGTCATTCGTTGTCATTAAGAAAATTCTATTATATTCCATTAAAAATACATAAGAAAATAAAATAATTTTTTAATGAGATTCTGCTGCACTAATTAAGAACAAATGACATCTCAAATAACACCAGGCGACATCAGCAGCAGAAATAACACCAGCAATTGTAATTAAAGTAGTTGATGCAACATTATAAGCACTTGAAATTATTTGTAGTTTTCAACCTTTCAACTTATAACTTACAGTATTCTTGACACTATTCTTTTCTTTATCCTTAAAAAATAAATAAATAAATAATAATATTACTACAAGTTACAGAATCAAACTTTAATCTAGAGTACGCTGAAAATGACAGCAACAAAAACAGACCGCACAATAAAACCAACAACACTTGATAATTTTTCGTATGCTCTTGTTGCATTCATGAAGTACTCTCTTTAGGTTTTCATTGAATTAAAAGATATTTTAATACATAAAAGAATTTTTAACAAAAGTTACTACAATTCAAGATGAAATGTACAAAAAAAAGAATTCATAAAGCACGAAACTGAAAATATGAATTAAATAATAAATAGCAACTGCGAATTGGAGCATAACAAGAGTGTCAAGGAAAGCTAATATATTTTTTTAATTTAAGATAGAGAAAAACCAGTTAGTCCTGTCTAAAATTACACACAAGTCTCTAGTTTCCTTTTTTCATCTAATAAGCTCTAAGCTTTCCATCCACTTTCATAAATCTTTGCACGAATGATGCAGAGCAAGGATGCATTTACGAACACACCCTTAATTTTATCCAAAGTAACTAAATTAAACGAATTTAATTAATCCTTTTGTAGATTGTTGTGTTGCGGCAGCATCAGCAACCATCTAAGCCTTGTATTTTAGATATACATAAGTATGTAGAATGTTCTTAGAAATTTTATGGAAAAAGCTCAACAGAAAAAATTTTCTGCTATCAACCCATTTAATTGAAAAAAAAAATTAAAAATAATGCGTTAAAAATTTAATTGATTAAAGTTTAATCAAAAATGAAATTGTGTCAGTTAAACTTTTGCTTAAAAAATTAATTAATTAAAAAAATCAATTGACCCAATTGAATCTTTAATGGTTTATTTCTATTTTTTTCTTTCTTTCAATTAAAGGTTTTTTGTTTTTTATTTGAATATAAAATTTTAAATATTATGACACTACGACACTTAATACTACCCTTTGGTTTTATATTACATATTATTAGGAAATTAAAATATGGATTCAAATATAACGAACACAAGTACCCCTACAAGAACACTACAAGCAGTCAATTGACTGCTCATTTGATCGATAGCCACGCAGGATATATTCATCATTTCATAGAACAAAGTTTCTATCACTCTATTAAGGACGAAATGAAAAACGTGATGGAAAGTTTTTTGTATATGTGGTGTTGCATCTCTCTCTAAGAGGCCGGGTTTACATATATGTGACATGTGCCATAAAATGAAAATGAAAATAGTAAGTTAAGTTAAACAGTTTCATAAATAACTAATAGACAATTTTATAAAATCCAACATGATTGGAAACTGTTTAAACCAATAAATACATGTCTGAATCAAACAGTTTTTCATTAGCAATTAGTGGTTACGCTTTTTTTGACACATGGCACTCAAGAAATGCTAGATGTTAACTCAGCCTTATAAGAATTATTATGCTGAGTACACAAATGACATTTCCTGTATTACCAATCTCAAATTGTGTGCAACGCCGTCAAAGCGCATTAATAAGGTGGCTGCTCTAGGCCAAGTGACTCATTTACATATGTCAACCAAGCCAAATGTTAATTAAATTTGGATTGTGTAGATGCAGATAAGCCTAAAAGCATGATTTTATTTTGCTTATCCTCAAACACCTAACGAATATTCAGGTTTGTATGGTGTTTGATATTTACCATGAGTAAAATACACTCTGACGATGATTTGCTGTAGTAATGCGGTTACCTGATTATGTTTTTTATATAAAAAGCAATGCCGCAAATTGAGAAATATCGAAAATTACAAACGTTGCCACTAGTACACGTTATGCCATACAGCGAACTCGGCATTAGACTCAATTTACAATCTACCTTATCAGCGTTGTCAACTCGGTGCTTTTCGCACCGTTTTTAGTGCTTTTTGAAATTTTCGACGCGAACAATTTTGAAGTTAGTGCTCAGTGCTTTTTTAACTTCATTTCGGGGCTTTTTGTTTCGAGTCGGTGGCACTAAGCCAAAAATTCGAAGAAAATTTCCTCACCTATTTTTTCTTTCGAGGAAATGTACATATACATAAAAAAATAAGCTCTGAACTTAAATGGAGCGTTTAAAAAAATTCTACCAAGTTTGTACAAGGCTTGGTGGAAGAAATAAGCGCTATGTTTTCCTTAAACTTTAACATTTAAATCATAATTAATATGAAAAATGTTTTGCCACGCAACAAAGATGACATAATTGAAGTATTTACCCAAGTATAGTTTAATATCAAAATTATGTCTAGTCTATGGAAAATATAACTAGTCCACTATCGAGTTTTCAGTTGAGAATTATCGGATATTTATAATTTGATTCAGTTCGAAAAATACGTTTGTTTCCTGACGAAAAATTATTAAACATAAAATTTTTTTATAATAACTACAAAAGGCTTCGTCAAACTGATTTGAGAATTCACTGATTCTTATACAATTAAAATGTGTATCGGATGCCTCAAATTTATAGCTTTAAAAATGTATTGCAAAGTCAAGCGATTATAATATTTTTTATATGCATATTTGTGTATAACAATTTTTTTTAAATATGATAATAATTAAAAATTTAGTGCTTTTTTACTTAAATTACGCGCTTTTTTAATGGTTTCAGTGCTTTTTGAAATTTAAAAGTTTGGTAAAAGATTAAAGAAGACTTCAACAGTTTTTCTTTAATCTATTACCAAACAGTCGTAGTTGTATTTGAAATACGCCAACCACGATAAGGCAGAATGTGCTTTTTCTGGTTGCCCATGCAGGCAATCTTTTTCAGTTTGGTGGTGGGTGCTGTTGAGAATCTTCGGGGGTAAAGCAAAAGGTACGAAATAAAAATTTTTGGGAGATTTTTGGTATTCCCCTCATTTTACTCTCAGCATTAAGCGGGTATATAAAGATCAAAAGAGCATGAAGAAAAAGTAATATTATAAATGTTCGTGTTTTTTCGTAGAGGATTCAAAAGAAATTTATTAAATCAATGCAGGCTAAAAAGGCATAGTGTGAAATGGCACTTATTGGTATAAAAGGCGGTGCTGAGATCTAGTCAGTGCGAATCAAGTAAGATTGAAGTAAACATAGTTGAAGGTATGGATAACGTGTAGTCGAGAATAAAGACAAGAAATAATCATGAATTGATTAAAGATAATAATAAAAGGAAGTAAATAAATAAAGATATAGTTATGAGTTGTTTATTTTTGAGGAATTCAGCAAAATGTTTTTGCTATGTTGCATATTGAATAAATTATAATTAAAATAAATTTGTATTTTTAAAATATTGTCGTTTTACATAATCACTCACCTGGAAATCTAGACATATATATGTATGTATGTATGTACATATTTCTAAACGGCAACTGCATTAATTTATCTTTTAATTGTTTGCACTATATGTGTAAACTTTTCTTTAATTTTGTATATGTATGTACCTACATCAATTTCAGAATAATCGTATTTAAACATAACCATTTATTTCTATATTCGGGCCTGTTCTGGATACCGCGGTGACTTCAAAAAAAAACAGAAATAATAAAAGCTAAATCAGTGCTTTCGTAAATTTATAGCGTTGGAATTTGGATAAAATATTAGCCCAATTCACAATCTTGTGCAAATAGTCTTGCACATATTACGATGCAAGACCATTTGCACAAGACTGAATTGGCCAATTGTATTATAAATTAAAAATTGAACAATATAAAACCGCACTGACAAGTCAGCGTTTATTATTTTGTTTTTGAAATCAATGTGATTTTCAGAACGGGCCCAATTATATGATTTTTCACTCCACTTTATGTCGTTTTAAAATTTCTTAATTTACACAACATTGCAACACTTTTCGTTGATTAATTAAAATTATAGAAAATTAACTTTAATATCTGAATTTTTATTATTTTCCAGAAAAACACCACAATATCGGCATTCATCACTAAATGTGGCAACACCTCTAATGCAGAGTAGCAAGCCGAGCAAAAAATTTCGGCGGCGGCTGAAAGACAAATATTTTCGGCGGCGGCGGCTGAACGGCTTAACGCCGATTTGTTTAAGCATTTGAAAAAAATTTTTAACCCAGTCTGTTTTTAGAAAAGTACGTGAATTATTGAATCACCACATTGTAACATTAATTGATATGCAGTAATTGATATCCTTAAAAATAGCTTCGTAAATTATTTGTTAAATCATACAAACATATTCTAGATTATCAGGGCAATTATGAATAAAATTTCGCGAGAAATTTCTCATTTTTCAAATTAGAATTTCTTTCCCTATTACTTGCTATTAGTTGAAATTTTTCCCCTGGAAAAAATTCTCGCGGAATTTTATTCATGATTGCCTTCTACATAAATTTTATTTAAGTTTTCGGATTGAATTAAAAATTAATTACTTTATTGGAACACTGCTACGGATCAACAAACAAAAAGCTTTGAACAATTAATTATCAAAAGGTCGCCTGACTGCTTAAACAAAAAAGTCAATGTAAACGTCCATGTATTTAAGAACGGACTCCAAAAGAAAACGTAAGTGTTGTCGCAGCTACGTTACCATTCACATAAACATTTTCTTTTTATGTGGAAGCAAAAACAACTATCTTTCCGGGACGAAATTTAAAAAATTATAAAAAATAAAAGACAAAATAACGGCTCAGTATAAGCCGCCGATAAGCCGAGTGGTTCGGCGGCGGCTCGGCTTGTGTAAAAAATACGGCTGACTGGATAGCCGCCAGCCGCGCCGGTACGGCTTGCTACTCTGCTCTAATGGTAGAAATGTATATTGAAAATTTAAATGGATTTGAAACTATATAGGTAAAGTGTCGCATTTAACTTAAATATTCCCAACAACAAATTCTCTAATCTATTAGTCAATTTTTAAACCTACAAAATTTCTTGTTTGTCTTAGCAAAGGCATAAGCCAAATCTAATTTTTCCATAACAACTACAAGACTTAGTACTTTTTTTCCAACTACGCTTTCTTAAGAACACACACTCACTCACTCACACCTTCTATGGCAGATTAACCAAAATTTTAAATAAGATTTATACCCGAAAATAAATGCAATTCAAGTAAACAAGAACAGAATATCATAAAGCTTACTTTATTTTATTGATTTCGACACTTATTACATTTGAAAAAGTATTTTTAACACTTAAAATATGAATTTGAAAACGAACAAAATTTGCGCTAAAAACGAAACGGATCCGACCACAATTTCTCGCTAATAAGGAAATTTGACATTTCGCACAGCGTTGCAAAATCTACTACACAGAGAAGGCATATAGACATAATTGCCAGATCAACAACTTTTATTCCCAGAAAATACTTACTACTTTTTGATATCCAAAGAATCAACTTGGTGCAACTCATTTATATATAGGTATGTTTTATTCGAACTTTATATAGATATATAGAACAAATTTAAGTGTAAATAAACTTATTAAGTAGCTATAGCTATAGCTGCTTACAAATTAAGTAGGTATATGTTTCAAATAAAACATACACCTTATGATAAATATGTAGTAGAACTATAAAATTTGTTATACAAATTTTATATATTTGATTTGTTTTGTTAGCCCTATAAAATAAAAAATTTTATATAACCAAGTTTGAAAGATTATATATATTCCTGGGGAGTTTTTTCTCTTGCCTATCATTTGTTCCAGGCGGAAAATCCTCCTATTCTAAATATCCGGGGAATAAGCAAATACGGGAGAAAGTAAAATCTGGATCAGCTGTTTATTCTTTACACTTTATTCTGCACTAACGCAAGACTTCAGTTATACAAATTTTATGTTTTTCTTACCAATTGTGTGTGTTTTTGCTTAAATAATAAATAGAATAAATAATATAAACATATATAATAAATAATAAATAATGAAATTTATGAATTTGACATTTTGTCAGAATTGTAAATACTACAATAATTGAAATTTATTTGCTGGTGGTTTAGTATGTCTATATACGTATGAGTTCACCTGAATATAAATTATTTGCTGGGTCTTGTATCAGTTTCAAGGCCTACTAAGCTTATTTTTTCTTTGTGATTTTCAAAAATATTATTTTATGAATTCTCATATAGTTTTTGAAAGTCTGTGCATAAAGTAAGAGGTTTGTGACTGTTCAAAATTTGTGGTTGAAGTCTACTGATGATTTGTTTCAAGCGCCAATGATATACGTATATAGACATGCTAAGCCAACCGCAAATAAATTTCAATTTTATATAATAAATAAAATTCACAAGCATTCAAAATAACCGTATTCTGAAAAATTAGGGCTTAAAATAAACCAGTTTCAGATGCAATTGTAAATGTTATAAAGTTTTTCTTATCGGTCTTGATACTAGAGGGACTGAAATTTTACATTTGCCAAATTATTTTAACTTAAAGTTTGTATGAAAAATTTGGTTTAACTTACACTTCAAGCTCAAACAAGTGTTTTTGGATACGGCCAAAAGTGTTCAGTATTTTTTCTGCAGGCAGAAGTAGTTAATATTATTGAAGTGTATGTGAACAGAGTTTGTATAAAAATGCCAGAAACAATGAGAAAATATAATATTCCGGCACTTGTTTGAACTTTTTGATCTAAATAAATGTTAACACCTTTGTTTTACAACAGTTGTTAAATTGATTTTTAAATTTTTGCACTAGTTCTCTTCGCAGGCGCAAAAATTTCATTATGGGGGTTAATTAATCCCCTAAGAATTGCTGATGCCCCTCCCTTAAACTATTTAAAATTGCATGTAATTATTTTTTTTTATATTACTAATGAAAATCACTAGTCCTTAACGGCCCTTGAAAAATTTTCTAGATACGCCAACGGTTCCCTTCAAAATGTTTGGGAGAAAACTTTCAAAATATGCTCCCTCTCCCTCATATTTAGAATATCTACCCATTTCTTAGACAGTATTTTCCCGGGAAATTTTAATTTATCATAGAATAAAAAGGAAAATGCTCCCGGAGAATTGTTATTCATAATTGGGCAGCCTGTAAATCAGATATTGGGGGATTAAAAAAACTTTAATTATTTTATGCATCTCCTGAATAAACAATTTTTTATTTAAATGTCATAAAAATAAACAGTTTAATTTGATTTTCAAAAAAAATGGAAGCTGAAAAAGCTTTTAACGCTTCAAAAAATTCGGTTTAAGCCGCAAAGCGATCATGTATATTCTAGTGATATTTAGCCTCAGGCACTTTTTATTGCGTCGTTATGCTTACGAATTTCCATGTAATTAACATACAAATTCTAAGGTATTTGCTTTAGTAGACCAACCAGATATCCACGCAACATATTTATTAACTTTTTAAAAATCTGGCAACTAACTACAAAGCTATATGCATATGCGGCTTATGACTAAAATTATCAACCGTGTGTCGCGTTGTCACTTTTTTCTATAGCACAAACAAAAAATTTGCTGCATTTTAATAATAATTTAATCGAATTTTATATATAAAAATGGCTAAAAGTATTGAAAAGCAACAAATGGAAGAAATCGTAAGTAGAGTTTAGTAAATATGAATTACGAATAATCGAACTTGTGTGTAAAACAATTGGTGTTAAAGACCACGTCATGTGTATGTGATTGGATTGATGTTGCAAACAATTTTATAATAGATTTTTCTTTATGTATATCTTTCTAGGAGGTAAAAGTAAACAAATGGGATGCTAATGCTGTTAAACACGCTTTGGACGATGCCGTTAAGAATGCCTTATTTGCCACGAGACCGCAGTTAAAAGAACAATTCGGATTAATCAATACCCGCCTTGTGATTTGCACTTTGGCTGTAGGAGTTGCAGTTTTGGCCCACGGCTGGGACTATACACACCCATTCCCTGAGTCGAAGCCAGTTCTTATGTTTTGTGTTGTCGCTTACTTCGTTTTAATGGGCATTTTAACTCTGCACACAACATTCCGTGAGAAGGGTACGTTCGCTGTGGCCGTGGAAAAGTCTTCGAATGGCAGTCAAAAAATTTGGGAAGCCAGTTCCGACATGAAAAAATATGATGATAAATACACGCTTGTGCTTTCGGTAAAGGACTCGAAGTCTTTAAGAGAAGCTACTAGTATTAAATCGTGTGCCAATTTTGTTGATGACAATGGTATCATTGTGGATAAAATGGTGGCTAATGAAGTGAACCGCTTGTATAATTCTTTGTCAGTTGAAAAGAAGGAAAAATAGCTCGATTCATTAGCTAGTGAAGAAATTTTAGAAGATATCGAAGTCGGAATAAATTCTACTTCCAATGAATGTGTTTAAGTTATTGAATAAAAATGCGACAATTTTATCTTGTATTTATTTGGGACTATTTAATTTTATTCATACACCTAATTTGGGTAATTCTATTCAAAATAAATTTATTGCCTTAATAGACTTGATATATCAATGTTTACGAATGCAGCAATTTGCAAAGTGCATCCAATCCACACAAATAAAGTCATTTGAAACCAAGTTTGTTTCTCTTTTCAATGCAAGTTAGTTGCACGAATGTATTGGTCATAAATTTAAATGGTCTTGGGTTAAACCTAATATGCCTTGGTTAAAACTATACCAAAACTCTTAAGAAAAGTAATCTTGTCAATTTACGCATTGGTAAGGAACATTTATAGAACTCCATACACCCATAGCTTTTCGAGGATTGAGGAAACTTGAGGAGAAATTGAAAAAATAAATTTTTCCAATATTTGTGGTGTTAAGAAATATGTTTATAAAAAAAGTAGTGCTCAATTATAATAACAATAGACACAAATATATTAAAAAGGCATTGGACAAGTCTTCATGCAGGCATAAAATACATGTAAAAATACCTGCAAAAGCTTGGCGTCGTTATCTTGTTTGAAATTTCAGAGATTTGTGGTACCTAGCCATCAACAAATAGCATCCGATTATGTTCTTAAAATAACAGTTGAAATTAACTCGGAAAGAATGTGAAACATTTACCACAAGTGAAACTATTGAATTAATTTTACTTCATGCGTAATGACTTACCCCCATATGCAAAAAAATTAACGTATGCTTCAAGTGTTTGTTAAACCGGTTTTTGTATGGAAATTTTGTCTTAACGTACACTTTAATTTTTTTATAGAGGTTAATTTTTTATTTAGTTAAGCATGTTGATCGCAGTGTTAAACTTTAAAAGACGTCATTTGTTGCGAACGTTTTAGTCCTTCGGGTGTAATGTTGACTACTGCTCCTGGATGTCATTTATTGAAGGCTTGGTATCCCAAATCATAGAATTTTTATCAAGATGACTACCCCAAGCATTTTTCTATGTATTTTATGCCTGTAGGGAAATGTACCCAATGCCTTTTTATTTTTGTAACTCGTGATTATAATTATGAAATATTCTTTCTACATTTTGTTTAAAAACATTTGCTAGCGCCCTAAATATTGGCACAAATTTATTTTTTAGATTTCTTCCCTAGTTTGACTTTAAAATAAACAAGACGCAATTATAAAACTAAAATTTTATTTTTGTCAGATGCCATTATTTTATTGTATTCCAGATAAGTAAATTTTTATTTTTGTAATAAATCCAAAAAGTTTTCAACATTAATTTTTTCTAACATAACTAAAGAGTGTCGTTCGATGAGGCTCCCTTTTACAGGTTTTACCACCACCAAATTCATAAGAGTTAAAAAGTTAAGAATAAAAAATGTGAAAACATATTTAAGCAGCTATTTTTTTGTAGGTTTTCCGCGTTTATTGGTTTTGGAAGAGGATGCATCTTCCACATTGTCAGCAGTTTTATCTAACACTTCATTTGATACTTTAGCAGATTTGACGACCAATTTCAAATGACGTTTAAGATCTTCAGCAATATTTTCTGCTGCTGGAAATTTGGCAGCTCTTGGTGTATTCTTCAAACCAGACCAAATTAATGTGCGATCTTTAACATCATTTGATGGTGATGTAGCTATTGAAACTTCAAATGACCCACGACGCGGAGCCGCATCGGCGTTAATGGCTAATTGTAATTCTAAATCAGATACACTCAACAAATTCATTACGTCGCGGTGCAATGCTTCTGCCCGCCTTTTGAACACTGATCAGGAACGACAGCATTCGATATATAATACAGGCTGGTCTTCATTGAATTCAGGTGGTTCTTGGGAAGTCTTGCTTCTTTTGGAAGCAGAAGTCTTAAATAAAATGTTTGGAGAGAAATTCAAATTGTTACATATTACATCAGACTTATTCCTGATTAGAAATTCAAATTATTAAAAACTATACATTATTGTCCATACCTTTGATGATATTCCTTTACGTTTTGGTGGCATTTGTTAGCCTTATATTAAAACACACTGCGTTTTAAGAGAAATCGAATTAAAATTAAATTCTTCGCACCAAACAGTTTAATTTGTTTTTATGTGATGTGGTAAGTTTCTTTAAACCAGCGGTTGATTACATATGAGAGAATAACAGTGTTGTAAAACAAATGTGAAACCATTCCATGGTGTACTTGAGAAAGTTGAGTATAGGATACACTAAGAAAAATAGTCATTAAAGAAAACAAATCGTCCCTTGGTTATTGGTTTGTTGCAAACGTAAACCAACCGACGAAAAACAGGTTACTCAAGCAGCTCCAAAAAATAAAAAGGATCTTATGTGATAGAAAATGAGTTTATAAGAAAAAAGTTATAAATATAAGTTGGCGGCGGATATTTTCCGAGCTATAGGCCTAAAGTTTTCATAAGGAACTGCGAAAAACCTCAAAAAAATTATAAATTGCTGATCTGATAGAAAATTGAAGGGTAAAAAACTTTAATAAAATAGTTGGCTGTGAAATATATTTTCCTTATTATTGGTATTTAAGGTTTTGATTGAAAATGCAATTATGATTGTAGGATATGTACATATACATACTAATGTCCTTCACAAGACCATTTATAAAACGTTTCAAGACATGAGAGATTTTTCAAAAGCTTTACTACAGCGAAATATTCTAAAACAAACGCTAAACAACACTGTTGGCAAGTCAAACAACTTAAAACATTTAAATGTCTTCCCAACAGTGCTGTTAAGCGTTTGTTTTAGAATATTTCGCTGTAATAAAGCATTTGAAAAATCTCTGCACGAAGGTGGAATAACAAATGCTGAGTTATACTGCGGCTAGGGCTCGACATCTTGTGTTTCCGAACGGAATTGATCTCTGTGACATGGTCGATAGATTGCAGTTTTATATGGGAAGTAAAAAATTATATAATATCCAGCCTTATTTTCGATTTTATCGTGCGCGACATGAGAAGCAAATCGGATTGAAAATTTTTTTCTATACAACGCTTTTTTAAAGGTGTGTTCTACAAGATTTTGTTAAAGTTCGGACTAATGGCCTGTCCAAGGCATATCAAACAGGTACACGTATCAGGCATATTGCTCGTCCGCTGATTTTTTGTTTACACGTTTATAAGAAGAATTCATTTGACAATTACTTTTGTGCCTTGTTTCATGCATACAATATTTTGACAATTATAATTATTATCTTATAATTTTAATTATAAGTATACTTTGTAAAGCTATGTGAGAAGCACAGATTTACCAGAGAGTTTTGGCTAATGCATGCCCCTGTATTAAATGTGCCTTGGGCCTGTCATACGCGAGAACAATTGTGCTGGCATAACATGCCAGATTGTAGGTGAGAGGCAAAGAGAGTGGTTTTGTGCTTGGCATAATTTTGCAACCAAGCACAACCCCGCATCAGCAGCACAAAACCAATACACACATAACTTAAAAAAACAGCAAATATCAAATGCATACAAGAAATACTAACACATCACCGAAAACAAATTATTTTCTTTCTGTAAAATATCAGCGAGTTTTAAAAATGGATGGAAAATATTAGCCAGCTGGAAATATTAGTCGACTTCCATATGTTAATTGGCTGCAATTATTAGCTGATGTGAGCCGTCCAATTCGGCGTCGGCTCGAGCTCAAAAAAAATATCGGCGGCCTAACGCCGCCGGCTGCGAGCCGCACGACTTGGACCTCTGATCATGTTTGTTTTCAAATATTTATAGTATTTGTAATATCCTAGCAAGTTCGTAATCAGGGGGCGAAGCCGATCGGCTCCGAGCCGGCTTTGAGCCGCCGCCGATAAATATTGAATACCATGAGCCGCCGCCGATGCACACGGCTCTTATCGGCTAAAATTTTCAGCCGACGGCACCGGCTGAGCCGATTTTGCCCAGTAAGGGTGCCAGATTTTACAAAATCACTATAAATTTGTGTATGTTAAACTTTTTTCATTCTATTGCTTGTGGCTGTTCAAGGTAATGCATTGAAGTTATAACATATTTGTTAATTTATTTGTTTTACGCTATAATTACACACGCCACTAGTGACATACAATTGTTCGGAATAGTCGAATCTTCTAACATTTGCTTTACTGTTTTCACATGCAATCGCAAGTTAATGCTAAGAATGTTTTCGAAGAGTAATCTCGAGAACATTTGTTTACTCAAGTAATATAAATGCTACCTTTTTGTTTATAGAGCTATCGAGTTCATCATATACGTACATATTTTAGGAAATTTTTAAGATTTATAATTATAAGTATTATTTTGATTATATTATTAATAATACATTAAATTTACCTGTCAGATAACATCATAAAATTAACTATTTGTAAGTTGTAATAATGGCCCTTAGGATTTATCGGACGTATAAAAAGCTTTCCAGTATTGAAAATTGAAAGTTTATCCTACCAGGTAAACTTTCCTGTAATATATCGCTCACTTTAGGTTAAAGTAAAATTATGCACGTCGGATAAAATTCTTCTTTTAACTAACTTTAAGTTGTAATAATGGCCCTTAACAAGCTAAAACTTTAATATAAATTGCACAGTAATATAATTAATTTGCATCAAATGATTCACGGAGTAAATATTCTGTTTTGATTTCAATGATATGCAAATACAAAATTTTTAATAGATTGCAAATTTTGCTGCCAGAAGTCAATTATTGGGATTTAGCAAAAGATTTTGAGTGTATTGAGTGTTTCAAACTTGCACTTTCAAAATTATTGGTTGTGTCACTCTACATCTCCACTTAACATGAAATTTTTCTGTAACTTGTAGTTATAACTGAGTTGTTAAAAAAAATGCGCTAACAATAATGTTATGACTTGAAAAAGTATTTACTGCAGAAGTCTACACTTAACTTTAACTTGTTAATGTTAAAGTTAATCAAATTATGTCAGGTGGAGACCGCAAGTTAGAACAAAACAAATTGCTCGTGTGGTCGTTATGCAAAGAATTCTTTCAAATTTAGGAATGTAGAAACTCATATTTCACTTTTCCCGTCATGTTTAATGTATATTAAGACGCTCATTTTGCATTTGGTGTGTGTGCTAAAATTTTATATTTGTGAATTGGTGATTCAATAGTGAAGTAAAAAAAATTAAAATGCAAGCGAATATTCAAAATTATTTTTCAAAAGCAATAGACTGGGCACAAGTGCTTAATGCAGATTCAGGAGAATCGGAGACCGAAAATGCAGAAAGTTTTCTATCGCGGGACATAGCCTTTTATTACAACTTGTTGAAGGAAAAAGGCGACCTATAAAAATGGGCCAAGGTCAATGTCAATTAGTTAAGACAGCAACGATATGTACTATTTTGATACATACATACGAATTTTTTTTAAATACCGCATTTTCAGCCGATTAAGCCGCCGCCGTTGTTTTTATTTCTTAGCAGACGTTTTTCGGCTTGAGTCGACTTTCAGCCGCCGCCGTAGATTATTTTGTTCAGCCGCCGCCGGTCGACAAACCAGGTCGGCTTCTTGCCCTGTTCGTAATTGGCTGCATATTTTTTAATGTGAATGAGGTAGTTTACACGGGAGTAATTATGCTGGCACAACATGCCAGTTTGATGGCAAATTCGGTGAAGAGAGTGGTTTTTTTGGTTGACAAAATTTTTCAACCAGCTTCAACCCCGCATTAGCAGCACAAAACCAATACATACACACAGAACACAATACAGAACACAGGTTCGGTGTTTTTTATTTTACAGAGCGTATTTAGTCTTTAGTTGACCATCGTCGTGGAAACATGAATTTAAAAGGGGGGTTGGTCACGTCAACAAAAAAAAAAATAATAAGTGAATTTATTGTTTTTTCATGTTAAATAAATGATATGAGTATTATTTATATTATTAAGGCTTTATAGACTTTTTAAGAAATTTTTTTATGAAAATTTGTTTTAAAAAATCTTTTTTAATCCTTAATAAGTTTTATACATAAGGCTGTATGAAAATAAAATGAACGAGGTTTTATTTAATTCTTTTAAAAAAAGTTACAAAAAGTACTTCTGGATAATGTAACTATTTAGAAATATGAATACATTTTCGCATTAATTCATAAAAGATAATAGAAACAATTTTTTCAATTTAATTTTTTAGTAAATACTGTCAATAATAAACAATTGCTCATTTATTACCATTTTTCCTGCAAGTATGTTCCGATACGTTTACAACGAAAACCAAACTTCAAATGAATAAATAAAACACTAATACACACAAAGCTCTGTATACGTATACATTTTATTCCAGATTAATTATTCCCTGTCTACATTTGCAATTTTGTTGCATGCAATTCTGCTGCGGAATTGCGTAAGTGTCCACATTAGAAAAATCGAGTACTGCAATTCTTGTATTTGTTATGCCTTCTTCAACCCTACCAAACTTCAAGTTGAATAGAGAAAATTGCAAAGCAAAAGAGAATTGCCGAGAACATGAAACACTGTACCCCTCCCCAAGCTTCTTACCACTCTCTCCTAAAACAACCAAGAATTGCTGCAACAAAATTGCAAGTGTGGACACTGAGTTAGTCTCGTGTAATTTGGAAAAGAACAAAATTTGTGCGGCATAAAAATTGTTCTCGTGTAAACTACATCTATCATAACAGCGGCTAAATTTCTCTACGAATATTTCAACTTCACCACGCACGTGTCATGACTAAACTCATTCATACTCACCTCACAATTGTCATATAAAATATTTGCTCTTTCAATTTTTTCTTATATGAATGTTGAAAAAATTACTTCACATTTTTATCGGTGTGACTGAAATAGTTTTAACATAAAAAACGTGTAAATCTTGTAAAAATAAAAGTGGAAAAGAATTTTATTGAAAATTAAGCGCGGCGTGTGTGGGTGTAAATAGGTTCTCAAAAACTTTAACACAAGAAAAGTTAAACATAAAAATGGGTAATGTTATGGCAGCTTCGTCGACGCCGAGCAGCGCAGCCGGCTCCTTGGACAAAGCGGCTAAAATGGGAATACCAGAGCCAGCTGCTCCCAGCGGTAATCAATCAGTGGAGAGTGCTGTGGATAGTAAATTAGAAAACCCCGGAACAGTAGAGGAACTACATAAAAAATGTAAAGGTATGCACGCAACCATACATGTATGTATGTACATATGTATGAAATTCATTGATAAAATGAAAACAAAAACATAAAACAGGAGGGGTTATGGTTTTCGCTGCTGATGACATAACCTCCAAACATGTAAATGAAAATTAAGGAAATCATTAAAATATATGAATTTTTATATAAGTATATGTATATGTAACTGAATTAAGAATTGAATAATTATTGTAGACATTCAGGCCATGACTTTTGAAGGTGCTAAAGTAATGTTGAACAAAGGGCTAAGTAATCACTTCCAAGTATCGCATACTCTTAACCTGTGCAGTACACAACCTAGTGGTTATCGTTTTGGAGCCACTTACGTAGGCACTAAACAATTCAGTCCCTCGGAAGCATTTCCTGTTCTCTTGGGTGATATTGATCCTTCGGGCAATTTGAATGCTAATGTTATTCATCAATTTTCACAACGTGTGCGTTGTAAATTTGCCTCGCAGGTTTGTTTTTTTCAGTTTAACGCTGTTTTGTTTCATTTAAACAATTAAAAAAAATATAATATAATAATATATTTTTAGATACAAGACTCAAAAATCACCGCCGCCCAATTGACCACAGATTACCGTGGTAATGATTTTACCGCATCACTGACTGTCGGCAATCCCAATTTTTTCAATAACTCTGGCGTTTTTGTTGGTCATTACTTGCAATCGGTTACTCAAAAAGTTGCTTTAGGAGCTGAGCTCGCCTATCAATATGGCCCCAATGTTCCAGGTGGACAAATAGCAGTTCTTTCTGCAGTGGGCCGTTACACCAATGGAGATTCAACGTGGTCGGGAACTCTTGGACCTGCCGGCGTACATGTTTGCTACTACCAAAAGGCCAGTGAACAATTACAAATTGGTGTAGAAGTTGAAACTAGTTTAAGAATGCAGGAGTCCGTTGCAACTCTTGGCTATCAAGTAGACTTGCCGAAAGCTGATGTTGTGTTTAGAGGTAAGTTAAGTTCGAGATTAATTTATAGTAAGATCATTTTTTAATGTGCTGCAAAAAAATTTAGGTTTTGAAATTAAAAGAATAATGGCCGTATTGTAGTTCTCAAGTAACTCAGTGTGCTTATCTTCAAGTCAACCCAAGAACTATTATTATTAATAATAATTGTTATTAAGCGTTTCGTTAGCAGCAGATTACGGGCCTGTCCCTACATGTCGACAACGTTTCGACTTGTCGCACAAAGACATTTAATTTTTTCTTTGTTTCAAATGTAAGTGTGAGATGAGTCGAAGGTTGTCGATATCGTGGGAAAGTCCCTACGTACTTACTGAGTACATTCAAAGCATAGGTCCTATTCTCTTGTTACGTAACATTCAATGGAATGGGAGGGGGTATACGAATTTTTTACGGTTTAGAAAATTTTGTACACAGCGTTACTGAGGGGTGGGGTATAAAAAGTCCGAAAATATTACGTAATATGTGAAGTGCACCATTTTTACACTTTAAATATAAAGTAAATACCTACCCTGCGGTTGAGTGTACAAATATGTATATAGGTTGTCTAACGGTATAATAAGAAAATTTAAGGTTTTTTACATACAAATAAAAAAGTAAATTCATACAATTTTACACACACGTAGGGCCACATATGTTTCGGGTATATTTTACTGCGTTATCCGAAGGAGCATTTTTTATTCAGGTTTGTTTAGCAAATATCATGTTTTATTAAGTCCTATTTCGAATTCGACTATGACGACCTTGTACTAGATTAAAGATGAAATGTTGCAAAGTTCTTTAGTCTATTACAAAATCGTTGAAGTCGAAATACGAGTAGATACGACAATTGTAATTATGACCATCATTTCATTGTCATATGACAATATTATATTAATTAATATTAATTGACTATATATTTAGATCTGGTGACAAAAATTAAAGGCATTTGAATAAAAGGCAAGTTCTGTAAAACACATTATTCATATCGCATGATTTCAAAAGTAATAATAGTCATGCATATATTTTTTCACTCTTTTCTTCTTAATTTTTCTATTGTATAGAAGTATTGAATATCATTTCTGAAAGAAATTTATCGTATATGATTTTAAAAACCTTCGCAAGACCATTACTTTACTTTTATAATCACATGTGATTTGAAAAATTTTATTTCCAGAACATATGTAAATGATAGTCATGTAAGGTAGAATCGTATCAATTCATTTTAGAAAATTAATGCTTCGGATTTTAAAAAATGTATACCTAACTAACTTTTTTTTAACGATAATCGCAACGTTAAAATAATTATAGCGAAAATTTATCGAACTTGCTATTCAGTAAAATTTTTAACGATATTCGTTGTAGGTTAATGTCAGATGTGTTGTTATTTAAGCGACAATAATTTATGTGCTGTTAATTTTATCGACAAAAACCAACAGAAAATATCAGCTGCGTCATATCGTTAAAAATAAGTTTCAGAATCACACAATCTTTATTTTAAGCGACAAAACGTGTAGACACAAATTACGATTGTCGGATTGTTAAAAGTTACGTTGATTCAGGTCCTTATTAGCAACTTTCGATCTTCGGCTTTAGTCGAAAGTACTTTTCGAACGAATTTTCATTTGGCATTATGACGAGCATTCGACAAAGAATGCCCTTATTGTGAATATCACTCAAAGTGATTTTTAAAATTTGCAACAACTTTACCTAAAAATAAAAAACAATCGTTTATAATAATTTTTTATACTAAAATACTTCATCGAAAGATAAATTCTGTTCGATAGAAAATTCGTTGCTCAATGAACGAAATTTTCGATGCTCATAATATGAATCGAAGATCGAAAATCGAATGCAACTCATAATAAGGGCCTTAAACAAATTTTTAATTAACGTATTCTATAGTATGTTTAAAAGGACTTTATTTACTATAAGGTTATTTTGAGAAATATTTTTACAGCAGCTACGTCCAAGTCAAATGCACTATGTGCAAACTTTTATAAAGAGCTTTTTGTGCTTTCACACCGACGAGAGTACAACATCCACAACAAGAACACAACAGAATACAATGCTTGCTCTTACTTTGCAAAGAAACAAGAACAAATTTAAGAGCTTTAAAAGCTGTTTACCTCAAATGAAAATATTAGTGTATTTGCGTTTGGACGTAGCTGTTGTAAAGAATATTAAAAAAATTATTATATGAATTTGCATACTTTTTTCTAATATTTGCTTCTTAATTTGCTTGCAGGCTCTTTTGACTCTAACTGGAATGTGTGCGGTGTATTAGAGAAGCGTTTGCAACCTTTGCCATTTTCATTTGCTTTAAGTGGACGTTTAAATCATACCAAAAATCAATTTAGATTAGGATGTGGTCTTATTATTGGTTAACCTTAAGTACTGAAAACAAGCATAAACTTAACTTTTAATTTAACTCAATATAAGGGACAATTGGCTAAAAATAATAAACAAAAAAACCCCACACGCAGTCTTAAAACGTATAGACACAAAAACCCGTAAAATTTAAATTACAGAAACTAATTTCAAAAACCGCAAACACAACTCTTAAACATCATGCCCCACTTGCTTTTGCAAAACACTGTGGAAAGTATATTTTCTGTAAACAATTTTTACCTTTTGTTTTAAAAAAGGAATCATTTAAAGCAACTTACTGCAATTACTTTGTTGCTTCGAAGGAAATAAAATTCAGCGATATATTAACGTAAATTCCTAATTTGTAACATTTAGGGCTTTTTTGTTCAGTTAAAACTTTAAAGTCTGTAATATCCTGCTTAAAAGCCACCAACACCGCCAGTTTAAATTATTTAATCATTTTTCTTATGTACAATATTTTTTTATTGTGAAATTGCATTTGTTTAGGTTTAATGTAAACTTACTTGTGTATGTATTAGATATACAATAACCTTTCGAACAAAAAAAAAACTTGCTTTGGGTTTCCAGATCTTTCTTAATGAATTACGCACCTAAATATGGAAAAAAGAACATGTTCAAACAAACAAACAAACATCGCTTTCCTTTAATTGTGTTATGTTTTTTTTAAATAAAACTACTGTAAATTATAATTAAAGAATGTGTTCCAACCAAAAGTAGTTCCCTACTACTACTGATTGCTGATTTTAATAGTGTTTTCTTTTTCCCCAATTAATGTATTAAGCATTTTTACAACTACTAATAAATTCATAAAATTTAAGGATTATTAATGATTCCTGGTCTTATACAAACTAATACCTATGACAAAAAGAAATATTTTCAAGCCAATTCCACAGATTTTTTTAAATTTTGTTAGTTATTTACGTAATTTCAAAAAAATGTTAAGGAAAGAGCATAAACATTAAAATAGAAATGTTAATTAAAAAGAAAGAGTTAATTTAAAATTGACACTTAATAAAAATGTTTTGTTGACCAAAACTTTTGTTCTTTTATATTTTCAATGATTTAGCGTAAAAACAAGTTTTAAGTAATAGTTGCGCTGAAGTGCTTCGCACAAAAATGATTTTGAGTGTGGGCAACAACCTGTTGGCTTTAGTGTATAAATACGTTGAGTTTGGTGGAGTTGCCAGCTGCAATGAATTTGTAACGGCAAAAATATTGAGTGTTTTGCTGGAATGAAAAGTACAGTGGTACTTTTTTTTTGTGATTTCAAGTCACTTTGGTGGAATGTGATTTTCAGAATATAGTCTTCACTAATGAAAATTTGCTCAATGCCTTTTATTCTGTAACAAGTTTTCGATGGCACTCTGGAGAAGTTCCATTCTGAGTTTAAAAAAGTTGATTGATATTGTCATTTTAAAAGTAAAAAAGTGTTAATAACAGTGAATTAAATATCTGGGTATTTTAACAGCGAGCAATTTAACATTGCCAGTTAAGACAGGTATAGCAAACAAGTCGTAAATAATAGTTCTGGCATTTGCATTTGGAATAAACAGCTTTGAAATCTCTTACAATTTGTTCTTGTTTAGTTGTTTTCACCGAGATCTGATTGGATATTGTGCTCTCATTGGCGAGAAAGTACAAAGCTCTTTGGTAAAAGCTCGCACGTTGTGCATATGGCTTGGTACGTCCAAGTTTTTAATTAAATTACTTTGTTTAATTTGCAATTCGCGAACCTTAATAAATAAACGTTAAAAAATAAACCTTTTTCATAATTATGGATTCATTTTCTGGCGGAAAACAATAACATCCTTGGAAATAAAATTCATTATCATTATTTTCATGTTGGAAAAAATTAATATTTATAAGTATATACATACATACATATCGTTAATTTAATACGAAAAGGCCCCAACTCATGTTTTTCATACTTTACAGGAGGAGGAAAAAACTTAATAAAAAAAGATGAAATATTGATACGAAATTTTTTTCTCTTAAAAACACTAAAAATTTAGTGTTATATTAGTTTTATTATTTTTTTTTAATTTTTTCATATTAAATTAACGATATGTACATACATATGTCAAATACTGGCCTCGAAGAGCAGATATTTTGTTTGACAATATATCATTCATGATGGTCAGTATTTCCGCAGACGTTATTGCATGCTACAGTTCATTTACCCCCTTATGCAAAAACAATTGGTAAACTTAAAGTTGGTTTAATAAACGAATTTTGTATGGCAAAACCGGTTTTAATGCATGCTTTAACTTTAACAATCGTTTTTGCATAAGAGTATTAGTATTTACACATGAAAGTGAAAGTTGGAAGAACACAATGCGCTATAAGTTTTTGTCAGTGAAATATTTAAAAGAAATTTTTAACACTTCCACAACTCAGAACAGCAATGAAATGAACAGCGTTGCATTGCAAGCACTTCAGGACAGTGCCAACCTTAAATAGATTTCGTGGAATTGTTATATACATATATCTTTAAAAGTATTTGTAAATAATACACAGACATGTTCATTTACAGACTATGGCGATAAATTCAATTTTAACGCAAAAAATACACTTAATACAGTGTAAAAATTAACTTATTTTAAGCTAAAAGATCACAATAAAAAAATCAACTGTTATTTTGTGAGGAGTAAATAAAAATGAAGAAATAATGGGTAGTATGAATAAAAAAAATGTACTTTTTTCTTAAAAATTTAAAAACAAAAACACTTAAAAATGTTTAGTTTTAAAACGAATTTTTGAGTAAAAAGCAAATACTTTTTTTATTAATATTACTATAAACTGACTTTAGTTTAGACAACAATCAACAACAAATTTCTCTATTGTGATTGAATAATAAGTTGAGACATAGTCCCTTGTTTCAAACAGTCACCTGTGGCAATATATCAGCCGCATTGGCATTGCCAGCTCAAATCTGTCCAAGTGGAACTTAAGGGCATTGTTGACAGCGTTGTCAACTTTGAAATTTCAAAACGCACCAAAATGGAGAACAAACTCGTCTAAAAAAAGTTTAGAATTTTTTTAATGTTTATTGAATTATTTTTGCATAAAAAGTATAATATTTTTATATAAAAAAATATATCAATCAAACAGGCTTTTACAGTACAGGGTAAAAAAATAAAACTTAACAAATATGTATGTATGTATGTACATACATATGTATAATAATAAAAAATAAACACATTCTTTTGCATTCCTTGTACTAGTTAAAACGTTTTTTCAATTTCATAAATACGAGTACGTTTCAAATGAACTTTAATTCTTTATGATTACGGTGGTCAATATTTATCCTTTTATTAAAATGTTTTTTAAATTAATTATTCTTTTAACTCACACCCAATTGTTTCTATATTAGAAAAAAAGTACTTAAGACTGATTATTTTTATTTTATTTAATTACATTTCTTGAATAAAAATAATATACAACTGACCACAGATAATTAAAAAAAAGATTCAACAATTTTACCTATTAACATAATTTTTACATAAAATGATTTGTTTAAACTGCAAAAGTTTGCTGCTACGATTTACTTTTCTTGAAGAGTTCTTTCAAGGAGTCCAACATGTTTCTGGCAAAATTACTTTTAAGTGATTTTGCCTTTTGGGCTGAGCTGAGCTCTTCACAGTGGCTTGTTGGCGTTGTGGTGTTTTTAATTTAATGAGATGCCTTCTTCGCGCGATTTTCATTTAAAAAGCACTGCTAGTTGGTAATTACTTTTCTCAAGCATAATCCTTAACTTTCGCTACTTTACATGTTAATTACTTCATTTAGTTATATCTCATTTTGTAGAGAAAATACGTACAAATAGAAGAGATACATACTTTGAATTCTATTTAATTAATATAAAAAAAGTCCTAGCATAGAAAAACGCACAGCAATTGTTGTTGGCAAAAGAGCAATGCACACATACACATATACAAAAATATAAAGGACATTAGCAACATTTTCTTATAAAGTATTTGTGTGTATTGTAATTGCATATTTTTTGTCTATATGTATGTATTTATGTTTTAAATATTTTATACATAAATGTTTGCCAATTTTTTAAAGCATAATTTTATTTATGCATTTTCATTTTATACTTCTGTTCAGAGTGGCATATTTTTTTCATTTGCTCTGGATGCCTTCTATTGTTTTAAAACTATATACTTGCATGTATTCATCTTTATAATTGTTTGTACGAGTTCATATGCTTTTTGTTTTCCTTTTTCTTTTTGGTTTAAGTTTAAAAGTTTAAGTTATTTTGCATAAATTGTTGAAAAAGCCACATAAACGTTTTGTACAGGAGTCTTCGTAAAGCCTTATTCATAAAAATCTGTTGCTATTGAAGTGAAGCTACAAATATTTACATGTACTTTATATTTGAATATTTGTGCGAAAGTGCTTACCGACCCTTCTACAAACATAAATGCAATGGAAAGTTATACTAAAACACATGAGGACGGATAGATGATTGTTGCCAGAAGAATGTAACCTGTTTCCGTAACAATTTAAATAAGACTTTAAGATAAAGGAAACGGAAATAGTTTTGCTAAACAAAAAAACAATATATTTATGTAACATTTAAATTCAGAAATAAGTTAACAATGCAACAAATATGAAGTGTCACAAAAATATATGGCGAAATTGGTTAATGCTTTAGGGAAATTTTGTAAAAATTACATATGAATAGAAATATTTATTTTTCTTTATTAAGACTTTTTGCCTTTTCTAGGATTTGTTTTTGAGACAATTTCCTTTTTCTAACCTGGCAATGTGGTGAGTTCCAATTAATTGTGTTTCAAAATATTCAAATTAGTGAAAAACTTAAAAGGCTTTTGGTAGGGTTATTTAATGTCGAATTTTACAAGCTCTTTTGAATCTGCTTTGTGCTAAAATTTTTAATTGTACACATATAAGAAGACTAAAGTGTTTGATAATGTTGTTGCTGATTTTACAATATCTTTAGTCGTCTAATAAAACCCTTAAAAACTTTGTGAAGAGCATGAGAGAGACGTTTGACCAATTTATGCACATTCATTCCAACACTATTCCATCTATTCCATGTACGTACATACTAAAGTCGTGCACACTTCCATCTGAATCAGGGTTGGCGAAATTGGTACAATTGTACTTTTTTTTGGTACTAATCAAACTCGGAAAGTACAATAGTACACCAATGACTAATTTAGTACTAATCCTCAGGTTGGCAAAGTTGGTCCAATTGTACTTTCTTTGGTACTATTCAAACTCTGAAAGTACAATAGTACACCAATGACTAATTTAGTACTAATCCTCAGTTTGACTCCGCATTTATTTTCAAACGATTGTATGTACATATCAACTTTCACTTTTGAACTATAAAATTCATATTCTTCTCACTTGAAAGCAGTCTTGTGAAAGAAAAAGCAGCAAGAAAATAAAAAATGTGAACTCGTCCACTTCAAAATAATTTTTCATCTAAATTGGGACATGCTATTAATTTAATAATTAATTTAAGCTTAAGCAGCAAATTTGTGAAAACGATTCGGTAGCCAGAGCAAAGTCGAATATTTTAATAAAAAAAACAAATAAAAAGATGTAATTTGAACTAAAAAAATCTTTTAGTACAATTAAGGCCAAAAAAGTACAACTTTTAAAAGTTGTTGGTAAACTTTTAAAATTCTCAATTCCATTCCTGATCTGAGTGCACTGTATTCTTGTAAGTGTGTATTAATGACCAGCTCAGTATTTTTTAGAACTGAAACTTTAAGCTTTTATAGTTTTAAAGAAGTTACGTCCAAACACACATCCACTGATATTTCCATTTGAGGTAAACAGCTTTGAAAGCTCTTAAATTTGTTCTTGTTTCTTTGCAAAGTAAGAGCAACCATTTTTGTCTGCTGTGTTGTTTTTGTGGTTTTTGTACCTTCGTCGGTGTGAAAGCACAAAAGCTCTTTTGTAAAAGTTGTGTTGTTGTTGTTGCATATGGCTTTGGCGTAGCTGTGTTAAAGTCAAGTATTTTTATTTTCTGTAGTAAATTAGGTGTAATTATTTTCAAAGAGAAAAGACTGCATGACTACACTTAGGGAAAAACTGCAACTTAAAAATAAGAACGCATCACATTAATTAAATAATTTTCAATATAAATAGAAAATGCATGATGAAATGATACTTAAAAATTAATAAATTAATACCGTAAATTAATATTTTTCCATGTTGAAATAAAAAATTTAAGCATGAGTAGACTTCCGTTAATGTTTCTTATTAATTGAATATGGTTTTTATTGATTTTAAGCTGTTTTTCTCTGGGTGTACTCTTTGCATTGCTGCCCAAAAATAATTCTCCTTAGTATTGATGAGAACAAAGATAGATCGCTGCAAGCAAAAGCCAGAGCGCATCCAAAAAGGTTTTACTAAGCCAAGCAGGCTTCCACACGTAAAGCATGCTTAGCAAAGTCTCGAGTTTGAAGTATAGACGGGATAAGGAAAGCGCTCACATTCTGTACTATAAATATTTTTTTTTTTGATTTTACTAATACAAAAGATATTTGGATTTTTTGTGACTATAATGATGATATTAAACATTAAACTTTTTTATTATTAATTTTACAAGCATATTGTGTGTGTCAAAGCAAAAGTATGCCACACAAAGTGAAGAACGCTGAAGATGAAGGTGTACACTCAAAAAAAAATTAATCCATCCGTACTTAAATCAATAAAAAGCGGTGTCATAAGTACGGTAAGTACGGATTTACTTAAATCAAGTCCGGAAGGCTTGATTCAAGTACGGATTATTCTAGTTCTAAATACTTACTTTTATCCCTATCTAATCCTGAATAAGTACTTGAAATAAACCGAAAATGAGATTGATTTCAGGAAACCTGAGATTGAATCAAACGCAAAATTCGCTTGATTCAAGAATTTCATAGTGGATTTAATTCCGAATACGTACTTGAAATACTCCTAAAACAAGATTGATTGAAGTAAATCGGAGATTGAATTAATCTAAAAATGCGATTGATCTAATCCCGAATCCGTACTTGAAATAATCCAAAATCTAGATTGATTTAAGAAAAACTTGCATTATTTAATAAAAAATTTTAATTTAACTTTTTATTGTACATATTAATATTTTTTCTTTTAAATATTGCGAAGAATATTAAAATTTTATATATAATAAGAAACTGGCTTATGTTGCACCTGGATCAAAACTTGCTTTCCTTTGAAATCTTTCTCCAGTTATCGCCCTTGGATTGCACAGATATCATCTTACCGTGGATTTGAAACTACATGGATAAGTACTTTAGTATATATATATATGTATATGTATATTCCATGTGCATATTTTTACATTACCTGTAGTTTATTCTACTTGAAAAAAAGTTTTTCACGAAATTCCATAGGAAGACCAAGAACGGATACTGCATCCCCTACGTCACTCTGTTGCACGTATTGTAAACAGTTTTGCAAGAAAGCTATGATGGAAGAATAGTAAATCAGAACAAAACTTCAGTTCTACATAAGAAAAAAATGCTAGATTTAAGATTAACATAGGTTCTTTTAGAAGTTTATTAAATGCTTTTTAATAAATAAAGACATAAGTGCTTGCACGATACTACATTTTTTCATCAATAAATAATTATTTGTTTTGCTCTCAACTATAGCCCACGTTTCTAAGCTGATTACATTTATAATCGCCATCGCTCCAAAAGTGCAACCCCATGAGTGCTCTAAGGGAAACTATGTCATTAAGAAGCTAAGGGTTATTGGTCACCTAGAGCGATAACTTCTTTCTGAGTCCGGTCTTACAGCGAGTTGGGCAAAAGAAAATAATTATTCAATCAAAACTAATGTGGCATTTTTATGCTTTAAAAACTACAACTTAACACCTATTCCTTGCGATTAATTTTTAATTGACAATATTTAACAAACCTCTCTTTTAAATTTGTACTTTGTGTTTTATTTTTTGCAATGATGCTAACAGAAGCAATCATTAGACTGGGTTCAAACAGAGCAATTTTGAAAAGTTGAACAACTTTTGAGCTTATGGAATATGAAATGGAATGTAATGAAAATGGCAACCATCATATTTTTCTCTCTCGCCTATGAAGTAAAAAATTGCTTAAGTAAAATGTCCGTGTGTGATCCCGGACTTATTTAAAACAACACTCAAACTCTATATTTTCTACTTACTCTATATGCGATATATTCACAGGCTGCCTTACGGTCTAAGTCCCTCAGAAACTAAAGCATTTTGAAATCGTTATTTGTTTTCACTTTTTGTGTTATTCTATTCAAACTTTTGTACACCATGAGTATTTTAAATAAACCGCACTTAAACCACTTTTTTCTTCTAAATCTTAAATTTTTATTTAAGAAGTACATATGTTTGTATGTATGTATATTATATTATTTTTATTTTAAGCATAGATTTTTTAATTCATTTCTTTATTTTGTTGAATTTCAATCATGAGTACACTAATGAAATTTAAATTTTTTGGAAAAAAGGTTTTTTTTATTTTTCTTTTCATATGTGTACAAATTTTGTACACGCAGTCATACTTTAAATAAGTGTTTTTTACTCAATTTAAGAAATTTGTACTTGATTTAATTTATATAATATAAATCATAATTTAAGCACTTCATACTCAATTTAAGAAACTTCAGGATTGGTTTCCTAAAGTAATCCCGTTTTCGGCTTGATTTAAGTAAATGTTAGTTCGATTCGTACTCAAATTTTTAAGTACGATTCGTATTACAAGTGAGTAGAAAAAACTTGAATTTAGTACTGCTTTTTTCTTTCTGTGTACCAGCTTTCTAAAATAGCATAGTGTTCCGTTGTGCTAGTGTTTGTCAGAATATTTAAAATTTTCTTTGGTGCTATTTGTTCCTAAAATATTATGAAATGTTTAAATAAACCCAAAGAAATAAAAATAAGTTCCAGCATCAATTACCTAAAAAGCCTAACAACATTTTTTACATTTATTTTTTTATTTATGAAAGTGGTATAATTTATTTCTCTGGTATACTCGTTTTGGTAGCAATTTATTGTATACTCTTGCACATCTTTAGTACGTACTTTGTGGATGTTCAAAATTTAGAATTCCGATGATTGTGTGTAATTTGTATGTTATTAAACTTTAAAAGCCGGTTTGTGTTGTTTTGTATTTGATTGTTGAGTACATACTAAAACTCTGCACTGATTATATGAAAGCCCATTACACTAGCGTTGCCTTTTTCTGTACGAAAACTATACTATTTAAAACTTAATTAATGAAAAGGAATTTGATTCAAAAAGGGCTGATTTTATATTTTAAAATCTCAAAGTTGGCTTGGAAAATGCTGAATTTCATTTTTTAAAATGCTGAGTTTTCTGTACAATTTTTCGACTCTTTGAGAGAAAAAAAATTGATTCGAATATGGAAATACCATTGAGTTATAAAATTAATATGATTGTACTACTTTTTACTATTACTTATAACTATATCTATGTATTTTTTTCTTATTATCCCAGCAGTAAAACTCAAAAGACCTTCTTGGTGCCGACCTAATTAAAGGGATCTTTCGCTTAAGAGATACGATACACATTCCACACTCCCTTCGATGAGAAGGGAGAAGAAAAGGAGTAACATGTGTTTTTGTACTAATGCTAAAGCAAAATCCATTAACTTGAAGTACAAGAAGCAAGAACAGAAGGCCTACACCGCAATAACAACGTGTGTAAAAAAGATGAGTATGTAATGAAGCGAGCAGTAATTGTACATCCAAAAGAGAGAGTATAGAAGCCTTCTAGAAGTCATCCTTACTCCTTCTTGTTCCCGTTGGGAAATTATACACGCATATGTCCCTACGTTAATATCTGCAATTGTTGTTTGTTTTTGCTGACCACCAGCGTTACCATATGTGAAGATTTATCTTATTTTTAAAGATTTTCGAGGTGTTAAAAAGACTAAAGGATTTCTGAGCTAACAAGTTTTGTTTGCTAGTTCACTTGAAATAAAATAAATTTCAAGAGAATATGAATGCATACTAATCAAAGCAAAAAAAAATAAGCACTGCAAAAAATATTTTCGACAAAAAAAAGAACATGTTTTTTTAAGGTATCGTATTTGTTTTATAAGTTTTTTTAAACAAAAAGATATGGCACCATTGTTGTCAATATGACGAAATGAAGCAAACCTCTTCTTCGTTTCCTATAAAAAAAATGTTTTGAACAGCGCAAATTTTCAACGTAATTTGACCTCATATTTTCTTAAATCATGGTCACAATGGTTTTGATAAAATCATATATGAATGTTTAGCTCATTCTATTACATTTTATTTATTTGAATTTTGTACACACTCAAAGCAAACAATTAGCGCAATCAATGCGCACTCTCTTAAAGCCATTAATAACAGTTTGGCGTTAGTTAAAGGTAAGGACATACATATAAAAAAAAATTTAATTTTTACAGGCTTACTATAACCTAACCTGAGCGGTAACTTAAAAGCAAGTTCATCATACTTGGCAGGTTAAATTAAAGAAATTATAATAATAAATAACTTTTTATATGTGCGATTAAGTCCCACCTTTAATTTTCCCAGTTAGGAAAGTGAAAGCTTTCATGCAGCCCTTTAGTACATATGTAAGTGCATGTGTGTGTGAATTTGCAAGCATGTAAGTACCCTATTGGAGAATGTGTAGTTGACTACAAAAATAGTTAACTTCTAGTTAACTTTTCTTAGACTGACTAAAAGCTAACTGCAGTGTCATCCAGAATAAAATGAATTCTTAATTTGAGTACGTAGTCGAATTTGATGAGAGCCAACAAACTTATTCTCAGCTACTTTGAAACTCATTTCAGTTTTATGTTAACATTTTGCTGTTGTGATTTTAGATGGCAGCTTAGCTGAGTGGTACACAAATTGTGATGATACATTTTAATTTACTGACTACAAGTTGGTTTAAAAAAGTCAACTTTAAGTTAGCTGAAAGTAATGCAGAGTGAGCCAATTGACTACCGCCTAGGACATCGCAATGTTAAAGTAGTCACTTGATTACATTGCGAAATAATCCAAGTGTAGTCAGTACTACTTTCGAAATAGTTAGCTTAAAGTTAGTTTAAAGTTAGCCAAATTTCCGACAGGGTATATTCCAAGATGTACTTACACACACACACACACACACATATGTACACTACTCTTGTTGTTTTGGGTAATGGTGCAACTAATTGCTTGATCATTGATTTACAAATTACTTACATACAAACATGAACAACACAAATACTTTTACAAGGAACGCACATCCATATAAATTAATTTTTACACACATTTGTACATATATAGTGTTACATCCCAGCATACCATATGCGCTATAAATGAGCTCATAAAGACTCTTTTGTTGGAACGCTGACGCTCATAATGAGTTCATAAAATAATCATAAACAGTCATAAAACGCTCATATTTGAGTGGCTTTTTCCACTAAAGTGGTCACTCATGAAAGAGCTCTAAATTTTATGCATAAAAGAGTAGTTTCCCAGCTTACCATATGCGCTCTAAATGAGCTCATAAAGACTCTTTTGTCGGAGCGCTGACCCTCAAAATAAGTTCATAAAATAATCATAAACAGTCATAAAACGCTCTTATTTGAGTGGCTTTTTCCACTAAAGTGGTCACTCATGAAAGAGCTCGAAATTTTATGCATAAAAGAGTAGTTTCGCAGCTTACCATATGCGCTCTAAATGAGCTCATAAAGACTCTTTTGTCGGAGCGCTGACGCTCAAAATAAGTTCATAAAATAATCATAAACACTCATAAAACGCTCATATTTGAGTGGCTTTTTCCAATAAACTGGTCACTCATGAAAGAGCTCTAAATTTTATCCATAAAAGAGTATTTTATGACTCTTTTTATTTTTAATATTACATGCTGGATTTTCTTTTTTTTAATTTATTTGAACGAAGTTCACTTATTATTAATTTGCTTTCTTTTAAGCTTGCTATTTTCATTATTTTAATTATGTATTATTTTTATATTTATTATAAAATAACTCACAATTTTGTCTTTACGCTTCCAAAAATATTCACTAATGAATCAATTTGTGTAACTTCTTTCTTCTGCTTAGGTGGAATTTACCGTTATCTGGCAGCGTGCAGAAATTACTCATAAAAATCACATAAAATTTATCGTTTATGAGCTCATATTTCTGAGCGCGCAGAATCCAAGCATAAAACACTCATAAAATTTACCGTTTATGAGCTCAGAAATTTACACGCAAGAAACACTCATAGAAAGTCATAAAATCGATCGTTTATGAGCTCAGAAATATGCACGCAGGAAACACTCACAGAAGCTCATAAAATCGCTCATATATGAGCTCATATATAAGAGCGCTCCGATAATGGTATGCTGGGATCTATTACTACAATTCACATGCACACAGAACATTTCTGTGGCAATAAGGAAAATGTGCTTAAGTCATATTTTACTGTTTTGCAGGAGAGCACTTTTAAGCTTTCAAGTCGATTTTCAAATATTTATTTCTTTTACAGTTAAATTGGAAAATTCTGTGTTAACCTTTCTTTGTTTTTAAGCAAACTTCGTTCTACACACTATAAGTAATCCATTTAAGTTGAAATATACCAAAGCATAAGCTAAATTAAGATCTTATTCCAAATGATATTAGAAGTCCAAAAAAGATAAGTCGCAATTCATAGTGCTGTAACTTCCTGAAAAATCACACAAATTAATTGAGATTTTGACCAGGAGTAGTATCAAATATGCAAATTATGGAGGTACCATTTACTTCAAATCAGGGGCAAATCAAGGCATCCGACACGACTCGTAATTGAAAAATATATCCATATAAACTCTATTGAAACATTTTTAAATTACGAGTCTTATCGAATGCCGTAATTTGCCCACAGATTATTTCGACTTAAGCACTTTTTTCCTTTTTTGCACAGATTTTATTTATAGCAGATGTAACTTTTGGTTTATGTTATACTCTGAGACGTACAAACATGAACATACATACATATGTACATATGTATGCGAATTAGGTTTGTAATGAATGCATGTACTCGTAGTTATTTGTGGTGTTCGTATGTAGTATGTAGTATGTGTCGGCTTTAACTCTGCGAATTCTTTTTTTTCGACATGTTCAACATACATTTTCAATTAAGCAAATACATGCATACATACATACTTAAATGACATTTTCCTATTTTTAGAAAACTGTGAAGATTTTTCTATTGAAAATTATTGAAGTAGTAAGAGTCATTTGAAGATATACCAAAAAAATTTTAAATTTTAGTTAATTTTAATTATTATTGTTCGAAGTTCATTTGTTTCTATATTTCTGATTTGAACAGGCCAAAGTTCATATCGCTTTGTAAGCCAAATTACATGTGAAAATTATTAATGAACAAATAACATCAAAGTTAATTTAAAATTATTCTGGCAAACACGTAGTAGAACGGAACAACTAGCTGTTTTCGAAGGCCACTAAACCTTCATCATCATCGTTCTTTGTGTTTGGTCCACTGTGTGTGGTGTCACTTGATGTATATTTCATTGCAAATGGAATATGTGAAAACAGCGAGTTGTTCCGTTCAACTATGTGGTCTTAGGCAGAATATTTGCAACTAACTTTGGTGTTATTTTTTCATTAATAATTATCGCATGTAATTTTTTTTTTCAAAGCGATACGAACTGTAGCCTGTTCAAACCATATAATCAGATCCTTCATAAGATTTTGTGTGAAAGTAGAATAAGTAAATTTTTCAATTCGCAAAATTATGCTTTTAATGTTTAAATTTTCAAAGATTTTTATAAAAATATCCTGCCACTAAGACATCACATGAATGAAGGCTCATGAAATGACATGTACACATGTAAATTAAGGAATGGCCTATTTTACGATATCAAAAAAAACTTTCTAATAAAAATTTTAATAGAAAACAATTCACCTATTGTTTCCGAACAAAATTTTTGTCCAGACAAAAATTTTTTTAAAATTTCGAACATTTTGTCTGGAAAATCAAAGCTACCATATAAAATACCTGTGTATACGATGCGTATTAATTTTTAAGTGGCAGCAAATCGGCAAATGATTACAATTCGCTGTCTCTTTTCAATGCAATTCTTTCGTTAAACTCCATATGTATATGTTGTATTTTACAATTTTGCTTTATTTCTATTGTATATTCTGTATATTCTGTGCTTTTATTATTCATATAACATGATGTGGCAGCTCAGTTCAATTTTGGCTGAAAAATTAAAATACTTGGCAGCTCAGTTCGATTTTGTCCGGACAAAATATAAAATTAAGCGAATTCAAACTTGAGAGTTGTTCGTAAAAAATATTTGCTCTCTCTCAAGAAGAGAGAAGTCAAACTACATATAAAAATATTTTGTCCAGAAAAAAATTATGTTCGGAAACAATGGGCGAATCCAGGGAGCAAATCGCGGCACTCGTTACCGAACGAAATTAAGAAATATTTCAATAGAGTTTATATGGAAATATTTCGTAGTTTCGTTCGATAACGAGTTCCGCGATTTGGCCCCAGCTTAATAAAGTATGAAAATTTCTTCTTGAATTACTGCAGCAAGTCCTAAAATCTTAAATAATATGTAAGATGTTATTTGTTAGTTTAATTGAGATATAATGAATGAATAAAAAAATAAAATATCTTTTTAATTAATGCTTTTTTTTAAAGAAGGCGAGATATTGATTCACTTAAAAATTCCATAAAAAGAATTTTTGATATTTCAAATAAATTTTGTTTGAATGATCACTCTTTATTATAAATGTTTGACTTACATAAGTCTTCAGGGCGATTTTTTAAGTTTATTTGGCATTTATTATTTTTTTAGTATTGCTATAACATTTCCAACTGATTTTATTTTCAAGAGTCAACACTTTTAGTATTATTAAAAAACCCTCTTTATATAAAAGACACATACTGGCAACATTTTTTCATTTCTTTTACTTTTTTCTTACTTGTTTACTAAACAAACTGACCAAATGACCTTCTTCAAACCTAAACATTAACTTTCATACTTTTCAATTTAGCTAAAATCTGTTATAGAATTTAATATATAACATACTCTCTTAAATTGTCCCTTGTCATTTCATTTTTCTACAAAAAATAAAAAAAATTTCCAATATGTTCTTTGTGCTCGACATATGATTTTTAATTGCACAACTTGTACAATTTTATATATTGGTTTTTATGTTTTCAATTGTCACTTAAAAATCATGACATATGCATTTTATTTTAATAAAAACAATCAAAATCAAAATCACTGCTTAAGTGTTTAAGTAATCATATGGAATACATTAAATTATCCTGATTACAAATTGTAAATAAATGGTAAAAGTTTTTGTCTTACAAAAAAAAATATAAGAAGTTGTTAGTTTGTTATAAAAATGTTTAAAAAGATTTATGCAATCAATCTTATTTGATTTGAGTAAAATATTAAGTTATAAATTTTAGATATAAATTTATTTACAACATTTTAATGTTGCTTATGTTGCAAAACTTGGCTGAAAAATATTAAAGAAATTTACCTTTTGCCACCAAAATATCTTAAGCGCCACAAAACATTAAAACATTTTTTAAGAGTAGTTTTTCTTTAATAATTTAATATTACTTGTTATGAAAGGGTTATTAAAAAATTTTTTTTCGAGAAAAATCGTTTTATAAACTTCAATTGTTAAAAATACTTTTTGTGTATAAATTCAATTGATAAGCCATAACATTAGACATGACCAGGAAAACCAGAAATATGCTCTAAAAAAATGTGTTTTATGCGTATTCAATATGCACTAAAAACTTGAAAATATGCACTTAAAATTAAAAAAAACATACTCTTAAAAATAAAATAAATTGGTTTATCTATAAATGAAAATATAATTTTATTTAAAAGATTCCACAAGATTTGAAAAGAATAAGAAAATAAATAAAAAAGGAAACAATAAAAAGACAAAGAACAAATTTCGTATTAAAAACAATAATTTGGATTTCAATTGCACGTTGAAAAGAAATTGCAATACAATTTTTTAACTAAAGCAAATAATACAAATTAATTTTTTTTGGATACTCTCGTGAAAATTTAACTTCAATTCCAAAAGAGATGATATCAGAATTAAAACTTTAGAACTGTATTTTGGATAAATAAGGCAAGATTTTTGTTTCTAATTTTTATTGCAATATACAACAAAATATTGACCTGGATTTTCAAATAAAATGAGTCACTGACTGTCACATCTAAATAAAATTTTATACATTGACAAATTTCCTTTAACTTCTACTCGGGGCAGAGTCTGTCAGAAATATCAAAACCAAATTTTTATTGAAACTAACGTCCGTAATAACTGCATAATATATAAGAAAAATTTATACACTATTGGAAATGATGTTTAAATATCAAAAATTTAAAATTTGGACCAACACATAAACTTGTAAGACTATTAAAATAAAATATAAATTCTATAATGCATAAAAATAAAACCTAACAGTGTTAATTAGGCTTTAAAAAATATAAAATATGCTGAAAATATGCATGTCAGACTGATATAAGCAAAAATATGCTTTAAAAAATAAAATATGCAAAAATATACACTAACGGATAAATATCTTATCCCCGCATTAATACGTCACACAAGAAAAAACATGAAATTGCATATTTGCGGTTTCAGACTGATATAAGCAAAAATATGCTTTAAAAAATAAAATATGCAAAAATATACACTAACGGATAAATATCTTATCCCCGCATTAATACGTCACACAAGAAAAAACATGAAATTGCATATTTGCGGTTTCCCTGGACATGACAATAAAATAGCCATAGTAACAGTATTGCCAACTTTTTGGCAATAAAATCACATGCAAATTAAAACAAAGCGTAATTTTGATATCTAAAAAGCGTAAAAAGCACTAACGTGCAATAGTATCATCTTTAATGAAATATATCAGACGAAAATTGTATGCTTTACACTTAAAAAATAAATACAACAAATTTTTATTAAAGTAATTTTAAGAAATTTCTTAAAAGCACTACTTAGTGCTTTTTCTTAGTTTGACACTAAGGCTCAAAACTTAGCGTTTTAAGTCTTCGAAAAACACTAAAAATAGTGTCAAAAGCACCAAGTAGCTGCATGGTAATGATATCAATTGAATAGACTTGGGCCGAACTCATTCAGTAGGTCGTTTTTGGCACAAACATATGATCAGACTTGTGTAATATAAATGGGCTTAGATATTGGTTTGTGTCAAAAACGACCGACTGAATCAGTTCGACTCAAGCCTACAAGTGAATATTAATTTTCTGCTGTTTAAATAATTTCTTTGGACGTTGTTTTTTTAGTTTAATTTTTGATGTGTAAGCATCTATACGTATGAGTGTATTAGTGTAATCATACGAACAAGAAGTACAGATAAACTTAGCAGCTGCATAAAAATACACCCAACCGAATTATAAAGTTAATGTTAATGTTAATTTTAATAAAAATTGGTTGTGAAGTGTAATAGTGTTGACAGTTAAAAGTTGAAAAATATGAAATAAATAAAATAAATATAAACTTTTAAATAAAAGAGCGATTTAAATGTCAAATATTTTTTAAAGGATATATTGCAGTCTTTTTTAAAGAATTTATAATATCATATTATAACATATCTTCATTAAGTACTGTTGCCTTACACTGAAGCTAGTGCACGACAATTGGGTAACAACATGCATCTCATGACAATTATTATGGATGGAGATTTTAATACAAATTTTGCAAACCCACAGTCGCAAGCTTTATCAAAATTTTATTTGACGTTTTCCACTTGCCTATGAGCAATTCTCCACAAACCCTCCAACTAATAATTCCACTACTATAGATGAATTTTTCCATAGATTTTTAAATACAATAGAGTCAAATATGTATATATCTTATTCTATTTACCATAAGCCAATATTAAAAAAATTTTCATTACTAGATGCTTACACATCTCCCCTGTGATTGGACTCACATTGCTTTTTTTGTGAAAAAAAATTTGTTTTCCAAGTAACACCTTTTATTTAAAAAAATTAAAGCTTCTTGATTTCTATATCTTGATTGTCATCAACGTAACAACGTACATGAAGCAGAAAAAATACGACTGCAAGCAAACAACCATGTGATTGATTATTTTATTTGATCGACTCCAGGGCATTTTAGACAATGAAAACATCCATAGCATTAAAATTTTAATAGCAATAAAATGTCATTTGCGATAGTTTTGTGTATAGCACTTAAAATAAATGCGTCAAAATTCTTGACAGACAAAAACATATGAATATAAGTTAAGCATGCACTTCTGCTTATGTGTACAACAGTTGTATGAGAATGGAAACTATATTAAGAATTTTTTCTATTCTCGAAAAAAAAAATAGAAAACAAATATAAATACATAAATTCTGTAGAAAAATAATCAACTTAATTCACTGACAATGAAATATGACGTTGTTGCTGTTTTTATAATAGATAAAAGCAGAATGTAAGTTGATTAAAACGAAGATAAAATACCCTATAATACATCTGAATATACTTAATAAGTTTTTTAAGAAGGAAAAATAAATACTTCAAAAGTTTGCCTAACTTATAAAACTTCAATGGTTTTGTCTTCGAACAAAGCTTAGTTGATGATCTCTGGTGGTAACTAAACAATTTCCGTCTTGAAATTATATAGATTAAGCTGTTTTTTGCGGTTATCACTCGATATGAACTACATATATATTTTATGCCAGCCATTTTGGATCTGATCTAATGTTTACTCCATTATTAGAAATCATGGAACATTAAACTTCGAACCAGATAACCTTTTAACGACTTCTTCTTCTGCCAAAATGAAAAAAGAAGGATAGTACCGAACATCTGCTCTGTCACTACGGCAGGTTTGGTGACTTAAGACGTAAAATGGTTTGTCAAGTACTACTCACAGATAAAACCAGTTCCACTCGCATTGATTAACACAGGATCCAGGATAAAAAAAAATTGGCTGTATCCTTAATAAAGAGATACAAGATATTTAGGACCAATTGGTCATTTAAATAATTGGTATTACAATGGGACCTATAATAAGTCTTGCTAAAATGTTGTCGAATTCACGAATTGTTTAGTAAAACTGAGGTGAAACAAAAATGCAATTCAGATGTCCAGTCCTTATGGTACCGAAACAAATAAATAAATAAGAAACTTATGAATACAACACTTGCAACTCAAACAAGTTGCACATGCCACAAAGTCTTAACATTTCAGTATACGAGTAGCTACACATAACCAAGTAAAAAGCAAAAACATTCTAAATAGACAAAAAAGAGACATGAATGCTTGCAAGTTGTGTAACGACAAACCGTATGTGCATTGAAACACAAAAAAAGAAGCGCTTATCCCAGCAAACCTTAAGGAGTTTTTGTAATGGGAAGTAAGTAGGTTTTTAATGGGTTACAATGCATTTATTTATCTCATTATTCCTTTGGGCATAAAAATAACTTGTCCTTAATGAATTAAATAAGTATTTATTTATACCAATAGCTGGAAATAGCTATTTAATCAGTTTATTGTGAATTATGTTGAGTACACATCTGGCATTTCTTGTGTTGTTATTTAGTACACACAACTACGATGTTTACATGCCATAGTGTGTACCCGTCATTATAAAATATGCAATCAACATATTTTGTGTTAATATGAAAGTAGTAAGTAGTAAGTAGTAAGTAGTAAGTAGTAAGTAGTAAGTAGTAAGTAGTAAGTAGTAAGTAGTAAGTAGTAAGTAGTAAGTAGTAAGTAGTAAGTAGTAAGTAGTAAGTAGTAAGTAGTAAGTAGTAAGTAGTAAGTAGTAAGTAGTAAGTAGTAAGTAGTAAGTAGTAAGTAGTAAGTAGTAAGTAGTAAGTAGTAAGTAGTAAGTAGTAAGTAGTAAGTAGTAAGTAGTAAGTAGTAAGTAGTAAGTAGTAAGTAGTAAGTAGTAAGTAGTAAGTAGTAAGTAGTAAGTAGTAAGTAGTAAGTAGTAAGTAGTAAGTAGTAAGTAGTAAGTAGTAAGTAGTAAGTAGTAAGTAGTAAGTAGTAAATTTGGTAGTCAAATTGTAAGTAGTTACGTCTTAAATGCTAGTATACGTTTTAATTTACCGTAAAGCAAATTTATTGCTGGGATGTACTCGGTCTAGTTAAAACAGGAAGTCCAAAACTAAGTTTGGATATGCGTGCAGTAGTATATATCTTAGTTTAGTGTGTTCAAATGAGTGTGTGTATAAGTGTGTTTGTTGAACAAGATAAGAATGTTGTTGACGTATGCAATGTTAAGTTCTTTTATTTATTTTTTCGACTCTTCACACATGTGTATATACATACATGCATATGTATGTACGTTTGCTTTTCTTCCTTAATTTTCTTGAAAATTTTATATAAATCATATAGGAAATATAGTATTCAAACATAATTATGTATATTTAGTTTTTACATTGAGCAGTAAATATTCTTTCTGCTGATGTCATGCATTATTTTTTATCGTCGTTTCATTTATACACTTGCAATAAATTGCCGCTTAATAACACTTTGTTTCTTAAGTAATTTCAAATAGCATTTGTTTTTGTACAGTGCAATTTCTTAAAGGCTTAAGAAGAGTTCTTTCTCTATCTGCTTACCACAAATTGCTTTATTCTATTGCAACTTGTAACATTATTTTAAGCACTTAGCAACCATAATTGTACATTTCGCTGCTAAAGTGGTTTATTTGTCACTAACAGATAAAATAATTTTCTTTTGAATGTGGCTTAAGTAATTGAATTAATTCTGCAACTGTGAAGAAAAGAAGACATAAATATATATTTTACATTAATAAAAGTTGAACTAATTTTTGAGTTATAAATTATGGCATACGCAATTCTTAACAAGAACTTAATTTATTATTTAAAAAAGCTGTTTTTGACTAGAATAAATTGTTGGTAGTTCTTTGGAAACTTAAAAAAATTATTACACAATTAATTTGTTGTAAATCTTATGAGTGAAAAAATAATAGTTTTTCCTGTATAGAAAAATTACTTTCATTAAAGTAACAGAAAAAATAATAATGGTAATGGTCAAGGCACATTTAATACAGGTACATGCATTAGGCAAAACTCTCTGGCAACTCTCTGCTAACTCTCTGGCAACCAAAGCACATTTAATATGTGCCTTGATATGCCTTGCTGACAACTCTCTGCTTCTCACATAGCTTTACATGGTAATTGTCAAAAATTTGTATGCATCAAACAAGGCATATTTGATATTGTCAAATGAATTCTTCGTTATAAACTTGTAAACAAAAAATCAGCGGATGAGCAATATGCACGATTCGTGTACCTGTTTGATATGCCTTGGGTAATGGTAATCAATTGTCTCACTCTGCATTACTTTTCACCTAGCTCAAAGTTGATTTTTTCAAGTCACCTGGTAGTCAGTAATATTTAACTATAAGTTCTCCAATACGGTATGAATGCGACATCGACTTTCATATTTATACCACACTCACACTCATAAATCACTTCAGTTTGAAATATAATAATTTCTTAAAAATACTTATACTACTTACATTGATTCACCTCACTCAACTCAATTAATACAATACAACAAAAACAATAAATAAAAATAAATTCAGTGAAGTGCGACTTTGACCCGTCCGTACGGACACGAGATATGTAATTCAATATGAACTTTAGACTATATAAAATAAAGTTTTGGCATTTTTTTTTCGTTTTGGGATTTTTTTTTGATCTTAAGCGTTTTTGTTTGTTTTGAGGTTTGTGTGCTTATTGGCGATTTTTTAAGTTTTGGCAATTTTTCTTGGGTTTTTGAAGTTTTTTTAATTTTGGCAATTTTTCTTAAGTTTTTGAGGTTTTTTTAATTTTGGAAATTTTTTTTTATTTTGGCGATTTTTTAATTTTGGCGTTTTTTTGGTTTTAACGATTTTTCTCGGTTGTTAGAGATGTTATTTTTTGGCGATTTTTTTCGTTTTTGGCGATTTTTTTTTAATTTTGGCGATATTTTCATTTAGGCGATTTTTTTGGCAATGTCGATTTTTTCGGTTTTTGGCGTTTTTTAATTTTGGCGACTATTCTTCATTTAGGCGCTTTCTTAGTTTTGACACTTTTTTTCTCATTTGGTGATTTTTTTTCGGTTTTTGGAGTTTTTTCAATTTGGCGACTTTTTTCACTTTTAGAGATTTATTTTATTTTGGCTATTTTTTTCATCTAAACATTTTTTTTTGGGTTTGGGCATTTTTCGATTTTTGGCGATTTTTTCGGTTTTTTGGCGTTTTTTTCATTTTGGCGATTTTTTTCATTTGGGCGATTTTTTCGAATTTGGCGATTTATTTTAGTGTTAGAACTTTTTTTTTAATTTTGCTGATTTCTTTTGTTTTGGCGAGCTTTTTTTAAATTTTTTGCTATTTTTTTATTTGGTTTGGCGATTTTATAATTTTCGGATTTTATAGTTTAACCGTTTATGAAAACTTCCAGAGTTCACTTCTTACGGTTTCCAAGATATAGCAAGTTGTCAAAGTAGCGACAAAGGTTCTACATACTCTGTTCAAATTTCAGGTCCGTAGCTCTTACGGTTCCTGAGTAAATCGCGTGTGACGGACAGACGGACAGCGTTGCGGAAACAATAAGGCTCCTTTTCACCTTTGGTGTACGGAACCCTAAAAAGAGCAAAAACATAACCTCATTGTGAATCATACTTATTTTGCATCGTCCATAGACATTGAGTTAACGTCACAAATGTTGCTAAATATTAGTTCGATGCGTACTTGAAACTTTCGAGTGGATATGATTCATAGACAACATTGCAATAAGTATGAGTGCGCATAAGTACAAGAAGTTATAAGTCATGATTCAACTCTAAACACTTTTTCACTACTCATTGCTGATCTCTGAAAAGTACCCACACATTTGAAATATTATTGTTAATTTTGTACTCATTTACAATTGCTGCAATGGTGGTCATTAAGCTAAAATGCCACACCACATTTATTTAATTAAATTGAATAGTAATTATGCTGCTACCGCATTTAATTATACAATATATCCATTGAAAAAACTTATGAATATTCTTATATTCCTTTAAAATGAAATGGCGCCTGAGAGCTAAAAAAGTTTTTACTATTCAATTATATTTGTCTTAGAAAATAAATTAAACGTTTTTTTTGCGCAGCTTCTTGCAAACTTTACTGATAACATCAGAAAATTACATAAATTTAAGGGAGAAAAAAAATAAAACATAAAAAGATATATTTAAAACATAAAAGGGGCTTAAAAATCTTATTACAATCTTGCTCCATTTATGATAGGGTTTTCATTTTTAAATTTCATATCTTCATATCTTTTTGCAGTGTTTTCCTTTTTTTGTTTGTTTTTTTCTCTTTTGAAATCGTGGCATATAAACATATAAAAATAAGAAAACCCATTCAACATCATGTTATCTGTAAAACTTCTACTCGCATGAATACAATGTTTAGTGTGTATGATGTGCACAAACTACGAAAAAACTTACAAAAAATATATGTATGAAATCTTTTTTTTAAACAAGAAACCGAAATAACTGAAAGAAATTGCAACATAACAAAAATGTAGAACATATAGAGGATTACAAGGGGATTTTTTCAATTACATTTTGCGGACATGGCAAATTTTCTTTAACATTTAACAACAACACCAACAAGAGGAAAAACGGCAACTTTTGATGAAATTTTTATAGTTTCAAGTGCGGTGCGGTTTTGTTTCATTTTTATCTCAACTTGTTTGTTTTTAGATGGGTTGTATTTGTCTATTTTCGTCTATTTTTAGCGATTGTCTAAGATGTGTTATCCATTAAATGAATGAAATAAATGGATGACTTAAAACAAGGGATTATCATTTTGCTTTTTAAGCGAATACATGTGTACATTCATTTTAAATAGTTGCAAAAGATTCATAAGGGACTAAATGTGTATTTTATTATGAAACATTTTGTATTTTAAAGCATTTGAAAATGTAGTCTGGAAAAAGATTAGTTTTCAAGCCTAAGTTTGCAATGAAAAAAATCACGCAATAAAATATTTTTTGAAATAATTACTTAAAGCTACAAAACTCAGCAAAAGACTAATTGCATGATTATCTAAACTGTACTTTTTTTGCACTAATTTGTATTGAAAACAATAATTTAACTACATATAAAATCTCTTTATACATTCAATAAAAATTGTGTGAAAGATTAAGATATACAAACATTTTCTTTTCTCAAGATGTGCGTGTTGAAGCCTCTTACAGTCGAATCCGATTTAACGCAACACGCATTACTGAAAAAAATCGGATTACTGAAATCCATACAAATTTCCGCACTGACACAAAATCCCAAAAATGGTATTCTTATTTTTTTCCGGTTTTAGTTAATATTTTTGGAAATAATTAAAAACATATCTTGTCTTAAGTTGGCATAATAAATTTTTTTGTTACAGCCTTAGAATTTGACAAGAAAAAACTTAAATTTTATATTTATAACAAAAATAAGTTTATTTCGAATCGATCTGGTTCCTTCAATAACGAAAATTATGAACAAAATTATTTTGTAATATTTCTTATAGTTTTACCTTTCGAATAAGCAAAAGATGGGGTTGGTATTTTAGCAAAATATTTTTATAATAGTAAAATAATTAACCCACTTTTTTTTGCAAAAAAAACGGTGAAAATCGACTCCTTTCAAAATTTTGATTTAAATTGCGCATAACTTTTGACTAAATTGTGCTTTTTGATATGTTAAAAATTTAGTTCTTATTCCATAACAAGTTTCTGTTTTCTAAATCGAACAAGATTTGACTTCGCCATTAGACAGAACAGTGTACCAGGTTTGTAAAAATCCCAAAATTTAAATTTTTTCTCGAATATTTTCTAAAATGTAAGTGAAAACCCATGTAGTAGAATTTTCTGTAGCTCTTGATTAGAAAGAAAAAACCCGCTTGCCAAAACTATTTTTTATCAGATCAGATCGGTTTGAATTTTTCATTAACCCTAGGTTGCTCACTTTGGGGCTTTGTGACTCCAACCCCTTTAGGGATATATATATATAGTCCAAATTCCAAATTCAAATACTGTCGGCTGCCTTTTTATTTAATTTTTTTTAACAAAATCTTCCACTGTATATCGGCTACTTTAGGCCCCATTAGCAACCAGAAGCCACAGTCGTATCGAGATAAGAAATAAAGACCGCATTTATGATAGCAAAGCTCATATTTAAGACAATTCATATATTAAGAATTAAAAAAAGAAAATTCCATACAAGCTGCTAACAGTCTAGTATACAAAATATTTCTATGAAATTTTTATACAATATGAAGAACAATATAAAGATTAAATCTGCATCATTAACTCAAAAATTAAATTTTTTGACTTATGACGTTGTTTTAAAAAATGAGCGATATGTGTATATTTTTAAAAATTACCCTATATATACTATATATATGTGTGTGTTTCATATCAAATTTTTTTAGTGGTTAAAACAATTTATATCTGCTTATGTGCACATACGAGTACATTTATTTATTACAACTTACTTTATTTAAAATTATTTAATCTCCCCATTAGTTTGTATTTAGTCCTTTTTTAAGGCGTATGAATATGTTTTCATTTTAATATAAACTCATTTAAATTCAAAACTTGTGAATAGAAAGAAGTCCCTTCCAAGTTTCCTTTTCTATATTCTTGTTGTTTCTGTTTTTTTTAAAGCAAAATGACAAATTATTCATGAAAATATCAATTTGCATTTATTTTGATGTCAATAAATTACATATAAACCCCTCAAAAAAAGTCTCAGTTACTTTTGAAGAAGAACAAAAAAGCTTTGCAAAAAAGAAGTATGTATGTGAGGGAAAACCACAAATAAGGGTACTTTTTTTAAAGTCTCATTCATACGTGAGACTTTTTCTTGGGGCTTGCAACAAAACTTTTTCAATAAATTATATCAAATTACATATATAAAAAAATAAGTAATAAATATTAGAAGGTGTTTCTAATGTCATGATGAATAAAAAAAGTTTGTTTTTGCAAGAATGTTGTTTTGTGTTTTTTTTTTTACTCAGAAGCTTTTAGCCTAAAGGTCGAATGTTGCGTGAGAAATATAACTGTATTTTTGTTGTTGTAAATTTATGTTAATTTTCCTTCTTTTTTTGTGAAAGTCTTAACATTGAACAGATGTTAAATAACAGTTTTAAAAAATATTTAGTTAAAATTACCCCAAGGTATTAAATAAACATCTGCGTTTTTAGAGAAAAGTAAATGGCGAGGTAAAAGAATGGGTGAAGAAAGCAGTTATACTTTATTGTTATTATTTGATTTTTTTCTAAATGCAGGCAGGTAGTTTGTTTACAATTTTATTCTTTTTTTGGTTACAATTATATGAATATCAGTGCAATTGCTTTGGGATATCAATATATATACATATGTACAATATACATACATATACAAATCTGTGTAATACAGAAAAAATTATTGTTGAATTTTTTTCAATTAAGTCATTGCTTTGAAAAAAATTCTGTAATTGATTAATACTTTAATTAAATCTATGTTAATTGAATCTACTACTATATCTATCTGTTTTGTTTGTTTGTCTATTTGTTACGCTTTCATCCCGAAACCGCTAAACCAATTTTAAAAACTTTTTCACCATTGGAAAGCTGCATTACCACCGTCAAATATAAGACATTTTGTATCCGATTCGGATCCGATTATTTTTATATTTGGTATGAATTTTTTCCGAAAAATACATTTTTGACTGATTGGGGTAATTTTCGTTTCGGGTTGGATTGTTTAACCAGTTTGAAAACCAATATTTATTCTGTTTGTTTCTCTTTTTCAATCGTATTTTGACGATTTTTAACATTGTCAGGCGAGTGAAGTCGCGGGTAAGAGCTGGTTTCATTAATAATATTTCTTTTGGGCTGAAAAATTAATAAATTCAGTGAGGTGTGACTTTGACCCGCGCACGAAGGGTTCCGTACGGAGGCCAGATATGTAATTAAATACGAACTTTATTTAGCCTATATAAAATATAGTGTTGGCATTTTTTTTCGTTTTTGGGTTTTTTTCGGTTTAAAGCGTTTATTTTTAGTTTTGGGGGTTTTTGCGTTTATTGGCGCTTGCTTAGTTTTGGCACTTTTTTTTCGTTTTGGCGATTTTTGTTTGCTTTTGACGTTTTTTTAATTTTGGCAATTAATTTGGTTAAGCGATTTTTCTAATTTTGGCAATTTTTCTTCATATATGCGATTTTTTTTGGTTTATGACGATTTTTTAGGTTTTTGGCGTTTTTTTTAATTGTGGCAATTTTTTTAGTTTTGACACTTTTTTTCTCGTTTTGGCAATTTTTTTCGGTTTATTGCTTTTATATAATTTTGACGATTCTTTTTTCTTTTTGGCGGGTTTTATTTATTTCGGCGATTTTTCTTTCATTTAGACGATTTTTTTTATTTATGTCGATTTATTCGGTTCTTGGCATTTTTTCATTTTTGCGACTTTTTTCATTTAGGCGCTTTTTTAGTTTTGACACTTTTTTTTCTCATTTTGGCGATTTTTTCGGTTTTTGGCGTTTTTTTCAATTTGCGATTTTTTTTTCGAATTTAGCGATTTATTTGGGTAAGATTTTTTTATTTTATCGATTGTTTTCGTTTAGGGATTTCTTAAAATTTTTGGCGATTTTTTTTTGGTTTGGCGATTTTATAATTTTCGGGTTTTTAGTTTTACCGTTTTTGAAAATTTCAAGAGTTTACCTCTTACGGTTTCCAGGATACAGCAAATTGTCTAAATTACATAGTCAAAATTTCATGAACTGATGGACTACCTTTTAATTTAAATTGTTTTAAGTTTTACTGTTGATTGTTGTAGTCTGTATAAAAATATATATTATATTATTATTATTATTATTATATATATACTAATTTTACAAATTTCAAGTGTCAATATACATACATACATATATACATATGTACATACAACTGTATGTATATTACACGGGATTTTATTATTTTTCATTTGTTGTTGTAGCGGCCAATGTTCTACATACTCTGTTCAAATTTCAGGTCCTTTTTTCACCTTTGGTGTACGGAACCCTAAAAAGGCGAGAAGTATTAATATCTGTTTATTAACAAAACCCAAGAACTGAAGTAACGTGCAATAAAAAACTTAGTGTAATGGCAACAAATCACTTAACTAAATGTCAGGGAAAACATATTTATGGAAACTTTAATTTATTTTGAAATATTGCCGTTGATATTCAATATTTTTTAGTAATTTTCATTATTTTTTAATTTTATTTTTAAGAAGAAAAAAAAACATTTTTTTTTTCAAACTTTAATTTGTGTATTTCTAAACAGGAACGTATTTATCTTCACATTGGAGTCTGTTTTTCTGGCGTGTTGTTCACTAATATGTATTTTACGTGACTTTACGTGTTGTTGGCAGCATAATTCATGTTATTCAGTCACTACATATTTGCAAATATTTTGAGCAAACAACTAATGTGTTGCCTTATCATGTCGTTACGATGCACAGTGGTGTAAAATAAGAAAAAATGGGGGCAGCAAAAAATTTTGAAATTGTGAACAATTAGGGTGCATCTCTTAGGTGAACCCTTATGCTTTGCTCATTTTTATAATATAATATTTAGGAAATATTTAGGATCTTTTTAGAATTATTTCTGAAAATATGTTTTATTCATGTTTTGCTTCATAAATCCAACGAAACAATTTCATTAGATATTTTTTCACAAATCCAATGATAATTTCACAAATCTAATGAAAATTTCACGAATATTGTGAAATAATTTCATTGGAATTGCTTCGTTGGTATTCTAGTTTCGGAAAAATATTTCATTTCATATATTTAAGAAATATTTACAGTTATTTCTTGAAATAAATATATATATATGTACATAAGTACATTAAGCAATTAAGTTAAAGATTAAATTCTTTAAAACTAAAAAATATAATAAAATATACAGCAATTTAGAATTTCATTATAGCTATGAAATGTATTTATTGTCTCAATGAAAATTTCATTGTAGTCATGAAAGTCTGATAAATTAAATGTATTTCAACAGTTTTCAACCAAAAGCTTGCATCAAAAGTAGTTCTATATGATTGTCCTTGTACTCTTTGTACGCTTATTTACACATACAGTTTCAATTAAGTTATTTCGTTGTTTTTGTGAAGTTATTTCATTGTTTTAATGAAATTATTTCATTGTTTTAATGAAATTATTTCGATATTTTAGTGAAATTACTTCGTTGAAAATTATCTCGTTGTTTTAATGAAATTATTTCGTGGCTTTAATGAAATTATTTTATAGTTTTAATGAAATTATTACGTTGTTTCGATGAACTTCTTTCATTGCATTGATGACACTGTTTAATACATTTGACGTAGTTTTCATTGAAATAATTTTAACGAAACTGGTTTCATTAATCCAACGAATAGTGACGTTGGTTGAATTTTTTATTGGATTAATTTCGAAAGTCATAGAACTTATGAACAAAATTCTTTCAGTGTAGTATGAATTGTATATAAAATTTAGAAGTAATAAAGTAAACTAATCGTGGAAATGCCTACATCAGAAAATTTACTGAAATAAGTCAAATTGTCAAATTGTCGAGATAAGATAATTTTACGTTAATGGCACCCCTGTAATTTTTATATTTCAAACGACCTTTTGGTAAAGCAGAAATACGTTTTGTTATATAAACTGAAAGTAAAACCCAAATTTTATAATTTAACTGCAAAAGATATAAATTTCTGAAAATAGTTTTAGATGTATAAAAGTGCCTTCCCACACGACAGTAAAATAAAATTTAAGCACTGTTTCCTTCTTGCACACAGAATTAGTTAAACATTTTCTGTTGTAGTGAGAAGCACATAATTTTATATAATAAACATTCTTTAAATTTCTAAGCCACTGTGCAATGTTGATGATGATTCTCCAACTCCTAAGTCAAATCACGTTTCCTACTTCTTGTTTTTTTTTTACAAAAAAAAAAAAGAAAAACTTTTTTCCTATAATATTTTCTCGCACTGCCGCTGCTGTTATCTGAACATCCTTCCTTCAAACAAGAACATTCACTACATACACCTGACATCAAATTCTTGAAAATTAAAAATAAAACGAAAATGAAGAAAATTTTGTGAGAAATAAGTGCAAAGAAGAACATGCAAAAAAAATAAGAAGAAGACATGAAATGTCTGTAGGTATAGATGGCACAGTACACATGGTACTGGCACGTAAAATTGTGTTAACATGCCCGCGGGATTAACATCATACATACGTACATACATACATATATAAAATTTATCAGTATGTAAGAAATTTTTCTTACAAGCTGGTTGGTTGTACTCACAAGTAGCTGCAGGATCGGCAATGCAATAGAAAACATTAACATAAGACTACTTAAAGGTTCATACCATCACATCACTCATTTCATTTGCAATCGAGAGAAATTCCAAAGAATTGCAAATGAGAAAATAAGTTCAAAGTATATATATGTATGTATGGATGTGTGTAAAGTCTTCCTTTGGCACTTCCTTTTTGGATTTATCTTCAAACAAAGAAACAAACATGTCAACATGTAATTATGCATCCAAGCAGATACTAACTTGTCTTCTTTTCTCAATTGTTTTTGTTGTTACGTTCGTATACTGCTGTTTGTATATTTGCTAAGAACTCTTTTACTTAAGATTAGTTTTTTGTCAGAGCTATGAAATAGTGCTTTCATATTGCAATATGGGGAATATTTTTAGTAATGCTTTTTTATGTATATATATTTAATATTTTTAATTGAACTAGATTTAATACAAATGATACGTATTAAATTTAATTAAACTAGAGTGAATTTTAATCAGAAATAATTTCTTAATCAGTATTGAGTTCAGTATTTTCAATTCTTATTTAAATTAGACTTTCTTAAAAGGTTAAATTTTTCTTCTCTTCTTTAGAAAATCACATTAATTAATAAAAATATTTCATTCAATAAGAGTTGAGAATACTGAACTTAACCCTTTATCACGTCGTCTTAGAGATATATTACAGACCACTAAAACTCTATTAAAATTATTAATTTGTATTAATTATTGATATAATAGCTTTGGTACAATATCTCCTTTCAAACTGTAAGGTTCCTTCTTAATAAAATACTTTATCTGCTACGACAGAAGAGATTTAAAGCAACCATACGCTTTTATTAAATCAATGTTACCGTTGTGCAGTTTTAAAAAAAGTTATATTTCCGGTATTTTAATTAATTAAATTTTGTTAATGGCCAAGTCAATTACTATTTTCATTTCCACAAAAAATTTAATTTCCAAAAAACTCTTGCAGAGATATTTTTGCTCTCAAAATCTTTTGAATAAAAACAGTTTCACAGTGTTGAGTTATAAAGTGTTAAGCCCGATTAAGAAATTATTCCTGACTATGATTTTGAATTTTAATGAAGAAATATTTCTTAATCGGGCTTAAATTAAATATTTTTTAATTTTTTTAATACAACGAAATATTTTATTAATTTCCTAAAGAAGTTAGGCTCTATGAAATAAGGCCCAAGGAAATAATGTTTAAATAAATAAAACGAAATAAGTCTCAATAAAGTTAAAGAATTTTTAATTGGGCTTTATTTAAATTCTTTTTTGGGTTTTATTTCATCTTGAGTTTGGTTTCATTGAGATTTATTTGACTTTATTTTAACTTATATTAGAGCTTATTTGATTTCTTATTTGGGTGTTATTTAATTATTCCTTATATCATTGTGCCAAGAAGTTACATTGGATTTATTTGGAGAAGATTCTGTATTTATATGTGGCACCACGCATTTCACCATTATTCATGTCTATCTACTTGAAGAGAGAGTTTTTGCTAACATTAGCTTTTTAACATGGATTTTTAATGATTTAGAATATGAGAAATGATTATGATGTATATGGGTAATTTTAGAAAAACGTCAACCAAAAAAAATTTTTTTTGCTTAAAAATTTTTGTTTTGTTTCAAATAATAAAGCATAAAGTTCTTTACTTTACAAATGTAAAAGCGTTTTCAATTTGTGAATTTTTTTTAGCAAAATATGGCACTTTTAAAAGAAATATTTTCTTTGCTGAATCTTTTTTTAGCGATTATTTAAAGTAATTTGTATTATTTTTCTTTTTTTGTAATTTCCAAATTTCCTACTAACAACAACTTACGCATTAGCAGAAAAAGAGAAGAATAGAGCTCTAATAATGGAAGTTGTTTGAGGTTGCTTCCACATATACCTTAATGTCGCATACGTGGCATAAAATCAATATTTATTAACTTTTTTCAGCAGTAAATAAGCGTTTGTTATCGTTTTATTACTTTTTAATTAAAGTTCAATCAATATTAGAAAGGTTACTACGTTTAATTATCATGGGGAAAAAATGTCGCGTCCGCCTTGTCGCATCCGTATTTGTACTTTAACTATTTAAAAAAAATTCAAAAAAAATTTTCATGTTTCATAAGTCTACACTTAAAAGATCTTCTTTCACCTTCATTTCTAAATTTACAAAAAAAAATCTTCACACAATTTCGCTGAATTATGTATATTTCTATAAGTGCACAAAAATAACTTTTATTTTTGTCGCGTCCGTTTCTTACTGACATTTGCTTATATCTTTTAACTATGTTATTGATATCGCCAAGAATTTTTTCTTAAATGTACTACTCCTTCATTGCTGTAAAACACTAGGATATATATTGGATCTTTCCATTCCTTTCTAGTTTTTTGCTCAAATAAAAGTGTACGAATGTCGCGTCCGTCTCCTGAGAATTGCCCATATACAATAATTGTTTTATTTTTAATTTTTTTTCTTAAGAAACACAAACTGCGAAGCTAATTTGGCTTGTTTGCAAAAACAACACCCGGCATGTCCGGCAGGAATCAAACCTGAGACCCTGTGATTACTAGACTCGCGCATCGCCTACTAGCCAAGAGGGCGATTACCATCTGTAATCTTAATCCCTTTAATCATTATTATTTTACGAGTAATTCCAACTAAACGTCCACTTTTTCTAGACTGGGCACTATTTGATCAAAAACAAATGTGCCAGCGACCCCCTAGGATTAAAGATAATATTAAAAGAATTGCAAAAATATTTTTTTTATTTTATTTTTGCCACGACTACAAATACCGCCTTTTTTAGTATTTTGTTTACTATGTCCAATCATAAAATTTTGTATACCGCTGTGTGTTCATAATTCTGTTAGGGCCACATTTGTGTCTTTAATAATTTTTTACTACCACGTCTTATTCTAGTCATGACTTTCAAAACTCGGTTCGTACTCACCCTAATGCTTAATGTTTTAGAACGAAAGTCATGACTCTAATATGACGTGGTAGAAAAAACTATTAAAGACAGAAATGTAGCCCTTAATTGGTTAAATTTTTCCCTAAAAATAAATTTAAAACTTTAATTAACAAAATTAAATTTTCAATAAATTTTTGATTTTTTCATTTAAAGGTATTGATTGGTGAAATATTTTTTTGTTGCATATAAACGTATTGTTTTAATATTAATGAAATATGTGTAGGCTTAAGGCCATGTGCAAAATATTTCTTAGTAAAAATTCTCAAAGTTCCAGAAGTTTAATGAAATGCGGGAGTCCTGAATTTCAAAGAGAAATTGAACTTTAAGCAGAAGTTTCAGCAACTAGTTCAAAACTAATGGCACTTTTGCTGGCATAAACAGACATTGTTATATTTGATGAATTGTCTTTGATGTAATTTGTTCCTTAAAAATGACCACATAAAATTTGGATTCATCAAAATACGAACTTTAACCTAACTACCCCAAAGAAAGTAAGAGTAATAATTTCTAATAGAAATTAAATTAAATTTGCATAAATTTCTAATTCCTTTAAAGCTCTGCAAAGCATTATAGAACATTTCACATGTACTACAAAATTTCATCTTTTAAAGGCTTTCGTTAACAACATTATTTTATTATAGAAAGAAATACAAACATCCTTATTGCTTTAAATCAGGTACGCAACATACACATACATACATACATACCAGCAAACATATGAAGGCAATCATATACAAAAATAAAGGATATTATGAAAACTTTTACATATTCGTATATAAAAATTATTAGTAAAAAGAAAACGATAAATCTCTTAAAGCAAAAATATCAATGATTGCTTTAAATCAATTTTCTATTTTCTAAATGCTTGCAAGAGTCATTCCAAAAACTATTAAGTCGTAGGCTTATGTCTTCACAGTACGTCTGCTTTGAATGCTTTAGCATTTCATGTTTAAACTAGCAAACTGTCTATCTAGTCTTTACAAACTTTAGCCGCTCGTTTTAATATAAAATTTGACTTAAGGCTTTTTAAGTCAACTTAATAGCAAGAGTCTTTCAAATTTTTTTATTTTCTATATATTTACTGATAGTTGCTCGTGTCTTATAATCTTAAAAAAGATATTTGTTTTATATATGCATGTGTATGTGTGTGTGCATGGCTGTATAATTTTGGAATGCATTGAACCAATATTTGTTGTCTTGTAAGTCTTTTTTTGTTTTTGTTTGTTTGATCTCTCTTCTATTTCTGCAGAAGTTTATTTGCCAAACACATGCATGTTGAAGCATTAAAATATTACGTTTCTATTTATTTTCTTTTTGTGAGTCAAAGCTTTATTAAGTAGGTAGCAGAGATATTTCTATTTATAAGTACGGATACGACTACATTTAATAATAATTTATTTTAGTTTGTTATTGACTCACGTATTCATTATTTTAGAATCATTATTATTTTTATTTGCTTATTTTTTAAGTCAGAAAGTAGAACAGGAAGGAAACTTAATAATAAAAATAGGAAGAATCCCTTAACAGTTCTTTATATATGAGTAGATTGTTATGAAATTAAGAAAAGTAGATTTATATATAAAAACTAACATGAAATACAACACTGCGAAATTTAAGGAATGGTTCTACTTCACAGATTTGCCAATTCAAAACAACTGTAATGATATTTAAAATAACAGAAATTGATATTCAAAAATAATTTAAGGCTTAATTAGTCCTTACTTTCTGTTGCTGTTCTGTGCCGTTCTTTTCCGTATACAATATTTTGCAATTACTTTTTCTGTGAAAAAAATCAGCTGGCAACCTATAAAATTTATTATACTTGTACAAAAAGTATCACAACACACTAATACATACACAATTTTGGGTGTCATTTAAGGCCCAACTATAATATGAATAAGCTGGCTTAAGCTAGTAACAGAATTGAACGATAAGACTGTCAAATACTTAAGCAATTCAGATGTGACTTTTAGGTGGCCACAATGTACTTACATGCACTTAAGTATTCTTTAGCCACAGCTGCACATATAGGTATTGTTCAAACATGTTTAGTAATTTTGTTTCTTCTTATAATTCCTAATTGAATGCAATGCAATCAAATGAATATGTATAAGCGAACTTAAGAAACTGTGCGGTTACATATAAAACGTATGTGGCAAACTATAATGTACTTATGGAACTTTTCGTCAAGTTTCGTCAAATATCATTTGCTTAAGCTAAGTTCCAAACTCAACGCACATTCCATACGGAAAACACTGTTTGTGAATTTTTTAAACTCAAGCAAACAGCAGCAAAAAATAGTCAATGCTTTTAAATATTTTTTTATTGTTTCTTATTTTAAACTCAGAAAAAAAGCAAAACTTTAATTTTCATTCTTTTTTTTACAATACACATATACACACATACACATGAGTTTATGTATGTATGTTCATTGTTGTACTTTTTAGTAGGAAAAACAAATAAAACAAGTAATAAAGTAGTGTATATAATTATACGTGAGTTTTTAATAGATTATGATATTCCAACAAGTTAATATGATTGAATTGCATTCATTTAGTAGTTATAAGAAGAAAACCACATTAATTAATAAAAATATTTTATTTCATAATAATTAAAAATACTGAACTTAAGCACGATTAAGAAAATATTCCTGATTAAAAAGAAGTTACTATTAAAACTTTTATATACTTTATAAAATTGTTTTAGTTAAACTTATGTAGTGAAACTTTGTAAAATATTATTAGAAGCGATAAAAGACTGATTTTATTTAAGTATTTATTTAGACCCGGTATTTATTAAATTGTTTCCGTTTTTAGTACTATAATAAGTGAACTGGATGTTTTTGAAAAAGAGCTTCAGTTACGCGTATAAGACAGCTAAGCGAATAAAGAAAGCAATTTTCTAAATATCTCCACTTGAAATGTTGGTTCAAAAAAAGCAATTTCTCAAACTGCTTGTATATAAATTCATATAAATATATATTTAGTTTACTCCCGTTGAGCAATTTTTTTTTCTAAATTGGCATCATTAGAAAATAAATTATCTAACGGGCTGAAAGTTGAAACTTGTCATACCGTATTATCTTCTTTAAGTTTGTAGCAAAGTGATTTGGAAGGCTGTATTCCAAATGATGGACCTATTCATAAGTATAGATAGACAGTTTCAAAAAATAAGCATTTAATAACTATTAAAAATTTCTCAAAACGACCTTATTCCGTTAATTAAAAAATGCAATGTACAATTAATAGACAGAACTGTCTTGTGCCTGTTTCTTGAGAATTAAATATTCATATATTTATCAAAAGTTAAATAAATTTTCTCTAATGTAAATAAGCTGAGTTAGTTTTTTTTTTGTTAATAAGTGCCAAGAAAGCATTAAAAATATGTGCACATGTATCTTCAGAAGATTTAAGTAATTTATTATTATTAGCACAGATCGTATGAATTATTTTTTATATTTTGTGGGTTTATTTTATTATAAAAATTGTATTTTTTTGTCCTTAAATATGCGAAACCTGATTTTTATTCTTTATGTTTTTAAAAATAATCAGATTTGTTTTAAGTTTACTTGTTTTTAAGGTTGCCCCTTTTTTCTTAAAATCCCCTTTTTTGTGCCACTTTTTAAAATTTTACAACGGTAACGCTGGGTCTCGGTTTTGCGTATGAAAATGGTAATGGCATCCGCTAATTCATTTAATCAATTCAGTGATGCTAACTTTTTGGGTTTTAAAGGCTAATCAAAATTTTAGAAAAACATTAAAAAGCGTAATTTTGAAATTTAAAAGCGTAAAAGGCACTAACGTGAATAATGTTTAATAATATTTATAATTTGCTAAGCAAGAAGTATGATTTACACTGAAAAGATAAACACATTAAGTTTTTATTAAAATAATTTTAAGAAATACACACATTTCTTAGAAGCACTACTTAGTGTTTTTCTTTTTTTTTGGCACTAACGCTGAAAATTTGGCGTTTTGAGTCTTCAAAAAGAACTAAATATAGTGTCAAAAGCACCAAGTTGGCATCGCTGTTAACAACAGTGCGCTAAATGTCGTTGTATTTACTACTCTGAATAAAAATTGTCATACCCAGCTAAAAAAATTATATATGGTCCATATATTTTTAATATATGAATGTATATAACTATATATGAATTTGTATGAATTCATGTATGGAAAAATATAAGATTATAAATGGCAAAACTATTATATATGGACTGATATATGAAATGTATTATAACATATGAGCTCATATATGAAAATTTAATTATGAAGCTCTTCATGTGTGGATCCATATATAAATATAAGATTTTATATGTGGAGCCATATAAGAATGTATACATACATGATATCTCACATAAGATCGTTTTTGCAATCAAAAAAGCTTGGAATTTTATCACTGCTGAATTGGAAATCCATTAGAAAATACATACGGTATGCAAAGTTTATGTGCGTACCCTCAACGTTTAAAAAAGAAAAGCTTTTTGTTACAAAAAACCATTCTTGTATGATTTTATACATTGTGGCCCCATTTAATATATCAAATAATCAAATGGATAATCCAGTCATTAATTTTATAGAAAATAACAAAATTCTCTAGATAGGAAACAAAGTTCATATTACTGTATTGAAAACTATTGTTAGACGGATTATTTTTTTTATAATTAATTGCATTAGTTTTTAATCTGATTTCTTAAGCTAAATGTTATGTACGAATATGATTTATGTGTTTTTTTAAATAATTGATTCACCTTTTGATAAATGAAATGACTTTTAGTTCGTTTTGAATTATTTGTCCAAACAAATGTTTCATTAAAGACAACCTCTCTCTCAAGTCTAAAAAAATTTAATTTTAGTAATTTAATTTATTGCACAGCAGTGCGCTTTTGTGAATCAAGAGTGTATGAATATGAACTTTGCATACTGTGGAGGGAATTTACAAATACATGTATGAAAATGTATGAATATATATAATCATATATGCCCATATACCCTAATTTTTCGGATCCGAACCATATATGGGATGTCATATATGCTCCATACATATTTTTTTAGCTGGGTAAGTAATTTAAAAGTAGGGAAATAACGAATTTTCGCAATCGCTTTCGCATTCGCAAATTATTCGCTTCTTTTTGCTATTTGCATTCGCTTTAGCATTCGCTAAAGTATGCGAATATTTCAAGCGAATGCTAAAGACAAAAAAAAATTGTTGTACTTGTTTTACGAAAAAAGTTTACAATTAATAATTGGCAAAAGCCAGCATGAAGAAAATACATACATTTAAAAATAAATACAAAGTCGTGCAATCTACGAAAAACTACAACCCTGGTGTGATGAATTGTTATTGTCTTTTGAAAATTTTCATAAACACCATCATACCAGGTATGTACTTTTACAAAAATTTTCTATAAATAAGTTCTCATAAGTATCAAAATTCAACCAAAATTCTTCTGTGCTTAGAAATATTTTTCAGTTTTTTCTAGGTAAGACATTACTTCGTACAAAAAATTTTAAATGCAAAAATTATTAACTAGTCCTTGATTGTTGTACAAGTGCCACTCATATTATTCCGCATGAAAACTTAAAATGTTGAAGAAATATTTTATATGTTTATGAGTACTACTTCTGCAACATTTTTTATGAACAATTCATTCCAATTTTTCTTAATATGTATTTTTGTAGCATTTCACACGAAATGTCGAACTTAGTACAAGGTACATTTCATAAATTAATTTTTTTAAGTATTATCTATAATTATTTTAATATGATTTCATGTATCTTTCTGGTTAAGAATTTCTACTTTTAATAAATTAATAAATATTTGCTGAATTCAAGACTCAAGTAGAGCTATGTACAGTGAGACCTTTCGTAACGGACACCTCCCACAATAGGACACCTCTAATAAACGGACAAGTTTGCTAGAACCAAAATTAAAATAAAAGAATCTGTGTCACTCTCATAAGCGGACACCTCTAATATGGCGACGGTGAGTGTCCGGTTATGAGAGGTTTCACTGTTTACAACACAACTTAATATTCTTATAAGAATCTATTTTCATGTGATTTTTTTACCGTATTGCAATATTTGCATTCACTTTCGCATTCGCATTCGCTTAACTGGTATTCGTTACTTCCCTAATTAAAAGTTCTAATTAAATCAAAAAAATTATTCGCAATTACAAATTTGAATTGAAGAGCGAATGATTTAATACAGATACGCATTATTTATGCTTATATAATACTGAAACGATGCTCATTCTGTTATGCTCTCATATTATGTATATATTTTTTGATCCAATATTAAAATTTTAAAGATAATTTTGCTTTCAAGCAAATAAATAGGCAAACAAATTAACACACATTCATTTGTGTATACACTCGTATACTAAAACATTAAATTGCAGTTTAATTTTCTTCCCTAAATATTTCACAAGACAAAAATCAATTTCTCTATGATTAAAAGGAATAACAAAAAAAAACTTTGTTAATTAGTAGATATAAAAGTTTTTTTTGTTGTATTAATTACAGCAACAAATCACTGGCTCTCAAATGAACTCTTTCACTATTTCCTAATTTTTTTTTTTTGGTATTTTGTATTAAATGATTTGGTAGCAGTAAAACTTTTAACAGGTATGGTAGTATAAATTACTAGTCGTACAAATAGAAAGGGAATTTTATATAAAACTTATTTTTGTTTAGTTTATTTTAGTTTATTTTACTTTTATTGTCAATCTTTTTTTTATTTTGCAACTCGTACTAAAACTAACAACTAATTGCAATAGTTTTGTGATTTGAGTTTATTTTAGTAGATGCTCTGTGCTGGAATATAAATTTGATTTAGGTTCAAACAATTGATATATGTACGAGTATGTATAAAATAATTTTAGTTGCAAAAAATTAAAAGGTAGTATTTTAAAGTTGAATTTAATTAGTTTGTTATCGTGGCATTCATATGTGAGAGTTAAAAAATAATGTCTTTTGCATGAACATTAAAGTTTTTGTTGCATTCTGGAATACTAAAATAATTTAATTTTTGAATACTGTTACGTAAAAATATTCCTACAGGGTTAATGCAAAGAACTATCTAGAAGTATTTAAATAAAGCACTAAACGTACACACATATTCACCTCAAAGCACTATAACAACAACAATTGTGTACAAAGCTACAGACATACACGTATACAAATAAAAGTGCGAGCACTTATGGTAACCACCCTGTACTACCAGTAGCACACCGCATTGCCAACATAAAAGTCGTTATTTTGAAGATTCAAAAACTAACGGCCAATCGAATCACCTACAAACATCTAGAAACGGCAACATGAATTTTCCCGATTGTGCTAGAAGACTGTTTAATCATCTGGCTACCAATAAACAAACACGCCGTTGTGCGGAAATAGTTTCTTCCAGTTGGTTTTTACTAAGTACATACATGCATGCATGTTGCTACGCCATCTATTAGCGAACATTCTAGATCCGGTTTTGCAGTATAAAAAGAGTTGCCGTATGTGAGAAGTCAGTCAGTGCTAATTGGAATTTAGTGGAGTGAGCATCGTTGAAAGTAAAATACCTCGTGCGGTGGATAATAACGTTAAGAAGTAAATAATAAGAGGCAAGTTGTAAGTTGTTTAGTCACAAATAAAAAAGGAAGTTCAGTTGCAAATAAGAAAATCGTGTGTTGTTTATTTTTATTTTTGAGCAATCAAAAGAACTCACACGTTTAATAAAATTTAAATGTAACAATAATTTTTTAAAGATATTTCAAAACTACAAACAGAAAAGTTCCTTCTTTGATAGATTTAACACAAAGTTTTCCAAACTTTAAAAATGTAAAAACCCCCGATATACATACATATATAGAAAAATGTGATATCTTCTAAACTACTAAACCAGTTTTCTTCAAACATAACCAAAAAAAGTCTCGATCGGATTACCCTTCAAACAATTAAAACTAAATTAAAATCCGTGTAGCTGTTTTGGCGGTATGTGGACTCCTTGTACATCCTTAAAAATACACAGATACACAGGTACACACTACAAACTTATAACACTACATTCTTGGGGTTAAAAAGGATACTCAAAACTTATAACTCGTGAGAGTATTTTTCGCAAGTGTACATAATCGAAACAGCTAAGAATTTTACTCAAAATTGTTAAAGACTACTCGTACTGATAATGTCCTCCCAGCTTTTCTGATCCTGTTAAAATTAATTTAAAAATACTGAATTTGAGCCCAATTAATAAATTATTCCTGATTAAAATTTATTGCAAACTTAATTTCTTCTTGAAATGCTGGAACTTGCTTTTCATATAAATTGTTACATTATTTTATTTTAAAATAAAATTGGAATTTTTATACTTTTTTTTGTCAAAATATTATCTTTTGTTTTCGGCAAATGATGAGTTTCTTTCCAAAGCTTCTGGTAACGCTGTTTCCAGGACATCTGTTTTAAGTTCTCTCTCGCTGTCTCTACCTCTCTCATTCTTTGCCGTTCGATTCTCTTAAAAGAAGATATATTACGAGTTTTAAATAACGAATTATGAATCACAATATAACCTCCATAACCGCCAAAAAGCTTAAGTGAAATTATTTTCGAACATAATTTTTTTTGGCGATAATCGACTATTAGCGATCTGAAATAATCGATTTTCGTTAAAAAATGTAGTTCGAAAATTATGTCTCACGATATGTAGGATAATGTTAAATTAAAACTATTTTTTTTAAGCTTTAGGTCAGTTTATATTTCAATTTATTGGTTCAATATAAGCTGACCTAAAGCTCAAAAAAATAATTTTAATTTAACATTAAAAAAAGGTTAAAAAATTATGTACATAAAAATATTTGATATGTAGGATAATGTTTTTTAAAAAATCCCAGCTCCAATTCATTTGCGCCGACCTTATTTTATGACATGACTGAGTCTATTTTAAATAAAATGACTCTCTCACTCACTGTATTGAAATACGAACTTAGCATAAAAAAAGTTTATTTTGGAAACAAATTTCTCAATCTGTTGCTTTAACGCTTTTCTTTTTTTGCTAAAACAAATGTTTTTGTTCTTGTTGTACTTTTGTTTAATTCCCTCTTAATGTGTTTTTGTTAGTTTTGAAATGGAATTTTAGTTGTTTGTTCTTTTCATTAGCCAATTTTTTGTGTCGTCATTGTTGTTAGTTAGTCAAACTAAAAGTTTAACTTTTTATTAAAACTTTTGTTGTTTTTATGCGATTTTATCTTTCGTTTTGTTAATTACGAGTGTTGGGGAAATAAATAAACGTGCTTTAAATGCTGTTGCTGAAGATGATAATGAATATTATTTGATGTACTTTAACTTGTTTCCTTTGTTACAAATATTTATTAATACACATACATTTATTTGTAGTAGAACATATAAATGTGTACAAAATCTACTAGATTTCAATTGAAATATATATATCAAAAGCTATACCGTTTACATTCAGTTTTATTTTTGACATTTGAAATAAGTTTTATTTTTGACTGACATTTTGTCCAAACTTGAGGGTTGCACGATCAAGTTTTACTTTCAAATTTTAATACATTCACACTTTTTCACTAATACATTCTAGTTTTTAGAATTTGATTTAACTTTGACTTTTTTCTTTTTCTTTCCAACTGTGTGTTCAATTTATAGGCAAAAAAGCAACTGATATTAATTTGAATTAGTACACTTTTCGTTTTTGTTTTTAAATATTCTGCCGGCATAGTATTTTTGTGTTCTTTTATTACAAATAATGTTATAGTCCAACGAAAAATTTTAATTAAATTTAAACAAATATGCTTAGGAACAAAAATAAAAAGTATAAGGATGTGTTGCGGTTTATAGACCTATATCGAAGCCATGAAGTTTTGTTGTCCTAAGCTGTTTTTTTATCAATGGCATATTGAAAATAAATTTGCTTGTAAATTGTGTGCAGCCTACGTTACAGCTTTCAATTTAAACGACTTTTGACAACCAGTATGTGTGAAAAACTTGAACGCAATTCTTGGTCGTGTAACTGTAGCGTAAGCTACAATCAAACAACTTTAATATACTCGTAGCTAATTCACACACCTTTTTAAGTAAAGCGGTTTATATCTTATAGTACGTTAACATCTGAGAAAAATGTAGTATTTTCGAGATTTTGGTAAAAATCTAGAGGCTTCAAAGCATTCAAAACAAAATGTACTTGTCACTCGATTTTGTCAAAATAAAATTACGTTTCTTTCTAATTTGTACTAAAAAGTCTGCCTGTATATATAAAAAGGTGTGTGAATTGACAACATTGCAGTTGTGTGTATGGTTGTATTTTAGTAACATTTTCAGTTAATGGGTTTAGTTTTGGATAAATATCGAAAAAAAGTTATTGTAAATATTTCCATAAAGATTTTAATTGAAATCTGCTAGGCTGTGATACATTATCTGACATAATCACACAATTTACTAAAAACACAACTATGGCATGATGAAGTCTCTGAAAATTTCCCGAAAACAGTTCATCATATGGGTGCCCCTGTGGCTGGGTAGCAATGCTAGACTCTCAGTCCAGAGGTCGTGGGTTCGATTGCCACATTAGACCCTGGGTGTTTTCCGCAGACAAGCTAATCACTTTGCGGGTTGTGTTTGTTCTTTTTAAAAAATTATTTAAAAATATTAAAATATTAAAAATATAAGGGTTATATTTTTTTAGTAAATCGTGCGATTATGCACGCACTAATTAATAATCTCAAAATTTTATTTTACTTATTTAGTAAAATATTTTTTTTTTATTTAAAAATACATTGAAATTGATTATTGAGGGGCTTAGCTGGATCCTAGGCCTATTTCACTGTTAGTAATGCAGATCATCAGGGAACCTTTACTCAAACAATTCTTAGAACAACTGGAGTTAGTATGTTAAACTTTCATTTAAATTAATGAGAAGTTCAACTAATATCAAAGTTGAAACAAGAACTCAATACTCGACATGTTTTTTTATTTTCTTACTTTACCATTGCTACATTGGCTGACTTTTTTTTCAGCTCTAATTATAGTTGTAAGAAGTATGTAAATAAAATGGGTGTAAATAACAACAACAGCTTTTTAGAAATAGAGTGTTGCCACACAAGTATTTTTTTTTGACCGGGTGCAGTCAACTAAATAATTAGTGTTTTTTTGTTTTATATGGGATATACTCGAAATCTGCGAGATTTTTTTTAAATTTTATAAATACCAGATTTCACAAAAAATCTGATGGATTAAGATATCATTCCAATACAAAAGAAAAATAGTCTAAAATGGCATGTGTATATTAGCACTTTGCAGTCATTTACAAGTTTCGATCTGACAATGTATCCCGTCAAAGATTTTAGCGCAACCTGACTATGAATGTTATAGACAAATTTGTCTTTCAGTCATATTTTCGAAATTCAGGATAAAGCTCTAAACACTACGACAGCAGGCAGCAGACAGCAAAGTGTCAAAAATAAAATACATGTGTTTAAATGAAAACGATTATTTTGACGACATCACAGCAGCACGACTACACAACAGCATTTGCTGCTGCTGCCAACTTAGACTAATTTCTATTTTCGTGAGCAGCAAAGAGCAAATGCAGTGCTGCCACTATAAATATAAATTGGAAGAAATAAGAGCATAACATTTTTCGTAATATTTAAAAGAAAATAACATTACAAAATTAAAATTATGAAATAAATTGATGTGTTTTTACATTTTTACGTGATATTAGTACGCTTTGAGTCAGTAACTTTAATTTTATTTATGTAAAATATATATCTGGCTGATTATATATAGTGTTGCTGCTGCCTTCAAAATAATTATGTAGCTGACTACACGGCAGCATTTGAAGCCAACTTCATTTGAAGTCGTGAAGTTGTGAAGTCTGCTGTCGTCTAAGTGTTTGGAGCTTTAGTATAATGTCTCGGTCTCTCTCTCTATCTATCGCTTCAACGCGTAAAGCAGTGACGTCAAAAATAAAACTATTATTGTATGTGTGAGAAAAGTTACCCCATTCATTTTTGAAGTACACAGAAAAAATAAATATTTGGAACAAATGCAGTTTAGTAAAGCAACTCAGAAAAAATAACAAAAAGATAGGCTTTTATTTTGATAGAAAATTAAAATATAAGAAAAAAAAATTAAATAAAAAAGTTTGCGGTGACACATATTTTACGAGCTATGGGGCTCTGAACTTTTCATAGGAAACTGTGGAGACTTTTACAAAAAATTGGCTGCCACCTAGGTTTCCCGCGTTATAGATCTTTAAAGTTTTGATAGAAAATGCAATTTAGTGAAACAGATAAAAAAAAATAAATCAAAATGTTTTTTTATACATATTGATTTCTTTCCTTAAATGTTTTGTAACATAAAACTCATTCAATGTCTCGCAAAGCATTGATGATCACAGAATATTTTTCGCATGCCACTTTTTTTCTTTCAGTGCACCTGTAATAAATTTAAAACACCCGCAACGCATGTGTATCGTTGCCATCTCGTTGACGATTAAATGTGATTTTAGCTAGCACAACTGTGCTATGAAAATTACATTAATGGTGTAAAGCAACCATAAATATTAATTCTTAAAATGTAGAGTAAGGTAAAGTATCAGTTTAAAATTCTTACGCTTTAATCTCATTTAATTAGGACCAAATTTAATACTGAATCTAAGCATTTTTATATAGTGATGAAAAATACCACATCCAAACGGTCGATCGAATGTGTGTAACATATGACGTCACTGAGAAGCAAATTAAATGCTTAAAACTACTTTTAAATTGATTTTCCATTTCATATCCTGGCTCTTAAGCTTATATACATATATTTAATCTTAGGAAGGAAAGTTGTAGCCACAAATATAAATTTGGTTTAAATATTGCAAAGACATTATTCACTTAATTTACCCCAAAGATATTTAAACAATTTTCTATTTTTATTCATTCAGGAAATTGTAATTAAATCTTAGCCACAAACTTAATTCGCATTCAATAGTAGGTATATATGTATATTCCTCTACAATTTAAACAAAGCCATAACTTAATAAGTAGTTTAAAATTGTATGTGTGAGTGTGTGTGTGTGTGTGCTTGTGAATTTTGCGAAATTTGCTCTCAAATTAAATAACTTTCATTACAATACATTATTTTGACCTTTAGATCCAATTACACAAAAGTACGAATAACAAATGGATTTTATAATAAACTTAACACTAAATCTACAAGGAGTTCGCCTACACACACACAAATAAACACATGCAGAAAAACACACACACACATGTACATGTATGCAAATACTCATGAGAATTAGTCCTAAAGCTTGTTACAGAGGGAAACAACAGAAAAACTTGCTACAAAACACACACACACGTGCTCAGTTTAACGTGAATGGGAGAGTGTGCGTTTGTGGTGGGCATGTTGGCATGTAGTTAAATACCAAAAGAGCATATAATTAATGTTTAATATGGCCATGCGGCACAAATTAATTTTATGCCAGATTAACATGTCAAATGACTAAAGAATGCACCATTATATTTTGTAGATACATACACACACACATACACACACACACACACACTTTTATTGCCCACTTGACCTGAGATTCAATAAAAACGAATGCTCACTAAAGCAAAAAATTTCCAAACAAAATTATTCGATATTTGTTCGATGTGTGCTACACTGTTAATCTAGAGTATTGAAGATCAGAAAATTGAATTGATTTTTTTCAAGAGTCGCTTTCCAAATATGGCACCGAGTTGGCACTGCACCGTTACTGGTATTATCGGTTCACGTACAGAACTTTAAGCTTCAGAGGCCCACACAATATAAACAAATATGCTGGTATTATGTTTTTGAAAATACAAAATATTAAAATTTTTCCCCTACTGGAAATTCATTTATACATATTTTTAATCTAAAACCAATTCCTGTTTTTCGTGTCAATTTTGCTTAACACGAAACGACCCGAATATGCATGAAATCAGATTTTTCGTCACGAACACTTCGAGTTGAATCGTGCGTCTTCGTGTGACGAAAAAAACACGATACACGCTCATCTCTAATCTAGAGGTGCCAAGTAGAAAAAAAGAACAAACATATCTTACATACATAAATATGTGCAATAATTGAACAGAAAAAAATTTGCCACGACAGCTTAATGGAAGTGTGCTAGTCTGTTAGAAAGAAGGTAGCATATTCAAATCCTGTAGCGTAAATAAAGTTATTAAAAAAATAAATAAATAAAATAAGTAAGTTAAAATAAATAAATTATGTAAAAAATGGAATTACTTTTTTAATTCTATTTTCTGCTGCCCTTTGCGGGTATTGAAAATAGTTCGATATTTCCTCACTTTTGATACTGCTAGCGAAACTTTGAGATCATTCACTCTCAATAGTTTTACACGATAAATGCTCGAGATATATTGGAAATCAATATCAATAACGAAAGTCTTGGTCAACTGGGTTGATTAAGATTGAGCGAGTGTTTCACTTGAATGAAGATTAGTGTAGAGTAAATGCTTGCTTTTGTTAGAGTTAAGTAAAGAAGCCAAATGGGAGTTTGAAAATACAGTTGATGATTGAAGTAAGTATTTATATAGTTGTTCAAAAAGAAAGGGACATACGCTTAGGAAAATTAAATTATAATGGAGTTAATATGACCTTTTAAGAAGGAAAGCCCAGCAAATCTTTTGATTCAAAATACAGTATAGTAAATTTTAAATTTGAATGCTTTATTTAAAAAAAAGTTTTGTAGCAAGAAGTTTCATAACTTGATACCTATTCTGCGAACTGGAAAGCAAAATTAGGCAGAAATAAAGATGAACATTTCTCACTTCTGATCGTAATAAAAAAAACAATGTAAGTCCGATTACAGGGGAGATGTGTAAGCATCTAGTAATGAATTTTTTTTTAATATTGGCTTATGATAACTAAAATAAGATATATCAATTTTTGACTCTACTGTAAAAATCTATAGAAAACTGCATCTATAGTAGTGGAATTATTAGTTTTGGTTTGGGGGGGGTTTGTGGAGAATTGCTCATATGCAAGTGGAAAATGTAAAATAAAAACTTTTAATAAAGCTTGCGACTGTGGGTTTGAAAATTTTTTATTAAAATCTCCACCCATAATAATTGGCATGACATGGAGATTTTTACTCAATTGCAGTGCACCAGCTTCAGTGTAAGCCAACAGAACGTAATGAAGATATGTTATAATATAATATTTAAAATTGTTAAATAAAGACTGCTATTTATCTTTTAAACAAACATTTGACATTTAAAACACTCGTCTATTTAAAAGTTTATATTTATTTTATTTATGTGATATTTTTCAAATTTTTAACAAAATTATCCCCACTGGCAACACTATTACACTTCACAAGCAATTTCTATTAAAATTAACATTGCTCCTGAAGGTATGCTTTAAAATTTATTTGAGTGTATTTCTATGCAGCTGTTAAGTTTATCTGTACTTCTTGTTTGTATAATTACACTAATACACTCATACATAGGTCACATTGATTTGATAACGCTTTAGAATCTTACTCAAAATTTGTGATTGTATTGTGAAAAAGATTTTTACTCCCTAGCGTATAGATGTTTACACTTCAGAAATATTTTTTATATTTTCTTTCATTCTTTTTGTAACTGAAATGTATGACTAAAACGAAGTACATTCCACTATATCTTAAAAATACTCGTACTTATAATAATAAAGATATTATTACTGACTTTTTCCTATTTAGTTTAATCTAAATGGTTTTCTTGACGCCAACGGTCAAGCGTATTGTATGACTTTAACATAAAGACCCTATAAATATTTATTTTCTCTATACTTTTATGAACTAAAAAAAATAATATTACATACATACATACATGTGATTACTCGTTATATATTTATCCTTATTTTTATTTTTATTTTTATTACAATGTTACTTACAAAGCACATTCACACAAATCTCGTTGATGATAATACTCGTACTGCCATAAAAATAAACTGTGATTTGGTGTCATTATGCTTGTATAGTTGTTCAACGTTAGAGAAAACTAAGTATAATTAACTATTTTAATAGTATAATTAATTTCTATAACATACGAGTATCACAGGGATAAATCTTTTTTAATTCAAATTTTTTCTTTAGTAAATTATCTAGGCTTACAAGGCTTTTTGCTTATAATTCAGTTGAATGTGTGTAATGGGTATAAATTTAGTATGAATGTAAAATTCATGTAAACATATAGGAAGTTGCCCAGAAGTGACGCTAGAATAGTTAATTTTTTGGAACTCTTCATTTTAAAAATTTCCTTCAACATTACGAGTATTTCTTGAATTTAACAATAGTTTGCAAAAATTCGTGTATGAGTGTAAGAGTTTGCAGTGATGGTAACCATGTCACGTATAAAGTCATTAAAATTTGCTTAACCTGGTTTGTTTTAATTATTGCTTTATGCGCATAATTACAGATTTCTATGTGCTTTATTGTCTTTTCGCTAAATTTCACTTCAACTTGTAAAACAAACAATTCCATAGATCTCTCTAGCACTTTAAGGAAAATAGTAGATGTAATAATGAAAATTTGCGCAAATATTTTTGTTTTCACAGTGTTTGCTGTTATGCAACAAAGAATAATGTAATTTTAATGAGCATTTTGTGCCACCTTTTTAGCACTTAAATAAATCTTATAAATAAAAATATTTCTGCATGCTTGCGATAAACAAATTCTTGCTTGTAGTTTGAAAAAAACATTTTCATTATTAAAATGATAATTATGGTCTTAAGACTTTAAGCCAAAAAGTAAAAAGTAGTTAGTTAAAATGGTTTTATTTTTTTGTTGTAGTTCTTTTATTTTCATATTATTCATAGTATTCGTCTATACGAATATAATTAATTAGAAGAGTCCAATACCCCATTTCTGTAACTTCTGAGAAGTTCTCTCATCGATAAAAATTAAATAATAATGTTGGTTGTCCTATTTGACACAGGGTTACTCACATACAAATTTATATAAACTTACAAAAAATATAAAAAATACAGTTTTTTTCTTACTCAGCCTGTGTTTCACAGGATGATAAAATTTTTTCGACTCGAAAATTTCTCACATTCCTTACAGAAACGGGGTACTGGTTCTAATTTTTAAGCAGATATTGTGTTAACTATTTATTTCCCAGGAATTTTTCAATTTTATTCAGCAGAAAGTAACAGTTTCGAAGAAATGAAGTGGATCATGCCTTTTAATTTATTTTGTGGTTGTGACAGTTCTTTGGAGATGTATTTTATGTTATTTCCGTTTACTAAAACTAAATAAGATGCCAGCATAGGACCATCAATTTGGCACATAATTGTGCTGAGAACATAACAAGAAATAAACCTTAAAGCTTCGTATGGTTAAATTAGATTATCATATCAAAATTGAACAAATACAAAAAAAACTTCTATGCTCTTATGCAAAAATGATTGTTAAAGTTAAAGCATGCGTTAAAATCGGTTTTGTCATACAAAATTCGTTTGTTAAACAAACTTTAAGTTTACCAATTTGTTTTTGCATAAGGAGGCTGATCTTAACGATCTTCTTAAAATTTAATTCAACACTTTTTATTTAATTATTTTTTTATTAAGAACCGTTTAAATTTTCCAAGCCTGGAACCATTTTTTTTTAATTTTTCTGATTTTTAATATTTAATTATTATTTATTTAAAAAATAGTTTTATTTGGTCACTTTTATATACCAGCGCTGGAGCTGTGTTTTTTTATTTCTCAATTTTTTTTAACCAAAATATTTATTTCTAAGATATAAAAATATAATGTTCCAATTTTCCAACCCAGGGACCAAATTTTTGATTTTTCTGATTTAAGAAAATTCAATTTTTAGTATAATATAAAATACGTTTAATTAGCAAATAAAAAATTGTTTTATTTGGTTAGTTTAATAAACCGAAAAAAGTTTAAATTTTCCAGCTCTGGAGCTGTGTCTTCAAATATTTCATACCAAACTATTTCTTTCCAAAACGTAAAATGTATTTAATTTATAAAGAAAAATACAAAAAAATTGTTTAACCTGGATACCTGGAACTATATTTTTAATTTTTCTGATACTATTTTATTTCTTTCTAAAATATAGAATATATTTAATTAGCAAAAAAAAATTGTTTTATTTAGTTAATTTTATATACCAAAAAAAGTTTAAAATTCGCAGCTCTGGAGTTGTGTTTTTATTTTTCTAATTTTTTTTAACAAACTTTTTTTTTCTAAAACATAAAATACACTTAATTTATAAAGAAAAGGAAACATTAATCTAGTTTCTTTTATATACAAAAAAGTGTAAATTTTCTAACAATGAAATCATACTTTTAGGTTATTCTGATTTCTTATATTAATCCATTTATTAAAAAAAACATGTTTAGTTTAAAAAAAATAAAAATTTGTTTTAGTGGGATACTTTTATATACCAAAAACAGTTAAAATTTTCTAACCCTTGAATTGTATTTTTTATTTATTTATTTTCATTTTGAATACTAAAAAAATTCTTGAGTAAAGATCTTCCTAAAATATAAATCAAATCATTTTTATGTGTGTATGTAGTAATTTTATTTTCTTGAAAAAGTTTAAATTTTCCAAGCCTGAAACCATATTTGTGTGATTTTTAATACTTATTTATTTCTTTCTAAAATATAAAGTATATAAAATTCGCAAAGTAAAAAAACAGTTGCTTTTAAATGCTCAAAAAGTTTAAATTATCCATCTCTGTAACTGTGTTTTTTATTTCTCAAACTTTTTATAACAAACAAACAGTTTCTTTCTAAAACATAAAATATATTTAATTTAAAAGAAAAGGAAAAATTAGTTTGATTTAGTTGCTTTTACATAAAAAAATTTTAAATTTTCCAACCCGGGAATCATTCTCTTAAATTTTTCTGATTTCTTCTATCAATTTTTCTGATTTCTTCTATAAATTGTTCTGTTTTGTAAACCAAGAAAAGTTAAAATTTTCCAACCCTTGAACTGTACTTTTATTTTTTGTTTGATTTTGAATACCAAAAAAACTTTTGACTAAAGATCTTGTATATCAAATAAATTTTATTAAGTTATGCCCTTTTTTTTACAAAAAAAGTTTAAATTTTCCAACCCTGGAACCATATTTTTAATTTTTTCCATTTTTAATAATTGTGTATTTATTTCTTTCTCAAATATTTTTAATTAGCAAATAAATTAATATAGTCTTATTTACCTAGTTACTTTTATGTACAAAAAAATTTAAACTCTCCAGGTCTGCAGCTGTGTTTTTTTATTTGTCTTATTTTTTATAACAAATTATTTCTTTCTAACCATAAAAATTATTTGATTTATAAAGAAAAAGAATAACAATTAATTTCTAGTTACCTAGTTATACCAAAAAAGTTTAAATTTTCCAACCCTGGAATCATATTTTTAGATTCATCTGATCCCTTTTTTTTTTGAATATAAAATATGTTTAATTTATAAAAGAAAACTTTTATGTACCAAAAATTTTAAAATTTTCCAACCCTGGAATCGTCATCTTACTTTTTTTTATATTTTGAATACGAATTTAATTCTTCCTAAAATACAAAATAGGTTTAATAAAAAAATTTGTATATCTTTATATACAAAAAAAAGTTTAAATTTTCCAGCTCTAAAACGGTCTCTTTAATTTTGCTGATTTTCAATACCAATCCATTTTGGACTATTTCTACTCGTAGTGGACAAGTCTAAGACCGACATCTCCAGCTTTTCTGGGAGCTTCGAAAAAAAAATTCACGTATAGACAGATGGACATCGCTTATTCGACTTCCCTTATCATAAGGACTTTATGTGGATATTATACAAATTACACACTGAATATTAGATCGGATAGTTGAGGAACCAACATCCTACAGTAAAGTATTTATTTTTTTACTGTTTTTATATTAATTTAATTCTCTTCTTCTAATGCGTAAGAAAATGCTTAAGATAAATAAAAGGTTTAGAAAACTATACACACTTATAAAAAAGTATAACTTACATTTTAGTTTCCATGTTAAATTATTAAATTAATATGATTAAAAATAATATGTTAAAATATCAAAAGTTTTATTTCATAACAAGAAATTGATAAAAACATTTTGAAAACTTAAAACTTTTGCAAAACTAATAATAATCTAACCATATAGTAAGCTAAGCAGATACCAGAGAAAAGCATCAACCACACACACACACACAATACACAACTTGAAAATAGAAGTACTTAAAGAAAACCTTAAAGTGAAAATCTCCTTGATAAGAGTCATCATCCACATGAAAACTTTTTAACCAAGTTCAGAGTTAGCTATTCGTACATACAAATATGAAAAATATCTACCCAGTCTTATAAGGTACGGGTCACACTGGGCAAATATTTTCTCGAATAATAAGTAATAATGAAAAAGCTTTTTTTTTATTTAGGCAGTTAAGCACTTTCATGCCATAACTAATAAATACTATTATAGAATCCAATAATATTGGAAACTGTTTTTAGGTTAATAAACACGTGTCTGCAAACAAAAGGTTTTTCATTACGCATATTTGGGCAAATGTTTGCCCTAGTGTGACCATACTTTTAGGGTTTCTATTTAATAAATTTTACTGTATGCGTGTGTGTGTGTGTGTGCTTAAATAGGTATATCCCTAAAACTTATTCAACTGTAGCCAAATAAAAGGACGACTTTTAGTTTGTGTGAGCATTTGTATATGAATGTCTTAATATTACGGGCTTGAGTTTGTTTGCGTGTGCTTGCACTTGCTTGTGGGTTTCTGTTCATTTTTGGAGTAAAGGATAAAGTTACAAATTAGCTTAGTATCACGGTATTTACACCTGACGTTCCAAATACAAAGATAACGAACTCAAAAGAAAACTTACTTTTACTTAAGTAACTTAACAAAACTTTTTTTTTTTCATATTTTTGCAAACATATTTTAATTTTTTTTGGGAAGTATTCGTATAATTTTTTATAACAACTTTTTTTTTATTTTTCAGAGTGCTGCAAAGTATGTGTGGTCTACGGAACACCCTACGATGCAAATTTCATGACTGATGAAGCCGTTTATACTTAATAAGACACAGAGTAGCAATGTTGACCCAGTGTTGCCAGTGTTTGATTTGTCATTCCAAAAAATTCTCAAATTGAGTTTTTTTGATTAAAATTTTTTCTTCTGTGAAATATATAAACTTTTTTAATTTTATTTAAAAAATAATAACAAAAATAACATATTTTTTCAATAAAATTTATTCACAACGATAGAAATATTTATATTCATATTAATTTAACTTGTACTTATAAAACTTGTAAAGAAAAAATTACACATTGCTTAATAACTACAAGTTTACCAAAGTTTACCATTTCAACTTCAAAATCTTCTTCGAAATCATCTGATTCATCATCAGCCTCAGAAACTTTGCTGTATATACTACTTGTTTTAAAAAGCCTTAGCATTTCAGCAGAATGATTAAATTTGTCACAACAAATTTAATTATTTTTAAAGTGTGTGCTTATTGTAAGAAGTGCTTCGAACAAGTCATATTGTATTTTGTTGCGTTTTTTTGTTATGATACTTCTTCTTTATTAGAAAGCATTCACTATGATTAGTAACACACATTTTTAGACTTGCCAGACGCGTATTTCTTAAATCATTCCTGTTACCATAAGTTGTAAAAAAAATCCCGAAAAACACCCCCAAAAATTTGGTTATCATCCCCAACAAATTCCCAGATCTTCATTTTGAAATTTTCATGCTCAACGGCGAAAAAATCCTCAATTTGGGGACTAAACCCCTAAACTGGAAAACACTGTGCTGACCAACTCGCGTTATGAAGAAACTTCTAAGCTTTTGGTTTGTTCCAGTTTAAGTAAAAACCATTTAAACTTATAAAATTTAATAAAACCCCTTAGATGGTTTCGGAAACTTGTGTAAACTTAAGGCAGCATTAGTTTTTGCTTTCTATTCTATTACGAATCAGCTGACTCTTTTTTTCATAGAAGTCTTATGCAAGTCGTTAGTTTTTCTCTTTCGTTATGTTCTGTTACGGTTCAACCTGGTGAATTCAAAAAATTTATAAAAAATTGTAAGCAGCATAAATTATATAAAAACATTTTGAAATAAATTGTGATTGTGCTTTTGGTCAGGAACAGCTAATAAGTTACTACATAAAAAGCAACTATTACCTCGTTTATACGCAAATAATTTTATTTGCAAATACTGAACTCACCGTTTATACGCAGATAGAATACTTAACTATCTGTGAATGATATTGCCACACATTGTTAAATGTGTATTACATTTCTTACAAAACAAAAATAATTGGCAACATTTTACACCTTATTTGCAAATAGTGGCGTTATTTATTATTTTTTATTTTTTAAATTACGCAGCACAACCGACAATCACGTGTATGAATATAAAAATACTCTAACTAAGCGACAACACCTCGGTGTATACAGGGCTATTTTATTTACACACATACACATAAGGCATGTCTGCAAACAGCCACACACACCTACTCATTTTCTATCCATTTTATACATACCCAGATGTATGTATGGAGGCAAATGATAAATAAAAATCCCAAGTACCATGCACAATTTTTTTTTGTTCAATTAAATATCCTTAGTCTCAGTATAAGTATACTATTTATACTATTTACTTATGTATATACTTTTTGAGTACTTATTGTCATTCTCTGCTCCTGAAGTAGTACCACTGCATCGATACTACCGACTATAGCATTGCCTTTCGCTTTTCTTATTTCTTTATTTTTACTAAAACTAATTTTTATTAGCATTCTGTATACAATGCCTTGTGGTGACAAATTCAAAGTGACTTGTTGGCCAAAGTAGTCAGACTGTGAGAACATATTTGCATTTCAAAATATTTTAGCAAAGTTAAAAAAGCACATAACTTATTATCTTTATTATCAAGTCTTTTGTTATTAGAACCGAACTATTTTCTTTATACTTCAGTGAATAATTTTTACTCAGGTATGATTGATTTGATTGATTTCTTCGAAAACTATTAGGAATGAAAACTTTTTTAATGAAAGTGAAAGTTTTAAAAGTAGCCATTAAACTTAAATTAGGAAGGTGGAGAGAAGTGATTTTTTTAGGGTTCCGTACACCAAAGGTGAAAATGACCGCTATTGTTTTCGCTAAGCTGTCCGTCTGTCCTATTTTCTCAGGAATTGTAAGAGTTATGGACCTGAAATTTGGACAGAGTATGTAGAATCTTGGCTGCTACAACAAAAAAAATATGAGAGTTAAAAATGAAAGTGTGTTCCAAAACGAGCAACGAAAAATATTAAAATCCCATGTAATATACATACAATTGTACTACATATGTATATTGACACTTGAAATTTGTAGAATTAGTCTATTTTTATACAGACTGCAACAATTAACACTAAAATTAAAAAAAATCTAAATTAAAGGGTGTTATATCAGTTAATGTAATTTTGACAACTTGCTGTATCTTGGAAACCGTAAGAGGCAAAGTCTTGAAATTTTCAAAAACGGTAAAAAATAAAAAAAACCCAAAATTATAAAATCGCCAAACCGAAAAAAATCGCCAAAACTAAAAAAAATTCCACACTTAAATAATTCGCCAAATTCGGAAAAATCGCCCAAATAAAAAAAAATCGCCAAAATGAAAAATAAACGCCAAAAACCGAAAAAATCGCCAAAACCCGAAAAAGGCGCCAAAACTAAAAAAATGTTTTATATGAAAAAAATCGCCAAAATTAAAAAAAATCGCTAAAAAGGAGAAAAAGCCAAAAACCGAAAAAAACACCAAAACAAGAAAAAAGTGTCGAAAATAAAATAGCATCTGAATGAAAAAACGCCAAAATAAAAAAAACGCCAAAAAACCATGAAATCGATAAAACTAAAAAATTGCCTATATGAAAACAAAATCGCCAAAATTAAAAAAAACTGCCAAAATAAAAAAATCGCCAAAATGAAAAAAAAAAATTAAAAACCCGAGAAAAATTGTCAAAACGAGTAAAAAGTGTCAAAACTAAAAAAAAACGCCAAAATAAAAAAAACACCAAAAACCAAAAAAAAGTACCAAAAATTAAAATAGCGCCAATACTCAAAAAAATCGCCAAAACCGAAAAAATGCCACAACCGAAAAAGACTTAAAAACGAAAAAAAATGCCAAAACTATATTTTATATAGGGTAAAGTTCATATTGAATTGAATTCTATTGTTCATACGGAACCTTTAACACGCGGGTCAAAGTCGCACTTGACTGAATTTATTATTTTTTTTATAAATATTTCATATATGAGACTATCAGCGCAGAAGTGGTGTAAGAAACAGTACAAAACCTTCTCTCTACAATCCTCTGAGAAACAATTGGCTTTTCGGGACAGTCCTTGACAGCCTTGACAGCCCGCGACCAGTTAACAGGTTGGTTTAGCATTGAATCGAATAGAGAAACGTAGAAAAAATAACCTCTCATAACGTCTCCATTCAAGGTATCACAATGGGACCAATTAGGACCCAAGTGAAGTCGTTTTAACTTTTAAGCTGGACAGCCTATGCAACCTAACCTAACTTAAGTTAATCTTTATATTATTTTCATCATTATTTATGTAGATATCATTATTTATTTTATTTTCGTTTGATAAAGTAAATAAACTTTCATAGAATTATTATTGAAATTATACAAATTTGCAATGAGTGGGATTTTCCAGGATGTTGGGGAATCGAAAAGGAGTACCGCTTATCCGGAAGTTAAGAAAATCTATTCATTATCCTTTTCTTTCAAATTACAATGTGGCTATCAACTGTCAATGCTCGGAAGTTGCTATTGGAAGATTGTTTGTATACGTTAGCAAGCTTTTAAGGGTCTGTATATTTATAATCATGCATATTTTCGCTGAGAGTTGTAAAACTGTTTGCATAAGTATTTTAAAAATTCTTTTGTTTCAAACAATTCAATAGATATAAAACTTTATCTTCAACTATTTTAAAAATAATTCTGATGATTTTTGTACTCGTATTGTTTTTTTATCTTAGATAAACTAAACACTGATTCCTACAAGCAACTTATTTATATGCTAAAAAAATTATGTTTTTAAAAAATATTTTTAGCTCTCCTTCAATAACAGCTCACGGCGGCAGATGTTGTTTTACTTGAAAAAAAAATGTTCTTCAAAATAACTTTGAAAGCATTCTTTATGACAAACATGGAAACGCTATATACAAATATTTTGATTTCAATTTGAATTCAAGTTTTTCTTTTTACATATTAATTATTTTTTGCTATTTGTAATTTCTTTCTTTTCATTTCTTTTTTTTTTGAGATTTGCATAAAAACAAAAGCTTATTTCTAAAAATTCTCTTGTTTCTTTGATGGTTGGTTGTCATTGTTGGTGTTGTTATTTTCCCTACTTTTGATAGTTTTACTGTCAAGTTGTTTGTCATCGAAATGTTGAAATGCATGTGATTCTGTTGGCAAAAGTTAGTTAGTTGTCAATTAGCAATGCAATGCTCAAATCAACAAATGCTTCCAGTTTTTGCTGCTGTTGCCAGTTGTGGTGCAACTATTAAGCAACACATCACTTCGAACAGACAGTTAAAAAGTTTATTTAAAAAAAAATTAAAAAAAAATATCTAAAATGAAAGACAAACTTATAACGAAGGAAAGATTTCACTTTGGAGATAAAAAACAAAATAAACTATTAGCCGGACAATATTTGTCAACACAAACCAACCAGTGCTCGGTTTGGTTGACTTATTACTTGGAAGTGGCTGTGTGTGAGTATGTATGTATGTATGTGTGTGTGTATGTGTGTGAAAGTAAATAGAAAAGTTATGCAAGTGCTAATATAAATTACATACAATGATTTAGGGTAAAATGATTTTAGATTGACTTAAACTTAAATTGTTTTAAACTACATAGAATTTTTAATATTCTACTGCATAAATATTAATCTAATAAAAAAAACAAAAGTGAAACGTTTTAACTTCAGGTTTGGCAAAAATTGGGAGAATTTTTTAGGGTTCCGTACCACAAAGGGGAAAAACCCCGGTCGGAAATTTGGCTAACTTTAAACTAACTTTAAGCTAACTGTTTCGAATTAGTACTGACTACAATTGGATTACTTTGCAATGTAATCAACTGACTACTTTAACATTGCGATGTCCTGGTCGGTAGTCAATTGGCTCACTCTGCATTACTTTCAGCTAACTTAAAGTTGACTTTTTTAAACCAACTTGTAGTCAGTAAATTAAAAAAAATTTTCTGGTGCTCGAACATGTATCATCACAATTTGTGTACTCAACGCGCTACCACTCAGCTAAGCTACCATCGAAAATAACAACAGCAAAATGTTAACATAAAACTGAAATGAGTTTTAAAGCAGCTGAGAATAAGTTTGTTGGCTCTCATCAAATTCCACTACGTACTCAAATTAAGAATTCATTTTGGGTTCGTTCTGGATGACATTGCAGTAAGCTTTTAGTCAGTCTAAGAAAAGTTAACTATAAGTTAACTATTTTTGTAGTCAACTACACATTCTTCGATAGGGAAGGAACCCAATTGTTTTCGCTATGCTCTCCGTCACCCGCTATTTTCTCAGGAACCGTAAGAGCTACTAAGCTGAAATTTTGGCAGAGTATATAGAACCTTGGCCGCTACAACATTCAAATACATGAGATTTAAAAATTAAAGGGTGTTCCAAGACGAGCAACGAAAAATGTTAAAATCCCATGTAATATACATACAATTGTATGTACAAATGTACATATGTATATTGACAGTTGAAACTTGTAAAATTAGTGTATTTTATACACTATAATTAACACTAAAATTTAAAAAAATTTAAATTAAAGGGTGGTCTGTCAGTTAATACAATTTTGACTATGTAATTTTGACAACTTTTTATATCTTGGAAACCGTAAGAGGTAAAATGTTGAAATTTTCAAAAAAGGTAAAACTAAAAAATCCGAAAATTACAAAATCGCCAAACCGAAAAAAATCACCAAAACCTGAAAAAAATCGCCGAATTGAAAAAAATCGCCAAAATTAAAAAAAAAATTCTAACACTAAAATAAATCGCCATATTCGAAAAAATCGCCCAAATGAAAAATCTCGCCAAAAAGAAAAAAAACAAACGCAAGAAATCGAAAAAAATCGCCAAAACGCGAAAAAGGCGCCAAAACAAAAATAATTGTTTATGTGAAAAAATAATCGCAAAAATGAAAAGGGTCGCTGAAATGAAAAAATCGCCAAATTGAAAAAACGCCAAAAACTGAAAAAAAACGCCAAAATGAGAAAAAGCACGTAAATGAAAAAAGTCATCAAAATGAAAACACAAAAAAATCGACATAACAAAAAAAAAATCGCCTGAATGAAAAAACTCGTCAAAATTAAAACAAAAATCTCTTAAACGTAAAACTATCGGCAAAACGAGAAAAAAATTTTTAAAATTAAATAAATTCAGAAACAAAAAAAATCGCCGAAACGAGAAAAAGTGATAAAACAAAAAAAAAAAAACGCAAATAAACGCAAAAAACCCCAAAACCTAAAAACGCTTAAAACCGCAAAACACCCAAAAATTAAAAAAAAAATCCAAAACTATATTTTATATAGGATAAAGTTCATAATGAATTACATATCTCGTGTACGTACGGAAACCTTCGTGCGCGGGTCAAACTCGCACTTCACTGAATTTATTTTTTTTTTTATAAAAATAAGATGGAAATCATTTTGGCAAGCATGCCTTTACTTTTGCAAATATAAAAAATATTTAAATTTTTTCAAAATTTCCAAATGTTAGGTAACGTCAATTATATCCTCTTTACACATATAAAAGTGTAAAAAATAGACTTTTACTGCAAAGCAGCACAGACAGGACCACTACGGCCAATCACAACTCAACGACAACAATGGTTGCTCTTACTTTGCAAAGAAATAAGAACAAATTTAAGAACTTTCAAAGCTGTTTACCTCAAATGAAAATATCAGAGTAACTATGCCGCTTTCAAATAAATTTAGTTAATTTTTTTATTCCAACATCTAATAAGATTTTTTTTTTTATTATTCAACTTAAAGCTGCATATTTTGTAATAATAATATTATAAAAAATTAATCGCCTTTTTACTACTTACTTGTTTTTTCAATAACATGTATCTTTTTTAAATTTTCTAAAAATAATAGAAATAATTGCTGATAATATTTGCTTTATGTGATGCATTAAGAAAGAATTAAATTACAAAACCGAAAACGAAACTGTAATATAAACCAACACCAAAAGCTTTTAGGAAAATTAAAAGCATAAACTTCTAGTTATTGACCTTTTAAAAAAGTTGAAGTTTTGCTTTTATGAAAAGAGGAAAGAAAAATTGGGTTACATATAGTCAAATTTTTTTTTTAATCTACAGAGAAAAAAAATATTTAAATATACGAGTAAGTTTTTGAAAAGAAAGAAAATTTAAAGTAGAAACTTAAGCTTATAACACTTTTTTATAGTCAAAAGATAATGTATGTTTTAGTTTAGTTTTATTAAATGTTTATTAAAAAAATTTCCATAAAAAATTCGTTTTGTAAACCTTTTATAAAACAAAACTATATTTATATATTTATTGAACAAGGTTGTTAGTGTTTAATTTGTTGTTGGTCTTTTTTCTATATTTTCTCTTTTGTAAACAGCAACATTTTTTGATATTCTTTGTACCTTTTGTATAAATAAGTGTACGCTTTAAATTTTTAATTCTTTATTTATTTGAAATAGTTAATTTAAACTGATAATCATTATCTTTGAGCACATATATTTTAGCTTGTAACCACTTATTAAACCAACATCATGAACACTCGAATCGCGAAAAGAAATTCCTCCTCTAAACAAATTTTACAGTAATTGATGGTTCAGTGATACTAAAATGTAAATTATATTCACTTTGCTTGTATAATACGTGTACATCAGCTAAAACAATTGCGCTAACAAACAACTAAAAGAATGACTTTTTAAATGCATTATTTTGGTTTATTTTTAAGGCGTATTTGCCAAAAAAGAAACGAAATAAAATAAAAAAAAATAAGTTTCCATATACACTCTTTCAATTCACAAACTAACAAAGAGTTAAATAGAAAATTATAGAGCATGTTGTTAACAACTAAATATTAGAAAAAAATTTATTTGGGGAATATTTAAAGTTTTTGTTTTTTTAAACCTTTACAAAATAAAAATAATAATCAAGTAAATAAAATCGCAAATTTTAAAACTAACCATAAGCGCTATTAAATTGTAAATAATTGATGATTTTATGTTGTTTAATTTTTAATGCATACACATCTACAGACTTAATCCTTTAATATTGTGTTAGCTGAAACCAAGTAGGAATGCTATATTCGGTTGTGCTGAATCCTATGTACCCTTCAGTAGCGTACGTATAGAGTTTACACTAGAGGCCTGCATAAGCATTCTTGAAATGTAAATGCATTATCGTGGCATGTAGTTATATTATACGAAACCCATAATAAATGTAGTAAATGAACTAGTGAATCAGTACTGATTCACTATTGACTTTGTTACCAGTACTATGGACGAATTATACCCCACATTATGCTTTTCGCTATAGAAATATAACATGTGCAGTTTTGTTTGCCATTTCTATAAAATATAAATGGAAAATTCAATATTTCGTCGAATTAGTAAAATCAAACACTTACGTATGAATTTGGATTAACAGCAAATTTTTAACTGATCCCGCAAAATCTTCTACAGACTCATTTCCACATTTTTTTATACCCACAAAATGGATTGCATTTTATTTGCCCTTTGCAATTTTTGTTTGTTTGATTCTTTGAATTATTTTTTTATGCAATTATATTTGCCTTTTAAATTGGTTTTGTAAGCTAATTTTCATAAAAACTTGCATTTTCAACAAAACGATAAAACATTAAGAAGAAGCATTGTTGTGTGTGTCTGACAGAACGTTTTCTACGCATCGAAAACAATGTTAATATGTAGACGCTTCGTTGACAATGTCACCAAAATAGTCGACAAAAGTGGTGACTTGGTGACACTTAACCTCAGGCTTCCTTCAGGGTAATGCCAATGGATGTGTGTGTTTTTGTGTGCGCAGAAAAATAAAGAGCAAATACACAACGTGTTTGTGTATGTACTTATATATGTGCCTATGCGTAGGAGGAAGCAAGCATCACAAATTCTTTCGTCACGAAGTATTTTCTTCCTTACTTGCAATAACTGAAACAAATGTCTGGCAAACATTGTTGTTTAACGTTTGTTTTTGAAGACTTCGCTAAAGTAAAACATTTAAAAAAATCCCTCATGACTTAAAAGTTCTTGTAAGTGGTCTGTTTATAAACAAATGTTTGCATAGAAATTACCAACAACGTTTGTGCGAACTACGACACCTACAATAGGTTGAGAATTAAGCAAATATCATAGACGAATCGCTCAGATTTCCCAGTTTAGGGGATTCGTCCCCAAATAGGGAATTTTTTCTCGCGAGTGCGGATGAAAATTTCATATTAGGGATATGAAGATTTGCTGGGGATGATAACAAATCTTAGGGGATTTTTTATAACTGATGGCATCAAGAATGATTCTTGAGCTAAGAAATATATGCGTCTGTCAAGTCTAAAAATGTTTGTTATTATTCATAATGAATGGTTTCTAATAAAGAACTTCTTAGAACAAACACACATTTAAAAAAATAATTCAATTTGCTGTGACAAATTTAATCCTTCTGCTGAAATGGTAAAGCTTTTTAATACAACTACTAGCACAACACAATCTCTGAGGCTGATGATTCAGAAGATTTCGATTCTGAAGTTTTTGAAATGTTAAACTTTGTTTGAATTTTTTTTATAATTGTATAACTTTCGATAAAAATGAATTTTATTTTTTAAATAAAATTGAAAATTTTTATTTTTTTTTCACAAAAGAAAAAATTTGAATTATAAAAATTAAATTTGGGGATTTTTTGGGATGACAAATCAAAAATTGGGGATAATCTCTAGAAAAAAACTGGCAACACTGGAATTGCTGTACTAAATGGTCTCTTATTATTTGGGGTTTTGTGTGTTGTGGGAACCAGTGTTGGGATACGGCTATTCTTAAATTGTACCATGAAAATGGTAAAATTGTACCAAATTAACTTCAATTGTACCAAAATGTAGCCATCTGCTAACTAAGCATACACAATAAGAATTCATGACAATTTTTCATTTGTTGAAAACAAAAACATAAAGAAACTAAGTAATAGTAGGTACATACTTTGCAAAGTGTTTCCGCAACACGTTTACATTATATGCTGTATACTTTTACACTGACACTACAACCTACAATGCGACCTATGACCATAAAATCATTTTGATATTTTCGAAACTTCGAATGCAACTTCGAACGTAACTATAAACAAGCCATCCAGCCTAGTTGCATAAACACGTTGCTAAGTCTGTACCTACCATAAAGAACTGGGACAAGTGCTACCAAAACAAATGAATAATATTAGCATAAACTACCAATGGGTAAAGTGAATAAAAAATAAGTATTAGCTTTTTACTTACAAATTTGTTTTAAAACCTAAAATATGTATGTTTTTTTTTGTTTTTTAACAAATTTTCAAGTAAAAAGCAAATGCTTATTTTTTATTCACTTTGCCCAATGTAGCAAATTTTGGTACTTATGGTCAATGTTAAGCCGAGATACCACTATCGGCATAATGCACTGATTTTCGTCGGCTCACCGCAACAAAGTCGTAAGTAATAAACCAAAACGGCTTTATTTCTGCATTAATTGTGAAATAAGTCTATATGACTTTATTACCAATGCAGTGTGGTGCAATTAAGTCCTTATATTTCAATTAGTTCAGAAATAAAACCATTTTAGCTTATATCTTATGACTTTGTTTCAGTAAGCCGACGAAAATCGGTACATTGTGCCGATAGTGAGATCTCGGCGTTAGGAAATTTATTATTACTCTAGTGCAAAGCACAAATTTTTTTCAAATTGTACCACTGAAGTATAAAGTGTACAAGTGTACCAATGCAAATGTAATTGTACCAAATTTGGTATAATTGTACCACAAAATCCCAACAGTGGTGGGAACTACCCACACTGGCAAACATCTAATTCTCACCACACCTCAGACATCTTTTACCAAGTACAAAGACCTTAAACATCTCAATGTATGCAAGACATTACAACTATATATTTCACCCAGGGATGGAGGCTTAAACAACTCAAAAATTAAAGAAAATAAACTTCCCAGCTCTGTATGAGCCAACTTTTGTATAAAAAACTAAAGTTTAATGCAAGCCAGCGATTTTATCGATTGCAATCTATAGCGGGGTATGGATATTTCTCGACTAATAATAGCTAATTCGGTTCATATTCAATATTAGCAGCTTAATCGAAAAATATTTTAGACCTGTAGTGCGATTCAGTAAATTTTATTAACGATAATCACATCGTTAAAAAAATTATAACGAAAATTTATCAAATTTGCTATTCAGTAACATTTTTAACGATATTCGCTGCGTGTTAATGTCAGCTGTCTCGTTATTTCAGCAACAATAATTTATGTGCTGTTAGTTTTATCGATACAAATCAACGGAAAATATCAGCTGAGTCCTATTGTTAAAAAGAAGTTTCAGAATCATACAATCGTTATTTTAAGCTACAAAATGTATAGACAAAAATTATGATTGTCGGATAGTTAAAAGTTACTGAATCGCACGACTGGATTTTTTTTGGCGAAAAAAATAATCGATTTACAATTGCAAATAATCGATTTTGGTACAAGAAATTCAAATGCGAAATTTATGTCGCTTAAGTTTTTTTTGGCGGTTATGGTATCAACCATCTTTTTTCTTTGAGTGTATATAAGTACATGCAGCCAGTAAGGATGTCCTTTAGCAATTATTTAGTTGGCTTTAATAATTAATTTTGTTCCCAAAAATGCTTTACTAAACTTGTATATTTTAATCTAATGGTAAAAACACACATAAAATGTCTCTTATAAAATAACTAGAATGGAAAACAGTACAATAAAATAAAACTCATAAACTACTTTTACTTTATTATAGAAAGGTCATGTGAAACCGTTAAGTGTTGTAAATTAAAAACCAAGGCAAGGTTACCACCCAGTAACAATTGTCTCTGGCTCTCATGTTAGTATTTTTTTGTATGGGTGTATAAGAGTGTATGTATGTGTGTGTGTAGGTTTTTTAAGCGGATGTGATTATTGTAGCGTACATGACACTTTACACTGTTTGAAATTGTATACGAGTGTGTAGCGCCAGTAAATCCGCATGCTTTAGAAAACAAATAAAAAAGAGAGAAAAAAATAGACAAAAAATATAAAAATTAAATAACAATTCCTTAATGTAAGTAACATTAACACATACTCTTGCTTGTTATTTAGTGACAATGAAATTCTATGTTTATGAGAATGTAGTGAAAGAACACTTCAGTATTGTATGCACATGTAATCATGTATAGTGTACAATGTACATGGTACAGATATTCAGTTACGCTGTAGGTATCTACTTCTGCCATAAGTGTGAGGTTTGCTACAAGTTCGGTATGTGAGTGTTAATTAAGTGCCATGCTTATTAATTAAAATCTTGCTAAAGGTAAATTTTTAAATGCCTTTTTGTTTTATTGGTCTGGTATTATATTAAACAAAAAGTCGAGGTCATGTATCGAAAACAATGAGAAGTAAATTTTATGTTGCCATTTAGGGCCGCAATAAAATTTTACTGTTATTTTCTTTATATTTATAAAGAATAAGATAATAATTTATTAGTTACTTTTCAAACTATTTATTAATGTGTCTGATAAAAAATTTTATATCTTTGTGTATTTCAAATATTTGTTTATTTAAAAATAATTTGCGTAAATAATGTATTATGTAGGAAATGTGTATATGTGTATGTATATAAAACACTCAACAAATCAAAACACTATAAATTATTTCCATTTAACTAAAGAAACATGACAGGAACATAGGTTTTGTTGTGCATAAATTATCGTTAACTTGCACAAAAACACCTGCCTGACTACTATTCAAATACTCGTTTGTATTATTATTTTATAAAACACAATTCTTTGTAAGAATAAAAAAAACCATTTGATAAAGGGAAAAGAAAAACCACATTTTACCTTAAAGTTTTTTATTCCCCTTTTTCACCAAGATAGAGGTAGATATGTCAGGGCATTAGAAAGTTTTCCTAAAGATTCATTTAAAAATATCAAAATAAGCAAAATATTTATGATTTATAAGTAAATGGAATAAAAGGGTCTTTAAGAAATTCAGAACAAACAGAGTGAGTAATTTAAATTTGTTTTAAAACGCAAACTAATGGCTGAAGTAGTAAGTGCATTAATTTTAAGACAAATGATGGTCGCCGAGAGTCTGAGTTTGATGCTTATCCAGACCCAGTCATATAAATATCATGATTTATATTTATCTAAGTGCCCGAAGTAAAATAACTATTAATACTTCGTGACCAGATTTTTTCAAAATCTAATTATTTTGCATTTACATTATCCCGAATTCTAGTACTTACGAGATTTCGAGCTAAATCTAATTGCTTTTTACTAGATTTTCCATACAAACCAAAATCTAGTTTGTGAGTAGATTTGTAGGCAATTTACTCAAAATCTAATATTTTTATTTTATTTTTACTACCCTGTACAACATATTTATATAATAGGGCATTTACATTGTCTCAAAATCTAGTACTTATGAGATTTCCAGCTAAATCTTGCTGCTTTTTACTAAATTTCCCATACAAAACAAAATCAATTTTTTCAGTAGATTTGTAGAAAATCAAATCAAAATCTAACATTTTTATTTATTTGTTAACACCCTGTGCAACATATTTATAAAAAAGATGAGTGAATTAGCTACGGACTGCTAAGAAAGGTGTGTGAATTTATTACATTGCAGTTGTTTGGTTCTAGTTTTGGAAAATGTTCAGCTAATTAGTTTTGTTTGGGATAAAAATATCTCGATTAATGTCAAAAAACTTTGTGTAAACGGTATAGATTTTCATAAAGATTTTAATTAAAATTTGATAGATTTTGAGCAAGTGTAAATGGCCTATAAAAGAAGGTTGAATTAGCTACGGCCTGCTTAAAAAGGTGTGTGACTAGGATAAATTGCAGTTGTTTGTTTATAGTTTTGAAGCTTTTGTACTTAATGGGTTTTGTTTTGGATAAAAAAGTATTGATAAATGTCAAAAAACTTGGTGTAAACGATGCAGGTTTTCATAAAGACTTTAATTTAAATCTGATAGATTTTGCGCAGGTGTAAATGCCCTATTACATATGTTTTTTTAAGTTGTTTTAAAAAGTGCAAGAATTGGCTACAGTGTAATCGTTTGGTTGTGGTTTTGGCTAAATTTCAACCAATGGGTTTTGCTTTGGATAAAAAAATCTTGATAAATGTCAAAAAAATTTGATGCAAACGGCAGAGATTTTCATAAAGATTTGAAATAGAATCAGATATATTTTATGCGGATGTAAATGCCCTATAACTTTTCGGTATATATGTATGTATGTACTTTAGACTGGTCGCAAGATTTTTTTCTTTAATTGATATATTTGCACTGCACTGTATAAAACATGAGGTTTGATATTATAAATGCGGTCTTAATTTCTTAGCTCGATCGAACTATTTAAAATCATCCCAGCAAAAAATTTCACAAAAGGTAATCGGGTTTGGAATTAAACATTTTTGATGGAAGCTCTTCCTTACTGAATTACCAACTTAATGATTTTAACAAGGCGTGAGACTAAAATAATTGATTCTTGATAAGTATATTAGCAACTTGTTCATAATTTTTTTAAATTTAAGGTAATGTGATTTGTAAGCGAGTAATGAAATTTGGTAAACAGAAAAGTAAGTCATTATATGGCAAGTAGTTCTGTTGGTAATGTGTTATTTTCTGCTGGGTATATGTATGTATATATTGATCAATATATGCAAATTAATGGATTCGTAAATATATTTTAGTTTTTAGCAATGTTGGGGTTAAAAGAAAAAAAACACGAATTTGTATAAAATCAAATAACTTAAAGTTAAATAAATGCATACCTATAACTATAATAATAATGATAAATGTTACAATAGAAGATAAATCTTTTTCATTATATCTGAGACACTCGTCCATTAAACTTTTCCTTAAACAAATATTGTATTCACAAATTAACAAAACATCATTTTTATGTTGTGTAAATAAAACAAAAAAAAACTTGGGTTCAGGTGTTTAAGAAAAAAATTTGATTTTCTGATGTTTTCCTTTAATTTTTTATTTTAATTCTTTTTCTTCTTGTTAACTTGCCCAAAATGCTTTTTTTGCAGAAATTTTCATAAATTTTAAAACCACGTTACTCATGTACTTCAAACGAAATTGTTGCAGTAGTTTGGTTCATTCGCTTACTTTGGCTCGCTGAAAGAAATAAAAAAAGAATATCAACATAAAAGAATTCATAACTTAAATATCATTTGCCTTGTATCTTTTTATGTGTTAAACATTTGTGCCGACTGCCCTTTCTTGGCCCAGAGTCATAAATATATTTTTGTGCTGCTGCTATTTCTAATGCTGGCTGGTCTTCTGCTCCTCTGGCTGTTAAACGAGCATTTTTTCTTGGCATTAAGTTTCACACTTGAAACAAAAGTGGCAAACGAAGACAAAAAAAAATAAAAAACAAAACACAAAAAATAAAACAATAATAAAATAAATAAAAAGAATGTTAAATGTATGAACACATAATTTAACACATTTTTAAGTCAACAGCAAAAAAAAAAAACAACAACTACAATAAAAACAATATAAAATATATGAAATTGTTGAAAAAAAGACGACTATAACTAAAATAAACCTGAAAAGACATAAAATGTATAAATTTTCTGGCCAATATTCTTTGTTTCCTTTGTAAGCTCTTACATACATACATGCATACATACATACATACAAGCACACTGATACACATTTATTACAAAAAGTTCTCAGGATGTGTGTGTGTTTTGGCCTGAGGGCTGCCAGGCATTTTCATTGTTTCGGCATTTTTTTCTTTTATTATTATTTTGGTTTGAATATTTTAGTCCTGCTTGTTACAGATGTTGGTAATGAAATGAACTTTGGCTGTGTATATGTAAGTATGTGTGTGTGTGTGCTAGTGTGTGTGTGATGTTTTTGAGATATTAAAACTTTAAATTCACTTCGGGTCTCCTGAAAGTGTTTCATAAATATTCCTCAAGAAGCTTTAATATTTGTTTGGCTGGTATGTATTGAAATTAAAGGTTTTGCTTTTTTTTTATTAAATTTGGACTTAGTTGTAAATTAAAGTAATTTTATATTGTATTATTTTTTAATTAATCAAATTAGCTTGAAAATTTTGAGTAAGAGATTTGTTCCGAATACAATGAACTATTATGCTTAACTTTAAGTTATGAAAAGAAAAATCCATGGAACATATTGGCATTTCCACAGGAATGTCAACTTTTCGTAGCGTGTGACACCAGACAAATATGCTTCTCTTTTCCAAGAAAACGAATTTTTTTTCTACTTCCTTATATATTTGCGTAGGCCGTCAGCAGCTATACAATGGCTAAAATTTTAAGAAAAGTCGAGTCACATTGTTCTGATATACAAGTTAAATTGCTTGCTGTTGCACGCGACAAAAACAAGGGATTTCTCGTAGAAGTGCCCATATATGTAACAATTTTTTTTATTTCGTATAATAAATGTTTCAAGTAAAACAAAAATTATTAAAATGTTTTTAAAATTTTGATTTATTTAAAAGTAAATTTTTGGGAACAAAAACTAGTCACTCATGGCTAAGCCGGGACAATGTGGTGAATGAAGAAGTAATTCGCAGCCCAACTCATGAATTTTTGCACATGTGTGCACCCTTTTTTATGAAGAGAAGTAACACTCAGGCAATGAATGCCTACTACTATTATTATTTGTTACCTTTTTTGGGTAAGGGATAGTGGTAGAGAAGAGAGAAGGTGGAGGAAGAGACAGAGAAAAGCTTCAATCTTTTACAGCTCTGCTTTCTTGCACGTTTACTAATAATGCAGTGTTGCAGCGCCTCTGGTGTCAATGCAACGTATTAAGTTTTTTTAAGCTGCGAAAACCATTTTAACGTTTATTTGACTTCGCTGATGATTCTGCTACACAACAAAAGAAGGCGCTCTTATGTTACATTAGGATTAGTATCTGCTGAAGTCGGTATAGTTCAGTGGACAGTGACTATGCCTTCATCACTTGAACTTTCCTACAACAAAAGACACAAAGGGACAATAATGCACATCAGAAAAATGAGTGGTCTTGTTATTTTTAATGACTATGGGATACAGGGTTTGATCTCAGTATCTTCGATTTTTTAGTCAACGTGCTAACTAATTCAGCCAACGCATTATCCTGGTGCACCAGGAATTTTTTCTTGACCAAACGCGGTTGTTTTTTCAATCTCCATTAACATAATATTCGCCATTAAATTGTAATTTTTATTTTATATTGTTTTTGTTTTAAATAATAAAAAAAATTAATATAAAATATCTGGTATATAATTTAATTTTTTGTACTTGCTTCGTAGCTAAGAGCCTATTTCACCAATTTATTTAAATATCAACTCATATTTAAAAGTCATGAATGGAACTTGACATTTAAATATAAATTAAAATTTAAATAGAGTTTCTGAAAGTGACTCTTAATGTAATTTTTTTGCATATCCTTAAGTTTTTATTTGCATTTGTTAAATGCTTAAAATTATTTTTTGGTTGCATGAAAGCCTCAGCCCTGATTATCACAATTTAGTTTATCTTGTGTGTGGAAGTTGCATAATATTGAACAAATATTTAAAAAAGCTAACGTTACAATTATTTCGTTAAGGGCTTATTCAGAAAAAAAAAATAATTTTGGTTTAGAAAACGTTTCACAAAATTTGTTTTGTCAAACTTTTGCAAACCAAAATTATTTTTTCAGTTAGATTTTGCACTAAATATTTTATACATGAAAAATTTAAATTCAAATTTAAATTACTTAAGCTTTTAGAATAGATTTTTTAGTTAAGTTATTTCCATTCTTAAACATTTATAAAAGAAAGTTTTAAGAAGAATCTTAAATTACCTGTATTAGATTATTAACAATATTATAGAAAAATCAACTTAACAACTTTAACTGGAAGCGCAACATAACAGTTGAAGTTTAACTTCCAGTGCTTGTGGCTTTAAAAGTTTAGCTGCAGTAGCAAAAGAAGGAAAGTCTTGTCTTAAGAGTCCTTGTAGAAGGCCTCTGTATTCTTTTTTTCATTAACTAAAAATTTATTTATTCATTCACACCTGCGCAAAATATCGTAAATTTCAATTGAAATCTTTATCAAAATTAATAGCATTTACATCAAGTTATTTGACAATTATTAAGATATCGTACCCAAAACAAAAACCATAGACCAAAAATTTTCCCCAAAATACAACGAAACAACAGCATTAAAGCTAATTCACACACCTTTCTTTTTGTAATTTTGTAGTAAGTGTCTGTGTAGCTGCGTGTCTGTACAAGTTCACACACAGAGCAAACGGTTGACCCGATTTTGATTTAGTTTTTTTTTGTTTTATGTAATTAATTAATTAATTTATTAAATGTTACCAATACAATTACAAATGATATCACAACTTAATTGGAATGAGAATAGTGGCAAAGACCTTCACTCATTGTAGTGAAACACACTAGGGTCTATGGTGAGAATCGAACCCACAACATCCAGACTGATACGCTAGCACACTACTCACTAGCATACAGTGTACCTCTGTTTTATTTCAACTATATTTCTATAGACAATTTTAGTTTATTTTTTATGGTCTCTAAGCTCGAGGTCATTTTTAGGGTTCCTTACACCATTGTTTTCGCTACGCTGCCCGTCTGGCCGTCTGTCCGTCTGTCCGTCACAGGCTACCGACCTGAAATTTGGACAGAGTATGTAGAACTTTTGCCGCTACAACAACAAATACATGAGACTACAAAAATAATTACTAAAATTAAAAAAATTTAAACTAAAGGGTGTTCTATCAGTTAATGTAACTTTTACTATGTAATTTTGACAGATTGCTGTATCTTGGAAACCGTGAGAGGCAAACTCTTGAAATTTTCAAAAACGGTAAAACTTAAAAATGTTTAAATTATAAAATCGCCAACCCAAAAAAAAAAAAATCGTCAAAAATCGGAAAAAAACCACCAAAACGAAAAAAATGGCCAAAATTAAAAAAATTTCTTACTCTAAGATAAATCGCCGAATTCAAATAAATCGCCCAAATTAAAAAAGTTGCCAAAATAAAAAAAACCCCAAAAACCAAAAAAATCGCCAAAACGCAAAATAGGCGCAAAAACTAAAAAAAATTGTATATGAAAAAAATCGCAAAACTAAAAAAGCGCCAAATCTTCAAAAAATCGACAAAACAAAAAAATCCAAGAAACGAAAAAACTAAAAACACGCTCAAATCCCAAAAAAACACAAAAAAACAAATATAGTTTGTATTGAATTACATATGTAGTGTCCGTACCCTTCGTGCGCGGGTCAAAGTGGCACTTTACTGAATTTTTATAAAGCTGTAATTGATTTTTATTTATTTTGTTGTGCTTAGTAGCCATTTTATTTTTTATTGGTTATGATGAATCTGCTGCACAATACTGAGCAAATAGGGTGCTCTTTGATACATTAGAATTAGGATGACTTGATCTTATATGTTATGAAGAAAATCTGTCCAGGCATTTTCCTGTACGTCGGGGGTTTAAAAATTTTTAATTTTGACTTAGGAAATAACGATTTGTTTTTTAGCCGATTTCACATTGTTTGTTTTGAAAAATTAAAAAAAAAAATTAATAACAATTCTTGTAATTGAAAATGAAGTGCGGTGGAAAAAATCTCAATTACAATAACAGTAACTGCAATTGAAATGTAACTGAATGTAATTGAATGCAATTAAAATTTCCCAAAACTGACATTGGCTTAATATAAGAACAATTTTGAAAAAATCCATAGTAGCATCACTACGTTTAACTAGATTTTATACAGATTTCGAGAAAATTTAGTGACGAAGAAAATTTTGTTTTGTTTGAGAAATCTAATAGAAATTCAGTAGAGTTTACTCGAAATCTCATAAGTACTAGATTTTGTTCAGATGTAAACGCACTTTAAGTACTCTATAAAAAACAAAAAAATGTTATTGTTTTGAAAAATTTTAAACGAATGCGAATTGAGGAAATATTTTTCTGATAATATTAGTTGTATTCATTTACTTAATTTAATTTAAAAAATTATTCTCTCTCAGATACGAAGAAGTAAATGAACGCTTTACTATCAAAAACTTGTAAGAACATTTTATTTGTATCAGAAATACGGATGGATATTACAATTGTACATTTTTTCATGTATTTTGGTCATTCTTATTTGATAATATTTTATATTATTTAATAATATAATATATTTAATAATTTTATTTAAGATAATAAAAAATATTTTATATTATTTACTATTTTTATGAATTTGTCATTATTTTTTAGTTCTATTCTATTAACACAAGAAAATCAATTTTCCATTCCTGAACAGATGTGATAAACAAGTCTTCAACAGTTGTACTTCTTTTACCATAAAATTATATTTATGTGACTTGATAAAAAAAATAAATGAAGAAATTATACTTTATTTTTACGTATTTATACATATTTTGTTTTAATAAAGAAATTTACATTTTACGAGATTTGTTTTCAAAGATATTTTTAAAATAATTAATTTTTGGATAATTCTTCCAAGTAAAAAATCAGTCTGAAGAATATGTTTGTCTGTCAATTTTTTACTCTCTTTTGGCGCTCTCTCCTGGCAAACTTTTTGAGTTCAGCAACAGTTTTAGCAAATTTGTAAAAATTTTTAGTAAATGAACGCACTTATTATGAGTGGGAAAATTAATAAAAAAATATTTATTACCAGTAAAACACTTGTAGGAAGTAAAAAGCAAACTGTCTGTTGTGAAATATACAAGCTTGTCCGTATTCTCTTTTTACAAACATCATTTTACGCATAAACTAAAAAACTTTATATATGTATGAAAATATAATTTTGATATGCCTTCATAAACACTAACAGCCTTATTTATAAAACTTATTAAGGCTTTAAAAAGGTTTTTTAGAACAAATTTCCATAAAATTTGTTCTTAAAATGTCTTTATAAGGCCATAATAATTTTTATAAATAAGACTGTAAATAGTTAAATAATATTTGTTGTAAAAAAGCAAAAAATCATGACTGCTTATAAGGCCCTCCCAAGGACTCCTAATTCCCTATAATAATTGTAACCATGTGTATATTCATGTGCATAACCCCACATATGCATGTCTTTCTTTATCAAAGTGTGTTTATTTTTCAGACTCCAAATATGAAATAATAAAAAAAAAATGTAGAAGGAAAACGACACCACTCATATAAACACACTTTTGAAATTCCTAATCCAGCCAACAATCCATGAAATTGATCCCACTCATTCAGTGGTAGAATAAAGTATGCAATTTCAACTTATACGTTTTAACAAGTGCAATCATTGATGCCGCTACAATTGCTGACTGATAGTGTTGTTGTTACTGTTGCTGTTGGCTGTTGGCTGTTGCTATTGTTGTTATTATTATTGTTGCCATAGTAGTTATTTTTTATTATTGTTGCGATGTTGCATTTGCAAGCAGCGTCTTTTACTTGTGGGAACTTAAATTAACTTTATCTGGCAGTTCATAGTGCCAACGTGTGTGTGTATATATTTGCGAGTTTTTAGCATCTACATTGCTCTTGGTGTTTATTTTGATATTTGTTGTTGTTGTTATTATTATTGCCGTATGTAAGTAGTATTCATATACTTGTAGTTGTTGTTCAATGCAAACAAACTTACGTATACTCGTATGTATGTATGTATTGTTATCCCTACATCCTTTACAAGCACATAAACAAGTAAAAGAAATGTATTTGAATTTTGATGTTGATACTGCAGACGCTGGGAGTTATTGTTGTTGTTAGTGGTGGTTTTGTTGGCGCTGATATTGGCAAATAAGCTCACCGATACCTTGATTGACAAGTATCTAAAATTGACAAATTGGGAAATTTATTACAAAAAAAAGATAAGTACCTGAAAATAAGTGATAAAACAGAAAATAGGTTTGTTCATTCATTTACTGACAATTATTACGAATTTTTAACAATTGTTTGTTACTGGAAAGTGTTCATTAACTCAAAAAGTTTGCAAGGAGAGAGCGTCAAAAGAGAGAAAAAAAATTGAGAGACAAACAAATTCCTACAAATTATTACTAGTAAAATTTTAATTGCAAGAATTATCCAACCAGCGGTTGTGTGTTTTGTTGTCAAATAAATTATTAAAAAAAAAATATTTGAAAAAAGGAAAACTGAAAAATGTGCATTTCTTCGTTAAAAAACATGCATACGTATGAAAAAAGAACGCATGTTTTCTTAATTTATTGTTTTTCTTCCATTAAGCCACATAAATTCAATTTTAATGGCAAATAATTTTATTTGTTTCCCATGTATGATCAGAAATGGAAAGTGGAATTCCCTTATTTGTTAATGGAATAAAATTAAAAAAGTATGAAAAATGCATAAAATGGTAAATATACATGAAACTGTGTCAAGAATTTCATTTTAAATGTCAATTTCTTAAGAAAATTGCAATTTAAAATATTATCAAACAAAATACATTTGAAAAAGTTCAATTGTATCACGATTTTCGACCATCTTTCTGATGTGAATAAAATTTTCTTGCAAGTTTTTACAAGTAAGGCGTTAATGTACTTTTCCATATTTGGGAGAGTAATTTTGTAAATTTCTGCCTTACTCTCTCGTTGCCAGTTTCTACTGGGAAAGTAAATGAACAGACCTAATATGAACGAAGATTTCTACTTATAAATGAATTAACCAACGATAAATAAATAATTATGTATTATGCTATCTAAAATCCTGTATGTTTCACTACATCCCATATATGATTTGTGAGGAAAATATAACTATTTTTAGAATCCCCTACCTTAACTATGTGGCAGCAATGAAAAGTTTTACAGCAAACATGTTATCTACTTGAGATTTCGGTTATTTTTTATTGTCAGCAGAATCAAAGGAATTTAAAGGAAAATAAATATGTAATTTACCTACCGTTTGCTACAATGTTTAATTAATTTTATCACACTTTTCCCGTTATTGTCGTTGATGCTTACGAAAAAATTTAGAAAATTAGACTATTTTGGTTTCCAAGATATCTTGAAGTAAATGTTGCTTCTATGCGGGAAGTGCCATACCAACTTTAGATGTTGTCAAGTAGTAGCCTAATGTTCCTTCTGGAACATCAGTAATACCCTGTAAGCAAATATGCAAGATTAGTACGCTGCAGATAAGGACAAATAATCGAATTACGACGAAGAAAGTGTAATTTTTTATTTTGTTAAATGTAAGCACTATTGCACTTTATTTGTTCTATATACCTGTACGCAATCAACCTATAAGTATTTAATTTAATAATAATTAAGTTAACTAAAATTAAGTCATGGGCTTGTGAAAAAATTAAAAATAAAATATACGTAATAGTAACAAACCAAAAAAGTTTGTTTTAAGTAGAACAAAAAATAAGCAAATTAACTAACATGTGCATAATTAGTAAAGAACAAACGACAATGGTAAGACTATTGTAAATTTATAGATGGTAAATTTGAGCTTTCATTACAAAACATTTTTCAGCAAATCAAAACAATTCACATATTCCATTTGCAAAAATGTTTCGTATAAAAGGCAGAAATCTACATACACTGACACCACACACAGTGGACTAAGGTTTAGTGGCCTTCGAAAACGGCTAGCTGCTCTGTTCAACTATGTATTATTGTCAAAATACTTACAACTAACTTTGATGTTATTTGTTCATTAATAATTATCCCATCTAATTTGGCTACAAGGTGATATGAGCATTAGCCTGTTAAATATAGAAACAAATGAAGTTCGAAGTTCGAACAATAATAATTAAATTAACTATAAGTATTTAATTTTTTTTAACCCATCATGTTAGTCTGTACGTGTGCGCAAAATATCATTATCTGTTGCATGAACTTATACCTGCCAGCAGCATCTACAGAATTTGTTGTTGCTACACTAGACAATTTTTTTGTAAATTAAATTTAATGTTTTTTAAATATATTTTTAAGCATCAGATATTTCATCAATGAGACATTTTTCGATTTATTTGAACTTATCCAAACAACACAGTTCATAATGCTGGAAAGCAAAATCAACTGTTGAAAGCAAAAGCAATGAAACATAATAGTCACTATTATAATACTTACATGTTGGTACCGACGGTACATCGAATAATTAAAAATAATGAATGTGATGAACGTAACAGATAAGCAAGAATAGTTGAATATACTACGTAGGTACAGTAATATAACTTCGTTCTAACATAAAAAGAAAAATAAAAAAAAATGGAAAAACAGAAAATAAATAGTGATACTTATAAATGTGCTTACCAAAAGTAAATCAATTGTATACACAACAATCATTTCTCAGATTCCGTTTCATAGACAATTTAAGTTAGATTCCTAATAAACAATAACAATCTCCACCCAAGTAGATAGACTAGGGTGCTGATGAAGTGCGTGATTGCACATAAAAATATCGGTATTTCCCCCAGCTAGTCTAGTTTAATTTTTCTTCTCTTCTTTAGAAGATCACATTAATTAATGAGAATATTTAATTTAATCAGAATTGAAATAACTGAACCTAACTAAGCCTAAATAAGAAATTATTTCTGATCAGATATTTAATTTAATTTTCAGTTATTATTAAAACAAGAATTATATGTAATGTAGGTATAGTATAATATTTTTATTATAAAATATATTTCAAAAATTTACTTTAGCTAAGGCTATACAAAAAAGTTCCAAAAAGTTCCACGACTTTTCCTTATAAGTTAAAAAACAAAACTACAAGTAAGTGTAAAAGAGCCAAGTGGCGGTACGCCCATTTTGCCTTTCAATATTTAGAGCATATTTTTCTTAACTAGTACATCTAATTAACATGTAATAAATTTTAATAAATTTTAATCGATTTCGATAAAGTTTTTAAAAACTGTACGCCATATTGGATCCGTCATTTAATATTTTTAAAAACTAATATCATGTACGTAATGAATGATCTTAAAATCCTTGTGGTACTTAGTTTTATTAACTTAATTTTCAATTTGTCCCTGTGCGTGCTGGTATTATTTTTGAATAAAAAAAAATTGCACTATATGAGACTCAGCGCACCTACTTGTTTCATTCTGAAACTGTTTCCAGAACCAATGCACAATATTTACAGAGTTATCCCTACAATATTTTAACAATCTCCTTTTATTAATTTTTCAGATATCTCAAAGCAAATATTTTCTCATTATGGGAGGAGCCACTCCTATATATCAAATGTCAAAATTTTTTTGTAAGAAAATGCTTATAATAAAGAGTTACATTAGATGCAAAGATATTCCAGAATTTTTATATGGGAGATGCGATGCCCACTTATTTTATTCCGACTTTTTATTTTTGAATATTTTTTAAGGTGAGTAGAATAACTCCGTAGTTTACTGTATTAGTTGTAAGGATATTTCAAAATAAATATAAGCTATATATTGGAACTGACACGCTTACTTGTCCATTCCTTTATATTATTTCTTTAAATTACTACTACTTTAAAAAAATAGATAAATCCGTGCAACCCTACTCCGATTTTAGATAAATTAGAAAATTGGGCGTAAAAGTGTGAGTGGTAATTTTTCTCTCTTAAAAAAACATTAGAGAAATCAGTCCAGCTATTCTCCGATTTTGCGTGGCTATGATAAATATAAACAAAAAGTGAGCTAAATCCATGCAGCCGTGCTTAAGGGTATATTCACATATTGCGTATTTAGGCGAAACAGATCAACTTTACTTATAAATATCAAAAACATCACGTGCAACAAGGCCACGATGTATTATCTTTTTCACATACATACTTAAATATATAAATGCAAATAAGAATAAATGATATCGATATCAAATGCATAATAACCGCATCAGCAACAACTGCTGCTGGAATATAGAACAATTTCGTTTAACAATTGTGTATATTTTTCTTTCTTAACTTGTGTGGGTTAAATAAATTTAAGGAATTCCTAAGAGTCTTAAAGTTTAAGGGTTAATTTTATCGCATTCCAACATAAAAGCAGAAAACGAAAATAAAAATTCATTTCGAAACGTAATGAGCAACATTTATGACAACAATTCACACAATCGTTTCGTAATATGCTTTGTGCTATTTTTCCACAATCTGCTTCATTTGGCTGGATGTTCATTTTGGTTGCTGTTGGTTGTTGGACTCGTATTTCTTTTGTTTGTTTTTTTTCTGTAGTTTTTAACTTTTCACTTAAAATGTCCGAGGAGGACAGTTTTGTTTATTATAAATGTATTTCTGTATATTCTTTCTTTTTTTAATTTTAGCCGTTCACTTAATCAACCTCCTTAGACTTTAGCGTTGAGCCATTTATAATGCTTATTATTTTTATATGTATGTATGTGTGTGAGTGCAAGCGGGTATTTAATTTTTGCAGTTCATTTTCGGTTTTAATTATTCTTACACTTAAATAAATGTTGCTGTCATGTTCTATTATCCTTTTGTCCACATGACAAACGATGTCTGTGTCGTGCGTACTTAATAGTGTAATTCCACAACAATCATTTATTTTATTTTTTTTAAAAAATAAATTGAAAGCAACCCAAAGCAACCAAGGCACAGAAAAAAATTAGTCTTTTGTTTAGTTGGTCAGTGGTTCATTTTAGTTTTACAATTTAGCGAATTTACTAGTTGGTATGTGTGTTTGAATTATAATTATTATTTTAGCATTTAACAAATATTTCATAGTTTTTATTTTGCTTAGAATATGAGATTTTTTTGTGACTTAGCTTATGCATCAACTCAAGGTCGCATTGTGGAGGAAACATATTTTAGGGCTCTTAAAAGAAATAAAAATGAAGACCTTATTTGTTTTGAAATATTTTTAAATATAAAGTATTAAATATTAAGTAGAGGAGGTCTTCATGCACTTTTGTACAAACTTGCATCTTTTTAAGTATCTAGAGCCCAATAGCGTACTTAAAGATAGGCAGTGTGGCTTTCCCAGACGCTGCTCTATGGGTGGCCTGCTTTCCTTCTTTCAGAGAAATGATGTAGTTCATTGACCGCTGACACCAAATATCTCCGAGGAGCTCCTACATGAATAAAGTCGCCAAAATGAAGAAACGCCAAAAACCGAAAAAAATCGACAAAACGAGAAAAAAATGTCAAAACTAAAAATATGGCCAAAATGGAAAAAAAATCCCAAAACCGAAAAAATTGCCAAAACAAACAAATAAATCGCAAAAATTAAAAAAAAATCGCCAAAATAAAAAAAATCGCCAAAAATAAAAACGAAAAAAATGCCAAAACTATATTTTATATAGGGTAAAGTTCGTATTTATTTACATATCCAGTGTCCGTACGGAACACTTCATGAGCGGGTCAAAGTCGCACTTCATTGAATTTGTTTTTATATAAATTGAATCTTTTCTCGCTTTAACAAATACAATAAGGTAAGTCCATGAGAGTCCCCAGGGATTGCACTGCAATAGTTGTTATAAACAGGATCTCACCAGATAAGTTTGATGTAAATTCAGGATATCCGCATTTACCATTCATTTTCATCCTGCAATAGATAAAGCCTGTCAGACTTACATAATATGAATCAAAACACCAGTATGAATGATATTTTATATTATTAATGAGGTCATGCAAATAGGTACTCAATGATGTATGCTTACTTACTCATAGACTTATGACTGAAAGTGCTGCTGCATCTGTAAGTATGCATGGTATAAGTATTAAGAAATTAAAAAATTTGGATGTTTCTGTCATAAAAATTTTGTTTTATGTTTAGTGGAGTAATCACATTTTTTAAGTCTCAAAAGAAGTACTCAACTGTCTACGTATTTTGAAACTATATAATCAATACTTCCCTTATTATTTATACCATATTCATTCGTAAAAAATAAAAGTCAAATCTCATGTATGGACCAGTGCCTCAAAATATTTACAAGCTCATCTGTGACACTAGGGTAACCAATTCTATTGATTCATTCTAGCATTGGAACAATGTGGATTGCATTAACTTGTCTTATCGCTACTATAATGAAATGTGTGCTAATGAAATCAAGGAAGTTTTTCCTGATGCTCACGATGCACAACACGTGCTGCATTAAAAGCATATCCATACAGAAAAAATTTTCCTGTGATAAACACGGTGTATACAAAAATCAATTAAATATTTAATTGATTCAATTAAACTATTGTTCAAATATTTAATTTAATTAAAAGTTTCATTGACTCAATAACATTTTTAATTGATTTTTGACTTTATTTTCAGTTAAACGTATTTATTGCAGGAATTTTTTTCTGTGTATATGTTGTGATTTGATTAATGAGAACACAGAAAAATTACATATTAAAAAAATAGTTTTTTCAATTTTTTAATTTAGGCACTTGTTACTTATTGCTACTGATATTTACACAAATTGGTTATAGAATCTCACAAACTTTAATCGATTAACTATTTCTCTCATGGCTATCCTTAGTTCATTTTAATTCAAATGTGAATTGGTTTTGATATTCCTCCATTTTCGTCCTATGCAGTTTTTTGACCTTTAAGTTATTCCTTTTTTGTATCTCATTATACTTTAAATATCTTTAAAAATACTCTAAATAAGAATTAAATTCTTTTTCCTTTTAACTTATACTAAGCTTTATTTTTTTCTTAATTTTTTGCTTTTTCTAAAAAAAAATACCACAGAAAAAAAAAACAGAAAATATATGCCCATTTAGCACAAGGGTTACAGCAAGTTGATGGCATCAAATGTTGTGTAATATAAAAGGAATGTATTTATTTATTTATTACAACTATTACTATTTGATCGCCCTTTAGCTAAAAAAAATATTGTACTTTTAGATAAAAAAGGGAGATGTTTTTTTTTGATACACTTTAATATAACGAGAAGAAATAAAAATAAAAGAGCCAACGAGCCAACACAAGACAATATAAGGCCTTAACTAAGCATAAAGAGGTTGCAGTTTAAGAAAATGTTTCTTTTTAAAGTATATTGTGGTTGTAAAGCTAAAAATAATACATTAAAATTTCTTAGAATATATAAAAGTTATTTTACGAATCTATCACACATTGTCGATTTTACAAATATATTGAAAAACAAAATTTACTAAAAAGGCAAGAAAAATTGGCAAAATTAGCCTAACGACATATTGATGTTTTTACATAAAAGTTTCTTAAATTGATTTCATAAAAGTTAACTTTTATGTAAGTTGAAATTGTTAGGAGAGTTTTTAAAATAGTTACTGCTGATTTTACCTCTTAAATAAATGTGGCCTTGGTAACGTATGAGCATTATTAAATTTAAAATGTTACTCATACGTATTGTGAAAAATTCTTTATTTTTTATTTGGTTACAATTTCAACCACAAAAAAAATTTACTGCATCAGCGAAAAACTCTTCTAGTGGAAGATCAATGATTTATGTATTTGTTCACAATTTGTGCACACCTGAAAGATTTGTGGAAAATAAACCTTTTATAAACTTAAAAGAAAAATGTGGCAAATTTGACTTGGAACATGTTGGTAACAATTTAGAAATATATATATATGTATACTTTAAATGTACGTATATATACACATATGAGTATATATTCTTATTTCTTTGCTTTTTTTTAATAAAAAACTAAACGGCAGAACCATTTTAAGATTTTGTAAATAGATTACTTGAGTTGAGGGTAAATAATATAAATAGTCCGGTTAAAAAAATCTCAGGGTTCTAACAACAAAAGAATATCAGACTTTTTAAAGCATGCTTCTAAATCTATTGTTAAGGCTGTGTTGAAGTTTTTGCCTTTTAATATATTGTCTTGATTAATTGGTAAAGGAGACCATTAAACATCTGTATTTTAAGTTCAGCTAGAGTACAGCATCGTAAGAGAAGCAATTTGTCAAAAAATTTCATAATTCAAAATTTGCTATATCCAATATAAGTAGTATTCAGGTCAAAATTTGCATTTTTGTGGAAATGCGAAGTTTGAAAGTTTTCGAAAAATCGTAGAACAGCCACATACAAAATTATTTTGCACTATCGGAGACTCAGTAGGTGTAAGATATTTGGAATGAGTTTGGAAAATTTTATGGTTCTTTTAGTTTCATCATGGCCAAGCCAGAGAAAGGAGCAAAAGCATTTCTTATATTTTTCTTTGCAGTCGTAAGCAGCTCTGGGCTGAAGAACAATTCTCAGGTCATCGTAATTATATATTAAGTGCAATAGCACTAAGGACAAGAATGTGCTAAAATCTAAATCTTAATCTCGAAATCAAATTATTTCAATCCTAATAGTCTGTTAAATGCGAAAATTCTTGATTCAATAAATAAATCTTAATTTTCTTTAAGATCGCATTGAATAAAATCTAATTTTAAGATAGAATTCAAGATTTTGTTCTTAATAAAAATCTTAAATTTAGACTACATGCTTATTTTTAAGAATGCGTTTTTAGAGTTTAAGACCACGTTCCTTGATTTTAAGAATTCACTCTATAAATTAAAAATTTATGCTTAAATTTGAGAACGTCCATCTTACTGGCCCAATTTGAAGATTGAAATATTGAGATTTTTACAATCTAAATTCATGAATTTTGTGTTTAAATTTATATCGTAATTTTTCTCTCAGTGCAGGCATCTTGCTTGCAGGTTCTGTGGGCTATTTTCATACGAGTTTTTAACATTTTGGAACGTAGATTAGAATGAAAAATAAATTCAGTAACTTTGACTTGCACACGAAGGCTTCACTAAGCTTTAGTTTATATAATTGAATATCTTACCTATACTTGTAGTGTGATTCAGTAAATTTTAAAGATCCGACAATAGTAATTCTTGTCCATACATTTTGTCGCCTTTAAATAATGATGGTGTGATTCTGAAACTTCTTTTTAACGATTGATATTTGTCGCTAAAACTAACGGCATATAAATTATTGACTCTTAACTACCGACACAGCTGACATTAATCTGCAGCGAATATCGTTAAAAATGTTACTGAATAGCAAATTCTATAAATTTTGGTTATAATTACTTAAAAGATGTGATTATCATTAAAATAATTAGTGAATCGCACTACTGTATGCAGTAATTTTTATTACTATAATCGTATTGTTATAATAAATACAAAAAAAATTTATCGTCCTTGGAAATAAAATAAAGTCACAACCTCAAATTCTTTGAGTTTTTATCTATTATTATCACATTTTCTATACAGAAATACCGCATAATATGGAATTAACTGGTGAGTCAGATAAGACTAGAAACTATCTTCAAAAAGAAATTGCGAAATCACCTTGTCGCTACCGCAAGCAAATGTCGCTAAATATTACAATTTTTCGGTTCGCAAAAAGTTACCGAATCCAGGTACTATGTAGTATACTTGTTTTATCGTTTTTTTTTGCGCAAACATGCAATTGTATATTTTTTCTTGTGCTTATGCGGAGACAAGATATTTATCTATTTATGAACTTTTTATGAATTCTGGCATCGATTTGTTAGTGAATAGTTTTGCATATTTTTTTTTAAAGCACGTTGTTACATATATCAGTCTTACACGCATATTTTTGGAGCATAATTCACGCTTTTAGAGCATAATTGGATACCTTATAGATTTTTGATATTTTAATATACTTTCAAGTTAAGGGGCTAGTTAAAATTTTATTTTTTATTTTTATTTGTTGCCATATAAATCTTCGTTCCAATGTTCCATGTAGTGTATACATTTTTCGTATATACTACTCAGTTTTACGGACGTTAATTTCAATACGAATTCAGTTTTGCTATTTTTGGTGGATTCTGCCCCGAGTCAATATGTAAAAGTTTATTTAGATGAGACAAAAAATAAAAGAAATTCAAGGTCAATATTTTGTTGTTTATTACAATTATATTATATATAATTGTATTATTATATTTATTACAATTATATTATAAATAAAAATCTTGTCTTCTTTACCCAAAGTACAGTTCTAAAGCCTGAATGCTGATATCGTGATCTTTGGATATTAAAGTTAAATTCTACTAAAATTTTTTTTGTATTAATTCTTTTAACCAAAATTTGTTTTAACCTGCACTTCAAATCCAGTTATTTTTTGTTAATTGTTTCCTTTTTTGTTTATTTTTTTTAATCTTATTTTGCATTTAAGCAAATTTTGCTGAATTTTGAATTAGATATATTTTAATTTACAAATAAACCAATTTATTTTTTTTTCACTTTTTAGTGCATATTTCCAAGTTTTTAGTGCATATTGAATGCGCATAAAACACTTTTTTTAGAGCATATTTCTGGTTTCCCTGGTCATAATGTTTCTTTTATTTTTGACAATTCCTTGGGTTTTTTTGGCGATTTATTTTAATTTTAGCGATTTTTTTAGTTTGAGCAATTTTTTTCATTTTGACTTTTTTATCGGGTTTCGGCGATTTTGAAAATTTTTTTGTCGACCTTTTTGCTTTTGTTATTTTTTTTTGCATTTTAGCGATTTATTTTATTTTTGCTGATATTTTTCATTTAAGCGTTTTTTTTCCTTTTATTAGATCCAAGAGAGTCCGATGCAAAATCCCTATTTATTGAGGATTTTGAGTTGGCGATGTAATTGGTTTATATATTTTTTAAAACAGTGTTGGGCATCCCATCACCGTTATGGTTGGATGATTACTAATTTTTTGCGGCTAGAAATAGATGAAGTAGATACTAATGATATGTGAATTCTACAGGATTCAGCTAATGTCCCTCTGGATATTTTGCAAGAATATTTTTTTACTTTAAATTAAATTTATTTGTTGATGGTTAAGCATGTTTATATGCATTTTGTTGGTGCTTGACCACCAATAAATCATTTTCATTCTAAATAAAAAATACGACAAATAACAAATTTCTTAAAATGTAATATTTTTTACTTCATTTTGAAGTCGACCAGTCTGTTGTTAATGTCTACAAGTTATTTTCCTGCCAATAATATTGGAAAATATCTTACAAAAACTAAATATCAGCAAAATTTGTTTGTTGTTTCTTTTTTCTTATATAACAAAAATCAGCTATGGCTGAACAAAGTTTGTTTTTTCATATACGGAGGGAAAAAAACCTTACAAGCAGGTGACGTTTTTTCTGTTAAATTTAATAAAGTTTTTGTTGAAACAAGTATGGGGTTTTTTTAAGAAAAAAAAAATAATTTTTACTGACTTTTTCTGTTAGTTTTGCATATACATAATGTTGTTTTGAATCAATCCAACTATAATTTGCCTTATTAAATGAAATCTTAGTCAACTCCAAAAGAAAAAGGTTAAATTTTTTTTATTGAGCTCAGGTAAATGAGAATAGCTCTCTTCCCTTTTCTCCTAAGAAATTAGTAGGGAAAAAAGAAAAAAGCTTACAGCTTGTAAACTTGCACATTGATAGGAAAATAATTTAGCTATGGCCAACATATTTAGAACTTATGGCCCACAGGATATCTTATACATTTAAAGTAATTGTATGCATTTATAATTGACATAATTAAAATGTATAAAAAATAAACCATAATTAGCTAATGCTTTAATTTCTGCTGTCTTGGTATTTAAAATAAACCAAGAACTTACTGTTTTATTCATAAAAAGTAATTTTGTTTTATTAGTGGTTTTATAAAAAAAATTCTGCATGGAATTATATTTTTTAAAACTTTTATAAATCTAAAATGTTTCTTATGAATAAGTTGTTTATTATTTAATTTCTTTTTTCTTAATACAATAACTAAATCGCTTGGATTGTTATAAAAAATGTTAACTACCTAACTAGCAATTGTTTTCCTCACAATGCAAACAATTTTCTATTAAAATATCACACATCCTGTACACAGTTCTTTTCCTATTATACTTTGTAGGAAATTGTTCTGATTTTTCTAGTCTTCCTTTTAGATCAGTATAAAATGTATACAAAAAAATTTATTCACATATAATTTTCATGTATTTACATAAATAATGTTCTTTTATTTACATACATTTATACTTTTTATTATTATTAGAATTGTTGTTGTTGCGGCTTTTGTTGTTATTGTTGTACATGTAATATAAGAATTTGTCTATTGTTTGTTATGCATAATTATGTCATATTACAACAAGATATTTGCTTGTATGTCGTCGTTATAAAAATGACATGAAGAAAAGTATGCTGTCTTCAAATGTGTGTCTATGGATGGTTGTGTGTGTTCAAATGTGTGTAACTGTGTTTGTATAATAAACATGCACATATACATACATCTAAGCCCATTTAGCAGTTTGCTTACATGTGTAAGAACCCCTCCTTTGGTAATGAATAGTGTTTTTGTGTCAGGGATGTAAACTGGAATGTTTGAAATGTGATTCACTTATGTATTTATACAAAAGTAAGTATGTATATATGTATGTGGAACGTGATATAAAATCCTAAGAAAAACTCATTGGAACCAAAGAATAACAAAGAGTACTAAAAAAAATAATATAAATAAGTAAAAAGGCTTAATTTTAGTAACTGCGTATAATCATCAAGAACATCTATGCTTCGCTTATGCGAAAAACCAAATAATACTCTACAAATAAAAATAAAAAAGAACATGCGTATCAAGCGAATTTACTATCTCCCATACTTTTCATCTGAGTATACTTTTACTCAGGCTTTCTTTGGATATTTAATCGGACAAAAAAAAATATACTCATAATACTCGGAATATTTATTCATCACTCGCCACCGTATACAAACATAATAAAATATGTGTGACTGTTTGAAAACATGCTTTATGTGTGTGTTAATAAAATAGCGCTGTATACTGATGTAAAGGCGATTAATAGTCAAAGTATTCTTAACCTCAACAATTACGTTATCCATTCCTGCTACATAGAATTTTATGTCTTCATGTTTTATGTCACTCAACCATTCAGGCATTGTTCACCAGCATAAGCTACATATAGAAATGACAACATATTTAGTGAGTAAATAATGAGAATAAAAACAATCTAGCAAAAGCAAAACGATAGGAGAGAGTTTGTCATACTGACTGGAAATCATAAATCAAAAAAACATCGAGGAAGTTAAAATGACAGAAGTTATAAAACAAAACTGCAAAAAATTTTTTATTTTTATTATATTTTTGTTTTGTTTTTTATTCTGAGACAGAAAAAAGTAGGATAATATTAGAAGAATATTAAAATAATTTACATTTCTACATTTTTAATGAGTGTTTCTAAAAAAAACAAGTGTTTCCTTTTTTAAGGACTCTCCACACAATTTATGCATTAAGTTGAAGGTCATGCTTAAAATGGCAGAAATGAAATGTTAAAATTAAAGAAAATTGCAAAAAATAAACAAACGTAGTGGAAAATGTTAAAAAGTGGCAAAAAAGACAGTGAAAGCTATATAATTGAGGGAATGAGTAAAAATAAATGAGTCATTAAGAGAAGAGTAGCTAGTAATAATAAATGTTGCACATTATGCAAAAAACTTAATGTAAATATATAAATAAGAAAATAGACAATATTATTGCATGTACCACAAAAACTATTTAGTAAATGGTTTGTAATTGAAAAAAGGGAATTAAGAAATTGGTTGTTATTAGAAAGATACGGTAATGATATGATGACTGAAGTAAAATTTAATTGTTTTCATTGTCATCTCAATTTTTTTTTCATATTTGTGTAAAAGCATAACTCTGTCATAAGATTAAAATGTCATGTACATCATAAAATAAGCATGTTATAACACAAATATAGCACAAGATAAATATGCCCTAATTTAGTTTTGTTATCACATAAATACTTAATGACATAAACATTTTTTCTTGACATAACAAGGTCATAGCATATTTTGTCATGACAAATCTATAATATATTTATATCATCCCATATGCATGACTTGACATATAATTATGTAATGGCACAATTTTGTTATGACAAATTGTTATGCCATCAAATAAATATGTGCTTGTATTATTAGGACATGGCATAAGGCTATCAAGACCTAAAAGTATCAAATAATAGAGACCTCAATTTCTACATTCGCACGAAACTTATAGGTATGTACATATATACGAAAAACTTAATGTGTTACTGCTTGTGAACAAAACATAACTCTAGAACAGCAATCATAAGAAGGAAATTGTTTATGTGTGGCCTATGAGCTTAGTAGAGTTACTATTTTCCTAAAATCTCGATAGACACACGCGAAGCTGATTGACTAACATACGACTTAATAATTAAATATTTTTTAGCACCTAAAGTCCCCAACAAACGTTGGAGCAACCACAAAAAAATCGTTCACTGTCGCTTTCTGTCATGAAATAGCTAACCCAGATGAGATTTGTAAAAATATTAGGTTTGTTCATTTACTGAAAATTATTACGAATTTGTAACAATTGTTACTGAAAAGTGTTCACTAACTCAAAAAGTTTGCAAGGAGAGAGCGTCAAAAGAGAGAGAAAAATTGAGAGACAAACAAAATTCCTATAAATTATTACTACTAAAATTTTAACTTGCAATAATTATCCAACCACCTGTTTTGTGTTTTGTTGCAAATAAATTATTTCAAAAATATTTGAAAAAGGAAAACTGGAAAAATTAGAATTTCTTTGTTAAAAAACATGTGTACGTATAAAAAAAGAAAGCATGTTTTCTTAATTTATTATTTTTCTTCCATTAAGCCACATAAATTAAATTTTAATGGCAAATAATTTTGTTTGTTTTTCATATATGATCATAGATGGAAAGTGTCATTTTTGTATTTGTTTAATGAATAGAATTAAAAAATTATGAAAAATGCGTAAAAGTAGTAAAAATACATGAAACTGTGTAAAGAATTTCATAGTAAATGTCAATTTCTAAAAAAAATTGTAATTTAAAATATTATCAATTAAAATACATCAGAAAAAGTACAATTGTATCATGATTTCCATCTATGGTTCTGATATGAATAAAATTTTCTTGCAAGTTTTTACAAGTAAAGCGTTCATTTATTTTTTCATATTTGGGAGAGTAGTTTTGTAAATTTCTGCCTTGCTCTCTCGTTGCTAGTTTCTGCTGGGAATGCAAATGAACAGACCTATTAAAATAATGTAATATTTAGTAAAATATCAAATTGAAATGTCTGAAAGGATAATTCTCCATAAAAAGATAAAATAAAACAAGTATTTATAAATTTGGCCGTAATATTGAATTTTGATACTTTTGGTAATAAAACAAATCGATTGACGTAATACTAATCAAAAGCGGTCCACGCATTCGGTTCATATAGTGCTGCAAAGGAACACACATACATACATACATGCCTACATACATATCCTCTATTCAGCTTCGAACCATGTGCCTCTTTGTCAACACTCTTTTTCTAGCGGCAATTGCACTAATTGAAATGTCGACAACTTTCCTTTTATGCGTTAGTAAAGATATGTTAGAGACAACATTTCTGATGTATTTCTGGTGACATTGTCAACGTTTTTTTTGTGTGTATGTGCTTTAGTTTGTTGCCCCACCCCTCATAAAATTGTAGACGAGGGTTAGTAAAATGTATTAGTCAATCTTTGGTTCAAATGTCTCCATATGGTCGTAAAATAATAAAATTATGTCTGTTGGTAGATTTTCAATGACAACAAGTTTCAATGACATGTTATATGTAAATACGTGATTACATTGGCCCACCCAGTCAGAAGTACTATTGGCACTGTCACTAGTAAATCATTACTATTTTACATCGAGCGAGGAAATATCGATATTGTAGACTAGAGCCTCTAAAATTTCCTAGGGAATCTTTGGTGCCAATATCTCCATGTGGTCCTAAAAGAACTAGTTAGTCATCAGTGCTACAGTCTAGTGGTAGATTTTCAATGAGAAGCTAATGTTAAATGTCAATAGATGATTTTATTGGGCGGGCTACACCTGGTCAGTAGTAGTACTGACAATGTCACTAGTAAATCGCTACAATTTCACTATTCGCATCTTCTCCAGGGTAAATGCATATATATATATATATATACTACATATATAGACTTATAAACACAATACTCTTCTTTGCGTTGCGCAGTCGGGTAATAAAATAAAACAATATATTATAAAATAAAATAAATTAAAATAAAATAAATTAAATAAAATAAAATAAAATAAAATAAAATAAAATAAATTAAAATAAAATTATATAAAATAAAATAAAATAAAGTAAAATTAAATAAAATAAATAAAGAATAAATAAAATAAAATAAAATCAAATAAAAATACAATTTAATAAAATAAAATTAAATTAAATCAAATAGACGCAAATCAGTTAAAATAATATATTTAAAAATTAATAAAATAAAACTAAATAAAATAACTCAAAAGCATACCATTTAATTTAATTTAATCTGTTCATTTAAATTTTTTTTATATTGTTGATTAAGTTCCCTTAGTCATTTAAAAATATGGTATGGATCGAGAAAAGAACTTTATTGCTTTATTTTTATCACTTGATGATAAGACAATGTGGGAATTCATAAAACTCTTTGGAATAAACAGGCCTTGTACATTGTTTGCTTCAAAAATGTTGCCAAGTTCTTCTATTTACTTAATATTGCAAAAAGATATTGTATTTAGTGGTTATACTTTTTTGGGCGAATGTTTGGCAAGTGTGGCCGTAGTTTAACAATACAATAAAAAAAAATCGTCGTTTGGCCTATAATCCGCCAGATGATCTCAGTAACTCTTGGAAAATCACTATAAAATATATATTGGTGTTACGATAATATAAAATCCTTGCTCTTAGAATGGGAAAAAATCCGTCATGTGATAAGGGCAAGTTTTATTGTGTCTGCTGTAATTTTAACTCTTGTGTACTTCCTTATCTTGTAAAATCGACATATATAACTTATTTGGAAACAATTTCTTTCAACATTGACGAATGTTTGTATGTGTATAAAAGATTGTATATCTTACTGCTAACTAAAAAATATATATAAATTGATTTTTTAAGACTTTTTCTTTTTTTATCTTTGTTACACTTTACTCTTTGGTTCGCCATACTGCATTGCAAATTTTCCAAATTTTCAACAATAAATTTTCACCTAAAAGTAAAGCACTTTAACTTGATGCAGAGAACAGTTGTATACTTGTATGTACATACGTATCATGAACGTGATCATAGCTTTTACAAAATTTGAGACGTGACTTGACCATCCTACAACTCACCCACATTACACTGCATTAAATCAATTATGGCAGACAAGACCATTCCAACATGAAACGAACAAATTGGTTATAATTTATTGAATATAAAACAATTTAATTCTTGATTTGTAATCGACGATGTAAACGTCGATGAAAGAAAACGAAAATACGTGTGAATTACAAATTATAGCATAAAAAAGAGTTAAGAGAAGTTAAGGAGTAAATCTGTCATAAAAAATTAGAAGCCAAATTAAAAAATAAAAGTTGTATTGCTGTTTCAATATTCGATAGTCTTTCAAATGCTTAAGTATACGATGGATACAAAATTTAAAATTTAAGCAGTATCTGTGTGTTCACTAAACAAGTTATCAAAATGTTTTTTATACCGCATTCATCTGACATTGATTGATAACTTATTTATCAGTTATATATGTATATGTAATTGTTGAAAACAAGATCTCGTACCTACAAACATGTCTAATAAAACAAGCTTTGTTTGAAAAATATTTTATTTTTTCTTAGTTGTTTTTGTACAAAATATATTGTTTTTAATTCTACATTTTTTTCTCTTTAATCTAAATCTGTTGCTGACTGAAATTTTCGCAAATATTACGTTCGCTAATTTGCATGCCACAACAAGACCAAATTTTCTCATTCATCATCAGTCCATAACAGATTTAAAAACATACAACCAACCTTGTGCTCGCTACTTGAAAGTATTTCTATTTTTTTGTTGCAAAAAAACAAGAGAAAATTATGCAAGAGTAGCAGCCAGCAGAAGTTGAAGGAAAAATTTTACAGAAAGCTGAAATAAGCTGCTGCATAACTGATTTATTAATGCATAAGTTAATATGCATTTTAATTAGATGCAGTCAATGACTGCGTTGGAATAATTTATATTTTATACTTCTTTTCCCTGCTGTTAGAAAAACAAAAGTACGAGTAACTTGAAAGAAAGCTGGTTTAAGATTATTATATGTGTGTAATTTTTTTTATAAGAATGTAAGTAAATTTTTTGATGTTAGTCATATGAATGCTGTAGATATGGTAAAAAATTAGCATACTGCTGACTTTAAAGCAAAATTTCTTTATTAAATTATGTTAAAAATAAATCTTACTATAAGAAACCCTTTTTATGCTTGCAAACATTACTAAAAAGTAAAAAATAGATTTAAATATTTTATTCAGAATTTTGAGAAAATGTTTTAAACATGTTTAAGAAAAGACTTTAAAAAACTTCTTTGTTGTTGGTCTACATGCATCTAGATGCATTTTATTGCTGCTAACTAAGCAATAGATCAGTAGACTTCAATAACAATTCAAAAAAGCTTATAAACCCTCATAAGACTAATGGGTATCAATGTTTAATATAAGAGCTCCAAAATTTGTGTGTTTAAAGCAGAATTTCATATCCAAATTGGACAAGTGGAAAAAAATTCTTTCTAAAATTAAAAAAATTTTAAACTAAGAAGGAAAAAATTTGTTTTATTCATATTTTTATTTACACATACATATATTTATATACCAAAAATAAATTGCAATTTTTCAACCTTGAAATCAATTTTTAGATTTTCTGATTTTCAATAATAATTGATTTCTTTATAAAATATTATATAGTTTTATTTTATAAATTATAGAAAATAAAATCAAAATAAAAAATAAATTAATTTTCAATAATCAATTTCAATGTATTTTAAAATAAAAAATTTGTCACTCATTAAGTAAAATGAAGATTCAGGGGAAATATATTGACAACAACGGAGTTTAGAACGGAATCCACAAGGCAATAGAAAAAGAGGTATACCAAATACCAACTGAAAGAACTGTTAGGGAAAACATTTAAAGAAATGTGGAGTATCATGGAACGGGATAAAAACGTAGTCATGCGACAGAATAAATCGGAAAAACTTTGTAGAGACGCTATGCTTCGATAGGAGTTAAGCGGATAGAAGAAGAAGAAGAAGTAAAATAGTAATTTGGGATTATTAGTGCACTAACAGATATTTTTATTTTATTTAAATACTTCTATGTATCAAAAAATTTCGATTTTCCAGCTCTGAAACTGTTTTTTTTTATCTTTCTGTTTTTACTAGCAATTTTTTCTTTCTTAATATATTAAATTTATAAAGAAAAATTTTTTGAGTTGGTGACTTTTATATAGCAAGCAACATTTAACTGTCCAACCCTGGAATCATCTTAATTTATTTTTCTGATTTCTTAAACAAATATTTTTATTTCAAGCATACCTTTAAAGTATTTTTAGTTTATAAAGGAAAAGGAAAAGTAGTTTTAGTAATTTTATATAAAAAAAATTCGATTGTCCAACCCTGGAATTGGTTATTTATTTTTCTCATTTCTTATACAAATCATTCATGTTATAGTAAATAAAGTATTTTTAATATATAAAGACAAAAAATATAGTTTGAGTTCTTTTATAAAGCAAAAAAAAATTTTTTTTTGTCCAACCCTGGAATCAGCCCTGTTAATTTTTGATTTCTTATGCAATTCTTTTTGTTTCTACAACATAAAATGTTTTTAATTTATAGAGAAAAAGATAAAAATTAGTTTAATTTGTTTGTTTTATATGTATATCAAGAAAAGTTTTAGTTTTCCAACCCTGGGGTCTTGTTTTTTATTTATTTTTTAATTTTTAATATCATTGTAACTCTTTGTGATATATAAAATAGGTTAAATTAACAAAAGAACAAAAATTAATTTTAGTCAGTTTAGATTTTCCAGCCCTGGAACCTTTTTTTCGATTTTGTTGATATTCTATAAAAATCTATTCATGACAATTTCTGATACATTAGGTAAATACTGAAAACTCCAGCTTTTCTGGGAGTTACGAAAAAGTGATTTCCGTTGAGACACGGACATGGCTTATTCGACTTCCCTAGTCATAAGGATCCAGAATATATGTATATACTTTATGCCAGTGACATATAATTATTGTATTACCATATTTACCATATTTGGTAAAAGTTATAAAAATTAGTTTTGGTTGGTTAGTTACATCTACCAAAAAATTTAAAGTTTCCAGCCCTGGAACCGTCCTTATGAATTTTTAACGTTATTTTTAATACTATTTTTTTAGATATAATGTGAACATATCAGACGCAGATGGAAGTATCTAGCTTTTCTGCGATATGAGGAAAATCAATTTACAATGTCCCAGAATATACATCGCTCATTTACTCAAAGAATCTCACAATTAAAAAATTTAATTTTTGAGTTAGTGATGTAGAATTAACTCTCATATCACTTTCCATATAAATATTTATTTAACTCATTTCTTGAGATAAAAATAAGATGTTCTTTTTCCATTAAGTTGTGTGTAAATTATAAAACTCGTTTCCTAGTGACATATTTATGTACTTCATAGAGTGTTGTACATTTTCCTCATTATCACCAGAGGCGCTGTAACACTGCTCTTGCAATAAAACATGTGAAATAAACGGAGTTTTAAGAAGAATGAAGCTTAACTCCATCTCTTTCTTCGGCACCTTTCTTCACTATCATTATTCCTTTCCTAAAAGAAGTGTTATCGCTAGAAGCTCCTACTCAGGAGTAGCAAATTTTCTTATGTATGTTTTTTATTTTATATTAAACTTTTAATGTGGCAATATTGTACCATCGCAATTCCTTCATTGTGAGCAGGAAATGCGCATTCTTTGTATATCAAATTCAGACAAACACAAATACATCTTTATATTATTTATATATAAGAGAGAGAGAGAGAATATTTTTTATCAACTACAGCTGCGCTGACAGTTTTAACATCTTTAGTTTAACATTACCATATTTCCATATTGAAAATGACATGCTTTTTATACTTTTAAATTTATATTTTAAACAAAACCAACAAACTTGCCAGACCATATTAAATTATTAAAATTGAAACATTGCAATATTAAGACATATTTTAAAACGCTATTGTGAACTTCCTAAATAATAAAAGAAGTGCTAATCTAGCAATAATAGAAGGCATTTATTCATTGCTTAAATGTTACTTCTCTGTAAGAAAAAATATATTTAATTTTTTTTTTATTATTGGAAAACCTTCTTTGTATCTTTTTATAAATGAAAATCTTAATAAAAGTTTTTTAATTATTTAAGAAATTTATTATTCGACATATTGTCATAATTATATTTTAATTTGAAATTTATTTGCTGGTGGTTCAGCTTGGTCTATATACGCATTTCATTGTTGCTGTAACAAATCATCAGTAGACTTCAACCACACATTTTGAACAGTCACAAACCTCTTACTAAATACTAAAACAAATATTTTCATGCATTGTCTTTTTCTAATAATATGAATTCATAACACGTATTGAGTTCCATTGCAGAAACTCTTCAAATCTTTTAAAGCCTTAGAATTTTCATCTTCGTTTTGCCTTTGAAAATTCTCAAAACTTTATAAATTACTTAACGTGAAGGCAGTAGGTGAGCTTAGCATATAATAAGACACATCCCTCACTTATTACAAAAAGCACGTGTATAAAACAAAATGTAATTCGTTAAAATGACAAATATTTACAACGCAGACGTTTTTTTTCTTCTCTAATATAAGAGAGAGTCTTATTACATTTAAGGTTTTCGTGTAAGAGAATGAATGAATGGAAGAAAAAATACTGGGAATTTGTTGAGAGTTCATGCAAGTACTCGCATTATTAACGGTTATAACAGATTGTTTGTCTGCTAAGGGAAATATAAATTTAAGAGCTTAAGTTTAACAATTGCAGCTTAGAAATACATACTGAATAATTTCAATACCGCTCAAGACCTGATTTTGGTTTACCCACACAAAAAAAGCATCCGTAAACAGCTGATGAAATAATCTGTAATTTTTTCAAGTTTGTGGTTTTTCAGAGAATTTGAGTTTTTAAGAGCTTTATGCTGCAAAGCAATTAAAAATAAAAAACCATTCAGTTTTAAGCCAAACGTTTTTGCAGGTAAATGAAGTTTTAAGGATTACGGAAATAATTTTGTGGCCAAGTGTATGTATATTTTTTGTGAGTGTGTGTGTTAAATATGCATTTTTTTGCTTAACGAAATCATATTGTTTATCTTAATTTAAAAAATTTATATATAGAAATTTGATTATTTTTATTAAATAAATATTTATTTTGGTTTGTACAGAAACATTTCTCTTAAAATTTCTATATAGTTTGCCTACCCACTTATAGTTTCAAATACGAGTATGTTGCTATATTTTTAGTTAGTTTAAATTTAGAGTAGAAATTTTTATATATAAATATATATACAGTGTAGTCGTAGAAATATCTGTACATGTCCATAATCTTAACATGCAAAGAATACGTGTGTTCCCTAAAATGCCTGCAACAATTTGCAATTTTTGTGTAAGCCTTAAGCCAACTATAAAATTTAATAAATTTAAACAATTTTGCATCCAACATTTTTGCACATTTATGTATTTTGTATACACAGAAAAAAATATTCCTGCAATAAACAATTTCAATTCAAAATAAAACCAAAAATCAGTTAAAAATTTAGTTAAGTCAATCAAACTTTTGTTTAAAAATTTAATTAATTGCAAGGTTTGTTTGACTTAATTACATTTTAAATTGATTTTTTATATTTTCACTTAAAATTATTTATTGCGGGATTATTTTTTTCTGTGTACACAAAATACTGCAGAAATTCATACATACATGACTACACTTTTATTCATACAAACATAAATATGCATTTTTGTTTGAAGTTACTTTTTATGCATGCTTTTATTTTTTGTTTGTATATACGTACATACATAAATGTATATTTTGATGTTTCTATTATTTGCTATAACTTCATTTTGTAGTTTAAATGTTAAATTGTAAGCTTTAGTATTTATTTTGCAGTACTTTAAAAGCTGGTGGATTGTTTTTAAAAAATATAATTTTATTTTATTTTCTTACTAAGAAAATTTAAGCTACACTTTTATAAATACGATAATTTTAATTTTTTTTTAAATAAAAATTCATGAAGATTTGTTATTGTATTTCGTGATGAGAAAACCAGTACCTCGTTTCTGTAACTTGTGAGAAATTTTCGCATCGAAAAAAAATTAAAAAAATTATATTGGTTGTTTTATTTTGCACTGCAATTACACATATAAGCTATTACTTATAAGTAGAGCATACGTATTATACACGAAAATTTCGAAGAAATTGCCGAAAGACTTGTAAGTTGCTTGCATGTGTACACACTCAGTTGTAAGTTCAATTTAAAAACTTTCTCAAAGCGTACACGTATTATGAAAATAAAGTTGCTTTTGAATGGAAAAATATGTTTATTTTAAAAATATATGAACCCAGTATTACCGCATTTCCAATATCATAAAATTACTGAAAATAATATTTTCTTCAACAGCTTTTAGATGCGTTGTTTTATATATTATTTTTCTAAAAATTCGCTGCAAATCAGCAATAAATATTAATGTCCTGCACAAGACCATTTATAAGACCTTTCAAGACATGACAGATTTTTCAAATGCTTTACTACAGCGAAATATTCTAAAACAAACGGTAAACAATACTGTTTGGCAAGACAAACAACTGAAACAAATGTCTTGCCAACATTGTTGTTTAGCGTTTGTTTTAGAATATTTCGCTGTAATAAGCATTTGAAAAATCTCTCATGTCTGGAAATGTCTTATAAATGGTCTTGTGCAGGACTTTAATAAATATTACTTTTATTATACGAAGCACTAAAAATGTATTCAAACTCATTCTCGTTAACACTGTTCTTTCATTTACTTACAATAATTCACTTACAAGGAAATTGTGTTGTAAGCTGAGCAGTAAGTACAAAAAATGTAATTGTGTTAGTAAAAAAGTGTGAGAGTATTGAGTTTTTTGAACTTGCACTTACATGTGTAAATGCTAAGTTACACAGAATTATTTGTATAAAAACTTAAATTAATTTACAAAAAATAAATTTTTTTTCTTACAGAATGGTAAAAAAATATTTCGACTCTGTTTTTTTTTGGCAAAAAGTGGCACATATTCAAACATCGTATTACAACATTAGTTACTAAAATTGTAAATTCAAATAAATTTTTTTACTAAATGCGGGTTAAAACCCAGTCACATTGTATTTAAATAAAACTAAAAAAAAACTTAGCCGACCCTAAAAATAAGCACGAAGAAGTTAAATATTATTTAAAATACGTTAAGTAAAACATTTGTGTATGTCTTACGTACAAGGCTAATCTAAGTCGGTGCCATTTAGCTTAGAAAATTCTATTCTTACTTCTTTATAGATAACATTATTGATAATAACACGTATACAAATATTTTATTTAAGTGAATCTAAATTATTTGTAACTTTTTAGTGCTTATTTTTGATATCGCTTAATTTTGTTTAGAATTAATTGAAATTTTTAGTTAAAAAAAAATTTTAAATTTTCAGAGATCACGCTCAATTTCTCAAATATTAGTATCTCTGTGTCCACTGTTTTCAATTTAACATCGTGTCACAATCAAAGTGTATGCCCAATTTCTTAAGAATCCGTCAAGTAGTAGCAATTGAAAATATAGTATATTAATATTTAATGGGCTGGTTCTATCTACCTTTTTAAGCATACAATTATGACTAGTAGAAGAACTTATAATTTGACACCAACCTTCCATGGGCGTGGCCCGTGCACTCTATGTAAACGCAAGATTGAGTTATTTTTAGAGCTTAGGGTGTGTACAAAGTTTCTCAAAGACTAGCTAAGTGGAGGCACGTAAAGTATTATAGAAAATTTTAATGCGCGCGGCTACGCCTATTTTTCTAACTTCAAAATAGTGTCGCTAGAACAGCCCCAAATGTGATCATAAAATCCCACAACTTTTTTATTAGATTTTATTGCATTCTACTTATTTAAGAGCTGGATAATTTGGCGGGGCTACGCCCATTAAAATTTATCCTACTATTTCTCCTGGTTCTATTTGACCGAATCTTACCAAACTTAACACGCACCTTGAATTCTAAAATAGACACAATCTTTCATAAAAAAAGGCCGGCTCACGCCCATTACAACTTGATTTTATATTTCAGACACTTCTTTACAAACAAGTTTTTGTTGATTTTTTGATTGAACGAATTTACTTCCAATTTCATTTGTTCGAAAATGTTCTATCAAATATTTGCATTCAAGTCGGTTTTTTTTACAGAATTATTTCTTCTCTTTTTAGGGCAAATAAGCTTAAAATTAAACCCTTACTGAGTCAGCCAAATTGCATACAAAATTTAAAAATTAATTTCAAACAAAGTTTATTTGCTGATATCACTAATATCACTAAAATGCAAAAAGTGTATAAACGCTCCAGTCGTGAGTCACAACTTATCTTAAAATAAAATCAGTGAGGTGCGAATTTGACCTGCGCACGAAGGGTTCCGTACGGACACGAGATATGTAATTTAATACGGACTTTAGCCAATATAAACTATAGTTTTGGCATTTTTTTTCGGTTTTAAGCGTTTTTTTAGTTTTGGGGTGTTTTTGAATTTATTGGCGCTTTCTGAGTTTTGGCACTTTTTGTCTCGTTTAGGCGATTTTTTTTGGTTTTTGAAGTTTTTTTAATTTTGGCGATTTTTTTATTTTGGCGATTTTTTTTTATTTTGGCAATTTTTTTAATTTTGGCGTTTTTTATACAGGTGATTTTTTTTTGGTTTTTGCGATTTCTTCGGTTTTTAGCGTTTTTTTTAAATTTAGTCGATTTTTTAGTTTAGGCACTTTTTTTTCCTCGTTTTGAGTATTTTTTTTGGTTTTTGGCGTTTATTTAATTTTGGCGATTTTTTTTCGTTTTGGCGACTTTTTTTTGATTTTGGAGATTTTTTTTCATTTTGGCGATTTTTTTTCACATAAACTATTATTTTGGTTTTGGCGCATTTTTCGCGTTTTGGAGATTTATTTTCTTCTCGTTGGTCTCATAACAATACAATCTGATCATAAGATTCGAGATTCTTCCCACTGTGCGGCACTGCCCGCTAGGAATTAACTTTTTACCAACTTTATATAAGAGTAAAAGTAGACATAGAGTACTTATTTGCAATTTCTTTTGTTGCCATTTTGTGGTGTCAATGTGTGTTAAATGTGTGCAATGCCCTTTACATTATAGTTTTTGCTTGTAACGCAATAAAAATTATCGTAAATGAGAAACGTTGCCTATAGTACACACTATTGCGATGTCACAAAAAATGATTATGTGTATTCAACATAAGTATTCGCCAGATAGCATTCCCTACCACTGTCCAATTTACCAAAGTTCAATTGTTCTTTCAAATAGCTGCAAAATCATTATTTCCCAGCGAAAAATTACACATTACCATCACAACTACTTGCAAATCACATTACCTAAAATTTAAAAAAAAATATGTGCAAGTTGCTAAATGAGGAGAATGATTTTTTTAAATTAAATTGATTATGTGAACAAGTTGGCAAATAAAAAAAGGTAAGTACTTCTCAAGAATCGATTATTTTAGCTTCACGCTTTATTAAAATCATTAAGTTGGTAATCCAGTAGGGAAGAGCTTCCACCAAAAATTCATTCAAACCCGATTATCTGTTTTGAAATTTTTTGCTGGGTTATTGCAAAGGCCATGAAATTAAAAAAATTGGTCCAAAATGCAACAAAATCGCGAAAACTGAAAATCCCCTGTGAGCGTCTTTTATACTCATATCTATGTACATATGTTTTTAATCGCTCGATTGCCTCTAGTCTCACATTAACCCTAGTCTTAAAAATATGTAAAGTGGATGTGTAATAAATTACAGTTTTTTTTCTTAAAAATAAATATGTATGTTAATATGTATACATGTCTGTATTTGCGTATGTATGTTGATCAAGGGTATATTACTACGTTTATACGGTCACTATTTGCAAATGAATTAATTCACTGTTTATAAGGCATAGCAAAAGTACAAAAACTTGGTAGCACTTTTATAGAAAACTTATTTGTGTTCCGTGTGTAAATGAACATTATATCAAATAATTATTTGTTTTAATTGTCATTATTTGCTTCTATCAATGTTTTCTTTGCAATATTTATGGATTTATTGGTTTTTGTTATCAAACATTTGTAAGCAAGGCAACCTCAAGCATTTTATTTGCAAATAGTGCGTTAATTATAATCATAATCTAATTGCAAATAAAAAATTAATTTGCCGTTTATGCGGCAAAAAAGTCTCCCACATAAATGTAGTATGTATATAAGATTTGACTTAACCGAATATTTCCCTTACACTTGCTTAAAATTACTTTATACTGCCGCACCTGGAAAAAATTCTTTTTAATGTTGTGTTACTAAAGCAGGGATTACGAAACAAACACATGTTCGTACTTTATGCAAAGTTTAGAAATAATAAAGATATTATGGTCAAATGTAATAATAGAAATAATAAGGCAATTAAAAGAAATTTGTTCGTTCATTACTTCCTGTTGTATTCTAAATGGAACTCATAAAAGTATTAAACTGAACACGTTTTGTTTTCATTTATTGAGCTATATAGAATTTTCTATCATATAAAAAGCAATGAATTATTTTATTAAAAATATATAAAAAAATAAAACATGAAGTGGAAGATCAAATAAACAAATATTGTACATGCTAAATAGAAAACATCAAACTCTAAGGAGAAAACAAGTAGAAAGAAATCCACTAGCAAGTAAATACTCAATGTTGCTTTTTAAAAAAATCTTAGGGTTAGAGCATTTGTTTTTGTATATTGTTCATGGCATTTTAAAGCCCAAAATGTTTTCTAAATTTTTCGATATTTTAATCATCGGTTTGATTGTTATTTTAATTGTGGTTTTCTCGGAGAAGATGTTAAGGTTATGCCGCCTAAGGTTGGTCGCTAAAACTTCAATGGCAAAAAAAGGGGACAACAAGCCCTAAAATACAGTGGGTATAGTTGGCTGTTGAGAAGGAATGACTGTGTCTTTGCACTTCTCCTCAATTTCGTAGTTTTATAAACTTTTAAGAATAAATTTAAACTAAATTAGCTACTTACTTACTACTTACTTACTTACTTGCATCGTTATTTTAAAAATTTACATCTGAAACCTATTTTACGGCCTATTAAAAGTGGTACCTTTCTGTAGTTAAAAAAATGTAGACAATCGTGTGATACTTAGGTGTTTGGTATAAAGCAGAGCTGTTAAATTTCGATTACGTTTACTAATCAATTAGATTACATTTTAAAAAGAATTGTACTGATTATATAATTGGCTTTAAAAGAATTTCTGATAAATAATTGATTATGATTACTAATGTTTGAAAAGTAATCTTTATTACTTGAAATTACAAAAAATAATCAGAAATAATCAAAAATAATCAAAAAGTAATCCGACTAAAAAGATTTCCTTTTAATTATTAATAAATAATGAAAAATAATTAAAAGTAATCGAATTATTTTTTAATTACTTTTGATTCTTTCTAATTATTTTTTGTAATTTCAAGTAATAAAGATTAGTTTTTCATTATAATTAATCGTAATCAATTAATTAATAATTAGTAGTACTTCACCTTTCAAAAAAAAAAATAATAAAATTAGTAATCAGTACGATTAATAATCATTACTTAACAGCTACGGTATAAAGTGCCTTCTGAATATTTATTCAGAATATAAAAAGCAACACTTTTTTCCGAAAATGGATATTTTTTGATTTTTTGTGTTGTTGAAAAAACGAAAAAAGCACCTTCAGAACAGGGATGTATGCATTAAAAATATTTTGTGAAAATATTTGTCATTAAATTCTTCTATAAGTCTTAAAACACATTTAAATAATTCAACTCTAATACCATAAATAATAAAAACATCCAGCTATAGCTATGCTGCTTGGCTATATTAAACAAACTTATTATGTTAAATAACAATGCAATAAAGTTGTATTACATAATTATGTCAAATTCGCCGCAAATATTTCAAAAGATTTCCATTTAGAAAATAAGGGGAAATTTTCTTTTTTAGCGACGTACTATTAAATTAATGTATCGCTTGAGTCCAGTGGCTGCTGTTAGACAGCTTATAGCTGATCGGCTGTGTGCTCTGATTTATGATCCTGTGCAAAACAGAATCCATAAACAAATTGAGCAATCGTTCTCATTGTTTTTGTTTTGTTTTTGTTTCACTCACTTCAAAGAATGAAAAAAAAACAAAATCAAATCAAAATAATTTGACTGTAAAAGCAATACGAGCTTTAGCCCGTTAAAATCATAAATATAAAATTCAACAGTTTGTATCGTTTATTTGCGTATTCTGCTTTACAAAAGAAACAAAAAAATTTTAAATTGTAATAATGTCGATTATTTTTGTTACGAAAATCAGGTCCCAACTCCAGTATCGCGCAATAAATAGCATAGCTATAAAAACGAAAAAACTAATTCTATAATTGTTCGATACTGAGATCACTTTAAATATATTAACCCTTAAGCCACCTTTTAAGTTTCACACGATTTTCTTATTTTTTTATGACCTAATTCACTAAAAAGGTTTAGGATGTTTTTGTTTGAAAATACTTTTGAGTTCTTGTGTTTGAATTCTCTATATTATTTTTTTTTTTTTAAAAAGTAACACTACTATTTATAGGTGTTACCTTCTTTAGGAAAGGGATAGTGATAGAGAAGACATGCGGTGAAGGAAGAGATAGAGGAAAGCTTCTTTATTTTACAACTCTATGTTTTGCACGTTATAATGCAGAGTTGCAGCGGCTCTGGTTTCAATGGGGCGCATTAAATTTTTTAAGCTGTGTTTAGTAGCCATTTTTTATTCGTTATTTTACTTCGCCGATGATTCTGCTACACAATATCGACGAAAGAGGGTGTGCTCTGCTGTTACATTAGTATCAGTATCCGATGAAGCAGGAGTAGTCCAGTGACCAGTGTCTATGCCTTCATCACTTGAACTTTCCTACAACAACTGATACAAAGCTACACTAATGCACATCAGAAAAATGTAACAACACCAAGCATTTTTCTTTATTGACTGTCGGATACAGGGATTGAACCCAGGATCTTTGGATTTATAGTCAATAAGCTAACTACTTCAGCCAAGGCCACCCTCAATAATGATTGTTGTCTTTGATAATGAAAAATAAAAATATTATTGCTATGTTTTTAAAATATAAAAATTAAATTAAAGTATTATACAATAGTTTGAAATATATAGGAAAAAATATTTGTTCCAGCCCAGTTACATTATTTTTGATTTTTCTGATTTTCAGTATTAAATTTTTCTTTTCGAAAATGTTTGGAACAAAATATTAAAACAAATACACGAACCTTCTAGCATAGACAATAACTAATAATTGTTTTAAAGAATCACAAATGCGGCTTGTTTTCGTCCATAGACAAGAAGATGCAATCGTCGAACAGAATTAGGGCATTATTATTGTAAACCTTTTTGTTAAAATCAAATAAAATTTGAGCCATTCTAATAAAGTTATGTAAACGTGTATCTATCTGTATCTATGTTTTTGCCAAATGCATAAATGTGTACCTTGCCATTAGTACGAGTATTGTATTGTATGTGTACTTTTGTTATATAAAATTCATTGATATAATGCAACAAGGAGCAATAGTATGCAAGTAGTTTAAGTTAAATTTTTTTGCTTTTCATCAGTAGTGCTGTGCCTGGTAGCAGTAGTTGAAAAACTATTTCAAATATGCCATAGTAATTTTAAATTTTTCCTTCCATAGAATCATGCTTCTTACAAAAAATAAGAAAAAAAAATAAATACTCAACATGAATATAATCGAAATTTTAAAAATATAAAACACTAGAGTGTGTTTTCCGTTAGCAATTTTCTAATACATAAGATACATAAGGCAAGTAGAGAATTATTTTTCTTAAATTTTCTTTACAGTATTCTACTGTTACTAAAGTATGTTTTTTTTGGTATGAGAAAGAATGATAGCAAATATGTAGAATATTGTGAAGTAAAATAAATTTTTATTTTAAATTTATTGATCAATGTCTATGGATTTAATCCTATCTATAGAAAGTGTCTGTTAAAAGTATTAAAACAATTAATAAAAGAAAATTCGAACATTTGAAAATTCAAACATACACACACACTCAAATACACACATACACACATCTAGACACGTTTGCATACGTACTGAATGAATTTTAAAATAAAGAAAGTTATTCTTGAGTTGGAAAGAATAAATAATGAAGACGAAACTTTGCTGCAATATATTTCATCTCATGAACTTTAATTTTACATGTGTAGTCTTATTGAATATTGAATATATTAAATTTGCAAAATAAAAAACCTTAATAAAAAATATTTTTAAAAACTAAAGAAATATTGGCTTGTATGGTAAAAATTATCTAAAGAACAAAAATAAATTTTTAATTAAAATAAATTTGTTTCCGTTTAAATATTGTAATTGTTTAAATATTCTTTAGCTTATTAAGATAAATTAAAAAAATAATTTTTCTTACCTCCTTCATATATTTTTAACTTTTCTGATTTTTAATACTAATCTTATTATTTTTAAAATAAAAAAAAATTAATTTAATAAAAAGAAATTAATATTTCAGTTAATGATCAAACATAATTGCGGCATAAACACATTTCCCATACAAATTGACAGAAAAAAGCAAGCCCCAGAAAGCAGTCGAAGGATAGAATATATTTTATTTTGACAGCGTTTTTTCTTATGCTCTCACATATAAATAAATATTCTCTCAAAAATGCTACCATACTTTCAACAGATTTCATGCAAAACTACAAAGAAAAATAAGCACAAAAGAAAATAAAACAAAAATTAGAGAGCATTTGAAGTTACTGCCGTGGATTTTATTATGGGCTTTGTTAATTTTTCTTCAAGTTGCGGACTTATTCTGTTTTAAATTGTTTTTAATTTTTTTGAATTTTAATACTTAGATTTTTTTTTAAATTTTAAATATGCTTAACTAATAAAAAAAAAAATAGTTTGGGTTAATAACTTTTATATGTATAGCAAAAATCTTTAAATTTTCCAGCCCTGGAATGATCTTTTTTAATATTTTTGATTTTGCTTAGTATTATAATTCTTTATCAACAGTAAAATAAAATTATTTAATAAAAAAATATTAACAATTTTAGTAATTTAATTTTAAATACAAAGAAAAATAGCTTTCCAACCATGGATTTTTGATTTTAATGGTTTTCAATGTTAATATTTTTCCTTGTAAAAGAAAAAAATAGTATTAGTTAGTTGCTTTTATACAAAAAAAAATTAATTGTTCCAGCCCTGCAATATTATTTTTGAATTCTTCTGATTTTCAGAAATAATTTATTCTTTAACTGATAAAGAAAAAAAATAGATTTTAATATAAAAATAATATGTTTACCAGCTCTGAAATCACCTTTATGATTTTTGTTTTTAATTCAGTTCTAATATTTCTACGTACCAAAAAAGTTTTAAATATTTCAGCCTGAGATATTATATTATTATTATAGTATTTTTCTTTAAAAAATAAAAGTAGCTAATTAGTTGGTTTAGTTACCCTGCAGAAAATTTGGTGAAAATGCGAAAGTTATCAAAAGTACGGAAAAGTGTATGTTGAAAAAAAGACATATCATTTAAATAGTTATATATTCACCATTTTCCTAATGTATCGTCTTGATCTTGAGCCAATTTAATTTGGACTCGGTCTAGTATTGTAGTAAACGACACTGAACATGTTCGATGTGGTTGAATAAATTGACATATCAAATATTGTAAATATAATGTTGATTGCTCCCTCCAATGTGACTATGGAACCAGTCCCGTAACTATACTGATATATTAACCTAAGCTTACCTTTTGAAATATGAGTGGCAATGTGGTTGAGTGGGCAGTATGCAAGCTGTCATGCATGTCGGTTCGAATCTCAAAAAATGTTCTGCTTAAAAATTAATTTGATTGCATTTGTAACAATAAAAAAAATTATAAGTTTTCATTGCTACAGTTAAATGTTGCAATTTTATTTATATAAAACTTATATTATTCTACACCGAATAGGTCCCTATGGGATATTTCAGTGACAAGTAACAAACTGCATACAAAGTGTCAATTAACCAAATCCTATGCCATTCCCATGTAAAAGTGACTGGTCTGGTTCATAGGAAGTGTTTGAACTCGTAGTAGTCCCTATCACTTGGGGACCGGTCACGTGACTAGTATTGCGACAGTTCGATTTCCTACAGGGTAGTTACTTTTATATATAAAAAAGTCAAAATTTTCCAGCCATGGAGCCATCTTTTCGATTTTTCTGATTTTCAATAATAGTTAGTTACTTTAATAAAAATAATTTAAGCGTTTTCATCCTTGGAACCATATTTTTAATTTTTCTGATCTTCAATACTAATATTTTTTTCTTATAAAAATAAAAGAAATAATTTAAGCTGGTTGCTATTTAATACCAAAAATAAAACTAAATACTCCAGCCTTGGATTTTTTTTAATTTTTCTGATTTTCAGTACAAATATTTTTCTTTCTAAATTATTTAGAATGTTTAACTAACAAAGATAAAAATTAGTTTAAGTTAGTTACTTTTATATTCCCCATAAAGTTTTACCTTTCCAGCGTTAAAATCACCGCATGATTTTGAGATTTTCTAATATATTTCTTTCTAAAATATTAAACACAAATATTAAATTTCCCAGCCCTGGAACCCTTGTTTTTACTGTATCAGTTTTAATACCAAGATATTAATGCCCTATTTCTGCGAAAAAAAGCTGCAGTTGTGATTCTTTGAAACAATTATTATTTATTGTCTTTGCTAGAAGGTTCGTGCATTTGCTTTATGATTTTGTTCCAAACATTATTTCCAACAAAAACTCTTCATATATTTTTCAAACTATTGTATAATAATTTAATTTAATTTTCATGTTGGAACTTACAACAACATCATCAATTTACCACATGGAAACCCCAATATATTAATTTCATGGATTCCATCACATATTGGTATTGAGGGGAACGAATAAGCTGATAAAGCAGCAAAGGAAGCACAAAATTTAACTGAGATAACAGACATACCATGCATTCCGAATGTTATTTTGAACCAATTCCGTAACCTGCAAAAAAAACTTTATCCTATACAACTAAGACCCAGATATAATTCTAGTTATACCAGAGGCGACTGTGTGATGATGAGTAGTTTGAGAGTTGATAAAGCAATTTTTAATACGCAACATTATTTCGACCGAACTGATCCGGCAAAATGCTCCCATTGTAATATTATCCTATCCGTTTCGCACATTTTAACAGAATGCCCAATATCCAGGATTGGTGAAAACTTGGATGCAATAATAGACTGCAGAACGATAGCAAATTTATCATTATATTCGCCAGAGCCTGCTGAGCCATGGTATTCGGGATGTATAGATTAAGTTCGAAATTCTTTTTTACATACATATGAACATATGTATGTATGTATTTCATTAATATTTACTCTAAAATTCGTAAATTCAATATTTTTAACTTTTTTAATATTTTTAATTTAATTTAAATCTGTCACTCATTCATTTGAAGAAATTTATTTTTTTTATCGGAACAACAATTATTTTATTTTTTGAGCGCACATGGTCTAGTTACCCGGCGCCTTTTGTATATTTTAAAAATTAATTTTGAAGGTATATTATTATAAATAAATAAATAATTTTCATGTTTCAAAAAAAAAACATCGCAATAATATTTTTACTTTTCATTATCAAGGACAACAACCCTTTTTGAAGAAAGCAATTTAGAGAATTCAAACACAAGAACTCAAAAATATTTTCAAACAAATACGTCCTAGAGCGTTTTACTGAATTAGGACATAAGACTCGGGTCAATATTTTTTTTTATTTGCTCAGCAAAAATTTTGCTTGAAAAAAGCAGGTTTTTACTATTATAATTTAAAGTTAGCGCTGACAAACCTGCTGATATCGCTGCTGATTTTTGTATGACGAGTTCTCGGTTTGGAGCACTACTTTTTTGCTCACTATTTAATTGATTTTTTCCTGAAGTTTCCTTCATATACGTTCACTGATTTTTAACAAGCTCGTATTTTAAAGCGAAGTATGAATGCGCTTTATTGCCCAATTGCTTCAAAAAACATGAAAATTTCTTACTGGGTATTGATAAGCTTCAACTAAAAACAAATAAAATTATTTGCAATCCTTTCATTTCTTAAGCTATAATATTTTTAATATAATATTTTACCAGAAAAACTTGTGTAGACCATAAAAGTTCAATTCTTAGAGCAAAGAAAAAATCTTCATAAAAAACCTTTACTAAATCATTAGAATTTGATCTTTCCCTTCACATTTGCTTATGAAAAAAATTGTTTCATTCATACATGATTTTGTGATGTTCTTCGTTTTTTCTTCATCTTTCGTTATGATTGTTTTTTAATTTCAGTGAAAACAATATACAAATTTGCGACAAGCTTAAGTGTTTTTCATTGTTCTTGTTCTTGCAGCCAATTCCTTGATTTACAACACCAGCAAAATAAATACTAAAGAGAGATTTTTAAAAAGTTTCTTTTTAAGGTTAAAATTGAGGTTTTCAGTTGTTATTGCTATTGTTTTGTATATAAATTTTTGCGATATTATTTTTTTCGAGCTTTTCACTAGATACTCTTTCATTGTAGTGCTGCTACCGGAAGTTAGTCTAACGACGTCTGGCGCTGGGAGGTGTAGAGTTTTCATTTAAGTAATGGTCACTTAGCGGTTATTTCGTTTATGTTTTCCTCTATATTTTTTTGTTTGTTAGTTTTTGCTTAAAAACCTTTTCATGTACATTGGTTGGCGTATGAAACTATTTAAAGTTGTGTTCTAGTTTTGGAATTTTGGTTGCAAAAAAAAACATGACCACATGAGAGTAGACATGCACAGATAAAGGGATAAAAAAATAGCTTAAACAATTCTAAAAAGGCAAGTATATGCATCTGGATTTAAGAATGTAAATAGTTGCGAAAGATATGAAGTGTTTAAAGGGGAACTATTCAAACCGATGTTAAAAGAAAAATATACCTGCCTGGTTTGTTGTTCTCATTATGATTTAAATAAACTTAAACAAATATTATTTTTAGTTTTTCACATAACAAAATTTTTGTGATAGTAACAATTTTTGTGACAAAAATAACAAAAAGTTCTTCTGGATTTCAAATAAAAGCTTTTTTGTAATAAGTTATAGTGATAGTTATCATATACACAACAGCACATGACAATAATAATTTATTGTAAAAAATCAAATAAAAAACTTACTTTTTCCGATAAATCAAGAACAGGATGCCTATTTTTTTAGCGCCCAATACATATCATTCATATCCATAGCAATTATTTTAAGAAATTAGAGGATATTAATAATATTTTTCTTTATTAGATTGACATTTTAAAAATTAAATTTAGCCGTTTGTTAACAAAAGTTTAAAAATATATTACAATATATATATACAATATCATTATTACTAACCAGTCTAAAACAAGCAGCAATCCCTTGATCAATGATCTGATGAACTTCCTTCATTATAAATCTCGAACTCTACATATAAAAAAAATTTATTATTAAACAACTATGGTTTCTTTTTGAAATAAAGTAAAATTTCTTATAAAGAATTTAGTGTCCCATTTATAAAACATTTTCAAAACTAGCAAAAGCCGATTGATATTACTTTTTCTTCGGACCAATGATTTTATAAAAAAAAATATAAATAAAAAATTCTTTGATAACCATTTTTAGTTACGTATAAAGAAGAAAAGGGAGAAGAAAACATTGGTATATAAAGGGTTAAGTATGTTTTCAAATATAAGCGCTTACCATATCAAAAAAAAATGACTTTTATATTTTTTCAACGAACATAAAAGCTTTTTTAATTGTATTTTTTTCATTTTGGTAATAATGCTATAAGCTTTAAACCCAAACAACTTTAATACTAAAACAGAAATTCTAGAATAAATATTTCAATTACCTGTGACAAGAAATATGTGACTAGAAATAATTAATTTATGGCTATCATGAATTCGAGAATAGCAACGTTAGTCTACGATTATATAAATATATACACTCGGAAAAGAAAAGAAATATACTAAAATTAATGCCCTGATTCAGTAAGAAGATTTAGGACGTTTTGGTTTGAAAATAGTTTTGAGTTCTTGTGTTTGAATTCTGTAAATTATTTTTTTTCAAAAAGGTTGTTATCTTTGAAAATGAAAAATACAAAAATTATTGTCATATTTTGAAAACATAAAAATTAAGCTAAAAGATCATTTACATTACCTGAAAATCTAGTACTTATAAGATTTTGAGGTAAATCTAGCTGCTTTTTACTAGATTTCCCATACAAAATAAACTCTAGCTTGTAAGTAGATTTGTAGGAAATTTACTAAAAATCTAATATTTTTATTTTATCTTTACTACCCTGTACTAAATATTTATACAAAAGATTATTGAATTAGCTAAGGTCGGCTTAAAAGAGTGTATGAATTGGCTACATTGCAGGTGTGTGGTTGCAGTTTTGGAAATTTTTCAGCTAATGGATTTTCTGTTGGATAAAAAATTCTTGATAAATGTCAAAAAAACTTGGTATAAACGGTACAGATTTTCATAAAGAATTTAATTTAAATCTGCTAGATTTCGTGCAGGTGTAAATGACCTATAAAGTATTTTACAATCGCTTAAAAAATATGTGAAAAAATATGTGTTGGATATAATGTTTGGAACAAAATCATAGAGCAAATACACGAACCTTCTAGCATAGACAATAACTAATAATTGTTTAAATGAATCACAACTGAAGCTTTTTTCATCCAAAGACAAGACCATGCAATCGTCGAACAGAATTAGGGCATTAAAGGAAATATTTACTAAAAATTAGGAACTTTTTTGTAAGCTTAAGGAAATTGTATCTTTTCAACTAGTCAATTTTATTTTAAATCAAACGTATAATTTTAAAAAATGACTTACAGCTCATACGAGTAAGTTCATAAAACATGACTTACTAAAAAAAATTTAAAAAGCTTTTTTACTTACAGTTAATTTTTTTGGATGCACGATCGAAAATAGCTCTTTTAATTTTTATTTCTTCGTTCAACGGGTACAAAGAAATGCATGTTATTATCATCTTATTTTCTACTTATATACATATGTATTTATATAAGCAATTTGAAGTAATGAAATTTTTGCTAGACCACCATTTTTCGTGCACTAAAAAAAATCCATCAACAATTTAATGTCCAGGACAATCTCTCTCATGACCATTTTCAAGGAAAAATAAATACTTTCTTTAAAGTAACGCAATGACCAGGTTGCATTCATACTCACACACATGAAACTACTTATATACTGTGCGACTGAATTTTTAAGGGTCACGTCAATATTTGATTTACAAAAAAAATTAAATAAAAAAAAGAAACAAGGAAGCAGCTTAAAGTAACTGGAAATAAAAATCAATATAAAATAATAAAAGCAAAAAAAGAAATCAACCAATTTTTCTTTATTATAAAGTTATTGGCAATATGACGCATTTTTAAAGACACACCACACATGTATTGTATGTATGTATGAAAGTTAATTTTTTGATACACTCCCAGTTCAGCCTGATTTTATTTCTGTTTACTTCACTTGATATCAATGCGCTGTCGAGGAGGGAACTTATTGTGGTGGTACGTTTTTTTTGTAGTTTTGAGCGAAAAAGTACCCAGGAGAAAGTTTAGTAACACTCGAGGCAAGTACTTACTACCTCTGCTTGCAAGTAATAATGTAAATAATTGGTGTTTTTTAGGGAATTGTTACAATTTAAGTTTAAATATTTTTAATGCACTAATATTCCAAAATTATTATTTTACTTATTAAATAAAATTTTATTTATTAAAAATACATTGAAACTGATTATTGGATATTTTAGCTGGATCCTTTGCATATTTCAATGTTGCTAATGCAGATCAGCAGGGAATTTTTACCCCTCAATAATCAATTTCAATGTATTTTTAATAAAAAAGTATTTTACTTAATAAGTAAAATAATAATTTAAAAAATTTAAACTTACCGTGAGTCTATACCTGATAAATTTTTATCATGACTAAAGTCAAATCGTCATCAGGAGAAAAAGTTATCAGGTGTAGACTGTTTTTTTTAGTGTTATTGCAGTGTCTTAACAATTTTGTCAGAGCTTCAGCTCATACAACTTTGTCTTGATAAAAAACGTAAACAAACTGTTTGACGTTTTAATTTATTTCCAAAAAATATAATTTTTTCCTTATTTTTTAAAAATCAAATATGTATAAAAATAAAGAAAAATATTGATATTTTTATTAAATAAAAGCTTTAAAAAAATATTAACTAAAATATTGCAGGCATTGTGACAAACTTTCTTCACGGCTACAAAAAAATTGAGATTTGGCATAACAAAAAAAACCACAACGTCTTTGCATGAATGATTGCATTAACAAAAATTTGTCCACGGCTTTGCCAACGTTTTATTAGTTGTTATGATAAATTTTTATCAGGTATAGACACTATGTTAAAGGCTTTATTATTCTTTACTTTCTGTTGATGTTCTGTGCTGTGCCGTTCTGCTTCTAAATTGAGTACTTACTTTTTCTGTAGTAATATACCAGCTGTTTCTGACCAGAAGTGTCGCAGTTTTCCACTAAAGCGATGAGTTTTGCATCGTTCATTGTTAATTTTCAATCTAATTTATTTTTTTCTTTTTAAAATTATTTTTCTCAATTCTATAAATACAATCACAATTTATTTCATCAATATTTTTATTTAATTTATGCTGTCACTTACAATAAATTAACAATTTTTTGATTTTCATAGGTTGAACCGAAACAGAACAGAACGAAACAGAAAAACTAACGACTTGTTTTATATTTCTATAAACAAAAATGAGCTGATTTGTAACAGAACAGAAAGTAAAAACTAATTCTGGCTTAATAATAAAAATACTTAGAACTCATTGAACGCGTAAAAGAAAATATAAATCCCACATCAGCTGGTAGTATTGATCACGTGCTTGCTATGATTGAAGTAAAATGTTTGCTGGTCAATCACTATGATTATGTTTATTAAAAATATATTCAGTATTGTAAAGCATTTAATTGGATCCGAGATAAATATGTTGAGTTAAAATAATATTTATTAACCAAATTCTATAAAAAATAGCAAAGTTTGCTTCACAAGTTTCTAAATTCATCATGGGCACGTGACAAAAATATAATCACTTGGCAATCTCAGTTCACTTGGCTATCACAGTTTCACAATGCTGGAATAACCAAAATAAAACTGTAGAATGCAACAACAAAGTAACATAAGACCACTACAATAATGCTTACATGCATGTACCGATGGTACATCGAATAAGTAAAAATAATTAATGTGATGATCGTAAAAGATAAGCAAGAATAATTAAACATACTTAGGTAGAGTAATATAATTTCGTGCTAACTTAAATAGAAAAATGAAAAAGTGGTAAAACAGAAAATTAATAGTGATACTTATAATGTGTTTACCAAAGGTAAATCAATTGTATACACAATAATCGTTTCTCATATTCCAGCTGATGGTAATAAGAGTCTCTACCCAAGTAGATAAAGTAGGGTGCTGATGAAGTGCGTGGCTGCACAGGAAAGTATCGGTATTTCCACCAGCTTAAAGTCTAAGTTTAATTTTTCTTCTCTTCTTTAAAAACTCGCATTAATTAATAAAAATATTTCATTCAATAAGAATTGAAATTACTGAACTTAAGCCTGACTAAAAATTGTTTCTGATTAAAAATCACTAAAGTTCAATTAAAAATCTACAAATGTCTCACTTAGTTTCTAAAATATTTAAAAGCATTTTTGGTACAAAATATCATTTAACAAAGTACTCCTTGACACTCTCACATTCTTGCCATCCTGTCACTAAGTATTCAGTTTGCTTGAAGAAATATATCAATATACTATACATATAATATATATGTATATGTATATCGCGTTTTTATGCGAGTCTTGTTTTGACTCTTATCAACGCGCCATTCTTTATTGTCTCTGTATTAAATGCAAGTTTGTATATGTGCATGTATTTGTGTCATTTTTGGTTGCTCTTAGAATTGATATTGTGTACGTTTTTTTGTTCTTTCACTACAATTGTTGTTGTTGTTGCCATTCTTACAATAAAACCATTAATAGTGACATAAAAACCAATTAATGTGTTCTTTGCTTAATTGAAATCTTATGTTTATCAACATTTTTGCTTCTTTATTTATTAACAATTTTGAGGAATGAGAAAAGTAGATATGCTTTTGCTTTACTTTCTAAAAAAAAGAAATATGGGGATTGGATGAAGTTTATTTATTGTTTACATTTTTTTATTGCTTCTTTACGGCGACAGTTAGTGTGCAGTATCACTGAAATGGCAAATTAAGCTAAAATAAAAATATAAAAATTTCAAGTAAGCTCAAATATGTATTGCATAAAGTGTGTAATTAAGTTGTTTTTTAAGAAATTACTCTTATGAGGATTTTTCAAAATAAGAAAAGATATAAAGACTTAAATTTGTATCAATTAAGAGAAGTCTTATCATTTTCATAAGCTTGTGACTTAATTATAAGTAAATGAAGTTCATCCAAATAGAATAAAAATTATATTAACTGATAAAAAATTTTCTATTCTATGTAGAAAACTGTTATGTATAAAAATTTTCTTCTGCGGGTCCTCTGAAATTTTCATTTATTGTTTTTTTTTATATTATTCAGAAAAAACTAAGATATTTGAAATTCGTTACCCCATAAAGAGTTAATGTTATCTATTCCTAAGCATTTACACCTGCACAAAATATTGCAGGCTTTAATTAAAATCTTTGTGAAAATCAATACCTTTTACATACATTTTTTTTTTGACATTTATCAAGATATTTTTATCCAAAATAAAACCCATTAACTGAAAAATTTCCCAAACTACAATCAAACAACTGCAATGTAGCCAATTCACACACCTTTTTAAGTAGATCATAGCTAGTTCACTGATATATTTCTTATAAATATTATAAAAACATTAGTTTTTTAGTAAATTTCATTCAAATCTACTGACAAAATAGATTTCGTTTTGTATGGGAAATCTAGATAGTAGAAAGCAGCTATATTTAGCTTGAATAAATAACCTGTTTTGCTTATGTTCCGTTGAATGTGGTTTGTTTTAATTTTTAAGAAAAGCTGTAGTTGTTGTCAATTAAACAACAATGTAAAATGTAAGAAGCATATTAATTTAGTGTAGAAAACAATTGCTTAATTCACAAAACCTCTTGTATCTCTGTATCGATTGTATTATCATATTAAATACAAGAGTGTAACATTTATTGTATGAAATTTTCATATAAAAATGAAATACACTATTACACTTTTATTTCATATAGTTTGAAAATGTTGTATTCAGAGAGAGGTTCTCTGAGAGAATTTGTATGCGGCTTGTTCTTCTTTTTTCATTAAAAATACAAAATACATTAATACACTACACAGAGGGTGTTCACAATTAAATAAAAAAAGTGTATTTGATACACAAGTACACGATTCAAATTCAAGTTTAATAAATTCTAAAATAAAATAAATAGTTGCTACAACTGCCTCATAATTTTGTAACTCGCTAAAGCCAGTAATCTATCGCTAATAAAATAAAAGGTTGATTAATTTATTTTCGGCTACGAATGAAATTTTGATATGTGTATTGCAGAGTAGCAAGACATACCGGCGCGGCTGCCGGCTAGCAAGTCAGCCGATTTTTTTCAACAAGCCGAGCTGCCGCCGAACCACTCGGCTTATCCGCGGCTTAGTACTAGCCGTTATTTTGTCTTTTATTTTTTATACTTTTTCAATTTTCGTATTTAATATGATAGCGAGCGTCCCGGAAAGATAGTTGTTTTTGCTTCCACATAAAAAGAAAATTTTTATGTGAACGGTAATGTAGCTGCGACAACACTTACGTTCTCTTTTGGAGTCCCTTCTTAAATACATGCACGTTTTGGTTTAAGCATTCAGGCAACTTTTTGATAATTAATTGTTCAAAGCTTTTTGTTTGTTGATCCGTAGCAATGTTCCAATAAAGTAATTAATTTTTAATGCAATCAGAAAGCTTAAATCAAATTTATGTAGAAGGCAATCAAGAATAAAATTCCGCGAGAAATTTTTCCCGGGGAAAAATTCCAACTAATAGCAAGTAATAGGGAAAAAAAATCCAAAAATAAAAAATGAGAAATTTCTAGCGAAGTTTTATTCATAATTGCCCTGATAGTCTAGAATATGTTTCTATGGTTTAACAAATAATTTACGAAGCTAGCTATTTTTGAGGACATCAATTACTGCAATATTCAAATTATTGCAAAATAAATAATGTTACAATGTGGTGATTGAATAATTCATGTATTTTTCTAAAAACAGACTGGGTTAAAACTTTTTTTCAAATGCTAAAGCAAATCGGCGTTAAGCCGTTCAGCCGCCGCCGCCGAAAATATTTGTCTTGCAGCCGCCGCCGAAATTTTATGCTCGTCTTGCTACTCTGGTGTATTGTTGTTAAGCCAGGCAATGTCTTGAAAATTTAATATGCCGAAATTCTAGTGTTTTATATTATTTTAGCTTAAGCTTAAGCGAATTACAGAATAAGGTGGCTGATTTGATATGCATAAATATCACTCATACGTAAAAGTAGCAAACACAAACCTTTGCATACTTTCTCGAGGTTTAAAGAAGTAATTGTAACAATTTAATTAATGCAATATAATATAAGCATAAATACTTTTGACAAAAAAATACCTCTATATACTTGGATTATTTAACTTGTTGCGAACCGAAAATCGTAATATATATCGACATATTTATTCGCTTTCGGTAACGATAATGTGATTACGAAATTTCGTTTCTACGAAAGCCTCCAGATTTATCTTACTCATCATTCAATTCAATATTATGTGGTATCTGTATAGAAAATCTGAAAATAATCGAAAAGCACAAGAAATAATTAAGAATAAATTAATGAATTTGATATTGTGACTTATTTTTTTTTTCTCCAAGCGACAGCAAATATCGTTAAAATATGTTACTGAATAGCAAAGTCGATAAATTTCCGTTATATTTGTTGGAACGATACGAATACCGTAATAAGCCTGATACGTAGTTCATACGGAATTTCAGGTTCTCATACAAACTTTATGTAACAAAAAATTACGGAAATTCAGTTTGGTAAATTTCATAAAGAAATTTTCATTTGCTAGTACGAAGTTTCAAAACAAAACTACTCGAAATTTTTTAAATTTATTGCCTATCTTATTAAGGATTTATACTAAATATAAGTGGAGACTTTTTTCTGTCAACTGAAACAAAAATTAATGTTCAAACAATTGTTTAGTCACGGAATTTTTGCCATTTCTAATTTTCATCAAATTGTAAATAATTTTTGTGTTTTTGTGTGTTTTTATATTGAAAAATAAATGAATTTGTGAGCACAAATATTTTTCCGTGTAGAAATAAATGTAAATTTACAAACGTGAAATTCCGTAAGAACTCCGTACTGGGCTATAATAGTTACTAATAGCATAGACAGACACGACAGCGTTAATTTGCATTAGCAGTTTTAATTCAAATTAACTTGTGAATTATTCCCATCCCAATGCTCATTAGATTTACCGTAAATGCACTAAATGAAAGTGAATCAATATGGTAATACAGTCAATCAAAATTAAATTAATTTTTAATTTTCTAAATTAAAATAAAATATAAGTCATATTAATTGTTTTTAGAAAAAGAAATATTAAAATCTTGACGCAAATTTGTTCCATTTTAAGATTTCCAATGAAAATTGTAGAAGTGTGTGTTTACGGAAGGGATGCACAAATTTTGTTAGTTGTTTACTTAATTCAAATACTGTCTCGTCTGTCAGGGTAAATTTTTAATTCACATTAGTGAGCTTTTAATGCAAATTAACGCTGTCGTATGTCTGTCTACGCTATAAATCCAGGTACTGATATGCATAAATATCACTCATACGTAACGATATTTAAAAAAACCTTTGCATACTTTCTGGAGCCCCAATGAAGTGATTTTATATGTGTATGGAATATTAATGTAACGAATGTCAATTTTTGATATTCGCGAATTCGAATATGAATACGAATATTTAAAACGATATTCGCGAATACGAATACGAATACGAATATGAATATTTCAAACGATATTCGGAAATACGAATATGAATACGAATATTTAAAACGATATTCGCGAATATTATATGCAATATGAAATATTAAAAAATTGTTATGAAAAAGGACTTCACTGTCTTGTTGGCGTACTTTAAAGTTAATAAAAAGTACCCAAAATTTTAATTAGTGCATCACTAGTATGTAACTATTTAATGTAATTAAATAATATTTCAGTGAAGTGGAGTTCAGTTATAGCTCAGAAATTATTAAGTTGATTTTTTAGATAAATGTTGTTTATAAAGAAATTCTCTTTGTTGTTCGTCAAGCACGTCTGAGTGAAGTTTGCTTATGTCTAACAAACTCATGAGTGGACTTTTACAAACAAATTTTGAAAAAATTAAAAGTTTTATTAATATCTTTTCCTAATTTAATAGAAATAATGAAAAATTAGTTACCTTCCAGTATTTTAAATAAAATACACTAATTAAATTTAATAAATATCATGATCATCATTGAATAAAAAAGAGAACTAGTAGAATGATTAGAAATTATTAAAATTAGCGCTACATTCAGAACATAAAATCACGATCCCATTGACTTATTTGGAAATTCTGTTGGTGATTAGCTTATTATTAAGTAAAATCTGTTTAGAAATAAATCATCTCCAACAGACTTTAGATTTCCCAATTGCTTCAAAACATTATCTATATGTGGGGTAAAAGCATTTACCTTAAGTGTTCTTCTAGCAAAATATTATTTAATTGATATGATTATTAAAATTTATTGTTGAACAAAAAACAAAGAATTTCAATATTAATAACTTTTTTCATGCCACATGCCAAAACCATCAATTAAATGCTATTTGAAATTAATAAAAATGCAATTTGTAAATTGAAAATTTTATTGAAGCATTCAAAACGCAGTAAAAACTAAATGTTGATAATAATAACGCAATAATAGCATGATAATGTCATTACATTTTTAAAGTAATAATAAATTAATGTAACACTTAAATTTTAAATACACACAAATACAAGCAAACATAAACCAAATTAATGAACATAAATTGTTCAATAAAATCTGACTGCTGAAATTTATAAAAAAAGAAATATTAAGTTGCACTGCCTTTCATAGAACGGCATTTAAGTGACAAAAAATATATAAAAATAAAATAAATCTATAAAAAAAAAATATTCTATCATAGAATACTTCCAAAAAAGCGCATCAATAACTTCAGTTTAATGCTTTAGATGAAAATGAAAATAAAAAAAATAATAATAAATAACAAACTAGAATAAAAAAAACTATTTAACTAGATATATGCCAGCCATTTAGTTATCACATTTGCCTTGTGCATTTATATTTATATGTGTGTATCTGTATTGGCTTTTTTGTGGACATTTTGGCTGCAGGATATTTATACTTAATGGCGTTGGTACGGAAATATTTAGTATTTTCACTACACTGAAGTGATATTATTAAATGCGAATGAACCACTGCTTTATTTTGACTGCAAAGCTCGCTTAACATCTTCACACAGTAGACAAAAATAATAAATTGCTAATAGTTATATGTGAAATAAATCTCTGAAAAAATACATTTACGAATATCACCATTGGAGACATTTAATAAATAAGTAAAATAAATATTTTATCGCTATTTTTTTTGGCTAGACAAATTTAAGAAATTAAAGTTTGTTTGTCTACTCTTAGTTTTGTATTTGCTACTGGTATTATATATTAAATAGACTTATGAATTCTTTTGGTTTTCATATTTTTTCTCTATTTGCTTATTGATCCTTCAGAGTGGGTCACCTTCCACACAAAAATAAACTTTGCGCTAGTCACCTCCTAGGATTAAAGATAATATAAAAAAATTCCAAAAATATTAAAGTTGTATTTTTTTTGCCACGTCTACAAATATCGCATTTTTTGTATTTTGAGCTTTTTGCTAACACATCATATTCTACACTCAGAAAAAACCTGCAACTTAAAAATAAGAAAGTGTCACATTAATTCAATAATTTTCAATATAATAGAAAATGTGTATTGAGATACTTAAAAATAAATAAAATTAATAAATTAATACCGTAAATTAATATTTTTCCATATTGAAATAAGAAATTTCAACATGACTAGACCTTCGTTAATGTTTCTTTTTAATTCAATATGGTTTTTATTCATTTTAAGCTGTTTTTTCTCTGGATGTAGTCATGACTTTTGTTAAAAAATATTTGGCATTAAGGTGAGTACGAACCGAGCTTTTAAGTCATGACTAGAATATGACGTGGTAGTAAAAACTCCTAAAGACAAAAATGTAACCCTGACAGAGCCAAGAACACTGGCAAATAAAATGTTATGACTAAAAATGGCCACACAGTGAAAAAAATACAATAAATTCAGTAAAATGAGACTCTGGCTCGCCCACGAAAGGTTCCGTATGGACACTAGATATGTAATACTATACGAACTTTACCCCATATAATATACAGTTTTGTAATTTTTTTTTTCGTTTTTGAGCGTTTTTTGTAATATCGTTGGCTTAGAGTATAAGCTCACTTCCAGCAAATTTTACAGGAGAGTCATAATACTGTTAACGGTTCCTATACAAAGCTTAAGAAACTAGCCTAACACATTAAGTTTTTTCGACATATAGAGCTTTAAATTTGTGATATACTCAATAAAACAACCAGGCTTAGTATTATAGGATAATAATAAATTTATTTTAATCAATTAACGTCTGAATTCTTTGCTAGTTTTTTAGAGAGTAAAGTTTAGTGGTCATAATTAATCAAGAGTATAGTATGTAAAATATAAATACAGGTTTTATACTTATATACATAACTGTCAATGCGTATATTCTTACTTTTATTTCGAATTACATTTTATGCAGATATTAAATAAATGTGGTATGTAACAGAATATGAAATCATACGCAAGCAAAAAAAAATGAAGTAAGTACTTTAAGGGAGTGTAACCATTTCATAATACACGAGATATACTACAAAATTAAAATAAATATTTCAGCAAGTCGATGAGGCGTCTCTTTCTTTATAGAGATCGGCTTAAAAATGTCATATGTTATAAAAAGTCGATTTAGCAGGTTTACACTCTAAGCGACGGTATGGTTTTGTTTTATTAGTTTTGGTGATTTCTTGGAATTTTTTTAATTTTGGTGATTTTTTCTCGTTTTAGCGATTTTTTAGGCTTTTGGGATTTTTTTTTTTTACTTTTTTAGGCTTTTGGAATTTTTTTACTTTGGTAATATTTTTTTCGTTTTGGCAATTTTTATGATTTGTCGATTTTTTTTTCATTTTGGTGATTTTTATCAATGGGGCGATTTATTTTAGTGCTAAGTTTTTTTTTAATTTGTTGCTTTTCTTCGTTTTGGCATTTTTTTCGGGTTTGGCGATTTTTTTCCGGTTTAGCGATTTTATAATTAAAATTTTTTTAAAATTTTAGTGTTAATTGTTGTAGTCTGTGTAAAATACACTAATTTTACAAATTTGAAGTTTCTATATACATATGTACACATAATTGTATGTATATTACAGGGTATTTTAAAATTTTTCGTTGCTCATTTTGGAACACCCTTTAATTTTTAGCTCTCATGTATTTGTTATTGTAGCGGTCAAAGTTCTTTACACTCTGTCTGAGCTTGAGGTCCGTAGCTTTTACAGTTCTAGAGGCAATAGCCTGTGACGGTCAAACGGACAGACGGACAGACGGACGGACGTAGTGAAATCAATAGGGTGCCTTCTCACTTTTGGTTTACGGATCTTTTAAAAGTTTGGTATTTGGTGGCGTGGCAAAAATGAAAAACATCATATTTTTGGAATTGTTTTTACATTATCTTTAATCCTAGGGGTGACTGCCGGATTTCATATACGAGTAAAACAGACAAACGCGTTCTATCCTCACAATGCTGGCCTGAATAAGAAATAAACCCTTAAGTGTTATAGATTTAGGAAATTTTAAGCTGAGTTTCTTATCCGATATCCCTCTTTAAGGATACTTTTTGCAAATATCATGAATATATATACATATGCGGTGAATTTTCAAACCAAGGGACTTGCATTAAACCCTTCATATATACATATTTAAATTTAAATAAAACCATAAAAGTATGGAAAAAGGCAAAATTTCAGATAAATAAATGACAGTGTTCTCATTTTACCCTCCACTAAAATGGGTAATGTAATTGCTTTGTTCCAATATATTGATACTGCAAGACAACGACAATTTTAATGCTGCTATTTTTCCTTCAGATTAAAAAATTCGCATCTTAAAGTATTAAGTCCTTGTACTGCAAAATTTTTTTCAATAAAACTGTGCTTTAAATTTAATCTTTTTAATCCCTTATTCTACACACATATGTACAGGGTGGCCCAGAAAGACCGAAGTGGTGTAAATTCCTTATAACTTTTTATTTAAGACATATTTTTTTAATTTTTTGTTTTTTAAATACAGTAAATTTATAGGGAATATTTTTAGATTAGTTGTTAAAAATGATATCCCGCAAGTGGAGGCCATTTTCTGCTTCGCACAAATGATCTCTTTTCAACACATTTTCCATGACCTTTCGCAAAACTTCCGGTGTTATGTTGTTAATTTCGTCTGGAATATTGGTTTTTAATTCCTCAATAGTCCTAGGCTTATTAACATAAACTTTCCCTTTTAAATAACTCCAAAGGAAACAGTCTGGAGCGGTTAAATCCGGGGAACGAGGAGGCCAATTAAAATTGCTTCTACGCGAATTTATTCTTTCCCCAAAGATGTCGCGTAAAATAGCCATTGTGGCCCTCGGAGTGTGCGCTGTGGCTCCATCCTGTTGGAACCATATTTGCGGATGGTATTCCACGGCTGGCCTTACAAAATTTTCCAACATGGCCCGATATCGATCACCATTGATGGAAATGGCGACATCTCTTTCATTTTCCAAAAAATATGGACCAATGATCCTTTCTGAAGAAACACCGCACCAAACAGTACACTTAACTGGGTGTAATTGTCGTTGATGAAGTACTCTCGGGTTTTCCTTAGCCCATATCCTAAAGTTTTGCTTGTTAACAAATCCATTTAATTGGAAATGGGCTTCGTCACTCATAAATAAGTTATGAATAATGGAAATGGAAAGAGCACATTTGTGCGAAGCAGAAAATGGCCAGCACTTGCGGGATACAATTTTTAATAACTAATCTAAAAATATTCCCTATAAATTTACTGTATTTAAAAAACAAAAAATTAAAAAAATATGTCTTAAATAAAAAGTTATAAGGAATTACACCACTTCGGTCTTTCTGGGCCACCCTGTACATAAACGTACGTCCTGCATGCAGCCTTTTTAACATTTAAGATATTTTTAAAACTTCTTACTACGAACTTATAGAAGCATGTGAAATTCTTTTATAAATTCCATTCGCAGATGAAGAAAGTTTCGTCAAAATATCTTGCTGCATTGTTGTGTATCACTTTTCTCTTTGTTTCTCTTCACAAAAGAATTCATTCAATCAGTCTATTGTTTATTTTCATTTCCTGATTATTTCTTTGTTCCTGCATAAAATGACTTAAAGCCAGACTCTATATGGTCAATGGCTATACTTGTTTGAAAAGAGTTTAAAAACAAAAAAATTAAATAAATCCAAAAATACAATAATTTACTTATTTAAAGAGTTTTGTATTAAATAAATTAAATTTTACTTCATTTTAATTTTAGTATATGTTTTTTCTTATTTTATATTGAAAATAACCTTTTCTTAAAAATCTTTTTCTACTCAAATATTTACTTAAACAAATCATTTATAAGGCAATAAAGACTTTAAGAGCCTTTTAAGTTTTTATTGAACAAACAAACGAAAAGAATAACATTAATTTTTTTTGCTTATTTCCCGACATACAAAACAGTGAACCCACGTGAAAAAAACAAAAAAAATGCAGCAGCTACTTAGTACTTCATAAAGAAACAATGTCTTATAATTTTCTTAATTTTTCTGGTTTCTTTGTTCTTGACTTCATAAAAAGTGTTAAAGAAGAATCTTAAAAGACTCTTAAGACATTTTTAATAGACTTCTAAAACAACAGCACAGTATATAATATACTTATTCATAAAATATAAAACAAATGTGTGAACAGGGATGCATGAAAAAAGTGTTTTTTTTTTGTATAACAAAAGAACTGTTTATAATTTAAAGCTGCAGTTAAATTCAAAGTAAAATTTGAGTGTTTTAAAATTTAGTTTTTTCAATATTATCTTTTGTTTAAATATTTTTAAGGAGAGTAATATACTCAGGTAATTAATATATAGGAAGATGGCTAGGGCTATCAAATATGTCACTATGAAATAAGTCCCAAGGAAATAATGCCCAAATAAAAAATGAAATAAGGCCCAATAAAATAAAACCCAAAAAAAATGAAATAATGCCCAGAAGGAAATGTATGAAAAAACACCCAATATAAATGAAATAAAGCCCTATTAAGAAAGGCCAATGAAATCAAATTCAAGACGAAATACTGCCCAAAAATTATGACATAAAGCTTAACTCCACTTAAAATGAATTTAAGCCCTAAATAAATGAAATAAAGGCCAATTAAAAATTGCTTAATTTTATTAGTCCTAATTTCATTTTCTTATTTGGGCGTTATTTCCTCGGCCCTTATTTTATAGCGCCTAAAATATTAGTTGAATAAACTATATTTCAACTCGTGGTAATAAGTCTCTGTGAATTCAAATTGGAATGGCAATTCCAGTAAGATGATTTAGAAAGCTTTTGTTTTAAAATATTTTTGAGTCTTTGTTTTTGAATTCTCTAGATAATTTTCTTCAAAAATGGTTGTTGTCTTTGATAATGAAAAATAAAAATATTATTATCATGTTTTTAAGGGCCAATTTCACCAACTCTATTTAAATATCAATTTATATTTAAATGTCGATTTTAATTAATTTTTGTATGGAAAAACAACTTTTAAATATGAACTGATGTTTAAATAAGTTGGTAAAATTGGCTCTTAAGCACAATAAATTAAATATGACAATAAATTCACTGATCTACAAATTTGGAAAAAATTTACTGCAGAAATTGGGATATAACTTTTTTATTAATTTTTTATCGCATGCCAGCAATACTAGAAAATAGTTAATACTGACACTCGAATTTCAAAGTTGTTAATTTCACTGAAGCCACACATTTATTCTAAGTCTTCATAATAGTAGTATGTCAGGGAGATTGTGTGTTACTGATTCAATCTATTTTTGCTTTGTATATGGTGAATATTCGGTGAAAAAAGGATATGCAATATCAGAATCATTAAAATATGTATATTTACATTATTTTGGTTTTGCTGTAAAAAACTTGAACAAACTGTGCACACCAACAATATGTTGCAATAGTTGCAGAACTGTTTTATGCAAGTGGTCAAATGGCAAAAAGATCTTTTCCGATTTTTCAATTCCAGAACTTTGGAGAGAGTTAAGTAACCACCAAACCGATTTTAGTTTCTGTTTAACAAAAAATGCTGGATTCAATATGAAAAATTAAAAAATGTCCCATCGATTTCCAAACCAGTTCAACGTCCACCAAATGATCCATTACCACACATTTCCAGAGCAAAGGAACAAGTGGAGCCGTCTCACTAATATTTAATGAAAATTTAAGAAAACTATCAAGGATTTTGGAACAAAAGCATGCTGGAAGACTATTGCTGGACTTTAACACGTAAAACTGAACCAACAAAATGCAAACGACGTTTAAATAAAGCCATTCACGTTTGAAAATTCATTGATTTTTTTAATACACTAATATTTTTTTTTATATCTCCAAAAACCTGAAGTGATAGAGAAAAACCACTTGCAGATTCGAATTCAAACCTGCAAATTACCTTAGGAATGCAATTATTATTTAATTAATAAACATTATTTTTTAATTAAGAAATACCGAAGTAGCAACGGAATTTTTTTTTAATTTTAATTTTATCAATTTAAGACTTTATGACATTATGATCATTCATTCATAATTTTTTTTTTTATTTATTTTTTAATTTTTTATTTTAAACAAACACAACCCGCAAAGTGATTAGCTTGTCTGCAGAAAACACCCAGAGTCTATGGTGGGAATCGAACGCACGCACGCTCCTAATGAACTGCCTGTCATTCAATGACTTCGGATACGAATTATCCGAAACTAGATTTTTTAAAAAGCCTGAGAAAGTTAGCTAAAGTCACACACATTATTTTGTTAAATCATTATTGTATATAAATACAACCATGATCACCAGTGACTCATGCTTGAATCATGCGTGACTAATACGTGACTCATGCTTAACAAATCATCATATTTTTAGATATCATTAGAACTATAAAAGTGAGGCTTATTAAATTTGATGTAGATAATTCTTAAATCAAGCTGAATGTCTCAGCTAATTTCAAGTGGTTAGGAGGGAGGACAGGTACCCCCATGCTAAGTAATTTAAAATTAATTAATAAACAAGCTTTTTTATTTAAGAAATGCCGAAGCAGGAAGAAAATGCATACAAACGGTGCTTAATCAACACAACAAGCAAAAAGTTCTGATCAATTTTATTTACTGCTTGTCATTGAGTGGATTCGGATACGAATTATCGAAAACTATATTTTTTAAGAAGCCTGAGAAAGTTAGCTAAAGTCACACACGTTATTTTGATAAATCATTATTATATATAAATACAACCACGATCACGCGTGACTAATACATGACTCACATGTGACTAAAGCGTGACTCATATTTAATAAATCATCATATTTTTAGATATCTAGTGAAAGAACATAAAACAGTGACATAAAAACAACAGCATTAAAAGTGTTAGCAGAAGTCATTAAGCGCTTATTATTGGCAAACTTAACACTTGAGTCTAATGCTAATTCGTGCTTAGCTTCTCAGGTGCGCCAATGCGCAACATAAATTTTTCTTACATAACGCTTGTTAATTCAAGCTTTAAAATAAAATTAAAATCTATAACTCCATGTTCACTTCAACTGAGAAATTAAACTTATTTTAGTGCACTTCCAATATAAACATTAAGCACTTAAATAAATAATTTTGTGAACAAATTTAAATAAAACTTTGAATAAATACCAGAATTTGATTAGTTTTGTTTTAAATTAGTTGAGATAACATAGTTCTTAGCTTTTTCTTGCTTATTTTTCCAGTTTTCCAGCTGTTTATTTTATTTTTAGTAATATTTTTTTTTGAAAATTTCAAGAGTTTGCCTCTTACGTTTTGCACAATACAGCAAGTTATCAAAATTATTTACTCGAAATAACATTAAGTGATAGAATAGCCTTTAATTTGGATTATTTAAATTTCAGTGTTAATTGGTGTAGTCTACATAAAAATACACTAACTTTGAAAATATAAAAGCAGAAACAATAGGGTTCCTTTTCACCTTTGGTGTACGAAACCCTAAAAAAGAAAAACTGGAAGACTTTAGAATAATAAAGAAAAACAAACCTCTTTAGCGGTAACCTTTTTCAAGTAATAAGAGCTAAACATACAAATATACATAAATCATTCACATACGTACACAAATTCAAACATACACACTCATACTCGTACAAATCAACAATCCTCACGCCACATAAATCGCACAAACACTATTCAACGTCATTTGCAGGTGTTGAAATTGTCACAGTTGTTTAGCAAAGACGAAAAAATTATATATAAATAAAATAGTGTATGAAGTAGAAAAAAGCATAAGTGAATGTCTGTCTATTTGACTGCCAGTCTTCAAGACTGCTTTTGCCTATTTGCCTGCCGTGCCGGCACTCAAGTCAAGTTTGTAGTCATAAGGAAATGCTGTTGTTTCTTATTTCTCTATGTAGAATGTGTGTGTGTGTGTGCATAAGTGTTTATGATTTGCACATTTGCTGGTTTTTGTTGCTGTTGTTGTTATTGTTTTGTTTATGTGTTTCTTAAGCCCTGTTCATGATGTTGTTTTCCGTCTCTTGACAAAGATTATTATTCGCATATAAAACGTTAAAAGCTGTCAAGTGTATGTTGAAAACATTCAAGTCATTCATTCATACAACAACAACAAGTACAAATGTCTGTTCCGTTGTTTTTTTTTCTTCTTCGACTACTTTCTGTAGGCATGAGAGAGAGAGAGAGAGCGTGTAAGTGTGTGTATGTTGGTTTGATTTAAGCATGAGTGATTGTAAGAGGGTGTGAGTGAGTGAGCGAGTGAGTGACTGAGTTAATGTCACAGCTGGTTTGATCTCTCAACTGTTGTCGTTAATGTGAAGGACATTTAATGTTGGCGACAAGTACGTTAACATTGCAGAAGACGACGACGGTAAGCAAAATTGAAAGGTATTAAAATGTTAAGTTTTTTTTTGCTTCACAGATTTTCTGCCTTATTTACTTTTTAGTCAAAATATAATTTATTTGTTTATGTATAATTCAATTATAATTTTGAATTTGAGTTGTTTCTCAAGTCAAGTTAAGCATATATTAAAAAATTTAGTTTATTTTTTATTAAGGTACCTTAACACTTGTGCAAATATTTGAACAACAAAGCGTAAAAACTAAGTACTAAAGAAAAATCTTTTGATTCAAACAAATGTTTATTATCTTAAACAGTTTCACAGATAACTAATATATAATCCCACACTCAAAAAAAGACATGTTCTATTATTAAGAATTTTTTTTTCCTAAATTCAAGTAAAAAAAATTTCTAAGTATAAGTAATTTTTTCTAAGTTTAGGTAAATTTTTACAAAAATCTAGTAAAAATTACTTAATATGAGTGTAAAAAATAAAAAGTTCATATCCTCAAAAATAGTTCATATAAATACACAATAAATTTCTCAACTTTCAGGAAATGTTTACTGACTTAAAAGAAATATTTACTAAAATTAAGAAAATGATTATAAACTGAAGGAAATTTTATATTAAGAACTAGTCAATTTCGTCTTAAATCTAAAAATAAACTTTAGGAAATAAATTACTCCTGACTAGTTCATGAATTTTGACTTACTTAAAAGATGTAAAAAGGTATGCTAAATTTTAGGAAAATATTTACCAGTTTTAAGTATTTTTTCTTTGAATTATGCAATTTATTATTAATTTGCATTTAGAAAAAAATCTAAGTAAATTTTTTATATTTTCGAAGAATATTTGAACTTGAAATTTATTTTTTTGTAAATAAAATAAAATTGCCTTGTTACGCAATTGGTTAGAGTGATGGTTATCAATCAGAAGGTTGCCGGTTCAATACGTGTCTCCTCTCAAGGAATTTATATGTATGTATGGCTAATTTTAATTAATAATATAATGGTGTCTATTCTGAAATACGCGTCGACTTGGTGAAACTTACATGGAAAACAAAAACAAAACTGTGTAAATGTAAAAAATTTGCTTTTGTATCTCATACAAAATTAACCGTTTTTAAAAGAAAGAGAAACGCGTTGAAATTCTCACGTTTATTTTATTTATGAAATGCATGGCAAACAAAAACAATTTTTGAAAATTTGTTTTTATTTGAATGTAAAGTTTCACTTCTTTGACGCGTTTTCCAGAATAGCCCCCAATATGAAGATATAACAAATAACATATCATTTCGAATAGAATTTAATTAAAAATAAAAATAAGTACCAGAATGAAAGACAAAAAAAAATTGGAAAATTTACTAAATTTGAGATTAAAGATGAAAAAATTTTTTTTCAAGGCTCCGAATGTTATGGGACAATTTTACATAATTTTAGGAAAACTTCACTTAAATATGAAAATACAATTACTATAAACTAGTTCATTAATGAACTAGAAATTTAGTAAATATTTTACTGGTTTCGAGTAAAAACAGCTTTGGCGCCATACGACAACTTTTTTTATTCAAATTTAGAAAATTTTCCTAACTTTTAGTTAATTTTTTTTAGTGCAAGTTTAGTTTGCTGTAAAAAAATCACAAAAATCGCAAACACAATTGCTCATTTATAGAATATTAAATGCAACAGGGGATAATGTTGTCAACCATCAATTAAGTGACACAAATTTAATACACTGTCTCACATAAGCATATCATCATAATTAAAACTGCTAATTAATGCTAAATATGTAAATGATCAAAAAATAATAACAAATAATATATATTTAACATGTGGATTATCATTAATATAATAATTTAAATATTTTTTTTTATTTAAGTTTGATGAGATCTTAGTAAATTATTTGGTTGCAGGTTTATACAATTATTACATTGTTTGTAATTTTTTAGCCATGGAAATGTAACCATATACTGATACCACTACCTGATAAAAGACCAGAAAAAAAACAAGATCCGTGTCCCCAGTTTTGCCTCAATTCATGCACTTTTTTATGGGTCCCAAGGATTTGCGGCCTCAGTGTCATTTTTGTATTTTTTCAGGCTCATATCCTGCAAACCTCTTGGAACTTTGATTTACTTTCTGAGACCGACCCCCACTAAAACTTTAAATTTTCCACACAACAGTCTCTAAATATTCTAGGAGCTGCGGAAAACCGATATCACCTACAGACAGACAGACATGTCTGTCTGTCTCATGACATATGTCTTCCCTATTCATAAGAGACCAGAATAAATATACTTTATGGGACGCATATTAATATTGTGAAAATTACACATGCCTTTTTGGTGAAAGGTTTAAAAAAAGTGTAAAATTTAAAAAAAATTTTATTAAATCATTCATTACATAGGCTAAAATATAATTATACAAACATTGTAAAGTTAAATATAACATGTTGCTTTAAATTAGAAATAATATTACCAAATCCTGCCTCAGCTGACCCTGGTTTTAAATAACAAATTTATTCTAGTAGTAACACGATTTTATGAACTTTAAACAGTTTACAATAATGTGTAAAATAAAGTTAAATAAATTAATGTGTCTTTTTTATTTTATTTTTTTCTCTGTAAAACTACAACTTTTTCATGTTTTCTGTTTTTAAATTTAGTTAAACTTTACAAATTAAATTTTCACATGAAAATTATTTTTGAATTTTCAACACCAAACAAAAACCAACAAATTCATTTTAAAACTGTGGCCACCAGTAGTAGAAGGTATGGGGGGTGAATAATTTTCCTTGCTCAGGAGCAAACAGAAACATGCGAAAACTTGCATGGAATAAATAGAATAAACTATTTGGTTTGAAATAACTTTTTTGGCCTTTTGGCGCTTAACTCGTTTTAGTTTTTCGTTCGTTTTCATTATACTTTTTTTATATCATTTTTGCCATAAAATTAATTTGTTTGTTAGGCGACCTTCTAACCACACAAATTGCTTTGTTTTTTTTTTTTTGCAGCTCTGGTTGTTTCATTTTAGAAAATTATCACCCGACAACAAAAATTTTGTAGCTGCAATAGAACAAAAAAGCTTATGAGAACAAAATTTTTAATGAAATTTAATTTAAAGTTTATGAACAACAACAAAAAAAAAAGAAAATTATGCATTTGTTTGTTTGCACAGTTTTTAAAATTTTTCTTCAAACAAAATTAAATTAATTATATGCAAAAAAAGTGTTTAACAATTATAGATAATTTTCTAAACAACATTTTTTGATAACAAATTGATGTTTGTAATATAAATTTGTTTTCAATAACTCAGAGCAACAATTAAAACAATTTATTGAAACGAATGCATTTGTAATCGAAATTTATTCTATTTGAAATATTTATTTACTGCAAAAGAAATGGAAAATGCAAAAAAAATCGTGGTCTACCTTTTTATTTATTTTTATATCCATAACCAAAATTGTTCACTTTGATCCATTTAGTGTTCCTCAATCGAGTCAAAATCTATGACTGACTCCCACTAAATTTTGGAGGGCTGAACCACCTAACCCAGTGACACACCCTCTGGAACCACGCTTGGGGGGTTCCCTATACAAACATTTTAAAAAAATCACAAATGTTTGTATGGTGAACCCCCAGGGGTGGTTGCAGGGGGTGTGCGACTGACATAGGTGGGTCGGCCTATGTCAAGGAAAGACGAATAAGCCATGTATCTCTGTGTGTAGGTAATATCGGTTTTCCGCAGCTCCTAGAAAACTTAGAGACTGCTGTGTCAGAAAACGTCCGAAATAGATTGGTATTGAAAATCAGCAGAATCAAAAAGGCGATTCCAGAGCTGGTAAATTTTAAGTTTTATTGCCGTATAAAACTATCAACCTAAAAAATGTTTTTTATTTATTTTTTGTTTTTTAAATAAACCTGTTTTATATTTCAGTAAGAATTAAAATAGTATTAAAATCAAAAAAAAAAAAAAAAAAAACTAAGAGAGATGATTCCAAGGTTGAAAAACTTTTTTGGAATATAAACTAAACTAAAACTAATGTTTTCTTTTTCTCTATAAATTAAATATATTTAAATTTTTAAAAGAAATAAATTGGTATAAGAAATAAAAAAAATGTGAAATATTGATTCCAGGGTTGGAAAATTTTCACTTTTTGTGGCATATAGAAGTAACTTGGTCTAGATAATTAATTTTTTCTTATTCTTTATAAATTAAATATATTTTATATTTTAGAGAGAAATACTTTGGTAAAAAAAAATTATAAAATTTAAAACACAGCTCCAGAGCTGGAAAATTAATTTTTCTGGTATACAAAAATAAAAATTCTTTTCTTTACATTCTTAGATTTTTTAGAAAAAAAATGCGTATTAAAAATCTGAAAAAACAAATATGTATATGGTTTCAGGTCTGGAAAAGTAAAATTTTATTTTGGAAAATATATATACACACATATACCATGGTCGCGACCGGTAGTATTCTGTTTAATCGATTTTCCCGATTAATGTGTTCACAGCTTTTATTGGTTTTTTCATATTTTTTATTCATATTTATAAGATGTTCACATACATATAAACCGCATATAATAAATGAAAAAGTCAGTGGATTTTATGCTTGTGTTTAATCAAAAAATTCATATGTACTAAAAGGGAATATAATATTTTGTCTGAAAACGATTGCCTACTTGCAACCCCGGATAATAGAGATATAGATCACGGTTGATCGATGCAAAACAAAATTAAATGAATGGATAAAAAGAAATCTATTACAATATATTTTTTCCGGACAATTAACGTTGCCGGTAAATCGGATAATTGAGGTCTTACGGTATATAAATATTCCTATTTCTATGTGTTTACATTCAAAATGTCAAATATAGAAAACACATGTTTATATGAGGATGATTATTTTGAAGGCAATAAGGCAACAAGGTAACAGGCTACAGGCTGTTGTTTGTGCTACATTTGTCGTTGTAGTCAATTTAAACTAATTTCTATTTTTTATGGCTACAAACCAAAAACAGTGTTGACAATATAGCAAAATATGTAAGACAAATTATTGCCAAGAAAAGTTTTTTATTGCAGAATAAAAAAATAGTTACAAAATTTTAATGTTAATTATAAAGGTAATTTTATTTTTGCAAATCGAAAAACGACAATTCGAGAAAAATTGCAAAATTTTAAAAAGTCATAATATTGATTCAGAATCGATAAAACTGTAAGGAAAATCTTCTAAACTGTTAAAAAGCTAAAAGACAAGCAAAAAGCCGCCTTTATCGCGAACTTTGCCAAAAATCGCGAGAATTTGCAAAATTCTAAATAAGCCATAATAATGTTGATTACAAATCGCTTAAACTTTAAAGAATGCAAAAAATTTGGGAAAAATCGTGCAAAAAAAATAAAGTTTGCAAAAACATATTAACATCGGGATGATAACAAAGTCTAATATTGCATAAAAATCGAGAAAACTGTTTGGAGGATGAAAACATGCAAAAAATTCGCATTTATTGCGAACTTTGCAAAAAATCGCTAGAAGTTGCACAATTTTGAGCAAGCAATACATACTATTGATCAAAAATGACCAAAGAAAAAAGTTCGCTAAAAATCGCGAAAACGGCAGAAATTCGCAAAAAGTTATTAACAGCGGGATGATAATTAAGTCTAAGATTGTTTAAAATCGGCCAAGCTCTTAGGAATTTCGCAAAAATTCGCGAAAATTTGTAAAATCGGAAGCAAGCGCTAAAATTTATTACAAATCGCAAAAGCCATTGAAAATAAAAAAAGTTTGGAAAAAACGCGAATTACGCGAAAAAATTGCAAGTCAACAAAAAATTGCTAAATGTATAGAAGAAATTGCAATACCTATAAATAGTAAAATTCGCAAAAAATAATAAAAATAATAAAGAAATAAACTGATTTGTGTTTATATCTTTGAATAAATTATTTTATTTTTATAAATGTGAAATATTTGAAAGCGGCACCACTGAAATATATATTTATGGTGCTGCTGCCTTCTTCAAAATGATTAAGTAGCTGGCTACCAGGCAACATTTGTTGCCAGCGGCACTTGTAGTCGTGTAGCCATGTAGCCTGCTGTGGCCTTTGTGTTTAATGCTTGACGTTGAGTAAGGGAATTTGTATAAAACTTGTTTTTGGCTCTTTGAAAAGTCACCCAAAATCAAATCGCCCAAAAATAAAAATAATTAAAATAAAATAATTTTTTGGGTGACTTTTGGTTTTGAAATTTTTATCGATGTTTTTATATGACAAATGTGGTGCTCTCGAGTTTGATTTCATTGGGGTTTTTTAATTGGACTCTAGTTTATTATTGGGAGTATTTCATAAATTTTCCCTTGGGACTTTATTAATTTCTTTTGGATTTTGTTTCATTGGGCGTTATTTCACAGCGCCGAAAAATGTTTTCATTTAAAACCAAATCTTCCAAAAATAAAAATGGAAAATTGAACAAAATTTTTTAACATTTAAAAATTAAAGGGGAAAAAATACACCTAACAAATTTGGCAATACTATATATATTGTAGAAAAAAATTTAAAGCTTTTCCAATATGTTTCAACTCCACCATTATTTATTTGGCTTCTATAGCAGTAAAAGTGGTAAGCGAAGCCGAGATTTGACATGCCATAGAGTTTTAAATTTATGCGCCCGGCTCAAGGCCATCCTTTTTGTTATATCTATGATAATTATTTAAATTATCCTTCGATAGCCATACTTTAATTCTTGGCCAATGTAGAATATTTCTATTTATTCATACTTTTATTTCAATTTAGTAAGAAACGAATACTATTTATGTTTTCCTGTAATTTTTTTTAAACATAAAAATCAAATTATTAGAGGTATTCATTTTAGGGTTTTCTCGTTGGAAATATGTAATTTTTTTTACAACAAACACAGAAAAAAAAATTCAAAACTTTTTAAAATTTTTTTTTCCTGTGTTTGTTGTAAAAAATTACATTTTTCTCTTTTTCCAACGAGAAAAAGCTGAAATGAATACCTTTATTATAATTTAAAATTTTTTATTTTGCTTTTTAATTTTGGGTGATTTTAAATTTTTTTGGGTGACTTTTCATTTTGAAATTTTGGACGATTTTTAATGGAGCCCTTTTTCTTCGAGTTTTGTGATATGCCCTCTTTTCACTCAGTACGACTCAAGATTTTTTTAATAAACTATTTTCAATAGACGTACTTTGACGTTCTCCTCATAGCTCGTTATACACATTCCCTACTGTATGTAAAGCTACGGTCACACTTGTCAAACATTTGCCGAAGAAAACGTAAAGACTAAATGCTAATGAAAATCTTTCAATTCAGAGAAAAGTCTGCCAATTTAAAGAGTAGCGAATAATGTTGGATTCTATGACATTTTCTATTAGTTGTGCTTGAAACTGTTGAATTTGATAAGCAAGTGTCTAGATCAAAACTTTTTTCGTTAGTGTTTGTTGGTTAGGTTTTTTTTTGGCAAACGTTTGACAAGTGTGACCGTACCTTAAGTGTTTGTTTTGTTTTTGTAATCATAGTGTTTTTTTCTTTTAAAAATCACAAGTCAAAAAGTTATGATCTAGTTTTTTGCACTTAGAAATTTCTCCTTTTTAACAAAAATTATTTGTTCAAAGTTTCCATTTCAGTTAATCCATTTAGAGTTCTTTCTTCGTCTTATGATTTTTGTTGTTGTTGTAAATTTGGTCAAAACAATCATAAAATCCTTTTGCTTCTTACAATAAGCCTTAAAACCGTAAAATGGAGGGAGGAAAAATGTAAAATATTTTTCCTTGTTGTGGTCTGTTGTAAAAAGTTTTCTACTTTGGCCAAAAGCAATGTGGTTTATTGTGTTGCAAAGGTGTTTGACCAGAATATTTTCAAGTAGTTTTGTTTAAGTAAAAGCTTTTATGGATTATATTTCAAACAAATAATCCCACACAGAAATATATATGAACTTAACTCTTAGAAGTTATGAAAGGACTTGCAGTGAAAGAGAGTTTCTCTATACAAACTCCTTTACACAATTTTATTTCAAAAGATTGTGGTTGGCAAGTGAATGAAAAGAGTTTGCCCTAAAATATTAAGTTGTTTTTTAATGAAATTATTTCATTAGTTACAGTGTTACAGATATTATGCGATATAATAAAATCGATCATTTAAAAATCAGCTCTCTAATATATTTAATCATGAAATTACAATTTTCCCCCTTAAACTGGTATTTAAAAATTCTAGAAATAAAAAGTTCTATTAGTATACATTATGCTTTTTTTTTGCTTTTTGTTGCTGCTGGTAAATTAAGTGCAACATGAAACACTTGAAAATGCAACATAACACCATTTAAACTTTTTCTTTACAACTTCTATTAGCAACAGTTTTGTTGCTGCTGTTACTTCATTTAACTGGTGAAACTCATTGAAAATCACTAGAAAAAATAATTGAAAAATAAAATATAAAAAAAAACTTAAAAAACATTTTTGTTCTTTGCTTTTTTATACGTTTTAGCCAATTCATGAAGCAGAGTAGAAATTATTTGTTGGTAGTGAAACGTGAAATGTGTAACAAAGTTTTAAGGGAGTCTTGGTAAGATTTTGTGTGGAAAGTGTATAAAGGATGCTGCTTGGAAGTTTTTCTTTTCACTCTGCTCTCCTGCTTGGGGCAGCATAATTAAAAGTTGTGGTGCCAGGTCTTGAAAGCGAGCGCCAAAAACACTTGTGGAGCAAATAATAATTAATTTTAATTGAATTACTTGGCAGCGATTATACAAAGTTTTATTATTTTTTTTAATACATATTTGGATATTTTTTTAACAGTTCATTTGTGAAATTTTTTAATTATTACAATTGCTAGCTTAAGATGAATGATTGGGACGTATTGGTTGAGAAAAATGTGGTTTTCAACAAACAGTGGGACCAAAGGCCTCTTTTTCACGAATCAATTCATATCTGCATAAGTATAATAGTGCGGGTCTTTAAACTTTATATGGGAAGGTCCTAGAACAAATTGCATGTTCAAACAAAATGCAGGTATGGGATGAGAAGACGGGGATCTCCTTTCCAAAGAAATCATTATTTTTTGTGGGTGAGGCTCACTAATTTTGATGTGGATTTTTTTTTGTAAAGAGATGTAACAATCTATTTGTAGGTTTTACATTCTTTAGGAAAGGGATACTGAAAGAGAAGACAGGCGGTGAAGATAGAGAGCCAGAAAAGCTTCATTATTTTTACAAATTTGCTTTTTGCATGCTTTTAATAATTTAGTATTGCAGCGCCTTTGGTGTTAAATGGGAGGCATTAAATTTTTTTGAAGCTGTGGTTAGTAACAATTTTATTTGTTTTTTTTACTTTGCCGATGATTCCACTACAAAGAAGGGCACTCCGATATTACATTAGGATTAGTATCTTCTGAAGTCGGTATAGTTTAGTGACCAGTGTCTACGCCTTCATCACTTGAACTTCCCTACACCAATTGATACCGACTAAGAAACACTAATGTACATCAGAAAATGAGTGCGGTTGATATTTAATGACTGTTGGATACAGGGATTAAAGCCAGGACCTTCAGTTTTGTACTCAAAGTTTTAACAATTTTAGCCAGAATGTTCCAGCAAAATTTCAAGTATATATGTAAGTGAGGGGACACGGGTACCCTCATACAAAATAATTTGTAATTAATTAATAAAATGCTTTTTTATTTAAGAAATTCCAAGGAGGAATAAAATGCATATAAACGGTACTTAACCAGCAAACCAAGCAAACAATTATACTCTTTTTTATTCATGCACGCTCCTTATGAATTTTGCACACCACGGAATGAATTGGGATACACGTTGTCCAAAAATTGATATAATAAGAAGCCTAAGAAAGTTATCTTAGGACACACCCCTGTCATTATTATATATAAATGTAAACACTATCACGCGTGACTAAAAAGTGAGTCACAAGTGACTCACAAGTGGATTACAAGCGACACACAAGTGACTCACAAGTGAATCAGAAGTGACTCACAAGTGACTCACAAGTTACACACAAGTGACTCACAAGTGACTCACAAGTGAATCACAAATGACTCACAAGTGAATCACAAGTGACTCACAAGTGACTCACAAGTGAATCACAAGTGACTCACAAGTGACTCACAAGTGACTCACAAGTGACTCACAAGTAACTCACAAGTGACTCACAAGCAACTCACAAGAGACTCACAAGTGACTCACAAGTGACTCACACGTGACTTGCGCGTAGCAAATCATGAAATTTTTCATCTCCAGTGAAAGTACAATAAGCAATGACAAAAACAAAAGCATCAAAAGTGTAAAAGTGCGGACCACCCACTTGCAATATAATTGTGCAATTTTCCGTATTGTGCAATAATATTGCCAATACGTATGTCATATTCGGAGATTGCACAATATATTGGAAAATTTCAAAAGACTTTTGATTTTTATTGCACAATCAAGACAATTGTGTAATGTGGTGGCAACATTGTTCAATGTTGTTTACTATTTCACTGTCAGGAAAATTGGTCAATATTTTCTTTGGAAATATTGTACCATTTATTGTATAGTATAGGTCAAAGCGACAATAATATATACAACGACATATGCAATAATATTGTATAATGGATGGGCCACTTTAGTAGAAGTCGTTAAGCGCTTATTATTGTTAAACTCAACGCGTGAGTCTATTAATAACTCGTAAGAGCCCGTTTAAATGAAGATTGACTTAGCTACGTCAACGCTTACGTTCTCTTTTAAGGCTCAGTTAGCTGACTGTAATGTAAAGTAACTGCAACGTAGGAAACAGCTGACCGACATTTTTATATGAAAACTAGGTTACGTTACATTACATCTCTATAACCATTTTCATTATTTTTCACATAATAATATCGATCAGCTGTTCCCTACTGTTGCAGTTACTTTACATTACAGTCGGCTAATTGAGCCTTTACAGTCCCTTCTTAAATCCATGCACGTTTACATGAAGACTTTTTGTAGCAATAGTCAGGGGACTTTTTGGTATTAGTTTGATCACTGCTTTTTATTTATTCATTCGTAGCAGTGTTGCCACAAAGATACTAATTGTTAGTTTGGAAAATGTAGAATTAATATGTTGATATATTTTTATTTTTTTAATTTACTACCAAAATACAACAATTTGTTTTCTCTTCCTACTTTAGTTGTTTATAATTTTTATATTACAACTATTAATTTCATGGTATAAAAAAATTGGTATAACTGGCAACAATGCTTATACATAGCATAACAAAAATACCAGAGAAGGAAATATGTGAGAGGGAAGAGTTAAGATTGTCGTTTCAATTCTTATAATGTGCGACTTTTGCAGGCCATGTGTCGCCTCTATGTCAGCCTTCATCTAAACGAACTCTAAGTAGATTCATAGGCGCAACGATGTGAAACACAAGGTCTTATTATGAGGTGCATTTGATTTTCGATCTTCGCTGGGTATCGTCGAAAATCGAAAATTAAGTGTTAAATTCATATTATGAGCATCAAAAATTTCGCTGAGCAACGAATTTTTTATCGAACAGAATTTAACTTTAGATGAAGTATTTTAATATGAGAACTTTTTTTTAAATATCTAAGTGTTAAACAAAGTTTGTTTTTAAGTACACAAACACAAATTGTAGGCTATATTTTGTTGAGTTGATTCACAATAACAATGATCTTTGCCAAATACTCGTCATAATTTTAAATGAAAACTCGTTCGATCAGCACTTTCGACTACAGTCTAAGATCGAAAGTTGCTCAAAATAAGGACAATAGTTTTTTTTTGAAAAAGGCTCATTTGTTTAAGCTTTAAAATAAAATTAAAAATTAAAATTTGATAGCAAATATTTTGTGGAATATTTAAAATATTATAGTCCTTTTTAAAGTTATTTTTCTGTTGCTTTTTATAAAAGGGACAACAAAGATGTTTAACAAAAATGTTCGAAGTAAGAGTTTTTTATAAAAAAAATTTCAATTTATTTGTAAACATTTTATTGTTTTCTTTTCCAGTTCATAGTAATAACGAGCAAAACGATGGGGGAAGGTGGTACTCGCTCCTACTTCAGTTAAAAGCAACTTTGAGTCGCGTACGAAACATTCTGTATTGGCACTACGTACAATGTATATAATACTATAAGAACTTTTGCTTATATAATCAAATATCTTACCTTATGTACATTAAAAAAAATTAAGTATCCGGTATTATTTTTTTGGGGTTTTTGGCGATTTTTCTATTTTTGAAGGTTTTTATTATTTTTTTGCGGTTATTTCGCTTTTATGGTTTTATTTTTTTTTTTGGCGTTTTTTTAGTTTTGGAGTTTTTTTTAAATTTGGCTATTTTTTCGGTTTTTTTTGGCGATTTGTCTTAGATTTAACGATTTTTTACGGTTTGGCGTTTTTTCGTTTTGGTGATTATTTCGGTTTATGACGATTTTTCTAGTTTTGAAGGGTTTTCTTATTTTTGGCGCTTTTTTCGCTTTTGGGATATTTTTCCTTATTTTTTTACTTTAGATTTAACGATTTTTAACGAGTTTTGGCGTTTTTTTCGTTTTGGCGATTTTTTAGGGTTTTGGCGATTTTTTTTGCTCAGAGATTTTTTAATTTTGGGCATTTTTGGTTTTAGCGTTTTTGAAATCTTTAGAGTTTGCTTTTAACATAGTAAAATTTGCATTAACACATGCACTTCCTTTTACAATTTCAATTATCTATATATAGTTGTATATGTATATAACATGGGATTTTAAAATTTTTCGTTGCTCGTTCGTTGCCCTTTAATTTTTAAGTGTCATGTTGTTGTAGCGGTTAAGGATCTACATATTTTGTCAAACGGTCAGACAGTAAGACGGATAGGAAGACAGCGTAGCGAAACTAATAGGGTTCCTTTTCACCTTTGGTGTACGGAACCCTAAAAATTAGGGCTCACTGTATACAGTTTGCGTAGATTGCATAAGTAGGAAGAAATTGTAACCAAATAGGATTGCATTAGAAAAATTTCAAATTTTGTGGATCGCAGTTCTAGGGTTTTACATTAATAGGCATTTTTTGTTAAAGTTTTTTTGTTAAAATTAATTTTTTTTCTTATTTATCATAATTAACCAACAAGCAGTAAAAATAAATCCCAATGTACTTTATTTCTAAATGAAAATCATCATTGTTCTTATCAAAGCAATTTGAGAAAAGCTTGGTTTTGTTTTATTGTCTTACATTTATTTGATGATGCAAAATAAAACCCATTATGCCACAAATAGACTCGTAGTCATAAGCCAACATTGATCTACCACTAAATATGTTTTTTTCTTTGTTTAAGAGTATTAACAAAAAGGAACTCTACAAATAAAATAAACGCTTAAACACACACACATACACACACAGACATATTTCATACACTCAAATAATCACACATTTTGAGATAGTCAAGTGTATTACCCTTGTGGCAATCACTTTGTCATCTTAAGCTGTTAATTCAATTCCACAAAAAACATCTAAGGAATGGGGAAGTACTTAAGCTGATGTGGTTTTTTCTGGTTGCTAATGCTGCTGGTGGCAAAGCTTATATACATACATATAATCTATATATATATACAATCCTCTAGCTAAAAATAAAAAATAAATAAAAACATTTAATTTTGATTTGATGAAATTTTTTTTACTAATGGTATTAATTTTTATTCTAAATCGTTTTTGTATTTCGAAGAGAAGGTTTATGAGATATTTGTGCAGAGCTGTTTTTCCTATTTTTAAAGATTAATACATGATTACGTTTTATGTTGATTGCATAGTTTTTAAGAATAAGATTTGGTGATAAGCTAAAATGAGCACCAATTTGAGTAAATTTTTGTTAAGGACATAATTATTCAACTCATAAGCCTTGCTGTATTGCTTAAAGTTGTATTTGATGTTTTAAAAAATAAAATTTCCATTAAAATACCTCTAAGCTCAAACAAATTATTTATAATATATTTTTGTGTTTTTTTATAAGATTTTTTGTGATATGTTGTTTTTAACTATAACTTGAAACGATACAACATGGGTTGTAAAAATTGATATAGTGCCAATAAAGGGATACTTCGTGAAAGCTTCTGATCGTCAGAAATTATTGGAAATGCGCACATAATGTGGAATAGTCCTTAAAACTTCTGATTGGATTAGTACTATGTATATAAATAGTTGGGTTTCGGCTTTTGTTTATAAATCTGTCTGATAAGTAAAAGGAATGCATTTTTTTCTATATATGATAAATTTGAAATTGAGAAATGACACTGCGTGCCATGCAGTTATTTTCGTTGAACTCCTTGAATCTCGCGTGGGGATGATGTGAACTGTCCACCACCATCTATGACATCGACTGAGGTCAGCCTGATGTATGAGCCAGATGCAAAAGACCAATTACAAGATCTTTTAAGACATGAGAGACTTTTCAAATGCTTTACTGCATTGAAAACTATTAAAACCAATGCTAAACAACATTTTAAAGTGAACATTCTCAATAGAGTGAACAGGCCTTGCGCAAATTAGCTTAGCAAATTAGACTAGGGTGCTGATGAAGTGCGTGGCTGCACAGAAAAGTATCGGTATTTCCCCCTGCTTAAAGTCTAAGTTTAATTTTTTTTCTCTTCTTTAGAAACTCACATTAATTAATAAAAATATTTCATTCAATAAGAATTGAAATCCTTTATTTTTCTGCATACACATACAAACGCATAAATGCATTGACATTTTTTGTGTGCACTTGCTTTAAAAAATCGCCCTTAAACATAAAAAAGCTTAACATCTACATCTCACATACTCACACACACTCAAACGTACAATATCAAAATAACAAGCAAACATGGATCACTACTACTACTTCTTTTAAGTTCTTATTACAAACAAGAAGTCTTCGCGACATCGCGAACGAACATCAATACATCCACCGTGTTTCGCTTATTAAACGACAAAATTTATTATTGGTTTAGTATAATACATGTCACGAGAATACATTTAAAAAACAAGACCTAGTTACATTTCAAGACTATTTACGCAGGCCTCTAATGCACAACACATACTATATTTAAATCACACAAATACCTATAAATATGATTCATCGATATTTAAAATAGTATATTTGGGGTACTATAATAAATGTTTATACAGTAGTTGAAATTTATTTGCTGGTGATCAAGCATATAGACGTGCTTACGTATTTCACTGGTGCTTCCATCAAATCATCAGTATTCTTCAACCATAAATTCCGAAAAGCATTATGACTTGCGAATTATCTTTTTTAGACTTCTAATGTCATTTGGAAGATAAGCTTCATTTAGATTATACGTTGCTATATTTTATTTTAAATGTATTATTTATATTGAGTAGAATGATGTTTGATTAAAAAAAAATAAAGGTTAACAGAAGAACTGTAAAAGAAAAAAATTTCAAATAATCGACTTGAAAGCTTATGTTGAAGCAAAACAGTAAAATATGACTGAAGTTTTTTTACTTATTGCCATTGATATATAAAAGGTATTGTTTTTAATTTTTCTAATGCTTTCTTATTATCTAATCCCTCATTAAGAAACCACATCTACCTGCGCAAATTTTTTGTACCTAGTATTATTTGACAGTCAGTCGGTATCCCAATTTTTTTTTGGTTTCACACGTACTAAAAAGGAAAATGTTTAATGCTTTCAAATCGATTGATTTCATTTGAAACTTATTTAATATTTTTTTTATTATTTTATGACATGTCTTTTTCGAATGTTGTAACAACATGTTGCCTTTGGAAAAATTTTTCTTTTATCCTGAAATGCTCAAACATGCACATACATTCATACTTATTTGCTGTGACATAAGCCATTATATGAGCTTGTGAGTTTATTATTCCTTCCCAACCATTAACAAACAATTTACCGAGATTTTTATGAAGTGTTGCCTGTCACAGACATTTTATTAGAGCTATTAATTTAAGTGGCATTGACGTTGGACACTTTCACACACACACATAGCAACAGAAAAAGAAAAACCTTTCTATATGTTTTTTATTTTCCTGCATGTGTTAGTAAACAAGGGATACTGTGAACATACAAAAAAAATATTATTTTATCTATCACACAATAAGTTGTGATACATACAAAGAAACATAAATGTATACCTACAGATATGTAGCAAAGTATAAAGGTTGACAGATATGAAAGAGAACGTGTTGGTAAGAATGACAGTTAAAAAAAATATATATTTAATATTGTACAAAAAATAAAAGGAAAGTGTAATGTGCACCAGTAGCAGAGTATGGGAATATTGAGCTTATCCAAAGTTAAATTGTTTAGAATGATGTTATAAGCTTATAGTTATGAGCTTATAACTGGACAATATACATCATTTTCAGGATTATGTGAACAAAAGGAAACATACACACACATACTTTAGTTTTGAAGATTAAGTTGCTTACAAGTGAGCATATTCTCAATGACCATACTGTTTTGGTTTACACATATATATATATTGTATAAATATGTATGTGTAGGTGTGTGTTTAAGTAAGTAGAGTAACACATGTTGGAACAATGCATGACTGAGTCAAACACTAAACATTTGTTCATCATATCCTTATGTATGTATACTTTTATGGGCATTTTAAAGAATTATTTTTTTTATTACACTCTTTTGTTTGTTGTTAAATAATAAAGATATAAAGTCAAGTAGAACAAATAAGTTTATGATCAGACAGTACACGAAATATGTTATGTAAACAGTTATTTAGTTAATGGTATAATCAGAATATGAATATTAAATATGTTTTATGGAACTCATATAATTGCTACAATATGGATAATTCACTCTCAAAAAATTAAGACAAATATTAATGTGATACGAAAACAAAATTAAAAAAATATTTATATACTAGCAGCCTTCATTATAAAAATTTTAAAGGGTTTATAGAGGCTTAATAAAAAAATTTTGTATGAAACTTTCTTTTGAAACCCCTTTATAAAGCCTTAGTAGTTTTTATAAATAAGGTATTAGAAATATACAGTGCAAATCATTTACATAATTATTTTAGTTCAACTTCTTTGAACGAATAAGTCTTTTAAGCCAGATAATGGGATATTACATACAAATAAATTCTGTGAAGTGTGACTTTGACCCGCGCACGAAGGGTTCCGTACAGACACGAGATATGTAATTCAATACAAACTTTAGCCAATATAAACTATAGTTTTGGCATTTTTTTCGTTTTTGGGTTTTTATCGGTCTTAAGCGTTTTTTAGTTTTGGGGATTTTTAAATTTATTGGCACTTTCTGAGTTTCGGCACTTTTTTCCTCGTTTTGGCGATTTTTTTTGGTTCTTGATTTTTTTTTTTAATTTTGGCGATTTTTTTTATTTGGCGATTTTTTTATTTTGGCTATTTTTCTAATTTTGGCGCTTTTGTTCATATAGGTAATTTTTTTCGTTTTGGCGATTTTTTCGGTTTTTCTTTCATTTTGGCAATTATTTAGTGTTAGCACTTTTTTTCTCGTTTTGAGGATTTTTTTTCGGTTTTTGGCGTTATTTTAATTTTGGCGATTTTTTTCGTTTTGGCGATTTTTTTTTAAATGTTGGCGATTTTATTTAATTTTGGTGATTTTTTTTTCACATAAACAATTATTTTGGTTTTGGAGCATTTTTCGCGTTTTGGCGATTTTTTTTGGTTTTTTGCGTTTTTTTCATTTTGGCGATTTTTTTTATTTGGGCGATTTTTTCGAATTTGGCGATTTATTTTAGTGCTGGAATTTTTTATTTATTTTGTCGATTTTTTTCGTTATGGCGATTTTTTTTTAAATTTTGGCGATGTTTTTAGGTTTTTGCGACTTTTTTCGGTTTGGCGATTTTATAATTTTCGGATTTTTTAGTTTTAACGTTTTTGCCAATTTCAAGAGTTTACCTCTTATGGGTTCCAAGATATAGCAATTTGTCAAAGTTACATAATCAAAATTGCATTAACTGATGGACCACCCTTTAATTTTATTTTTTTATTATTTTAATGTTAATTGTTGCAGTCTATATAAAAATAATCTAATTTTACAAATTTCAAGTGTCAATATACATATGTACATACAATTGTATGTATATTATATGGGATTTTAACATTTTTCGTTGCTCGTTTTGGAACACGCTTTAATTTTTAATTCTAATGTATTTGTTGTTGTAGCGGCCATGGTTCTATATACTCTGTTCCTGAGAAAATACCGTGTGTGGACAGACGGACAGCGCATCCAAAACAATAGGGTTACTCTTTCACCTTTGGTGTACGGAACCCTAAGAAGTAATATGAATGATTTTGTAATATTATTTAAAATATTTGTAGTATCAATTAAAAAATTAAATAAATTTTCACTTATAAACAATTTGATAATATCAATTAAATTTTTTCAGTCAAATTAATTAATGCAATTTACAATTTAATTATTACAATTAAATTTTTAATTATTAATTGGTGAACACTTTTTTCTGCATAAAATAGAATAATTACATCTCTAATATTTTTTTTTTGACTTCCAAAATTTTTTTATTAAAAAAAAAATATATATATATATACATATATATATATATATATATATATATATCACTTTAATAAAAAAAGTTTAAATTAAAAATCATGCTACCCCAGAATAAAAAGTTATGCATATTGCTCACAAATGCACTGTCTTTTTGCTCTGGAACATTGTCATAATGGTAAGTCTACGATATGGGTCTAAATATATTTTAAAATTTTTCTGCTAGCACGTTACTAAAATAATTAGTTATGTTTAAAATATCAAGTGGTCAGTTAAATAATAGGATATACCATATTACCACAACTCAACTTTTTCTCCCTTGTCTTTATTGCAAAAATATTTCTTTCTTTCTTAAGAAATGTCAAAAAAAGTTGTATTTGAACTGGCCATGGAAACTTTTTGTCGTCAGAAAATCACAATATAATAATGATGAAAATCATAAGTAAGAACATCATATAATAATTAATCATATAATAATAATAATATATAAATTACTATTCCAAAAGGAATAAATCAAGTTAACCCATTAATGAACACGGGCTCTCCGTGAACCGATTTTAACCAAACTTTGTATAAACAGTAATATGTATGTCCTTAACTTTAATCATTTTATATAAAGGATTCTCCTAGCCCAGCCCAGGAGCGAGTGCCATATGGCATTCTTGTCCACTCTACAGCAAATTGTATTCAGTATAACGACTGCATATTGTTTTAGTCTTTCATTATAAAATAATTAAATTTATTTAAATTTAATTTAGTTTCCTTAGACTTCTTATCACACATAAATAATAAGAAATGTATAAAATAAATATACATGATAAAAAAAAACAAATTCACTGTCTAATTCTTTTAGTATGATAGGACATGAAACATTTTTTGCACATGTCAACATTGCAGTTGCTGTATTCCGCTCAACCTTGTCTTTTGCAGGCTTCATATGCGCAGTGTCGGTGAGTACATGGCTAAACGTTATGAGCAATACAATCAAATAAAATACCTGCGCTATTAGTATTAGTATATCGGCGAGTTGTGAATTCAGAAAGGGAAATATCAGTGGTTGTCTTCAACAGATGTTGAACTAAATTTGACATAATGTTTTTGGACTTTCGATGTAATAATCATGCACTTTGAATAGCCACTTCAATAATCGATGTAGATATTGATGATCACCTTTTTTCTCGAAAAGTTATATTCTAGTTTGATACGTTTTGACCTATGCGATCAACTCCGCCATATATCTTTTATACACAGACCCAACAGCAAGACGTAGAATGCTCACTTTTTAAAAGTTCTTATAAGAGGTCTTGTGCAGGCCTTTAATATATTACTGGTGCGTATGATTAATATTTATTTAATCTGGTAAAGTTTAATAATTGCAAGCAATTCAAACGAATTTGAGATGCAATATTGTAATTTCTTAGAACTTTTATATGTTAAATAATGAACATAATATAAATATTTATTTCACGAATGTAAAGAATTTATTTTTTGTTGGTTTGGTACGTCTAGTAGCATTTCGTACTTCATTTATAAGCACTTTTTTTTTTGCTGAAATCATTTCAAAAATAAAACAAACTTAAGTCAAATATTAGGTTAGAAAAATTTATTTTTATATTACCCTTAATTACTTTTTTTAAGCCATTGTGTTTTTAGAAACTTAAATTTTTTTTAAGCTGAGAAATTATGTTTCAGACTATTTACTGCAATTTTGGTGAAATGAAATATTTATATATATTTGCTATTTGCCATATAAATAGTTAGTGTTAGTTAAAGAGTTGCAAATTTAGTTTTTTTAACATAAACCTTAAGAGATAAATAAAAAATTTACTTCAATTGTAAGTTTTTAAATTCTTCTCATAGCAGTCAAGCTATAATCTGGCTTTTACTATAGATTTTCTGTTATTACTTTAACATGTCGTTTATAAATATTTATTTATGATATAAATATCTGCCAGCTTATATGTCTTCTGATTTGTTTTTGCTTGCTTTCATTGCCCTAAAAGACTCATAAACAAATTGAGTTCATAAAATTCTGTTGTAGACTTTAATGTAGATTTGCTTGTTCTTGTATAAGAAAAACACACATATAAAAATATATATACATACATATATTTACATATACGTTAATATGTAAATATTCTTACGTACACACATATATTAAATACTTATTTACATGTGTGTATAGTTGCTTTCACGGGCCTTTATGAATCAATATTGCTTGCCAGGGTGTGTGTATGTATGCACGTGTATGCATGTGACATATCTTACACACGTACATTGAATTATATTGCGTTGTCTCGTACGTGCCTTGAACACACCTTTTTGCTTCCCTTTTAGAGTGCCCTACTAAGGGATATATTCTTATAACTTTGTTAATTGAATTGTGGTCTGTCGTAAGCAACAAATACATAAACTTGTGATTAATATCCTGTGCTACATAAAATGTTTTTTTAACTACGAAATAATTATTTTTATTTATTAGTTTTGCTGTTTGTACTAAAAAGATTTTTTATTGTTAATAGAAAAGTTAAAGTGCCCTATCTTAAGTATTTGTGTAGTACCTCCAAGATTCGTTACAATCCTTTAGAGAAAATCTTACTTTTTCCTGCAATCTTTCCGAGTTATATTTTCCTTTTATTGTAACACCAGCAGCAGCAAATATTGTTGTTATTATAGTGACACAATTGAATAAATTTAATACAATTTCCCGCTTTTTTTCTCGCCCTTCTTTTTTAAAATATGAAAAATATACTCGTACCATAAAAAATATTTTATTATAAAATATGTTGCAAATACACACAGTCACACAGCTACATACATACATATGTATGTGTGTATGAGTGAATTGTTGAAACGAAAAAATACAATACCGAAGACTCTTTTATGCTTCAATAAAAATTCAATTCCTTTCAATCAATTGTTGGTTTTAAATTATGTGAGAAAAAAAACTCAAAGACTTATATGTTCACACATTGATGAAGTCATGTTCACCCGCTAAAAGGAAATGCACACACATAAAGGTGACAATTTGTAAATTTTTTTTACTTAATTTTCTGAAGAACAAAAAAAAAAAAATAATGAATAGACAGCGTTTTTATTTAATAAAAATAAATGTTGGGAAATATTACTTCTTACCCCGAATTTGAAAAAGTTTTATTAACCAAGTCTAGATTTGGTATTTCAATAAGAAGCGTATTTGTGTATTGTATATAAATAAAGTGATTAATAATTAAATTCTCATTTGGTTTATATTGATAATGGGTCTTATTATGTTGGATTTATAATGGATGGATCTAAAATGGAAGATGGAGCTGGCGCTGGAGTCTATTAGGACAGCATAAAATTTTCTGTGCCCAATAGCAAATTGCTTAGAGTATTTCAGGTATAAGTTCAAACGAAGACCCTTGGGTCTTCAAGTGAATTTAATCTTTTCCAATAGTCTGGCTCTCTTAAGATCCTTCAGACTTATGCCCTTATTCTGTTAGAAGATAAAGGACGTTTTTGCTTGAAAATATTTTTGATTGGTGGGTTTTGAATTCTTAAAAATATTTTCTTCCAAAATGGTTGTTGTCTTTGGTAATGCAAAATATAGATATTACTGCCATGTTTTTAAAGCATAAATATTAAATTAAAGTATTATACGCCCTGGCCTAGACTATCAATTTTTATTGCAGTAATTTGTGAACATATGGGAGAGTGTTGAAATAGAAATACATACATTTTATATTTCTATTACGTTCTTTTGCAGTAAAAACTAAAAAGTTGCTTCAATAAAGATTGCATGTCTGGACTGGGACTACAATAGTTTGAAAAATATATAAAAAAAATATGTGTTGGGTATAATGTTATGAATAAAATCATAAAGAAAATATACGAACCTTCTACATAGACAATAAATAATAAGTCCTCGTCCAGACTTGCAATTTTTGTTGCTACAATTTCTTAAAATTTTGTTTTGAAATTGCATTAGTGTCCATATTAGGAAATTTTAGCTTTGCAATTAAGTACGAAAAATATATAAAATATTTTACAACAAATTTACCTGAAAAATAAACAATTCTTTTAACTTTTTGTTAAATTTTGTATTTTTTATACAACTGAACAAATAAAGTAAAATAAAAGGTCAAATTCACTTACAAACTTTAAATTAGCTACTAGGAATTTCAAAGCAAAATGGAATTGCGGAGCACATAAGACTGTGTACCCTTCCCCAATCTTCTTACCTTTATCACCTATAAGCTCAAGAATTGCTGCAACAAAAATTGCAAGACTGAACGAGGAATAACTATTTTAAAGAATCCTAGCTGCAACTTTTTTTCATCCATAGACAAGACAACACAAACATTAAACAAAATTACAATGGTTTTACTTGACCAGTTACCAGTAGTCAACCGGTTACCGAAAAAGTGGATGAATCGGGCGTAAGGTCCTCTGCTGGTTCTTTTGGGGGAGTACAGACCTTTTATGACGTAAAATGATCGAGTATCATGCCTTTTATTAAAGATAATGGCACTTTGACTTTAGTTTAAGCCAGTCTAAGCCATTGATGCAGCTTGTTATTCATTTCTTTTCTAGTCACCTTGAACCTCTCTCGAGGTAAGCCTTGTTTTTATTTATAAAAAGAAAAAAATACTGAATTATATTTATTTAGCATAGAGTCTTTATTTAATTTGAAAATTGCAAAGATTTTAGGTTTGTTCATTTACTTTCTGGCAGAACGAGAGAGTAAACAAGAAATTTAAAAAATTACTCTTCCAGATACGAAAAACTAAAAGAATGTTCTACTTGTTAGACCTTGCGAGAAAATTTTATTCATGTGACAAGCAGGGATGGAAATCATGTACATTGTACTTTTGCTGATCTATTTTGTTTGATAATGTTGATAATTTAATTTTTTTAAATTGACATTTAATTTGAAATGCTTTTTACACAGCTTCATTTATTATTTAATATCTTTATGCATTTTTCATAATTGTTTAAATTTATTTCATTGAGAATTACAAAAATGCGACTTTCCATTTGATACTTTTTTTGTAAGTTTATTTAAGTTTATATATATATATAAAATAAATTCAGTGAAGTGCGAATTTGACCCACGCACGAAGGGTTCCGTACGGATGCTAGATATGTAATTCAATACGAATTAGTCCGTATAAAATATAGTTTGGGGATTTTTTTTCGTTTGGTTTTTTGGCATTTTTTGCGTTTTTTCGGTCTTGGCGATTTTTTTAAGTATTGGCGCTTTTTTAGTGTTGGCACTTTTTTCTCGTCTTGGCGATTTTTTTCGGGTTTTGGCGATTTTTTTTTCATATAAACAATTTTTTAGATTTGGCGCCTTTTTTGCGTTTTTGCGATTTTTTCGGTTTTTGGCGTTTTTTTTGAATTTTGGCGATTTTTTTCATTTGGGCGATTTTTTTTTAATTTGGCGATTTATTTTAGTGATAGAATTTTTTTTTAAATTTTGGTGATTGTTTTCGTTTTAGTGTTTTTTTTTTAATTTTTGGCGATATTATTTCGGTTTGGCGATTTTATAATAATGGGATTTTTTATTTTTACAGTTTTTGAAAATTTCAAGAGTGTGCCTCTCACGGTTTACAAGATACAGCAAGTTGTCAAAATTGCATTGACTGACAGAACACCCTTTAATTTATTTATTTTTTTAATTTTAGTGTTAATTGTTGTAGTCTGTATAAAAATACTCTGTCCAAATTTTAGGTCCGTAGCTCTTATGGTTGCTGAGAAAATAGTGTGTGACGGACAGCGTAGGGAAAACAATAGGGTTCCTTTTCACATTTGGTGTACGGAACCTTAAAAACGTAGTGTGTGTTTGTTACTAACGCATGATTGCTGGAACTATAAGAGCAGTGAAGCTGAACTTTTCAACTCAGGTTCGGGTCAATACCCTGTAGGTTTTCGTTTTATTTTTGACCCAATAAGTGACCAATGTGTAGAGTAATTTGCAGTTAAAAAATAATTGAGGGTAAGTCAACGTTTGCCGGGCTCAACTAGTAACCCTGTTTAAAAAAACAGCCATTATAATTATTTAATTTTTATGAATGCGATGAAAACTTCTCAACAGTTACAGAAATGAGGATCTGAAATATTTAAAATATATTCCATACAAATTTATTCAATATAAATTGTATCTTTTAATAGATATTTGCTTAATTGCTTAAGCTTTTAGAAAAATTAAATATACACACTTCTTAAATGCAAGTGAATGTATGAATTTTTTCCCTCAAATTTTGTCAATGTGTGGGTAAAATAAAAATAGTATTTATTTGCTCAAAGTATATGTGTATGAGTGTTTAAGTTTAAGCAAACGTTAAGGAACATGAATATATAATATTTTTATTTTATATACAAGACAAATATGTATTGAACCTTCAATGGCTAATAAATAATATTGATATTTATGTATTTATTTATGCGATATTTATCAATCATGTTTAACATGAGGAGGGTGCATATTAATTCAAATACTTTCAGGATATTAAATGAAGTGTTTGGTTTTGTGAGGGAACACTTATAAGTTCTTAAGAAAATAAGTTATTTAAGTTTTTATTTTTTTTTAGTTTGTGTAAATAACATGCAAAATGCGCTTAAGTCTAAAAAAGATATTTTTTAGCTCAAAATATATAATAAATATATTTTAAAGCTGATAATAATTTTAAATGTTACGAGTATATTGAACTATTAAATAATTTATTTAGGGCCTGACCCACGTTATCGACAACTTTCGGCTTATCGCACACTTGCATTTGAAACAACAACAAAATAATAAAATTTTTATATATTATGAATGTAAGTGTGCTGCAAGTCGAATGTTGTCGACATCGTTGGCTTGGCCCTTAAATATTTAGTTAACATCTAAAGGTTCTATAGATATTAAAATTTTTTTTATTTGTTTAAATATTTAATTTAAACAAAATAACAGTTTAAATTATTGTTGGTTTTTTGAAAATTTTTTTATTATTTACCTTGACTATCATAATTTTCGTAACACTAAAATACTGAGCTGAGATTGAAAGCAGTTGAGTAGCCCTTATTTAAAATATTTACATTCACCAAACTAGAGGATTTAATTATTTGCATCAGTCCATCGGAAATTGATTTTTTTCGTAACAATACCACAGCAGACTTTTTCAATTCTATTTATTTTGCACAAGAAGAAAATTTCTTAAAAAAAGTTGTATTCAAACAGACACAACAGAAATCGAAGAAAAGGTCAACAAAAGAAAGTGCAAAGGATTTAGAGTCTTAGATTGATATGCACGATTGCAGTTGACAAAGAGAGCTTTAAAAGGTAAAGAGCCAAAAAAAAGAAAACAGATTAACGTGACTGTGAAAAAGAAGCAGGTATTACTAAGGTGGTGTTGAATAGTGAAAACACTTAATAAATTTAATCTTTTATATTAAAAATTTTACTTTTAATGTTTATATTTTGCATAAAATTTTATAAAAATGTGAATAAGTAGAATAAACAAATTAATGTTTGAATTTTCAAAGCATTAGTTTTACTAAAGTTTGTAAGGGCAAATAATTTTTGTTTATATTAAAAAAATGAAACAAAATATTTATTTCTTTTTGCTTTCATGGTTTTAAGAATTATTGTTGTTTGCTTACTTACAATGACTTTTATGCATTATGACGTTAAGCACTCGTTACGGAATTTTTATTTTTTATTTAGAAGTTTCATATGTCTTTCATATTTTATTTCTATGACAGGTTTCAAAAGAAAAAGGAAAGAGCATAAATTTAGTGTTACGCTGTTACATGTAAAGGGAAATGTGCAAACTTAAAATTAAAATATGAATGAGACACTCAACAGATGAATTTTATAAAATAGTACACCTGTTGCTACAGTTACACCAAGTTATAATTTCAAGGACTAAACATTTCTGTCTTTGAATTGCAGCCTCCTTCTCTTCTTAAGATAAAAAGGGGCAGATATTTTTAACTTCTTTAAATTAATATAAGCTACAGCCACTATAAATTATATTTTGTGCTTTTATTTTACTCTCAACTGCAAGTTTTTGTTTAGCTCTGAAGCAAGTACATGTACTGTTTTTAATATTTCTTTATGCATAATATTTTTTAATACCTTCTTGTGTATATATATATGTATGTATGTAAGTCTTTTTCGTCACAGCGCTTACTCTTCATAAATATGAATGTAAATGTGAGTACATTTTGCCATTTGTAAAACTAAGTAGGTGTAAAACATTCACCGCACATACACGCTCAGGCATTAACTGACAATAATGTGTGTACGTGAGTAAATCCTTGTTAAGTGACATTTAACATATTGTGCATGTGAAAGTGATTTTTATATTGTCAAAAAAAGTGAAGGGTATTTAAATGAAGTTTAAAAAAAAGGGTTTAACGAATTTTGAAGCCCCTTTTTAAATTAAAAAAATATTTAACTTAGATTCTATAAACGTAAGTCTACCGTTTCTTACTTTTGTATGAATTCTACCAAGAAATCTGATATTTAATTTTCTCTTTTCCGATTGGAGAAGAAAAACTTTAAAGGGTTAATATATTCTACAGAAACGTTTTTTGTAACAGTTTAAGCATATTCCTCTTAAGGCGAGGGATTCATAGTTTGCACCATCAAATTCACAATAACAAATCTTGAAAGAACTACCAGCAGGTTAAACTGCCCCAGAATTTTGAAACATTCTTAACTTGATAAAGTTTGCTAGGAGCTTATTCTTACTACTTCAAAAAATTTAGGCTAAAATTAAATCATACTTTATATCACTTAGCTTGTTTTGGTAATACTAAACAATATATTACTTGTTGTAGGGCACAACCATCAACTGTAGTAGAAAACCTTTCTTAATGTTTCGTTAAATGTGCGTGATTGTCATATTTTAGTTTCTTGCATGTTAAATTTTTTTATGATGAACTTTGTTAAAACTTAATGGCTCTTAACCGCTTAATGACTTTAAATTTATACCAAAGAGACCTAAATGAAAGCTTGTTTTTTGCATGAGTGATATTTTTATTCGTTGTAAAATCTTTTTCACAATACAATCACAAATTTTGATTAAGATCGTAAAGCGTTATCAAATCGGTGTGAGCTATGTATGAGTGTATTAGTGTAATCATACGAACAAGAAGTACAGATAAACTTAACAGCTGCATAGAAATACACTCAACCAAATTTTAAAGCATACCTTCAGGAGCAATGTTAATTTTGATAGAAATTGCTTGTGAAGTGTAATAGTGTTGGCAGTGGATATAATTTTGTTAAAAAGTAGAAGAAAAATATAAAAAAAATAAAATAAATATAAACTTTTAAATAAAAGAGCATTTTAAATGTCAAATATTTATTTAAAAGATATATAGCAGTCTTTATAAAGAATTTTTAATAATATATTATAACATATCTTCATGAGTGCCCCTGTGGCTGACTGGTAGCGATGCTAGCCTCTCAGTCCAGAGGTCGTGGGTTCGATTCCCACCATAGACTCTTGGTGTTTTCTGTAGACAAGCTAATCGCTTTGCGGGTTGTGTGTTTGTGTCTGTTCTTTAAAAAAAAAATGTACTGTTTCCTTACACCGAAGCTGGTGCATGACATTTGGGTAACAATATTCATCTCATGCCAATTATTATGGGTAGAGATTTTATTTCAAATTTTGCAAACCCACAGCAGCAAAGTTTATCAAAATTTTTATTTGACATTTTCCACTTTCATCGTATGAGCAATTCTCCACAAACACCCACAACTAATAATTCCACTACTATAGATGCAGTTTTCCTTAAATTTTTAAATATGTACAGTAGAGTCAAACATTTATATATCTTATTTAAGTTACCATAAGCCAATATTAAAAAAAAAAATTCATCAAATCTGCCCAGTGATCAGACTCACATTGGTTTTTTATATTTAAAACATTTTATATTATAATGCACGGTATGGTGGTATGAAAACGAAAAATATAAGACCCAAAAAATTAAAGTTGCCATTGAGTTTCAAAAGTGTATTTTGTGCTCGAAAGGGCTGCTAGATAAGGAATATCATGTGTATCTAGATATATATTTTTTTCAACATTTTATTTCTATTTAAGGCATGTTAAAAAATGTGTTTGTTGATGGTATGGAATACGAGTATCTAGATGCATTTCGTTGCAGCTTCTAGACCATTGATATCAGTTTCATAGCACAATTGTGCTGGCTACAATCACACATATTCTTTTTCTCTTTCGTTTAGTGGTCAATGAGACAGCAACAATAACACGTGCATAGCGGATGTATTAAATTCTTTATAGGGACACTGAAAGAAAAATAGTCGTCTGCGAAAAATATTTTCTGATCACTAATTATTTTCCTGATATTCAATGTGTTTTATATTACAAAAGTTTTAAGGAAAGAAATGAATATGTATTAAAAAGCCTTTTTAGTTTTAGTTTTTTTTGTAGCAGCTTCACTAAACTGCATTTTTTTCCCAAACTGTAAGGACCAATAACTCGGGAAAAAGGGCTCACAGCTAATTTTTTTCTTATTTTGCCAGTTTCTCAGTTTCAGATAAGCAGTAAAAAAAATTCTTTTTGTAGATTCTTCAGAGTTTCCTTTGAAAAGTTCAGAGCCCCATCACTCGGAAAATGTGCGTCACTGCCATTTTTGTCTTTAATTTGGTTTCTTATTTTTTAATTTTCTATCGCGTAGGTTCCTTTTTATTTTTTTTTTTTAGCTAAACTGAATATGTTCCAAATATTTTTTTCTATGTACTTCAGATGCGATTGAGACAATTATGGATTTATTTTTGACATCACTGATCTAAATAATAATAATAATAACAATAAATAATTTTTTTAAATTAATATATATATATATATATTTTAAATTTTTAAAATATCACCTTTCGCTTGCTTTTTCTCTGAAAGCATTACCAAATTTTTGCAGATCAAAATTTTTTTATAAACTACCGCTAACACGAAGTAACGTCCTGCAAAACAATTCGCTATTGAAGAACTTCATATGATATAGATTCTGGAAAGTGCGTGAGTTTTTTTAGCCAGACAGGGCACCGACGCTGGGATTTTATAAAAGAAAAATTCGAAATTTTTCAACAAAAGAAAAGCAATATTATTCCGATGACAGAGAAGATGTGTAAACATCTAGTAATGAAATTGTTTTTTAATATTGTCTTATTGTAACTAAAATAATATATATAAATGTTTGACTTTACTGTATTTAAAAATCTATGGAAAGCTGCATATATAGTAGTGAATTATTATTTGTGGGGGTCTGTGGAAAATTGCTCATATGTATTAAAATTGCTCATATGTATTAAAATCTCCACCCATAATAATTGGCACGAGAGCTTTAGTGTAACGCAACAGTTAGTAATGAAGATATGTTGTAATATAATATTATAGATTCTTAATAAAGACTGCTATATATCTTTTAAATAAATATTTGACATTTAAACTACTCTTTTATTTAAAAGTTTATATTTATTTTATTTTTTTTATATTTTTCTGCAACTTTTTAACAAAGTTATCCCACTGGCATTACCTTTGCACTTCGCAAGCAATTTCTATTAAAATTGACATTGCTCCTGAAGGTATGCTTTAAAATTCGGTTGAGTGTATTTCTATGCAGCTGTTAAGATTCTCTGTATATCTGGTGCGTATAATTACACTAATACACTCATACATAGCTCACACCGAATTGATAACGCTTACGATCTTACTCAAAATTTGTGGTTTTTTACCCCCTAGCGTATAGATGTTTACATATAAAAAATTAAAAAATTTTTTTGCCAGGCCAATTTAAGTTTTTATTATATAAATTAAACTTAATAATTGCTGAAAAATTTTTAAAAGTATTTCTAAACCAATTCTTTTTCAGTTTGCTATTAGCAATTTTAATCTTGAGGTAATATAGATAATTACGTTTAAATTTTTTTTTATATTTTCTATAAATGAAATTCCAAACAAACCATTATATGCTTGAGTTATTTGCAAAATTTTACCTTTAACACTATTACTTTCTTCCGCAACCACCATTGATTTCCATTAGACAATTTAACAACGGCAATAATTTACTATAATAAAATAAACGTATTTCATTTGGCTTATAGGCAAATCTAGTTGACTGCTAAAATACAATTTCATGTTTCAATATACGGTGTGCATTTATTTATTGATGAATTTGCCACAGTAGAATAACTGCTATGTAGAAAAAAATAAAACAAAATAAAATAAAACATTTGTTGGAGTAGGCGACCGTCAGGCTGGTAGCCAAGAAACAGACGATATCTACATATTTACCTATAATGCCTTTTTTTTCTGGTTGGGCAAAACACTATTCATTGATACATTTCATTTCCGTTGTCAATTTTACTTTAGTTGTTTGAAAACGTTCAATACTTTTTGCAGTACGGAGTTTGTGTGTATTTAATTTAGAGGACTCTACCATGTTGCAAGTGTTAGTAAATGCTGTATTATAAAAGGACTATAGAAGTAGTGACCTTGCAAGCTCAAAAACCTAAAACTCTAATTCAATATTCCAATTGTAACCCAATATAATGCACACTTTCACCTGCAATGAGCCAGAATAAATTCAATATCCTTTTTGCGTTATTCATTTATTCCCAAAGCGATTCTTATATAAATGTGCACGGCAACTGATGCCACCAGATGAAGGTGATGACGATGACAACAATGACGATGGTGTAAAAAATTATTTATACCATGCATATTTGTTTTATAAATCTTGCTTCTATACATAAAATATAGAGACAGTTGAATTTAAATTGTAAATATATAAGCAACTGTTATTTATTAGCATGACGGAAGTATTGACTGTTTCCGACGGATACAAAGAATTTACTCAAATAATAACAATAATAAAAACTTGTTAATTTATTTATTACTTGAAGCTTAGTAAGTTAAAGTTTACAACAAACAAATCAAATAAGAGTTCTGTAGAGAAAAAGTTTTAAAAAGTTTTAAAACTTTATCGATTTATTTAAACGAATACGATCAAAAAATTAAAATTTTTTAGTACTTCAAAAATGAGTATGTACATGAATTTTGTAAATCTGCTTAAGAAGATCATTTTGCCAGTTTTGGAAATTTATTTAAATACTAAAAATCTTAAAGGTCAGCGTTTTGATTTTTAATTTCACAAAACTTTCGCAATATGAGCTGTTTTGTTAAACTTTTCGTGTTTTATCATATTTCTTCCTTTGAAATATTATACTTTATTTATTTAATATTGAAAATTTTACAACATGCAAGATAAGAAATAAATAGTACAAGTTTAAAAAAATTCAACATTAAAAATAATTCAAATTTAGTGTTAGTAAATGCAAAGAATTTCTATTGCAGTAAAAAGCTCCTTATGTTGCAAATGATAATTAATATATTTTTCGGCAAGTGTAAAGTGAACTAAACTAATACCTGATTTACATTAAGCATTTTTTTCATGAAATTAGTTGCATGAAAATTTTTTATTTTCTAATAGGAGGCCTGGAAGAAAAACTTTTATCAAAAACGTTGTCAAAAATGGATCAGAGATTCAATCTATGTCCTTTTTTATACAACATTCTCTTTTATATCGCTACAGTTAGCAAATAGAAAAAGTTGCGTGCAACAAAATTAATGAAATTTCATGAAAAAATGCTTAATGTAAATCAGGTATAATTCAGATTTTTTGAATAAAAAAAATAATTTACAATAAAAACTCAGTAAAGTGCAACCTTGACTCCGATACGAAGTGTTCCGCACAAAAACTGCTTAAATATATGTCGAATTGGTAGAAATATTCATTTTAGAATTATAATTTTCCATGTTTTTTAATATTCTTAGAAAATTTATTTAGACTTCGAATTATTTTTAATGAAACTTCAAATATTTTCAATATTTATTTAATTTTTTATTATTTCAACGAGGCAGTCTCGAGCTCACCACTACTGCTTCGCAACTGTTCTTCCGCCTTCTAAGTGCCTCCTTTCTTCAGTAGCACTCAAGCTTGACATAACAGTCAACGCTTGCCATTTTATACACAAACTACATTCAGTACTCCGACATATATAATAATATACGAACTTCTGCTTTAAAGCTTGTGGTCGTTTCACTGATTTTTTTCGGTTTTTGGTGATCGTTGTAATTTTGGCGGTTTTTCTTAATTTTAGCGATTTTTTTAATTTTCGGTTTTTGGATTTTGGTGTTTTTTAGTTTTGGATTTTTTTGTTTTGGAATTTTTTTCGGTTTTTTAGCGATTATTTTAAGCTTCAGCGTTTTTTGTTTGGTAATTTTTTTGAGGATTTTATTTTTTGCTTTTGCAATTCATATTTTTGCTTTTAGCGATATTTTATTTTTGACGTCCTTGTTTAATTTTGACGATTTTTTTAATTTATTCTTTTGCTCAAGCGATTTCTTAGCCTTGGCGATTTGTTTTAAAGCTTTAGAATTTATTGTTTTTTTGCGATTTATTGGTTTTTGACGATATTTTTTAGCTTCGGCAATTTTTTTTTGTAAGATTTCGTGACTTTTTTCGCTTTTTGATGATTATATCGGTTGTGTTTTATTTTTTAACTTTTTCGTTTTAACGATTTTTGTTGTTTTTTGTTAATACATATACAGGCAAATCTCGCTTTAACGATAATCCGAACGTCGAAATTTTTTACATTAACTACCTCATATAGCGAATACAAGCTTACTTTTATACTGGATATAACGAATGTTGAAGAAAAAATCAAAAATAAGAAACAAAAACTTGCTAAGAACAAATTTCTAAGATTTTATTCTACTTTGTGCTCTGTATAACGAACGGCAAAAAATATTAAACAAAATCTACAGCAACAATATAAATGCAAAAAAAAATTGATTCCTGTAGTTTGTATTTTGTAGCTTATTTGAAAATAAATTACGCTCATTCTTTTTAACCCCCGACTATAAAAAGGGGTGTTATAAGTTTGTAGTGTGTATCTGTGTATCTGTGTATGTGTGTGTCTGTCCGTGTCCACGTACAGGCCAAACGGCTGATTCGATTGTGATTAATTGTTTTCTGTTTGAAAGATGACTTGATGGAAAAGGTTCTTTACTATGTTTGAAGAAAATCGGTCCAGCCGTTTAGAAGAAATCTAGCTTCTTTTCTAGATATTTTCGGGGATTTTTAAAATTTTTAGTATTTGTTATTATTGTATTGTATCGTGTCTACATAAATAATAATTAAGATAACAGTTGAAAAAAATCTTTGCGATATAATGAATTTTTCGGTATAACGAATGGGCCTGACTTTATATCGTTCGTTATACCGTGAATTTTCTGTAGTTAGTTTAAGTGGTATTTCAGTTTAGGCGTAGTTTCTCGTTTTAGCGATTTTATCGGTTTTTGACGATTTTTTTTCTTTAGGCGCTTTTTTTAAGTTCTTGCGTTTATTTTTCGTTTGGCGATATTTTGGTTTGTAGCGATTTTTGACTGTTTTTTATTATGTCTGCTCTCTTTGATTTGACGTTTTTGTTGCTTTTTTAACCGACTTCAAAAAAGGAGGAGGTTATCAAATTCGTCTCTATTTTCTTTTTTGCGGTGTAACTTCATAACTCCGTACATTTTTAACTGATTGTAACAATTATTCTTTCGTTTGAGAGGGTATTGATCCCATTGTAAAAAAGTGGGCAGGGCCACGCCAACAATTTTTTTAATTTAATTTTATGATACTCTGCTCATTTGATTGCTACGCAGCTTAGCCATTACATAATCTTGAAGTTGAAAAAATGGGCGGAGCCACGCCCAATAAAATTTAATATTATATTTCACATGCATCAATTTCAATGCTTTTACAAAACTTGGCACACACCCTAAGCTTAAAAAAATACACAATCTTGTGTTTAAAAAATAGTAGGCGGGGTTGTGCCTCACCAATTTTTGCAAAAATTGGCACACACTGTGAACTCTTAAAAACACAAAATTAAAAAATGGATGGAGGCACGCCCATTAAAACTTAATTTCTTATACCATAAATTATTTGTTCGAAAATGTTCCAATAAATCCTTGCATTGAAGTCAGTTTTTTTTTGGCAAAATTATTACAACACATATTTTTAATTTTAGCGCTTTTTTAGTTTTGGAGCCTTTTTTCGTTTCTGCAAATTTGATTCAGTCTTCGAAGATATTTTAGTTTTTTTTATTAATGGTGATTTTATGATTTATTTTAATTTTTTGTGATATTTTTCATTTCAAGGTTTTTTTAATTTGGCAATTATTCTTTTGGTCATTTTTATATCTTATACTATATATAAATGCATATAAATAAATTTCAAAATTTTTAGCAAAAACGTGCCAAAAAAAGAGATTAAAATTTGCATGAAAAAAATTTTTTGTTTGGTACACACACAAATCCACACATGTCTACATACCTGTCAAGTGGTCTAATTTAGACCACCGGGCTATCCTAGTTTTTAGAGTTATTAGTTTTAGAATTTTTAAAAATATCAAGAGTTTGCCTTATATGGTTTCCTAGACACAACAATTTGTCAAAATTAAAATTAAGTTGATTTCGGTGATCACTTGCAACATTTATGAGATATCTGTAGTTTGTACCTAAGTTATCATTATTATAAAATACACAAAAAAAAGCATAAAAAAACAAAGCTTCAAAGTCCTTTAAACTAATTTTCTTCTAAAATATTTACACATAATCCCCACTTTTGTAACAAAAAAACTTTTGACAATAATTTACCTTTTATTTTTTGTTTAAATAAAGTAAACAATACTCCATAGAAAAGAGCAGACACTGTTACATAAAGATACTTTAGTCGTCCTTTAAGTAGTAAAAGTGACCATCATCATTTATAAAGTTATCTATAAAATTGTCTCTGCTTATGTTATTAATACACTTACACTGAAGAGCAAAGCAAAAAAAAAAAGCAACTATGAAGTCTTTACAAACAAGCAACAAATTGTTAAAGGTGTGCTACTAGTTACTGCCAAAGCTCCTGCTGGTTGTGATTCTTGGCTTTATTCAATTGCTTGAATTGGTATGTGTGAGTATATGTGTGTGTGTATGTGGTCTTTACTTAGTATACCATATATTTATGGTATGAATGGGTTTTGCGGTGTTTTTGCTCTTGCTGCTTGGTTTGATACTGTTGTGTTTGTTTTTTTTCTATTTCTCTTTTTGTTGAGGTGCTTGCTTGTTTTTACTTTGTCTAACTTCCGTTTACCGCATAAACTCAAAAGGTCTTTTTAAAGTTCAACAATAGCCTTAACATGCCAACGAGAACTTAAGTTGCTCTTATTTGTTTGTTTTTTATCTCAACTCCTATAAAGGTTTCATCGCTTAAAGTCTTTCAACTTATTGTATTAGGGTGGCTAAAAGAGGGATTTGTTTTAGTTATAAATACTAATTTAGAAAGAAGATAAAAGTACCAATTAAAACAGGATATTAGTAAAAGAACCTTAAGTGAATAGTGTTAGGAAAAAAAGAAACATTTTTGATATTATTTCTTAACGGGTTGTTGCTAGTTAAGCATAACTGAGTAAACTCCAAAAAAATTGCCTAAAACTTCTGAAATTTTTTAAATGTGAGTAAACTAAGTTTTCGTATGGCGCCAAAGCTCAATGCTCAATACCAATAAACTATTTAATGTAATTTTATTTTTATCTTTAAGTAAAATATTGCTAAAATTAAGTAAACTTTTTTTATAAAACTCGGTGAGTTGCTAGAAAAAACATTGTAATTTTTGGTCTCAAACTTAGTAAATTTTTTATATCTTTAATTCTATTACTTATTATACCCTTTAGCAAAAAATGGTAAAAGGGTATATATAGGTTTGTCATTCCGTTTGTAATTTCTACAATATTAATAAGCGACACATAAAGTATATATATTCTGGATCCTTATGCATAGGGAAGACGAACAAGCGATGTCCGTCTGTCCGTCTGTCTGTACGTGAAATCGGTTTGCCCAAGCTCCCAGAAGACCTAGAGACTTCGTTCTTGGACTGGTGTGTGTGGTGTGAAATTTTCCGAAAAATTTTGCTATTGAAAATCAGCAAAATCGGACAGACAGTTTCAGAGCTGGAAAACTCAAACTCTATTTTCCCATAGAAAATAACTACCGAAAACAAGTTTTTATTACTTTTTTATTAAATTAACTTATTTTATACTTCGGTATGAATAAAATTGGTATTTATAATTAAAAAAAAAATTTAAAAATTTAACAAATTAAAAAAACATTTCCAGGGTTGGAAAACTTTAACTTTTTCCTAATAATTAAACATATTTGATGTTTTAGGAAGAAGGCTATTTTCTCAGGAACGGTAAAAGCTACGGGTCTGAAATTTGGACAGAGTATGTAGAATTTTGGTCGCTACAACAAAAAATATATAAAAGCCAAAAATTAAAGGGTGTTCCAAAATGAGTGGCGAAAACTTTTAAAATCCTATGTAATATACATACAATTGTATGTATGTGTGTACATATGTATATTGACACTTGAAATTTGTAAAATTAGTGTATTTTTGTATAGATTACATCAATTAACACTAAAATTAAAAAAATTTATATTAAAGGGTGGTCCATCAGTTAATGCAATTTTGACTATGTAATTTTGAAAAATTGCTATATCTTGGAAACCGTAAGAGTTAAACTCTTGAAATTTTCAACAACGGTCAAACTAAAAAATCCGAAAATTGTAAAATCGCCAAAAATTTTCAAAAATCGCCAAAACGAAAAAAAATTGCCAAAATTAAAAAAAACGCTAAAATTAAAAAAAAAACGCCAAAAACCGAAAAAAATCGCCAAAACAAAAAAAAATGCTTATGTGTACAAAAATCGTCAAAAATTAAAAAAAAATCGCCTAAATGAAAAAAAATCGCCAAAATACAAAAAAATCGCCAAAACGAAAATAAATCGCCAAAATTAAAAAAAACGCCAAAAACCGAAAAAAATCGCCAAATCAAAAAAAATTGAATATATGAAAAAAATCGGCAAAAATTAAAAAAAATCGCTTATATGAAAAAAAATCGGCAAAATCAAAAAAATCGCCAAAATTAAAAAAGCGCCAAAAACCGAAAAAATCGCCAAAACGAGAAAAAAGTGTTAAAACAAAAAACTAAATCCCCACAATGACAAAAATCCGCAAAAATCGCCAAAACAAAAAAAAAGCTTATATGAACAAAAATCGCCAAAAATTAAAAAAAATCGCCAAAATGCAAAAAAAATCGCCAAAATCAAAAAAATCGCCAAATCGAAAATAAATCGCCAAAAATAAAAAAACGTCAAAAAGCGAAATAAATCGCCGAAACAAAAAAAATTGCCAAAAACCGAAAAAAACGCTAAAACGAGAAAAAAGATTCAAAACTAAAAAAATAAAAAAATCGCCAAAATTAAAAAAACGCCAAAAACCGAAAAAAATCGCCAAAACCAAAAAAAACGCCAAAAACCGAAAAAAATCGCCAAAACCAAAAAAAAAATTGCCTATATGAAAAAAAAATCGCCAAAATTTAAAAAGCACCAAATTAAACAAAATGCCAAAAACCTAAAAATTGCACTAGAAAAAAAGTATGAATTCTTTCACAAAATGAATATGTACCTACATATCTCTGTGCTTATGTATGTATCTCTATACTACATAAACGCACTTTGGTAAAGGGTATATAAGATTCGGCACAGCCGAATATAGCACTCTTACTTGTTTTTATTTAAATTCTATATCCAATGAGATGTTATTTATTATATATTCATAGAATTTCCTTAATTAATTTATCATACATACATATTCATGTCTTGAGAGGAGACACGTATTTAACCAACCAAGACAATCACTGTAAGAAATTGCCTAACAGGGCAGCCTGAATAAACGTTGAAATCATTGAGATTTAAAATTTAATTTTATTTAAAAAATGTATACATATTTCAAATTCAAATATTTCTCTAAAATATGAGGAACCTTTGCTCAAGCTTAGATATTTTTTTCTTAATAATAGTATCTGTCTTTTTTTTTAGTGTAGATGCATATTGTTGCTGATAATGGTGAGTGCTATACTATATATCCATGTATGCAACAGTCGTTTATTACTGAGTTTCTATAAGTCTAAGCAGAGAGTTAATGTTGAATTGAAACAACTGTATTCTAGGACTTTCCTATCATATTGTGGAATCTATCTAATTGAGACATATATGTATATCTAATAGGACATTAGTGAAGACCCCTTCTATGTCTAGCCAAAGTATTCTATAACTTGCTAAATCTTAATCTATACATTAGGAGAAAAATGACAATCTTAATTTAAGAACAAAATTCTTGAACTAAGATTTCAGTTATCTTTAAAATTTAGTCAATAAGATTGACAGAAATTCTTAACTTATAGAATGAATTCTTAAAATCGAGAACTTGGTTTTAAACTTTAAGAACTCATTCTCAAAATCAAGAACATAATCTTAATTTTAAGAGGTTAGCTTTGGAAGAGACTGATCTCTAATTTTGGTTAGAATTCAGGACAAAAAAACTAGGTCCCGTACACCAAAGGTGAAAAAAGGAACCCCATTGTTTTCGCTTCGCTGTCCGTCTGTCCGTTAATGTGAAAAAAATCTCCAAAATAAAAAAATCGTCAAAATTAAAAAAAAAATCGCCAAATTGAAAAATTGCCAAAAACAGAAAAAAATCGCCAAAATGAGAAAAAAAGTGTCAAAACTACAAAAAGCGCCTAAATGAATAAAGTCGCCAAAATGAAGAAACGCTAAAAACCGAAAATCGCCAAAATTAAAAAAAATCGCCAAAACGAAAAAATCGTCAAAAATAAAAAAACGCCAAAAACCGAAAAAAGTCGCCAAAACGAGAAAAAAATTTCAAAACTAAGAAAATGCCAAAATGGAAAAAAATCCAAAAACCGAATAAATCGCCAAAACAAAAAAAATCTCCAAAATAAAAAAAATCGCCAAAATTAAAAAAAACGTCAAAAACGAAAAAAAAACATACCAAAACTATATTTTATATAGGCTACTGAAGTTCGTATTGAATTACATATCTCTTGGTCTCGTGTTATTCTACGGTACAAAATTATCTTATTATACAAAATTTTTCTACCGTAAATGTGTTTATTTTTCATATAAATATCTCCAGTGTTTTTTTAATATCTCTATTGAGTTTATTTTGAGAACAAGTGAAATTTTGTTTACACTTGAGTTTTTTTTTGTTTCATAAGATTTATAAACTGTAAACTGTTTATTTTTTTTTTTTACTTAGACGTTATAATGATTTTGCTGTTTTTTACTTTTCCCTTTAGGTCTGACCTGACTTTTTGACTTGGGTCTATACGTTTGCTTTATTCTTTTTCAATATGATGGCAAATATTTTTAAAGGTGTTGTCTTTTTGCTTCTAATGCTATTATGTTTGTTGTAAAGTGTTTGCTAGTTATTTTTTATACAAAAAAGTATCTATGGAATTTTAAGTTGTATGTATGTATGTATGTTTGAGCTGATTGCATGGTTGGTTAGATTTGACGGTTGCGGCTAGAGTTATTTTTTTTTGGATTTTTTCTTTTTGTTGGCTACTCATGTGTTTGATTATGATTTATGACAGCTTATGTCTTTGGAGTCAGAGAAATTTATTGTCGTAAATACATTTTCGGTTAAAATAGCTAGAAGGCGGAAGTTTTATTTTATTATATTGGCATAATGTCTTAATATATTTGCAACACATAGACGGGAAAAATAAAATTTAATATAAGAGGATATATAAATATATATATATTTTTTATTTTAAATAAAATTCTATAGAGATTTATTTATTAAAGGTAAAAATTCAGGCTAGAAATACAACATTAAACTGCAATTATTTTTTATAAAAAGAGTATACATAAAGTCATATTAGACAATATTTTTGGTGATTCACTGATTCAAGTAAGACTAATAAAATATATTTCAAAAGCACCATACATAATGACCAGGGAAACCTGTAATATGTTCTAGAAAAGTGTCTTACGCTAAAAATTAAATAAATTGATTTATTTGTAAATGAAAATATATTTTTAATTCAAAAATCCAATAACATTTCCCTATAAAATAAGAAACATAATAACTAGGTTTGAAATGCAGGTGAAAACAAAATAACCATAAAATAATTTTTTACTAAATTTTTTTTTTTAATACATATATTATTTATTGTATCTTCAAATATGAACTAACAATAAGTATTCAAATCTTAAATCTAAAATATAATTATTAGGACCGACCACTGTCGGACATAAAATTGTTAATAGTTATAAATAATACATAAGTAGTGATAATCCAAAAAAGAAAAAAATATATATATATAAAAAGTATAAAAAAAGTATTTTCAAGAAATCCCATCTGGAGTGTTGAGTAATAGAGCCCTTGTGTCCCTCTTTTTTAAGCGGATGTGTCCAGTAAATTTCAAAATATTACGAGCAAGCGGATTAGGATGTGACTCGAGTTTTGTTAAATATTTGCCTGCGTATTTTGCAATTTCTTCAATCACTAGTGGCATATTTAAATCACGATGGATATTGGAATTTTTGATGTACCATGGAGCCGATGTTATTAACCGTAAAATTTTGTTTTGCCTTCGTTGGATTCTCTCTACATTGGAAGCTGAAGCTGAAGCCGTAACACCATATTGGTTTCAAAAGCGACTTGTATATTAAAAGTTTACAGTCCAGACTAAGTGTTGAATTTCTGCCAATCAACCTGTGTATTTGAGATAACTTAAGTTTCATCTGAGTTAGCTTAAAGTCAATATGATGTTTCCATGTAAGCCTTCGATCAAGGTGTATACCAAGGTATTTCACTTGGGAATGTTGAGGAATATTTTGATTATTGATTCGAATTGGGGAACAAGTATCTCTTCTTAGGGTTAACGTTATATAAACACACTTTTGTTCATTTACCTTAATTCTCCATAAGTTCAACCACATTTCCAATTGTGTAATATGTTCTTGTAGATATCGGGAAGCCTCGTGAGGGTTTTCATGCATACTCAGGCAGGCTGTATCATCGGCAAACGTAGATGTATGGATATTACTGCTCAAAGGCATATCACAAGTATAAATCAAATACAAAACTGGCCCCAGTATGCTCCCCTGTGGCACACCGGATGATATAGATTTTGGCACACTCGTGAATTCTCCTTCCACAACCGTGAACTTCCAGGTAGTAATATAACTCTCTAATAAATTCACTAAATTTATTGGAAGATATAGTTCTAACTTTAAAATTAGGCCTTCATGCCACACTTTATCAAAGGCCTGAGAAACGTCAATAAAGAGGGCAGAACAATACTTTTTTCCTCAAATATTTTTCTTATAAATTGAACCAATCTATGAGTTTGTTCAATGATGCTATGCTGACTTCTAAAACCAAATTGATGGTCTGGGATGCACCCACTATCAGTTAAAATTGGGGACAATTTTGTCATGAGCAGCTTTTCGAAGAGTTTGGACATAGTTGACAGCAAACTTATTGGCCTTTATGACTCACCTTTAGTAAGATCTTTGCCTGGCTTTGGAATCATTTTGATTTTTGCAAGCTTCTTGAGTTGTGGATAATACTCCAGTCGTAATATTGCATTAGAAATAAACAGCAAGATTCTAATTGCAATATGCGGCAAGTTTATCAGCATCTTGTTACTAATTCCATCAATACCTGGAGCTTTCTTTGACTTGAGTTCAGCAATTACTTTATGTACATCACGCATCTTAAACTTTAAGGCTCGAGGGGGTGGAGCAACTACACTCGGCAATTTTACTAAAATAAATAATAAAAATAATTTTTTATTGGATGCTCTCATAAGAACTTAACTTCAATTTCAAAAGATCACGGTATCAGAATTCTGGCCTTGGAACTGTATTTTGGATAAAAAAGACAAGATTTTTATTTATAGTTTTTATTGCAATTAATAACAAAATATTGACGTAAAATTTCAAATGAAACTTGTTTCCGTCTCATCTAATGGTCCTTCAACATCTACTAAGGACAGATTCCGTCACAAATAGCAAATCTGAATTTATATTGAAACTAACGTTCGTACAATTGAGAAATTTCGTAATATATAAAAAAAATTTATACACTACATGTGACATGCATGTAAGACTGATATATGCAAACACATGCTTTAAATAGTAAAATATGCAAAAATATGCACCAAAAAATCGATGCCGAAATTCATAAAAAGTTCTGAAATGGAAAAATATATTGTCCCCCTACTAATAAGTCACACAAGAAAAACATGCAATTGAATATTTGCGGTTTTCCTGATAATGACTAATGTTTTGAACTTCAAAAAATCTACGAAAAATTTGCTGGGACTCCATTAATTGATATAATACTCAAATACTAAAAATGTGTCGAAAACGGAAATGCTTTCACAGTGGGATTTTTAAGTCAAAAACCACTCAATTTCAAAACTTCTTTAATATCACCTTTAGCAAAACTCATTTAGAACAAATAAAATTTTATAATGCGTACCACTACCGGTATATTAATTAGCTTTTCGAGGTCCACTAAATATCTGTGGCAATAAGAAAAAAGTGCTTAGCTCATATTTTACTGTTTTGCAGTATTGAACTTTTAAGCGTTCAAGTCGATTTTCAGAAGTTTATTTCTTTTACAGTTAAATTGGAAAAATCTCTGTTAACCTTAATTTTTTTACGCAAAAATTGTTTTACACACTATAGTTAATACAATAAAGTTGAAATATACCAAAGTACAGCCTAAAGTAAGCTCTTATTCCAAATGAGATTAGAAGTCTAAAAGAAATAAGTCGCAAGTCATGATGCTATAGATTCCTGAAAAATTACACAAATTAATTGAGATTTCGACCAAGAATACTTTGTAATATGTAGATTGCGAAGGTACCATTAAGTCAAAATCAGCTTATCTCGACTTAAGCACTTTGTGCTTTTTACCGCAGATGTATTAATTGAGTCATCAATATATAATTATTTTTTCATTAAATTATTTTTTCTTAATAATTATATTTGAATTTCTTATTCAAAACTAACCTTAAAATTTTTACAATGATAAAATTTTCCCCGTTTAACTTAAATAGCGAAAAACTTAATTTCAAGAATTTCTATTCACAAGCATACCCATCTATATGTATATGTATTTATTCTATATCATTGAAACATAAATAATTTTTTGCCAATCCTCCACTAGCTTTTTAGTAAAAAAATGAAATATTTATTCCCAAGTTTGCTCTTAAAGGTCAATAACTAAATTCTGTTTTTATAGTTTTAATTTAGCTAAAAGGTTTCGTTTCGTTTATTTATTAATTTTTTTTCTGTTTTCTCAGTTTCACGTTACACAGAAACTTTTTTTTAGTATTTTTCTCCCTTTATTTTTATGTTTAAATACTTTAAGAATGCGTAGAGAAAAAATATTTTAAACTATAATTTTTTTTCCATAAAAAAGAGAAGAAAAAATCGAATGGAAATAAAACTGTATTGTCGGCTATTTTTGGAACATAAACTAGAACTTTATGCTTAAGTGCTTTAACTAAAGAAGTGTTTGAATAAATTCAATTTAAATTTAATCACAGCACTTATCACTTTGTTTTCTAAATGCTTTTCAATGCTTGTAGTAGCTAGCAAAAAAGTTTTAAATAAAAAAAGAATTAAAGAAAATAAAAATGAAACAAAAACTAAGCACTACTGTCATCATCTTTATTATTGTCATCATCAAAACCGAGCAGTTTGACATAAACATCAGCCTGTGTGTCATTTTCAGAACACTTAGTTACAACAACGAACAAAAAAATTGCTGGTGAATAGATGAAGACATGTTACACCATCAAGCAAGCCCTCATGTACGAACTCATCATCATCGTCAGTTGTAGTTGTTGTCGTTATTTTTCTTTTTTGATGTTGTGGTCGTTTGCTGGCCTTGCTGTCGCCATCAACGATAGCTGCAATAGTAGAATGTGTCAAATATAACTACGAGCAACAAATGACACATGATAGACAACACAGAGATTATTTGTGTTAACCTCTAATCAAATCAAACGTCTCTATGAATACACAAAAAAACAGCAGCAAAATATTTTTTAATTTTTTTAAAGTTATAAAAATATAAAGAGAGATGTTCACTGACATCTAAATAAGAAGTGGTCTGAAGGAATTAAATTCAATTATATGTAAGCACATTAGAAAATACATATTTACTTTTCAAAGAGTTTTATATTGTTAAAATGTTTTTCTATTAATATTTCAGAATTTCCACTAAGGATTCTCTTTGTACAAATTTTATTCAGTGATAAATTAACTTTTTGGCTCATATTCATATTTATTTTTTAAAAATTTTTTAATTGTAGCCCACTTGGAGCAACCATCCTTTTAAAAGGACACGCCATTCCGAAAAGAAATATATATATTTTATTTTCTAGATACTTATTAAAATTTTATTACAAAAATAAAAATTTAAGTCTTAAAGAAAACAATTTTGCGGCGCTATCTGGGTTAATATGCTTACAAGCTAAAATTTTTATTTTTTTTCGCAATCTTAATCTCTGTTTCAATGTTCCATGTAGTGTATACATTTTTCTTATATATTAATCAGTTTTACGGACGTTAGTTTCAATACAAATTCAGTTTTGCTATTTGTGACGGTCTCTGCCCCGAGTAAACATTGAAGGAATAATGTATATAAGTTTATTTAGATGAGACAGACAATATTTTTATTTGAAATTCTAGTTCAATATTTTGTTGTTTATTGCAATAAAAATTATAAATAAAGATCTTGTATTTTTTTTATCAAAATACAGATCCAAGGCCTGAATTCTGATATCGTGATCTTTTGAAATTGAAGTTAAATTCTTGTGAGAGCATCCAATAAAAATTAATTTGTATTATTTGTTTTAGTCAACATTTGTATGGTAACTTAGTTTTAACCTGCACTTCAAACCCAGTTATTCTTTAATATTTTTTTAAATTTTTATTTGTTTATTTTTTTAATCTTATTTTAAATGCAAATTGTGTTGAAATTTTGAATTAGAATTAGAATTTTAATTTACAAAAAAACAATTTATCTTATTTTTAAGAGCATATTTTTTTCTATTTAGTTCTTATTTTCAGGTTTTTAGTACATATTGAATGCGCATAGAACACTTTTTTTGAGCATATTTCTGGTTTCCCTGTTGTTTTTTTTTAATATTAATCATACGCATTAGTAGAGTCTGTAAATAAGACACATAAAAATCCAAAAATGTATGCAATGATTTTTATGAAAATGAGTGATATTAATGCAATGGAATAAAATTGGTCATACGATATTATAGAAAACATGAAATTGAATTTTTAAACAAATGGTTTGAACTTAGCTTAACTGGAGCCTGTTTAAAAAATTATTTCTTGACTTGTAAAATAATAATGTTTTTTTATGTATGTGCGCTACACTTTAACTACTCATTTGGCTGCTTTCATATATTTTAGATAAGATTCATTCATTCAATTTACTTGAAACCTTATTCCAGTGGAATACGTATATTTTAATAAAATTAAATTAATTACACTTTTCGTTTTTTTACATTCGTCCAATTTTCAAAGGAAGTTTTCATCGCGAAAGTAATGGTAAATATGAGAGTATAAAAACTGTCAGACATGTACAGTAGATAATGGCTATAAGAAACTTAGAAAACTTCTAACAACTATCAGGGAAATTATATAAACAATTCCTCGAGAAATTTTTCCCAGGGAACAATTCCAACTAATAGCAAATGATAGGGAAAACAAAAAATTCTAATTGGAAAAGGGAGAAATTTCTCGCGGAATTTTGTACATAATTGCTCTGTATATAAATAATTATTTCATATTATTTATATAAATATATTTTGCAGTAGAACAGAACCATTTAAGGCTTAAGAAAAATTTCATACATCAATTCGTGGGGGGTCAGGTTTTTCTATTGAAATATTATTTTAACTATTGTATAGAATGATGAATATAAAAATTCACTGATAATCATTGCTTTTATAATCGCAGTTAAACCTTTAGTTTTTGCAGAAGTGGCAGTTGAATGATATTGTGCTTCTAAAAACTATGATACGTTTTTGTAATAGCTATATGTATATCATGCGTATCTGTGCTCATCTTGAAACCTCAAACATACAGTTGTATTATCTTATAAAGGGAGAACAAATTGTCTCAAGGCACATTTCTTGACTAGTTTCCAGGAACTGGCTGGTGAAATTTTATATGAAGGAACTTGGTGATTTTAACATGGCACTCTCCCTGTAGGTGTTGAATTGACATAATTAAGGCACTCGGTGATAGGTTCTGGACTTAACTTAAGCTGCTTATTCTGCTATTATGATTTTATAAAACCGGCAATAGAACTTTTTATATTTTTTTTCCAAAAAACTTAAAAATATATATGAATCTTCCTATGTGATACTGAGTGACAATATTCTGTTAGAACTTTTGTTCTAATTTTGTGGCATGTCCTTCTTTCACCACTAACGGCACATAAACTTTCTGGTACTAGTCCCATTTGTACCAGTAAAAGTGCAGGTCGAGTATACTTAACTAAATTGCCACAGTGAAATTCAAGAGAATTAATTGCTTAAATTTCTGATTTAGTTGAAGTGAATCTCCATTAGCTTCAATCTTCTGCATTCCTTATGCAACAAAAATGTTGACAACCTGAACATTCCTAGAAAATTTTAATTTTTTCCTTCTTCTCGGCTTGCAATCAATGGATTTTCTAGCTGTAAGTTTTTCGTAAATTCTCAGCACGTGACTAAACCATTGCATTGTATAAACTTTGATGCACCTGACTATGTCCATATCAGGAGATAGGCTGTATAGTTTGTGGTTCTTGCAACTTCAATATTCTCAAACAATGCGGACTGTTATAGGAGTTGGGTCTTAAAAAGGTGTAGTCCAATACTTTTATAAAACTTTCCACGTATTAGTTGGACAGAGCCTTAATTTCTGTGAATGATGACAAATCAGTAGATTTGTATCTTCTTCCTGATTTTCACTTACAGAGGCAGTATTCTCTTCCGTACGTATATCCTTTTAACACAATGCTGGTGTTATTTACTCATGTTTTGGTGAATAGCTTACTCAGATGGTGCCATAAAAAGCAAGTTGGGTGAATTGATGACTGATTTTCCAAGATATTTTGAATAATTTGGTAGTACTGTTTAAGCCGAAATCCATTCACGATGATTTGTGAAAGTAAATTGATCAATAATGTGAAAAAGTCAGCGAGCGCAATGTAAAAGGTAACTTGATAGGTAAACCTTCCGTAAGCTTTATTAGGCTTAAAAACACCTCATAGTACCAAATTATTTGCTAGGTTTCGTATAAATTTTTTAAGTCTAATACGCCAATTTTTTTGTGATTTTCAAATATAATAATCTTTGAATTCTCAAATAGTTCTTGAAAATGTGTTTTAATTATAATAAACATAATTTTTAACTAGATGTGTATTTATTTCTATTTGATATTATTGATTTAATTTAATTTAACTTATTTCTTTTTACGAATAATTTGAATTTTTTGCTTATATCCATTACATACTGTAAGTCGATATCATGTTATAGGAGCATCTATGTAAGCATGTGTAGTAATACTTCAACAACAAAACCAATTTGATGAGAAAATATGAAAATAAATTTAACAAACAAATAGCAAATAGTTACACAGAATATTTATTATTCCTTTGTAGTCTTATTCTTTTGTGGTTGTTTTTGTGGAATGACTTTTTAATTGAAGCGAACAAACAAGGAATGATTTTGGCCCAGTCCACAAAACTTGATTCGAGAAAAAAGCTATGGTGATGGAATGACTGACTGACTGTTTTTCCTTTTTTTTTTGGTCTGGCATGCATTTGTTTGACTATGGAATTTTCACACGCAAAGTATTACAAATCCAATTATGAAAATTTAATAATAACAACAATACGTTGTATTTGTCTGTGTATGCAGAGGCAAAGCCACAAATGCATAATATTCCTAGAATTATACAAACAAATATACTTATACATTTACAATATCCTAGCTATTGTTTAATATTCAGCCAGCTAGTCAGTCCAGTCAGACAGTCAGTCAGCTTGCCAGCCAACCAAGAGTCAAGTAAAATTTATGTATATAATTTCAACAAAAGGAAACAAAAATAAATAAAAAAATATTAAAACAAAATTTGAGCCATAAAGTAGCAAAAATTAATTACACATAATTGTTTCCAGAGCTCTTAATTCGATTAAATTAATATGTATGAATTTGTGGCTTTTTAAGGCCGCTCTGCCACTGCCACTGCCACTACTACCGCCGCTGCGTTTTTGCATTTTAACCTCCAGTCCTTTTTTTTGCAAAAAAAAAAGAACCAATGGCTTATAAAATTATGAATTGGCAAAACAAATGGTGGTTTGCAGATGAGAAGCATTTTATTTTGCAGTAAAAAAAAATTTTCAAATATAATTTAAAAACAAGCAATATAATCGTGTCTTAAGGTATGGGAATTTTTGAATGAAATAAAACTATTTTATTTTTCAACGTAGTCTTTTTTGAAGTCCATGCACTTTATACACGTTTTCTTAAAACTGTTTTTTCCTCTAAAAAAATAATATTTGACAAAGTCATCAGAAAAGCTTGTTGTTTATTAGATAATTTAATCCGTGCAGTCAAATCTCTTTTCGTCAAGCCATTTATTCTGGCTTTAGAACAAAAACTACCTATTTTGGACTAAATCTGGAAAATAGAGCATGCGAAGGAGCAATTTGTAGTCCAATTTATAAATTTTTATCAAGCAAAATGCTTATGTGCACCATTGTATTAACCTGGTGGAAGATTAATTTTTTCGTTTTCAAATCCTTTTTTTTTAATCCTGTTAAATCTGACTCAATACATTGACATAATTCTTGCAAATGTTTGTTTTACAATTTCGCATGTTTATTGAATTACTCTTCTATTGTACCAATTCAACCCTAGAAAATGGTGAAAAAGTTTTTTTAAATTAATTTTTTTAAAGAGAAATAACACTCAGGCAATATTACTGGGTCTTACATTCTTGAGAAAAGGGATAGTGATGAAAAAGACAGGTGGTGAAGAAGAAAATATAGAAAAACTTTGTTCTTTTGCATCTTTGCTTTTGTTTGCAGGTTTTTATTAATGGAGTGCTGCAGCGCTTCCATTGTCAATGAGGTGCATTAAATTTTTAAAGTTGTGTTTAGTAGCCATTTTATTAGTTATTTAATTCATTTATAATTCTGCTACACAACGAAGGATAGTGCTTTGATATGATGAACTTTCCTGGGACAACTGATACAAAAAGACAGTAATGTACATCAGAAAAATGTGTGGTTAAAAATAATTTTAATGAAAAAATTCAATATTTGAATTTTATTTTTTATAATTTTCAAATGCATTAAATAAAAGTCAAATATCGAATACTTTTTTATGTCACAATTAAACTTTTTCTTAAAAAAAATTTTGAAAAAAATTTTAATTGATTCAATTATTATTAAATTTTCCGCCTCTTAACTGCAAGTAAAACACTGTTTTTTTCAACAAGTTGTTGTTGTTAATTTACCATGTCTAGATTAATTTTTGCAGTTAGTGAAGTATTGCTCAGCTCCAACAAAATTCACCTAGACATGTTAAGCAAACAACAAATAATTAAAAAAAAGTTTAATTAATTTTGGATTTTTTTTCAATTGGAGGTGTTACGGTATCTTTTTTTCTTCTTTATTATTATTTTTAAATATTGAACTCTTAATGGATATTAAATTTATTAAAAGTGTGCTGTACGTTTTCAACTTAATATTAAATAATTTCAATTAGCACAACAAACTGTATCCGGAAATGACTAAATATCTAAATTTATAAACGTTGCTAAGCAGCAGTTTAATAGGTTTGTGTTTGTTTAAGTGTTAATTTTTGGAAGTCTTAAGAGAGCCCTTACAAAATGCCCCTTTTAATTTATAAGCTTTTAATTTCCTACAGACAATTCATTAAAAATTTCCACTACGTACTTTTTTAGAGACTTCATAATTCGTTAAATTTTTGGAAAACTATTAAGGCTTTCCCAAACAAAAATTAGGATTAAAAATAAAAAAAACAATTTTGACTTTCCCATATAAAACAAATTCTTTCAAAATCAAGGCCAGAGACATTTTTCATAAATTTTAAAAATTAGGTAGACCGGTGTTTGAGTGAATTTTAATATATTGTAAATTAAATTTTAATTTGAAATTTATTTGCTGGTGGCTCAGCTTGGTCTATATGCATTTTATTGTTGCTGTAACAAATCATCAGTAGACTTGAACCACACATTTTGAACATTCACAAACCTCTTATAAAGACAAAGCTGAACCACCAGCAAATAAATTTAAAATTAAAATATAATTAAGACAATATGTCGAATAATAAATTTCTTAAATTGTAAATTAAAATTTGAGTTCATTTTATGTACAGACTATTTGGAGAGTAGCACTGAATCGTAACCGAAGTATAATTGAAGAAATGCGCAGCGTTGTCAACTTGGTGCCTTTTGCACCATTTTTGGTGCTTTTCAAGTTTTTTGTGCGATAAATTAGCTGCATGGTGCGTTTTTTATTAATTTCGGTGCTTTTTTTAATTTAACAAAACTTTTTGTTTTAGTGTGAGAAAAAATCTTTGTAAAATAAAATACACACTTATTGCTATTTCATTGAATAGTGCAAAATTATTATTGGCAGACCACAAAAAGAACAGGTAATGATTCTTATGACATACCAAATCATATGCAAAAAGTAAAAGGGTCTTGTTGTAGTATATAATTTGTATTATGTGAAGAAAAAAATATTTAATTTTATGAAATTTTCCTGCCCTTTTTAAATTTTCATATCAATTGTTTTTTTTAGTAAAAGTTGTCACGATCATTGTAAATTCTTTTATTAATTTGCTTTATGTAATAAAGTATAATTACTGAACTATTTTTTATTTTTAAATGTATGGAATATATGGAATAAAAAAAAACATTTTTTTAAGAGATGTAACACTCAGGCAATGAATGCCTACTACTGTTACTAGGTGTAATCTTCTTTAGGAAAGGAATAGTGATAGATAAGACAGGCGGTGAAGGGAGAAACTGAGAAAAGTTTCATTCTTTTACATTTCTGCTTTCTGCATCGCCTCTGGTGTTAAATGAGGTGTATTAAATTTTTTTGAAGCTGTGGTTAGTACCCATTTTGCCAGATATTTTACTTCAACGATGATTCTGCTACATAACGAAGGAAAACGCTCTGATGTTATATTAGGATTAGTATCTTCTGATGTTGCTATAGTTCAGTGACTAGTGTCTATGCCTTCATCACTTCAAAATCCCAACACCTATTGATACCAACTAAGGAACATTAATGTATTTAAGAATATGAGTGGTGTTGTTATTTAATGACTATTGCATACATGAATTGAACCCAATACCTTCAGATTTGTAGTCAACGTGCTAACTACTTCAGCCAATGCCACCTTCAAATAATTACAAAGAAATTTTTAATTTATTTTTTCTTTAAGTTTAATTTTTACTTTTTCTATTTTTAATGCAATAATATTATAATTTTCATGCAAAATTAAATGTTTATTGACATTTTATAAAAAATATATTCTAAACTTGGTGCGTTTTTTATAAATGTCGCGGTGTTTACTCAATTTTTGTGCGTTTTAAAATTTAAAAGTTTACAACGCTGGTAATACACATACTTATCACCAGAGGCACTGCAGTTAATCGTAAAAAAAAAATTAACAAAACACACATATATATATCCTCTCTTCAGTATTCTCTAATTTTACTAAATTTAAGTTCTGTTGTGTTTATATTATACAATTTTTTCTTTTTATTTTCCCACTCCTTTGTGTGGCTTCTTCAAGAAGACATTTTTTTATACGAGTAATTATTTTGATATTATTATTATTTTATTTTAATTTATTTTATTATAATGTTTTTTGTATTATTTATTGTTTCAAAATTTAACAGCCTTATTTATAAAACTTATTAAGACTTTATAAAGGGTTTTAAAAAGAAATTTTTATAAAAAATGTTTCTTAAAAAGCCTTTATAAAGCCTTAAAAGTAAGTTTGTTTAATTAATAAAGCTGTTAGTTTTTAAGTAAATTATAATTTTCGTTTTCATTTTATTTTAATTTCTATCTAAATTTGCCTCTATCAAAATACTTTTCATCAAGTAATATTAATTTGTAACATGGACGTAAATAAAAGGCCTTAACAGAGGCCAACAAATTAATATCATTTTATTCTCCATCACATTTTTATTCGTGCGTGCAACCAATATAATATCGGTTACAACCGCATTTTGCTTATTGAAATTTCATTTACAATTAAAAGCACGGAGTACTCTCATTTCGTTTAGTAGTAACGAGTGCACAAATTAATGTTAATGCTTGTGTATGTGCTAAGTAATTAATATTAATGTAATTATTTGTGTGTGTAACGTATACGAATTAATTTTATGCCTGATTAAAGTGTCAAATGTTAAATGGCTGGGAAAAGCAAATGAATAAATAACGAATTTGGACATGTTAAATAATGTGTATGTGAAAAATTTTGCACTTACAACTAAATGGCATAAGCAGAATGAATATATAAATTTTCAATATGTTATTTCAAAGAAAGTGAAACGAAATGAAAACTATAAAATAATTATTTAATTTATAAGGATTGAGGTTGAAAAAATTAAAGAAAATATATTAAGGAATATTACAGGTTCTTTATTTAACCAAATTAGATGGATTTTCTTAATTTGTAGCTCCAAGCATGCTTTTATACTATAAGTTTATTCTCGTAGTGGAATTGGGTCAGCATTGCATGTCACGGATATTCCAGATAAGTTAGCTTAAGCTTATCTGGTTTGGGAAAGACGGTATTGCAATACACCTCCACCCTGAGAAAGGCTTGGATCCATTGGGCTTAATATTAGCTAACCTACACCCAGAAAAAAATAGCAATGTAAAATCACCATGTCAAAAGGTTAATTCAAATTCATTCAAATCAAATTAAATTTACAAGAAATAATATGTTGTTTGAATATATTGGTGGTTATTTGCTTTGTTTATAGCTGCAATACACTTTTGTGCTTAGTTGTGTAGGTTGTTTTTGTATTGTTGTTGTTTTTTATGTTTGTACACAGCCAATAAACTGCTGCTGGCTTTTTAGCAGTGTACTAGTCTTGCATTCGATGCATTGCAAGTTGGAATCCTGGGGTCAAGTCAAAGTAATATTTTGTTTAACTAAAACTTTTCAAGTCAAAGCATTTTGTTTTTTTAATTAAAACTAGATCTTAAGAAATCTATTATTCGTCGTATATGTCATAATTATATTTTAATTTGAAATTTATTTGCTGGTGGTTCTGCTTGATCTATATGCATTTCATTGTTGCTCTAACAAATCATCAGTAGACTTCAACCACAAATTCAAACTAAAACTTTTCAAATAAATTTTATGTTAAATGATAAGAAATAATGTTAAATCACAATTTAATTCAATATGGTACATATTTAGTATGTGTTTTAAGAATATTTAAAGTTGTTGTGGCTGCAGGGGTAAGCACGTTGGCTACCACGCTATGAGTTCTGAGTTAAAATCTTGGTTGGGGAAGCCAATTTAATTATATATATACAAAAATGTTTCTGATGTCTATGTCAACCACACGTTAGTTAAATAATTAGGTAACTACAATTACTACATTAAATTAAATTTATGTTGATCTAACTGGAAATAACTTTGATGCAACATGATTTTTCATTTTGATTGTAACAGTACGTAAATGCTAATTCAACGTGAAATAAAGTTATTTCAAAAATTTTCTTTTACAATTACTATAAATCATGTTAAATTAACATGACACATATATGAACCAAAAAAATCATTGCCGAAAAATATTAGATTAACCTTGTTTAAGTAGATTTTAAGTTGAAATTTTTGTGTGTGTAACACAATAATTTTTGCTGCCAACTGAGCTAAAGCTTTTTTGAACTGATAATGTGACTGTGTTAATGTTTTTGAAACAACCTAAAAATGAGATAATTTGCTAAGTAATGTCTTTAGCTTTCAGGACACAAGTTATGATTTCTTCTCAATTCTCATTGCTTAGGACAAAAGCACATTAAAGTCGTTCAAAAGAAAAACATGGAATTTATATGAATTCCATTATCTATGTTTTTAATCATATACTTAATTTAAACTTTCGATTATTTGAAGCTTTTACGGAACTCTTGAAATTAAAATTATCGAGAGTCTATTGTGTATATAAAATCTATGTAAGTTTAGATAAAATAAAAATTTTCAAGATTTATTGATTATCAACTACACGTCTGACCCTACCTTACGTAAAAGCAAGTGATGTGTACGTGGTTGGTACAAGTATTTCTAGCTCTATCCACACATTTTATGTCATACGCACTCCTCTGTATATAAAACAGATTTGAAGCTCTAATGTGTTATTGCTTGGCAATTTACAAGTACATACACATACACATGTATATGTAGTACGTGTTTGAGTGTTAAAGAACAAATATTTAGGTGTTAGTGTATGTTACACTATTATCTTGTATAACTGACAATAACATTAAATCAATTTGAAAATGCAAAGTGTTAAGCAAGTTATCTAAATGTCCTTAACATTTATCACATTTACATGTTGGACGTATGCTATATGCATACAATTGTGTATATTTATACAAACAAGTACCAAGCATAAATGTTTAAAATCTATGTATTGAGAGAATTGCACTTAAACATTTTGCAAGCTTTTGAAGCATTGTGAGGTTTTCTCTAAGATCTGGAAGGCATTTTTTTTAATTTTATACTTTGATCTTTGGAGTAGTTGTACATAATGTAGGAGTAAATGAAATAAGAATACGGATAGTATCTTAAATGCATGTTTTTTTTGCTTATGAGCCTTAATACAACACACTTAATTATAGTATAAATCACAAGCATGGTGTGGTTTAAAGACATATGACATTACTATATACAGTGATGCCAATTTATCAATTTTTTGGCTAAATTTAGCAAATTTTTCATTTTATTTAGGCGGAAGAAAAGTGAATCTAGCTATTAGCTATTTTTTAGCCATTATTATTTTAATTTAGATATTTTTTAGCTATTTTTTCAAACATTGAATTTGTTTGTGATTTTTTATAAAAAGTTTAAACTCACAACAAAGGTAAACTAACAAAAACCAAAACAGAGTAAAATCTTTTTGTTGTCGTATTAATAACAATAAATCCTGGTCAAAACTTGCAATTTTTTTTGCAAGAACTAATTATTTTTGTGTGAAAAAGATATACAGAGGAAAACAAAATGAATATATATTTTCCTATTTCACTATTCTCTCACATATTCAAGAACTGTTGCAACAAAAATTTGTAAGTCTACAAGAGCTTATATCAAAGAAATGGCTAAATTGGTAACAATAAGATTTGCTACTCCGTTCTTATAATGGTTGCAATGTTGTCGGGGCTTGGCGGTGGTTTATGATAGCAATCAAAAAAGGGAATTTTTTTGCACGGGTGAAAATAAAATATATGTAAATTAAAGCTTAAATGAAAATTTAAATAACAAAATTTAACAATTTTAAAAACCCCGAATATACCTAGAAAAGATGTTATATCTTCTAAATGGCTGAAACGATTTTTTTAAACTATAATTAAGAAACTAAATCAAGATCGGTGAAGCGGTGTGGTATATGCGGGGACTCATACAGACACACAGATACACAGACATACACTACAAACTTATAACACCCCTTTTTTTAGTCGGGGGTTAAAATTTGAAAATGAGCAAAAAGTATAAACAAAACTTTCGCACGGAATGGATTAGTAACCCAAAAATTTAGAGACTCAATAGCAAAATGTACAAATGAATACAAGGCGTACTGCAAGTATTGTAAGTTTACACTTAATGAACAGTTTTTTGCTTGTTTCTTTATTACCTGAATAAATAACTTTATTTATTATTTCAATTTATTGATTTTAATTATTTTAATTTACTTTATGCACAGAATTTCAAAAACTATATGAGAATTCATAAAATAATAATATTTTTGAAAATCACAAAGACAAAATGAGGCTTTGAAACTGATACAAAATTTGTGGTTGAAGTCTACTGATGATTTGGTTCAAGCGCCAATGAAATACGTATATACACATGCTAAACCACCAGCAAATAAAATTCAATTATTGTAGTATTTACACTTCTGACAATATGTCAAATAAATAAATTTCATTATTTTAAAAATATTTTCTATTTGCTTGTTTTTGCTATAACTTCATGATCTTTGCATACGATTGCACTTAGCCATTTCTTAGCAAGGTTTTAGCAATTTTTTTAGCCATTTTTTTGTCTACATTTAGCCATTATTGGTGAAGGAATGCTGGCATCACTGTCTATATAAAAAGCAACACGCTGTTGGGGTAAACAAAAAAATCAAATTCCTGTTCACGGAAAATGAAATTTAAAAAGTAGATTTTATGAGTAAATGTAGTTAGTTCAAATATCATTTTAATCAGTAACCAGTTTTTATAATTTCCTTCATAAACTTTAGTTCACATATTCCTACTATCCATATCCATTGTTCATTTCATTAAATAATGATTTGTTTAATTTTGTTTTAATAGAAAAAAAAATAATTGTATTCTTTTGCTGTCCATTAAAACATGTATAAACAAAATAAAATTGATATAAAATACCCTGCTAGCAAAACAATTTTATTATAAATTCAGGATGCTAAAAAAAACGAAATCAAACCAGAATACACAGAGTTGGTCGAGTGCCATGAATAATTGAAATTATTAGGGAGGAGGAAAATTAATTGAAAAAATCAGATATAGTGAATATGAAATATATTTTACTCTAGGTCGTACTGAGTACATAATTTTAAAAAATTATGAAACTCGAAAGCAAAAAATAAATTGAGTTTTTTGTTTAGTAGAACTATTTATGACTCCCTGTTGAGTATGATATAAAATTTTACTGAACCCAGACTGTGAGTGGCTAAATATATGACAGCTATCTATAAAAAATTTGTTGGTTGAGATTATGAGATTTGTCGTCTTCAGTTCATTGAAATACAAAATTTTCTATGAGATATTTATAAAATAATAAAAGTCATTTGCGTAAATTTTCATCAATACTATAAATTTGTATTGTGTATTCGTGTGATTCAGTAACTTTTAACGATCCGACAATCGTAATTTTTGTCTATACATTTAGTCGCTTAAAACAAGGATAGCGTGGTTCTGAAACTTATTTTTAACGATAGGATGCGCTGATATTTTCTGTTGATTTTTGTCGATAAGATTAACAGCGCATACATTATTGTCGCTTAAATAACGACACAGCTGACATTAATCTACAGCGAAAATCGTTAAAAATTTTAGTGAGTAGCAAATTCGATAAATTTTCGTTATAATTATTTTAACAATCCGATTATATTTAAAAAAAGTTAGTGGATCGCATTACATGTGGTCTCAACAGCCCAGGTGATTTATTTTGTCGCTTTTAGTTTGAATGTCCCTTAGATGTCAATACACATTTTTCATTAAATTTTTACCACATTCCAGCTATGAGTTTTTCAAAGCGAATTAAGTCGAGTCTACTTTATGTAATCACATATTTATAATGCAAGTTTTGCTTTTAATTCGAAATTAAGACTTCGTGCAGAATTATGTTTTATGATTTTCTTACCCTTTATTTGATCTTCGAACCTTGACTAAACATAAAAAAATTTTGCAGTTTTTCTTTAATTTTTTCATTTTAATTTAGAGCCATTCCCACGTTCGACTTGTCGCATTTTGAACAAAATTTGAAACAACAATAAAATATTAAAATTTGTTTTTGTTTTGAATGTATGAGTGCGACAAATCAAACGTTGTCGACATCGTAGGGTTAGCTCTTATATTTTTATTTTTGTAGTTTTGTGGCTTTGTTATATAGAATAAATATTTTTTAAAGTGAGTTTTGAATTTAAATAAAGTTTTCCGCACACAAATTAAATTGTTCTTTTATAATAAATGCCTTCCTCAAATAAAATTAATACTGTTGTCAGATTAAATAAATAAAGTCAAGTCATGTCAATCAGAAATTCTCGAGGATTAAAAATTGTGTTTAATATATGGCTGTGAACACATTTTCATGATGAATAATTTAAAAAAATATTAAAACATTTATTAAATTAAATTAGTATCTAAATTTTTTTTGTTTTTGTTTATTGCAAAGTCTATTTAATTGCTTTTTTGTAGTTCCTGGCAACACTGACACTATGAAGTAATCAAAAAAACCAATAGCAACGTAAATTAGTTCAGTACCTGTATTCAGTAACTTTTATTACGACAACCCTATCGCTATAATAAATATAAGTAAAATTGATCGATTTTGCTATTCAGTAATATATTTTAACGATATTCGCTGTGGGTTGGAGAAAAAAAATACATCACAACATCAAATTCATTGACTTTCTCTTTATTATTCTTTGTGCTTTTCGCTTAATTTCAAATTTTCTACAAAGAGATACCACATAATATTGAATTAAATGGTGAGTAGGATAAAGCTGGAAACTATAGTAAGAAACAAACGAATAAATATATAAATAAATGTTACGATTTTTGGTTCACAAAAAGTTAAAGAATTTAAGTACAGATCTAAAATCTAGTCATAGCTTAAGATTATAATTTTTTTTAAATAGGAAATAGTTTATATCGTCCCATAACCGCCAAAAAAACTTAATCGACCCCAGTAAAAAACAGATTTAAAAAAACCTATGAAAATGTAGAGTTTGCAATCTTGAAGTAGTGAAAATTTCGATCTCGATATAATGATTTTTACATAGGGTTGTCATTGCAAGGAGTTCTCTTTTTCGATGCTTGGTCACTGAATTGGAAGCGATATTAAGAAAAAATCCCTTTTTTGTGTTCTATGATAATATTTTCATCTAAGAAAAAGGGTAAATAGTTGCCTTTTTTAACAATTCGTTTCTTTTTATACGAATTTAAGCCCGAAACAGTGCTTTCATGTAAATTTAAGCAAATAACTTTTAAATTTTAGACTAAAAATAATTCATAAATTTCTATAAAAAAATTATTTTTTAATCAGAAATAATTCATAGTTAGGCTCAAGTTCAGTAATTTCAATTCTTATTGAATGAAATATTTTTATTAATTAATGTGAGTTTCTAAAGAAGAGAAGAAAAATTAAACTTAGACTTTTAAGCTGGCGGAAATCAATTGTATACACAACATACGTTTCTCATATTCCGTTTCATTGTAAATTTAAGTTAAATAGTTGATGTTAATAAGAATCTCTACCCAAGTAGATAGACTAGGGTGCTGATGAAGTGCATGGCTGCACTGAAAATTATCGGTATTTCCCCCAGCTTAAAGTCTAAGTTTAATTTTTCTTCTCTTCTTTAGAAACTCACATTAATTAATAAAAATATTTCATTCAACAAGAATTGAAATTACTGAACTTGAGCCTAACTATGAATTATTTATGATTAAAAATTCACTACAGTTCAATTAAAGAATCTAAAAATTATTTTTTTTTTAAATTCTGGTGAGTATTTTCTAACACTATAGAGGAGTTACAAGGTTTTGTGTGACTAAAATAAGCTGCTACATGGTTTTTTGCTCACTCTCGGCAAATTAAAAATATCGATTTTTTGGAAGCAATGAAGATGTACTTCCGCTAGAATGACTTCCATTTTTTTTCACTGGGACATTATCTTCGAACTTAATTTTTTGACCAAAATCGATTATTTGCGATCGCAAATAATTAATTTTCCTCAAAAAATTATGTACGAGTATAAAAAATGTGTCGTTTAAGCTCTTGTTTTGGCCATTATGGCACAATATGCAGATATCTAACATTTCTTAGCATTTGAAGTCCTTTAGCAGTCCACAACGTGTTTTGATATCATGCTAAACTATAATTGATTATTAACAGCATAAAATAATTTCTTCCCTTTCTCAATTATTTTTGTGATTAATTTTTTTTATTTATTTCTTACTTTCTGATATTGTTATACATATATTTTTTTTAATTTCAATGCTTAACTGTCAATCACGTTACATGGTACAGAAAACAGTTTAAAATATTAAAAAATTGTTTTCATGTAAAATGGAATTGATCAAACATATGACCACATAATTCATTCAAATGAAAAACAACATATACAATTTATATTTTACATAATGTTGCTTAAAACCAAAAACATTAAATACTTTTCACAACTTTATATTCTTGCAAGTATTAAATACATCTAGATTTGGGTTTTTAAACAGTGAGAATCGGCTATTTTTTTATTAAATTTTTTCAATAATTTCACTTCTTTCTCATCAGTAACATTTGCCTCATCATCATCATTAACATCATCATCGTCATCATCAATAAGAAGTTGAGAGTATTTGACTTATTTGCCTTTAGGCTTAAACCACAAACACTTTATCATTACTCACGTTATCATGAAAGAGGAATATTAAAGCTTTTTCCTTGAAGATATAAAGTGGCCCGTCCTTTATCCTTGTCATAACTATTAACCAACCACTACAAGCGTGTATGTGTACAAGGTTTTGATGATTCATCAATAAAGTTTGAACTCAGTGTGTGGTTGCATGTTAAATTTTGCTTAACTCGCCTTTTTTTTTTGAAAAGAAATTTTAAGATAGAATGGTATGCAAGGCTCATTGATTTACAAAGATTTTCAAAGTCATGTGGTAAGGTTAATAATGTGCATGTAATTTTTTACAAAAACATTTCTTTTTGCCTTTTAAAAGTTTTTTGGGTTTCATTTCATACTTTAAACACATCTTAATATTGTGTATTTGGCAATAAATGTTTTGTTTTTATTTTAGTCTAATTTATTTATGTATTTCTATAACTTGAAAACTTTGTAACCATTTAACCACATTTTATGGTTGAGTCTTAACCTCAATAACGATTTAAAAAGTTTTCTTTGAAAGCCTCAAAAGCCACATACGGCAAATATGTTAGTATGTTTATATATACACAAACATTTGAGCTTCTAAGCATCTGCATATCGTCACCTAGAAACCAAAAGGCCGTAAAAATAAATAACTCAAAATATAGTTTTTAATTAATTATGATGTGATTAACAAAAATACATCTTGCCTTAAAATTTTACTCACATTTATTTAAAAATACTGATTTTATTCATTGGCACCTAACCTTTAAATATGTGAAAGCTAGTCACATATTCCATTTGCATAAAAGTTACGTATATAAAGCAGAAATCTACATCAAGTTTGACCAAACACAAAAGAACGCTGATAATGACGGTTTAGTGGCTTTGAAAAACAGCTAGTTGTTCCGTTCAACTATATGTTAGTCAAAATATTTACAACTAACTTTAGTTTTATTTGTTTATTAATAATTATCACATTAAATTTGGCTTAAATAGCCCGTTCAAATCCTAAATAAAACAAATGAAGTTCGAACAATAATAATTATAAATTTTAACTGAAATAGTCCCAAGTTTATAAGGTTTGTTGCTTCTCCTGTTAAAAAGTAGAAAGTGTTCTTATGGCATTTTGGGTTTAAGGTAACGATATGCAGATATGTAAATTAAAATAGCATCAAGTTTCAACAACAATTAAATTTGAACTTTAAAATTGTATAATCTATTTATCAGATGCATGTGTTGCACGGATGCAAGGCAGCTGTTCATTGCGTACACACACACACACATATGTACATAGTATTTGTTTGAATACAAGGGGGCGCAAAAGTAATGTCATATTATTTAAATATTATCCTCTATATTCATAAAATTCAAAATGAATTTGAAATCAGAAATAATTTTTAGTCAGGCTTAATGTCTACAAATGTCAAACTGAATTTGATATGTTTTTTTTATTTTTTAATTTTTCATACAAAATTTTCCTAAAATGGATTTCAAATTAATTAAATTTTTTTTATGAATATGCGGGTTTATTTTTATTTAACATAAAAAATTTTATTTTTCAATATATAGTTTGAATTTTGTTATGATAAAAATATATCAGGTATAGACGTAGGGTGACGCAAGTCAAAATTAATACGAAAATGCATCTAGATATGCTAATCCATCAACATATAAATTTTTTCAATTTGGGGTGTCATAATTTTATGTAACTGCAATTTTTTTACAAGTGCAAAAAAAAAAGAGCTCTGTTTTCATAACAACTTTATTTGAAAGTGTAACATTAAATGGAATGAATTATATCATTTAAATTGCCATTGGAGCATAATGTTAATCGTTTTACAGCATTTTTAGATGCAGCTCGCAAAATATCTTGCTTCAAATTGGTGATTTATTCTTCCTTTCCCATCCTAGTTTTCAAGAGCTGCAAAGCTCGTGGTTTGTTGTTGATTTATTGATTTGAAGGGATAGTGAAAATCTTGAAAACGGAAAATCTGGAAACAGCTGCATAAAATCTTCTGTGTGAGTCACTGATCCATCTTTATTTACAGTTGCGGTGGGGTCTTGATTTTTTATTTATTTTATTTTTTTGAAGAGAAGTATCTACATATTCAGCATCAAATGGTAATTTTAAGTGGCTTTTCGTAGTTTCTCTGTTCCCCAGAACTGTCAGTTTTGTTTCTTATCATAACTCTTTTAGTGGAAATAAGCTTCGTTACTGATTATGAATTTTTAAAATAAATCAATCTCTTCTTGCACCAAATATAACAAAGTATGTTATATGTCAGTAGTCTGTGATTCGTTAACTTTTCACAAACTTTAAGGGGATTTTTTTTAATCTCTTAAGGCAACGTGTGCATTCTTGTCTCATTTATATATGTATGTGAATTATCTCAGACATCGTGGGCACCAGCAGAGATGTTCTCCGTCAAATGAGCAATACACAACCGGCCACTTTTTTGACATCTGTAGCCTATCCACTTTGTAGGAGTTGCTCACCCAAACGACTAATTGTTCGAGCATATAACAAGATAACTCCTCGATACCGCAAAAATTGTATTAAAACAACAGACTGAAAGTTTTTTAAATAATTTTTTAAGGTGTATATCCGAGAATGACAAAAGTTTTGTTTTTAGTACTTTTTGAGTATTGGCTCACATAAATTTAAAACGGAATACCTATAACTATAATTATAAGGCTATGGCCTAGAGCGGTGTCCATTAACAGGCTTGAGGAATACCCCAACAAACAAATTATGCCCACAGAAATAAAAATACGTTAATGGCAGTTGATTGGGCTCACCTTTAGAAGGTCAAGGAACAACATCACAAGATATGCCATAGACGGGAGACGGCAAGGAAGTCGAAGAAGAGGATGCATAGCTAATACGTGGAGAAGGCAAATCGATGTAGAAGTGTCTGGAATGGGGTAAACCTGAGGCAAAGTGAGAACGTTTGCACAATACAAGAATATGATTAACTGGTTTATTGCGGACCCATGCACCTTATAGGATCAATAAAAGCACAAATACACACACACACACTTGTATGTATATATATAACTATAAAAATCAAACAACTATACAAATTTTAAAAATAACGAGGCACACATAGCTATAACTATAATTTATAGGCTCTGTGAGCTACAATCACACGCATGAGTATGAAAATGCTTTGACTATTAATCGACTATACATGCGTATATACAGGGCTATTTTATTAATACGCACACATAAAGCATATTTTCAAACGGCCACACACACACACTCACACATTTTCCATTACATTTTATATGCACAAATGTATGTAAATGGTAGTGAATACCAAGTATCTTGGGTGTTTTTTTTTTATTAAATATCCATAGCCTGAGTATAAATATACTTAGACTATAATCATGAGATATAGAAGGGGAGAGAGAGAGTCAATGCGCTTGATACAAATGTACCTTTTTCATTTTTAGTTGTAGTGTATTTTCGTTTTTTGCATAAACAAAGTATAAATGCTTTTGTATTGTATGTTCAAATCAGCTATAGTGCCAGCTGCTTGAAAGAAAATATGTTACAACCCAGCTAAAAAAAATATGTATGGAGCATATATAATATCCCATATATGGTTTGGATCCGAAAAATGAGGATATATGGGCATATATGATTATATATATTCATACATTTTCATACATGTATGTGTAAATTACCTCCACAGTATGCAAAGTTCATATTCATACACTCCTGATTCACAAAAACGCACTGCTGTGCAATAAATTAAATTAATAAAATTAATTTTTTTTTTGACTTGAGAGAGAGGTTATATTTAATGCAACATTTGTTTAGACAAATAATTCAAAACGAACTAAAAGTAATTTCATTTATCAAAAAGTGAATCAATTATTTAAAAAACACATAAATCATATTCGTATATAACATTTAGCTTAAGAAATCAGATTAAAAACTAATGCAATTAATTATAAAAGAAAAAATAATCCCTCTAACAATAGTTGTCAATACACTAATATGAACTTTGTTTCTTATCTAGAGATTGTTGTTATTTTCTATAAAATTAATGTCCTTTTGATTATTTGATATATTAAATGCGGCTACAATGTTTTTCTTTTTTAAACGTTGAGGGTACTCATATAAACTTTGCATACTGCATGTATTTTCTAATGGATTTCCAATTCAGCAGTGATAAAATTCCAAGAATTTTTGATTGCAAAAACGATCTTATGTGAGATATCATGTATGCATACATTCTTATATGGCTCCATATATAAAATCTTATATTTATATATGGATCCACATATGAAGAGCTTCATAATTAAAATTTCATATATGAACTCATAGGTTATAATACATTTTATAAATTAGTCCATATATTAGTTCATATATAATAGTTTTGCAATGTATAATCCCATATATTTCCTTACATAAATTCATACATATTCATATAGAGTAATATACATTCATATATTAAAAATATATGGACCATATATAATATTTTTAGCTGGGAATTATGATTATATGCATTTACTAAAATGAAGACTATTTAGTTTGAGTACTCATTCTATATTATTATTTTTGACTACTTATTGTTTTATCTGCTGTGTACTGCTCCATATTTTATTGAAAACTATATATCTACATCATAAATGACAAAGCAAAGTTTCCATTTGCGTCATTTGCAAAAACAGTGGCCAATTTTAAATAATGACATTACTTTTGTGCCACCTTGCTGTGTATTTATATTTTAATTGCAATACAATTTTAACAAGATAAATACATTAGAAAAGTGTAAAAAGTTTTTATTAACTTAATTTATCATCATAAAAATTTAAGATATTTAAGAGAGTTTCATTGGACAAAAATGAGATTTATAAAAAAATATGTATTTGCTTGTAAGTTTAGTTTAAAGACTTAAGTAAATAATTCATTCATTTTAGGAGCAATAAAGACAATTGTTATGCTGAGTAAATATCTGTCGTTTCTTATATTGTCATTTTGTGGTAATGTTTCCAAAATTTGTGTAACGCCGTTAACATTATGACCTTTATATGGAAAGCAGTCCTGCACAACGAAAAATATTGGAAATGACTAAAGTTCTTTAAAGGTATGGTTACAATTGGGCAAACCTTTGTGCCTAAAAAAACGTAACTCCGAAATATTAATGAAAAAGTTTTCAATTCAGACACGTTTTGCTTAAGTAAAATAGTTTCCCATTATGTTGTATTCTATGACATTGTATAGTATTTATTTATGAAACTCTTTTACCTAGTCCCAATTTACACGAGGCAATTTTACTTGCGCAAGTCATGAATTTGTAAACAAAGAAGTGAGGAAGAAGTGAAGAGTGTAAAAACCAGCAGAATTGCCGTACAGACTTGCCCGTACTGGCAATTCTGTTTTGTTGTTATCATTCGCTCTATATCAAATTTGACATTTCTTTGTATGTATATGTATATGTATAAGCAATTCTATGTATAAGCAACCGAAGAAGACTTGCGCAAGTAAAGTTGCTCTATCTAAACACTACAGCAAGTTTAATAGATAATTTTATGACCTGCGCAAGTAAAATTGCCTCGTGTAAATTGGGACTTAAAAAACATTTACGCTTTTTGTGGCAAATGTTTGCCAAGTGTTACCATTTCTTTAGACGTATATGTATTTTTTTGTGGATCTTTTAAATAAAGATGAATTAAGAATATATGGCACTAAATATTTTTAAAATTTTTGGCATTCTGAACTCAATTACTAGAAGGAAAAATTTCGGTTATCGAAAAATTTTTCATAAAATATTAATTGTGTTTATATGAAAACTTTTTGCCGTAGCTGTCATGAATCAATGAAGAGGAAAGTAAATAATAATTTCTGTGTCTGTGCCCTGAACAAGCAAGAAAGAGAATCATTATTATGGACGCTCTTGAGTTCCGGGAACTTTCTGACGTTGTCAGTGTTGAACTGTAACGTTTCAGTGGCTTTATATTGAGCTCTGGTTGGTTTGAGGGTGGAGACTCCACATAAGCAAGCTGTGGGAGATCGAAGCAGGTGGAAGTTGATTCGTGAATATAGAACGCTGTCTCTTAACTTTGCCTTAACTTGGCGGGCACATTGTCGTGTGTCTAGCTAGTAGTTTTACTGAAATCTACAACTTTTTTTTTAAAGCTCGTGAGAACATACAACCCTGGTGTAGTGAAGTTTATGAACATTTTCAAAAGAAAATAACGAATAGAATATTTACTTTGTTTTTATTGAGTGTTTTTTTTGGCAGTAGTAATGCTTTTATGATTATGATTTCCCCAAAATGATGATCATTAGTTAAAAGGCATTAAGAATATATTAATCACTCATTGGAGAATGAAATTAAGAAAAAAATGTTTGCTTAATTATAAGACGTGTTTTATACATTATAAATTGTTTTGTAAAAGTTTCTACGCAAATAATATTTACTTTAAAAAATATGCATTTGCAAAAGTTCTGTACGCTTTAACCAGCCCAAATCATTTTGTTAGTAACGTGAGCTGTTCCATAGTCACTTTTCTAAAAGAAAACCCTTTTTATCACTCACAACACTCTTTAGTTTTGTAAAATAAAAATGAGCTGTATTCTTTTAAACTATTTTTCTTATCGAATTTTATGCTTTGACATAGTCCACTTTTTTCTTGACACATTTGTCTTTTCTATAAAAAGAATTTGCTGTAAAATAGTAAATTTTTCTAAAACAAAAGTCTTGACTCACTAGCCTACATAATGTTGCAGTTTTAGAGAATAAAAATGCCTACACTGAAAGAAAAACACTTCGTAACGGGAATGAAATCCTTACGTTGACCCCTTTTTACTAATACAACGACAAATTTCATTAATAAAATGAATCATTACATTATATTGATGCAAATTTTATTAATGGAATGAAACTATTCTAGTGCTTAATATTTTACATTTTCTAGTATCATTTATGTTACGAAATAATTTTCATTCGGATAATGAAAAACTTAAATACATGTTTTTGTGAAGAATTCATAGAAAAAAAATATTCAACATTGATTAGGTGACATAAAATAATTTCAAAGTAGGTGTTGTTAGGTTGTAGGCAGTGTGCTACTCTTGTAGTCTTAGGTTCGAATCCTGGAGATAAGTCAAAGTTTTTTTAATGTATATATTTACATATATATATATATATATATTTTTAAGTTATAACCTTTCAAATAAATTAAATAATGTTGAAATAATTCGATCAATGAAATAACTTTGAATTAAAATTTCATTAATGATGGTATGTATGTATTAAGTTTACACCTAAATATTATTTGGGGTTGATGTAGCTGCAGCGCTAAGAGTGCTTACTACCACGCGATGAGTTCCAAGTTCAAATCATGGCCGGGGAAGCCAAATATAATTATATCATACAAACGTTTTTCTGATTCCTGTGCCAATATACACTTGTAAGTTGAATAAATTAATAAGATACAATGATAGTTAAATAAATGAATTAGTCATTACAATAATGATACGATATCATCAAAAAAATTATATGTTTCGTCTCAGTAATGAAATACTGTCATGATTTACATGAAAATGTTGTTTATTCAATGAAATAGTTCGTTAAAAAAAATTTAAAACTAATGTCACTCCATTGTATAATCTTAAAAGTTTCATCGCAATGATTACATTTTTCATTTATCATATGAAAATATTTCGTTGTATATATGACATTTTTTTCAACTAATGAAACAATTTTCTTAATACGAATGAAGCGTTGCATTGGTTGAAAAATAATGAAGAAATCGTAAATATAATGTCGAAGATCGTTGCATTTACGAAGGTTTTCTTATCAGTGTGGTGTGATGGAGTTTATTAAAATCTTCAAAAGACAATAACAATTCATCAGATCAGTAGCTGTAGTGCAATTTACTAACTGTTTTTTTAACGATAATCGCATCGTTAAATTAATTATAACGAAAATGTAACAAATTTGTTATTCAGTAACATTTTTAACAATCAGAAATAATTTTAAGGCAGGCTTAAGTTCAGTAATTTCAATTCTTATTGAATGAAATATATTTATTAATTAATGTGATTTTCAAAAGAAGAGAAGAAAAACTAAACTTAGACTAAGATAAGCAAGAATAATTAAAATATACTTAGGTAGAGTAATATGATTTCGTGCTAACCTAAATAGAAAAATGAAAAAAATGGAAAAACAGAAAAATTAATAGTGATACTTATAAATGTGTTTACCAAAGGTAAATCAATTGTATACACAACACTCATTTCTCATATTCCGTTTCATTGTAAATTTAAGTTAAATAGCTGATGTTAACAAGAATCCCTACCCAAGTAGATAGACTAGAGTGCTGATGAAGTGCGTGGCTGCACAGAAAAGTATCGGTATTTCCCCCAGCTTAAAAGTCTAAGTTTAATTTTTCTTCACTTCTTTAGAAACTCACATTAAGTAATAAAAATATTTCATTCAATAAGAATTGAAATTACTGAACTTAAGCCTGACTAAAAATTATTTCTGATTAAAAATCACTAAAGTTCAATTAAAAATCTACAAATGTCTCACATTTTTGACAACCTACAGCGAATAGGTTAATATCAGTAGTGCAAGTCAGTAACTTTTAACAATATTACAACCGTAATTTTTGTCAATTCATCTAAAAATTGCTTAAAATAACGATTTTGTGATTCTGAAACTTATTTTTAACGATAGGACGCTGCTGATATTTTCTTTTGATTTTTGTCGATAAAGTTAACAGCACATAAATTATTGTCGCTTAAATAACGACACATTTGACATTAACTTACAACTAATATCATTAAAAATGTTAGTGAATAGCAAATTCGATAAATGTTCGTTACAATTATTTTAACGATGCGATTATCGTTAAAAAATTAGGGAATTGCACTACAGCTGTGTTACTGTTACTGAATCCAGGTACAGGTTTGTATTATTTCGTAAGTCGTGCGATTGTGTAGAATGGTGAGTCGCAGCGAGCGTTAATGGAATACGTCCATCCATCCATCACTTATTTCAAGCTTAGTCAAAGACAGCAGCTTACATAATAAGGCCCTCACCTATCACAATATATTATAAGAAAAATATTAATATACTTAATTTTTATTTTTTATAAATAAGTATATACACTAACTTTAAGAATCAATTTAAACAACTTTAATCTCGTTAATGTCTAGCGATTAAATAAATGATGTAAATTTTAGGTTGAAATATTCAATTTTACTTTATTCATTATTTTTATGACATTCACTTTTTTTTTGTTACTGTCTCTTAAGTACTGATGCATCATTGATTGTTTTTCCAACACAGACATTAACTTTTCAACAACTTGAACAAAAAAAGTTTTATACAATGAAATTGATGAGAGTTTTTCTATCTGCTTAAAATTAAGTTATGAAATTTTTTTCTACTCTGGAAGAAAAAGCAACATAAAAGATTAATGAATATGTCATGAGCTAGAGAGAAAAAGAAGAGGAGTAGGAACAAGCACTGACACTAGATAAAACGTTGCAGAATTTATTTTATTTTAAATATTTTAATAATTTAAAGCTCTTAATGTATTATACTTAACATATCAAAATTAAATCGTTTAGATTTGATAAAATGACACGTATGTACATGAAACGATTTAAATATTAGTTATGTGTGTGTGCATGTGTGTGTGTGCTTTTTTATGACTTTCCTTTTCCTGCAGGAAATTACCGCTTACTCGTATTTATTTATTTTATAGATGAAGTCTTCGTTTATGACTATAAATGATTATGTTCAGCCTGCGGCAGGTATGTTTTCATAATAAGTTTGATTTTTATTTGGTTTTGGTTTTTTTTTGTTAAACTAAATAATCCTGGTGATTTTATGCTTTTGTATGTTTTTGTGGCTTTTGTATAAATTTAATATGTCTGCATGTTCTTTATATTTATTTACTTGTATGTGTAAATAAATGTTTTTTTTATATAGTTGACATGACATATCATTAGTAAACATTGTGTTAATATTTATATAGTAGATGTATCAATTTTTGTTTTTTTATAAGTCATGTTATTTGTTGTTTATTTCCTCTAAGAGGAGGCAGTGTGCAAGAGAAAAAAATTAAATATTAAAACTGAATGATATTTAAGGAGAATCTATATCAGGTGGTTGCAACAGATCAGATGACTATTTTCAACGCTTGTAAGTTGAATATCTCTCTTATGTCAGTTAGCACACATTTTTCAGTATATTTTTTTGATATCGAAAGAATCAATTTCTCAGAGCAAGTTAAGCCAAGTATACCTAATATGCAATTACCTTGCTCTACATATCAATACACACATAATAAACATCAAGTAGAGTCAGGTGACTCGTTTTGCTGCTTGCAATTTGAATATCTGTCAGTTATCAACACACATTTTTCATTAAATGTCTTTTTTTTTAATTGAAAGTATAAACACGTGTATTTATAAATATAATACAAATTTCCCTTGATTTCCATCCTAATTATGAATTTTTAAAATAAATTAAAGCAAGTCGACAATAAATGAATATGCCTTGGCAACAGTCATACGCCATAGAGATAATCTTAATATGTCGAATTTAATTATAAAATCAAATTTTTATTTGGTTGATGTAGTTATAACACATAACTACTTCTAAAGAATTCTGCGAAAAAAAAAGATTTCAATGCAAGGACCTGATAGAACATCTACGAAAAAAATATATGGGACTTAACTAAAAGTAAATTCTTTCAAAAAATTTTTTATTTTTGAAAAGCTTTTGTTGAAGAGGATGAACGTGAAATTTAATATTAAATTTTAATGTATGTGTCTCCACCCATATTTTTAAATGCAAGATTGTGTATTTTTCAGAGCTCAGGGTGTTTGTTAAGTTTTGTAAAAATTGAAAAAGTATAATGACCTAAAATAAAATATTAAGTTTTGATAGTCGTGACTCCACCCATTTTTTTAAATAGAAGATTGTGTCTATTTTAAAGTGCAAGGTGTGTGTTAAGTTTCGTGAATAATGAGTTAAGTGGAATCACATGAAATATAATAATAAATTTTAATGGGCGTAAACCCACCCATTTATCCAACGTATTAATTGTGTTATTAAAGATATTTGCTACGCAACGAAGCAACCAAATTCAAAAAATTTGTGGGTGTGTTCAAGTTAAATTTTTTTACAATGGAACAAATTGGAAGCTCAGACAAAAAAAGACTTTTCGTAATCGGTCTAAACTGTGCCAAGTTGTGTACTAGGTAATAAAAAATGTAGACAAATTGTTACCCTTCTCATTTTTTTTGGAATCAGTTAAAAAATAAATCAAATTGTTGACTGTTTGAAAAAATTTAATACTCGTCATTGACACTAGAGGCGCTGCATTACTGCATTAGTAGAAACTTCCAAATGCAGAGTTGTTCAAGAATGGACTGGAATGGAATGGATATTACTATTAGTAGTAATAGTAATAGGCATTCATTGCTGAAGTGTTACTTCTTTTTTTTTCAAATAAAAGAAAGTTATTTTTGTCCTCAGCATAACAGCCCTCTTACGTGCTGTTGTTCTTATGAATTTTATAATATAATAATTTAAATTATTAAACCTAAATTTTTATTATTTGCTCAACAGCATTAAAGTAACATTTACAATTAATGCAACTTTATCATATACAAATTTATAATATTAATAATATTGCTGTTTTCAGAACGTTGAACGAGCAACTTTTATTTAAATAATAGTCACTTGGTAAAAATTTCAAAACGTCTACCACAAAAGCCTTAAAATTTTATGATAATTATAAAGTTCAACAACTGTTAAAAGTATAACCTAGGTAACAATTAATAACCAAAATGTGTGTTTATATCTACCTGCTTAGATATTTCATTTTCCGACTTTTTTAATTTTACAACCTTAACAACCATTAAAGGAAGATACATATTTTCCTTGCCTTTAAGTTATAATAAAACAACACAGTCATTAACATTTCGAATAGAAATTTCATTTTGGCATTTCTTGAGTGTTTTTTATTTCTTGGCATTACTAATGCTTTTATGCTTATGACTTCCCCAAAAAGATGATCATTAGTTAAAAGACATTAAGAAAATATTAATCACTCCTTGGAGAATGAACTTATGGCTAAAATAATGTCTTAATTATGAGACGTGTATAAAAATATTATGGATTGTTTTATAAAAGGTTTTAGACAAACAACTTTTGCTTTTCAAAATGTGCATTTGGAAAGTTTCTGTACGTTTTGAAGAACCCAAATAATTTTGTAAGGAAAGTGTGCCTCCAAACTTTTTTTAAACGAAAATTGTTTTATACTACTGTCAACTACTTCAGTCAAGTGTATCACAGCACTCTTTAGGTGCATATAATAAAAGTAAGCTGTAGTAGTATTAATTTTTTTTTTTAAAGTCGGCTATGACACAGTCGAGATATCTATAAAAAAATAGGGTTTGACACATTCTACTTTTCTTGAAGAAAAATGTACTTTGACATAGTAAATTTTGCTATTAAAAGAGTTTACTGCGATATAGTTAATCTTAAAGAGTGTGCTGTGGCGTAATAAATTTTTTCTATAAATGGACTGTAGCGTATTTAAATTTGCGCCGTATCGCTGTCTAGCATCTTTTCTATAACAACCTTATCGTACCATAACCACCAAGAAAGCTTAATAAACATAATATTCGACTATAATTTTTTGGAGATAACCTATTATTTACGATCGCAAGTAATCGATTTTCATCAAAAAATTTACTTTTGAAAATAATATCGCTTAAGGGATTTGGGGGTTATGTCACGATATACCATATTAAAGCAAACCATCACTAGCAAACAATATTTCAATATTTCGTCAAAAAGTCAACAACCATTTTTATAAAAAAAAGTGTTTTTTGTCACAAAAAAATTTTTTTTCTCAAATTCCGAAGCAGAAATCCAAAAATTTATAATACTAGCTTAAAAAATAATATGTTTTTAAGTATTTAAAAGAATGTAATCTGCGCTCGTTGAAAACAAAGAAAAATACAGCAAAAATACTGAAATGTTTCTATTATTGGGATTAAGCGAAATTTCTTTAGGAATTGTCGGGAACTCAATAGCAAGTTCTATTTGTTTTTATTTTTTATGTATTAATTGAATTATTGATATTTGCAAATTTTATAGCATTCCTTTGTATAAGATCCCTGTCGTCTATTTTTTTTGAGCTTTAGGTCTGGTATTATTTGTCTTTTTATTTAATCAATATTTCGTTAACCTTCGGTTAACTTCTTCAGGATTTATTGTTTTTTGTTTTTTAATATTTAATATTTTTCTCTTTTCTTTTCTCCTTTCAATTACAAATTATTTTAATTATTTATTTAGGTTAACGAAATATTGATTAAATAAAAAGACAAATAATACCAGACCTAAAGCTCAAAAAAAATAGTTTAATTGAATATATAAAAAAGGTCGAAAAATTAGATAAAATAATCCCTGTCGTCTCGTAAAACTATTCATATCACTCATTTACTCAAAGAACGTCATAACTCAAAAAATTAGATTTTTGAGTTAGTAATGCAGAACTAATTCTCATATCTTTCTTCATACTGTCTAAAAATTTCATAAAAATATCTCGTTTACTCAATTATTGGGAGAAAAATTAAACTTTCTCTTTCCTTTAAATTGAAAACTTCCAACTCGTATTCTGGGAAACTGTTTTTTTTGAGTTATGACGTTGTTGTAGTAAATGAGCGATATCTTGTAAGCAGATGCTTAAAATCATGCAAATTAATTGTGATTTTATATTTAGATGAATACAATTGCGGGAAATTTACTGTATTTATATTTATATGTATCTTTTCCTTATATTTGACAAGGAAGAGATAAGACAGGGGTCAGCTATAAAGAAATGTTACATATAATAACTCGTAATAGAGTTATTATAATAGGTCGTTAAATTTTGGGAATTAATTTAGACTTCTTAGGGCTGGTTGGGATAGTTAAACTCACCTTTGAGTAGGAGAACAAGTTAATGAGGCAAGTATAAAGAGGTATGTATGTATGTAGCAAACTTAAACTTCAGTTTATTTAACTTTTAATAGTGTTTATGTGTTTAGGTTTAAATTCAAACTTATTAATTTTCTTTTGGGTTAAATTTATTTTAAGTAATATTGTACAATTGAATATATACACATATGTATATAGAGCTAAGCTAACACTGCTGTAATGACTGACAGCTTTTAATTTAATTTAATTGTGATTTTGACCAGAATATGCAGATTATGGAGGTACTATTAACTTAAAATCAGCTACTACTTAAAAACTTTTTCCTTTCCGCCACAGATATATAACTGCAATTTGCAGATGATCTGTATATAAGATTTGTGATGGTTGGGATCATCTTAAATAATAATTTATAAATTATTAATTTAGTATTCCTTGTGGATTACCTTAATGCACTTGAACTTATAAATTGAGCAAATATTGTATCTTGATAGTACTAATATAATGGAAGAATCACTTTAAAAAATTGTGTACTATAAATTTTCAGCCTTTCAATAAATCATTAAAACACTTTAGCCAGACGATTTGCAATACTGAGCATAAAATTTCAATAACCAAGAAGAAATTACTAGTACAAACAACATGCAAAATAATAATTATTGTTAGGGAAATATACAACAACAGACATTAACATACAAAATTTTAACAACATAATTCTTGCAATTACTTTTTAGCAAAAAAAAAAAATAGCAAAAATCATGTCGAAAAGATAAGCTTTCCTTAAAACAACACTTACACGTCTTTACAACTCTATATCTCTCTTTCTCTCTCTGTCTATCTCACTCTTACTATCTTCCTACCACATATAAATATGACTTTTTGTATACGTATGCTTCATCCCTTCCTCTTGTGTAACAAAAAATTTTTTTTCAGCTTACCCAGTTGACCAAGACTTTCGTTATTGATATCGATTTCGAATGTATCTCAAACACTTATCGTGTAAAAATATCAACAGTGACACTTAAAAATTAATCGAAAAAAGTAAACCTGTCGCTCAGCTTTGTACCGAAAAATTTTCCATCACGAAGTTTCGCAAAAAATATTAAAAGTGAGAGAATATCGAACTAATTTCGATATTCCAAAAAGGCAGCAGAAAAAGAAAAAAATTAATTTAAATTAAATTAAATTAAATTAAATTAAATTAAATTAAATTAAATTAAATTAAATTAGATTAAATTAAATTAAATTAAATTAAATTAAATTAAATTAAATTAAATTAAATTAAATTAAATTAAATTAAATTAAATTAAATTAAATTAAATTAAATTAAATTAAATTAAATTAAATTAAATTAAATTAAATTAAATTAAATTAAATTAAATTAAATTAAATTAAATTAAATTAAATTAAATTAATTTTTTATTTATTTATTTTAACTTACTTATTTGATTTATTTTTTAATACCTTATTAACTTACGCTGCAGGCTTTGAACATGGTATCTTCATTCTAACAGATCAACACACACCCACTAGACTATCGTGACAAATTTTTTTCTTTTCAATTATTGCACACATGTACGTATGTGGTATTATTTTATTTTTTAACTTACAGTGCTGTGATGTTTCGAACTTGATACCTCTAGAGTAACAGTTTAGCACACATCCACTCGGCTACCGTCACATATTCAAAAAACTATCGGAAGAAGTTCGAAGTTCGAAGCTCGAATTTGAATTTTCTTTGATTAGCGGACAAATATCGAAGAATTTTGTTTCGAAATTTCTTTGCTTTAGTGAGCATTCGTTTTTAGCAAATCTAAGGTCAAGTGGGTGTAATAACAACAACTGAGTGAAAATGTAAGTGTGTATGTGTATGTAAGTATTTATGCCTGTGTGGAAAATTGTTAAACATCTCTAATGTATTGCATGAAATATGACACTTGACTACTTTCCCTTTGTACACTCAGCTAAACTGGCTAAAAACTCCCTTAAGGTATATGATTACTTGTATTTGTGCTACTTGTAGTCGACAGACTATGACCATAAAGATCACAGCTTTAAGGGGTTCTACATGCTTCTTATTGTTGTTTTTTTTTGTTAAGGTTAAATTGGAAAAAGCCATAACAAAGAATATTTTAAGGGGAATGTTCAACAACAGTAGCTGTGAGAAAAACAACACTTAACATTGAATATTATTGAATCATATATGACTTTCTTCATAATCTTTGAAAACTTAATGATGACTTCAATATAATCCAAAGGCCATTGCCATTATTATAACAATTTAACACTTTGCCTAAGAGAAATCCTTATGATAAGATACAATTTAAAATTCAATGGAGTAGTGTTGATTGGCTTACCTTCTCTTCTAAAGAAACCACTTCATCTACAGAACATACAAGCATACGAGTAACAGCAAGCAAAAATGTAAAAACAACATGCCAATGTTTTGCAAATAAAAATGATTTATGTTTTTTGCAACAAAACAAAAAAAAAATTGTGCAGAAATATTAAACTAAAGCTACAACTACCACCACTCCCCTTAATAACAAAAAATATAATAAAACAACACTAAACCAAAAGCAGAAATTTGTAAAAGAAACCAATAGACAGACAAAAGTTAACAAAAAAAAAAAAAGAAACTTGAAGGCTAAGAATACAGGCAAAACTGTCAGTTGCTACGAGTATAAACGCAAAATGTAGAAAAACTAAGGAAAATATTCATAAAACATGATGGTATAATATTTCTTTTACTGTGATTTCTATTTCAACCCTAAACAAAAAAAAAACAACAAAAAAGAAATTATGAAGAAAGTCAAAAATAAAAAAAAACTAACAAGGTGCTAAGTGAAGAATATCAATAACAATGGCAAGATACCAAGGGCAATATGTTATTTTCTTCTCTCTACGTTATGGCTTTGAATATATGGCAAGAAATAGAAACAATAAAAACAGAAAATAATATGAATTTTTTATTGGCTTACTATTGCAAAATGAATGAAAGAAAAATTATGAAATATGAATTACAAAACAAAATTGCATGCAAGGAATTTGCTTACAATTCAAAAGCCAGTTACTTCTCTCTTTGCTTTAAAAATAACAACATTCAAACTCATGACCTAAAAAAGGTTAAAGTTTTCCCGAAGCAAATTTATTTTTAGTTTTTTCTTATTAAAATGCTTTATTTTTAATAACTCAATAACTATAACTGATTTATAATAAAGAAAAGCCAAGATTTATTTTCCCTCTTAATACTTTGAACAACTTGTTTTTTCAATTATTTTTAAGGTTACTTTTGTTATGCATTATAAGCACGGATTATGTAAATTGTTTGCATAAACTTTGCATCTGCATGAATTGAACTAGTTTCCTGAAAGCATCATTAGCTGTTAGCAAATATATACAGTCATGCAGATAATAATACTTATCCTTGAAAAGATGCTGCAATTAAGTGAAACATTTTTAAATCTAAAGAAATTTGGAATACAAAATAAATACTAATAAATAATAAATAAATCTTCCTATTTTGCCATTAAGAATTTTAAATAAATAATTCAAATTCATAAAAAACTGTTCGTAGCATATAACTATCTATCTACATACGTAACTTATAACAGATCTGCACAAAAATAAATAATTTTTAAACATGTTAAGGTAACTTGGTACTTAGTGGGATCATATTTTTCTTAAACAATTAATTATAATTATTAGTATTTTAATAATTATTATTCTTTATTATATTGATAATTATTAATAGAAAATGTGCGATCTTTTTTGTGACATTCCAAAAGATCCTTGATTTTCGGTTAATTTTTATAAATATCCTATGCATACGTGTCGAGTTAATTCATCCCACAAATGTTTGCTGGGTTTCAAATCTGATGGTTAAAGAGAGAATGGAGAATCTTTCGAGCATTATAAAACAATAATGCCACAGAAATTTTAGAATTAATTTGTTTACGAATTCTTCCAAACTACTTTTTAAAAATTTCTAAGTGCCAGTGTTGCCATTTTAGCATTTTTTCTGCTAAATTTTAGCATATTTTAAAAATATTAATTACATCATCTTTTTCCTTCACTCCTATAAACTCAGGACTTTTTAAAGTAAATTTTGTGTGTGTAAAACCGATCTAAGTGAGTGTAGACAAAAGCCGCATATACAATTTTTTCAGAGGTACGTATTACTATTTGTATAACTGTTCATCCATGCGAACAAGGTTAAGTCGATTCAATTTAGTTATGGTTATTGTCTTATTATTCTTTTAACCATTAAGGTACCAGCAATTTAAAAATATATTGATTTTATGTTATACGCCGCACTTTTTTTTACATTTATGATTGCAAATCATCATAAATGTATTAACGCTATAACAACGTTACAAAAATTTTTTGTTTTAGTTGAATAAAGAGCCCTGACATCATTTTATCTGTTTCTTATGTAAATTGACCTCCTTAATCCGAACATAACCTCACCCTCACCACCACTTTTGAGTGACCACCCCGTACTATTTTCAATGATTTTATGGCCCTGAATTCAATTTAGAATTTTTAAAAAAATTATTTTATTGAGACATTTTTAGATTCTTTAATTGAACTGTATTGAATTTTGATCAGAAATAAAAAAATATTTCATTCAATAATAATTGAAATTACTGAACTTAAGCCTGACTAAGAATTATTTTTGATTAAAATTATTTTAGCTTCCCAGCTAAAAAAATATGTATGGAGCATATATGATATCCTATATATGGTTCGGATCCGAAAAATGAGGGTATATGCGCATATATGATTATATATATTCATACATTTTCATACATGTATGCGTAAATTCCCTCCACAGTATGCAAAGTTCATATTCATAAACTCTTGATTAACAAAAGCGCACTGCTGTGCAATAAATTAAATTACTAAAATTAAATTTTTTTAGACTTGAGAAAGAGGTTGTATTTAATGAAACATTTGTTTGGACAAATAATTCAAAACAAACTAAAGTGTGCCAGAATATTTACAAATAACTTTGATGTTATTTGTTCATTAATAGTTATCACATGTAATTTGGCTTAAAAAGCGATACGAACTTTAGCCCGTCCAAATCATAAATGTAGAATCAAATTAAGTTCGAAAAATAATAATTAAAATTAACTAAAATTAATAGCCTTGGGCCTGTGGCAAAAATTAAATAAATATACTTAATAGTAACAAATCAAAAGAGTTTGTCTTAATTAGAACAAAAATAAGCAAATTAACTAACATGTGCATAATTAGTAAAGAATAAACCACAATGGTAAGTCTGTTTTAAATTATAGATGATAAATTTGGGCTTTCATTACAAAACACGTTTCAGCAAAATTGAAATACGATGAATCAAAACAATTCACGTATTCCATTTGCAAGAAAGTTTCGTATATAAGGCAGAAATTTACATCAACTGACATCACACACAGTGAACGCTGATGATGAAGGTTTAGTAGCCTTCGAAAACGGCTGGCTGTTCCGTTCAACTATGTGTTGTCAGAATATTTACAACTAACTTTGATGATATTTGTTCATTAATAATCACATCCCAGCTAAAAAAATATGTATGGAGCATATATGATATCCCATATATGGTTCGGATCCTAAAAATGAGGGTATATGGGCATATATGATTATATATATTCATCCATTTTCATACATGTATGTGTGAATTCCTTCCCCAGTATGCAAAGTTCATATTCATACACTCTTGATTCACAAAAGCGGACTGCTGTGCAATAAATTAAATTAATATAATTAATTTTTTTTAGACTTGAGAGAGAGGTTGTATTTAATGAAACATTTGTTTGGACAAATAATTCAAAACGAACTGAGTCATTTCATTCATCAGAAGGTGAATCAATTATTTAAAAAAACACATAAATCATATTCGTACATAATATTTAGCTTAAGAAATCAGATTAAAAACTAATTCAATTAATTATAAAAGAAAAAATAATCCCTCTAACAATAGTTTTCAATACAGTAATATGAACTTTGTTTCTTATCTAGAAAATTTCGTTATTTTCTATAAAATTAATGACTGGACTATCCTTTTGATTATTTGATATATTAAATGGGGCTACAAAGTATAAAATCATACAAGAATGGTTTTTTGTAACAAAAAGTTCTTCTTTTTGAAACGTTGAGGGTACGCTTATAAACTTTGCATACCGTATGTATTTTCTAATGGATTTCCAATTCAGCAGTGATAGAATTCCAAGCTTTTTTGATTATGTGAGATATCATTTATGTATACATTCTTATATGGCTCCATATATAAAATCTTATACTTATATATGGATCCACATATTAAGAGCTTCATAATTAAATTTTTATATATGAGGTCATATGTTATAATACATTTCATATATTAGTCCATATATTAGTTCATATATAATAGTTTTGCAATGTATAATCCCATATATTTCCATCACATGAATTCTTACACATTCATATATAGTTATATACATTCATATATTAAAAATATATGGACCATATATATTTTTTTTAGCTGGGTTTTAAATATTTTAACCCTTTGCTTACCAACACAAACAAATTAACCGCTTTTTAAGTTTGAATGATAAATAAAACCAAAATAATACTAACTTTACCAACCATATTTGCCCCAGACAATTTCACATTCTGTAAAACTTTCAGATTTTTATACAATAATATGACTTCTGTTTGATAAATTTATTATATAATAATAATTTACCATTCATAGTTTTTTGAGGGAAATTTTATCAATGACACTTTTTGGATTGAGCAACAAATTCAACAAAAATTAAACAATAATTTTTTCTGCATGTGCTATTGTTTGACCTCAAAGACATAATATCAGTCCTGACTTTTTGATACATGCTTAAGTACTTACACTAATAACTTACTCCTTCCTTTCAACGATTCAATAAAAAAGATTTATATGCATATTTCTTTACAAAAAAACTTTAAATGGCCTAAAGATAAATATTAATTTGCATGTCACCACATCATATACATTTCTACTATAAATTTTATGTTTGTTTTTGTATAATGACGGCTCTATATATATAAATATGTGTGTATGTACGCATGTGTAAGTATAAATATTTGTATTATATCGCATTATCATGATATTTAAAATTTAATTTACTAAATGGTATTTCAACACTTCAAAAAAAAACATATACATAAATGAACGAGGAATAGAAAATAAATAAAGCAACACTAACACTTCAGCTATAAATTAGCGAATGCTTAAAGCTTATTTTGAAACGTGATACTTAAAACGGTATAACAGTGGTATTCATCACTAAAATATTGAAGTCTTGCTAAGTGCAAATTTTAAATTTTCTTCGTAGTTATAACGTTGAAATTTTCACTGTATTATGCTATGCTGTATTGAAAGCAGAAAAGTGTAATTTTAGTTCTTAATTTTAGGTAACTACTTAACATTTATAAGCACTAAAACGCACCATACGTGCCGTAAAAAAAGTGACTAACTTAAGTCAAATTGAGTTGCATTTAGCTGATTTAGTATCATAGATAAACTAAACACAAGGATTTAACTGGGTAGCAAGCGTGCAGTGTGACATGTTTTTTCTTTACGAGTAGACGAATATAAATGCCGCAGTGTGCAGTATTAATAAAAAAAATTCACTAACTTAAGAATGAACATAGCACATACATACATACGTAATAAAACAATGTTTGTACATACGTATGTATGTATGTTCTTGGTCTAGCACACATTTGTATGCACCCATTTAAATATATATACACATGTGTCAGAGTCATAGTGTCGATATACATATGTGTGTAAGGACGCGTGTGTGTTTATATGTGTGTGTGCGTTTTATATCCTTGTGGCCGTACTTTGTCATACTTAAGCTGTAAAATTCAATTCCATCAGTAAACACGTATAATAAAGTGATTGCGGAAAGAGATTTTCAATTTTCTTAAATTACAAGTAAATACTGCTGCGGGCTGTTTATGCCAAACAAATCCACAAACTACTTAAGCATCTTAATCTTATTGTCTCTTTCTCTTTCTATCTCTTTCTCTCTATATATACATATATATCTCTCGCCCCATTTATTTACGACTTAATGTTTATATGTGCGTGTTCAGCTGTTTATGTGCCGCTTAAGCTTATTTCTTCAATTTAAACGTATTTAGAGTGAATTAAAAGGGAATTGTCTGTATTTACTTTGCACAATGCATTAAATTGAAAAAAAATAGAAATAAGTTGTTTTAGATTTATAATCTGTTGTTTGTTGAATTTCATTGGGTTAATTATTTAATACAATTTAATTGCTATTTATTATTGAGAATATATATTCTCTATTGTATTGTGGCATTCTATTGTTGGATTTAATTTTTTTATTGTGAACATGTTTGTGCAATTAGATGTAAACATAGTTACAGTTGGTCACAAAAAAGTACTTTCTTGCCATAAAATGATTAAAAATGAATAAAAACCTTCACTTCTTATCCAGCAAAAAAACTCTGATTTGGAAGCACTAACAACTGAGCGAAGCAATGCATTGCTTACTTTATAAGAAAATCTTCGAAAATTGCTTCTGAAAAAAAGTTACGCAAGGCGGGGGTCTCTAATAGTGTTTTCACACTGACACTGACTAATAAAAGTTGTCTTTAAGTTTAAAACCAACTGTTAAAACCTAGTTTTACCGTACAAATTGTTTTTGTTAAAAACAACTTAAAACCATTTTAGGATTGATTTTAAGTTGGTTTTATGAAATGCAACCTTGTGTTTGCTGTGCTTAATTCAGTGCTCCCAAGTTAAAATGACCTGAAGCAGCTGATAATGTTTATGCCAGTGAATAACAACAGATGTCGCTTGAAAGATTTTTAGCTTAAAAATTGATGCAGTATCAACAATAATCCAAAAATTATGGAAAAAATTGTTTTTGGAAGGAAAACAGCGAAAATATTTTCATTGACTTCTAATGACTGACATCGATCCGCCGATAAAAAATTTTTATTTTTTGAGGTATTTCTGAATTTTTTTGTATAGAATAGCTTGGTTTCCAAGCACTTCTTCACTTTGTATTACTAGTACCATAATTTTAAAATATTTATATACTAAATATAAAATAGTTTCTATTATACAACAATTGTAAAATATCTGAGTTTTTCATAGAAACAAAAACAGTTGTTATACAGTTTGTCAAATAAGTCAAAAATGCAGCAACAAACACACGCATTTCTGCAGGAGATTTATTTTATTTTGAGCAAATTTATTAGATAGTCTGTGAGTTAAAACTTGAATTTAACAAACTTGCATTGTGAATGAAAAATCAGCTGTTATGGATTTTTTGAAGTTGGAAGTTCTAGCTGGTTCATCTCGAACAAACAAAATTCCTTATTCATGCGCAACAGCAAGTGATTCTGTTACACTATCTCCCTTACAAAAACTTTTCTGGGAAGTTGTAATTTTTATACTTAAATGTTGACAAAGTTGAGACGAAGTATTAAAAAAATATCTAGTTTTTAAAAATATTTGTGACAAGTTTCGTCTCAATTTTTCCACCTTTAAAATATGGAAATAAATATAAGAGTATATCGCATCTGGAGTTAATTTTTTTGTACCATATTATGAGTATGAACAATAAAAACTCTCAATTCATCTCACAATTGGGCAAGATAATATCAACTTGATGACGGCATTTAAAACACAGAGGAAGTAAGATAATTCTTTGTCTCCACGTCTCTAGAAAGAAGAATGAAGAAAATGTCAAATATTGTGGTGTTCTAAAACTATCATGAAAAAAGCATATAATTGTTAAAATAATATAATCTGAATGAGCTTGCAGGAGATTACTAATTATGGAATATTGTATAAGTCCGAAGATGGTATACTAGCTTAACAAGAGTGTAGCACGATTCAACCTTATGGTGAGTAACCTTTGAGGTGTACATCTTAAAAGAAGATTGTCTGCATAAAATGAATTCAGAACTATATAAGCATACGTGCAGCCATAGATGAACAAAAGTATAGCTTAAGGTACTCTTTGAGTATTGGCCGTCAAACAGCTATGAGTACGAGCAGCTAAAAATAAAAAAATACGTATAACCGTAAGCATCCAACATATATGTTTGTAAATTTTTTTAAATTACGCAGCGCATGCGACAGCAACTAAAATTTAGAGACTATGTGAGCTACAATCACATGTATAAATATAAAAATACTCTGACTATTAATGAACTACACATGCGTGTATACAGGGATATATTACTTACACACAAATAAATTTTGTTTTCAAATAGTCCCACATACACCCACATATTAACTATTTCATTTTTTATACTGAAGTAATTGCATGCGGTGCAAAATATAAATAAATATCCCGATTATTAGTGTATTTTTGTGGGCAATTATATATCTACAGCCTGAGTATAAACAACATACTCAGACTAAAAGTATGAAAAAGATTCAATGCGTTTGATACGTATGTATGTGCCTTCTTATTTTTAGTTATAGCGTATTTTTTGTTTTTCTCATAAATGTAAAAGAGATGCTCTTGTACTTTGGAATCAACTTTAGTCATAGTTGCTTGAGAGAAAATATGTGAGCGTACAAATTGTTTGAACTACAATTAGCTTTATTTGCAGTTGCTAAAATTAAGACTATTTACTTATTTATACTATTTTTTTTTTGGATTACTTCTTGTCATACTCTGATGAGGACCGCATGAATAAAGACAATAGAAAATGTTCTATCAATAAGATAAAGGATACTTTAAAAATGGATTATACAAATGGATTATACTATCAAGGCAAGAAATAATCTAAGAATCAATTGCATATACATAGATGGAACGAAATTTTCTGACAAAAGGTCAAACTTGTATGTCTTTCGGATCGTAATACGAGCTTTTAGACTAAGATCATGGCTTTTAGATAGTTGAATTAATTACGTAATGATGCACTAGTTCATACTTTTAAGGATAACAAGGAATTTATAGAATCCTAATGAATATTAAACTTTAATCCTATATACAAAATACATCAAGCTGAAAGGAGACCTTATTGAAGAAAAAATTATCTCAAAAAAGCTTTGAAGCTCTTAAACTGATTCCATAAACCAATATATTAAAGTGCAATATTTTTTTTGCTTACTGTTACCCTAAACTATTTTTTGGCATCATTTGTAAATAAAAACACCGTTTAGAAAATAATTAACTTTTAATCTGATACTTATGTTATGTGAAATGTAAATAAGTAGATTAAATTATACACGAACATAAATATTATCTAAATAATATTTATTTAATCTATTTTTGTTTAATAGTTAAATATCTTTTTAATTGAATATTAATAGAATTTAAATACTTTTATATATTTTTTTTCATATTATGGAATCAACTAAGCCTACGAGTACGTACATGTCATTCTTTCATAAAGTCATATCTGCTGTGAGATTTGTAATTTTCTTTTCTTTTGTTTAATAATCATTTTATTAATATTATGTTGTAGAACAAAGAAAGTTTGCATTAATATAATTATTAGTGACATGTAAATATTACATTTGGGCTTTTAGTCTCAACTTATTAAAAGCATATTTAATGTTTATAGTATTTATTATTTTTAATAAAAGCCTACACCTGGGACGATAAATTAAATTTTTTTATATAAAATTTAAAATTTTCATGTCTGTTTTCGTAAAACACATAAACGTGTATTCATAATCAACACAAATGTTACTTTAAGAGTTTAAAAGCAGTATTTTGTATTGTAATACAGAATTAAATTTTAAAATAATATTTGATATGGTAATACTTGTTTTAAATGATTAAAGTATAAGTGAAATTAATTTGCTGGTGGTTAAGTATTGTCTACATGCATTTCATTGTTATATAAACAAATCGTCAGTAGACTTGAACAGCACATTTTGAACAGTCATAAACTTTTTATCTTATGCACAGACTCTCAAAAGTTATTTAAGAATTAAAAAAAAATAGTATTTTTGAAAATCAGTGTTTTTGAAAATCAGAAAAGTAAAATAAGGGTCTTGCTTTTCTTTTGTAGCCTGAAATTAAAGTGTCTCGTTTTAAAGATCATCATCGTGCTACCAGGATGGTAGAATTTTACTTTCTGGAAATTTCTTTCTCAAACTAAATGATGTTTTTGATGAATTCTTTCGCTTTTTGATAAAAAAAAGTCACAGCATAAAAATTAACGTGAATGAAATGCACTTTAGGAGACATAAAATATCAAAGTGCTGTACGTTGAATATGTTTTGAAATTTATAATAATTAATTGTGTAATGTTTTTTTTAGTAAAAAATATTTTAAATCAGACATTTTCAGATTTAATTGAACTTTAGTGATGTTTAATCAGAAATAATTTCTTGTTCGGGCTTATGTTCAGTAATTTTAATTCATATCGAATGAAATATTTTTATTGATTAATGTGAGTTTCTAAAGAAGAGAAGAAAAATTAAACTAGACTTTTATTAGCTGGGGGAAATACCGATATTTTTCTGTGCGGCCACGCACTTCATCAACACCCTAGTGTATCTACTTGGGTAGAGATTGTTATTAAAATCAGCTATTTAACGTAAATCTTTAATGAAACAGAATATGAGAAATGATTGTTGTGTATTGTGTTGTAAGTATGGATATTCAGTTCCTGTTTTTCCATTTTTTTATTACTATTTATGTTAGCACGAAGTTATATCACTCTACCTAAGTATGTTTAACTCATCTTCCTTATCTTTTACAATCATCACATAATTTTTTTTTACTTATTCGATGTACCATCGGTACATGCATGTAAGTTTTATAGTAGTGGCTATTATGTTACGATGTTTTTGCTGTCTACAGTTGATTTCACTTTCCAGCATTGTGAACTATGATTACCAAGTGAACATATTTTTGTCACTTGCCCATGATGATTTTAAGGAAGACATTGACACAAAGTTTTATTAAGAACATTTAATGATAGGATGAAAGTGCAAATTTTATTTTTTAAAGAGTATGTCTTCCGTCGAGTAAGAAAACGAAACATTATGCTTTGCGCTATACGCTGCACTAAACTTGGCTCAATTGAGCTGATATCTCGGCTGTTACTTTGCTGCAATGCAATATTTTTTAACGTTTCAATCGAGGGTTGCAGGTTTTTAGAGACCAGTAACGGCAGTTTTGCTTGTTGAAGTGACCGTTTAAGTGAAAATGAGCCTCGTCACTAAAAAAAATGGAATTTACAGGGCAAAACCGCTCCAACATAGTTTCACAAAAATTTTTCCGTAAATAAAAGTCACTTTCTTTCAGATTTTGAATGATTTGAATTTTAAAAGGACGGACGTTCACATTCTTTTTTAAAATTTCATCAATAATCGCCCTTGGAAGTCCCAGTGCTCTTTTCCGTGTTGAAAGACGCGGATTTTCACGTAAACTGCTTTCAATGAGTTCCATGTTTTCGGGAGTCCTTGAAGATCAACTGCGTCCTGGCCGTGGGATATTCACAGCCGAAGGAGTTGCGCGGAATCTTTGCGTTCACATTCTTTTTTAAAATTTCATCAATAAACGCCCTTGGAAGTCCCAGTGAGGCTGCTCTTTTCCGTGTTGAAAGACGCGGATTTTCACTTAAACTGCTTTCAATAAGTTCCATGTTTTCGGGAGTCCTTGAAGATCGAATGCGTCCTGGCCGTGGGATATTCACAGCCGAAGCAGTTGCGCGAAATCTTTGCACCCACGATTGAATGAAATCTGTACTGAGTCCAACACGTATTCGCCCTACTTGAGCAAAACTGTCAACGCGCGATGCTCACTCGACCTATGCGACATCGTGACTAACAAATCAATACAATCGATAATTCCAATGGCGGCACCCTCCTTCCTCAGCGCTTATTGATTTTTGAAATAATCGTATTTAAAATTATAAATTTGCCACCAGACACCTTGTACTTGCTCACACAAAATTAACGAATAGGGAAGCATCAAAAAAATTAAAACATTGACCTATCTATCTCTTGTACGAATCCTGTCTGTGGTAAGTGCCATAAGAATAAAAATTTAAGTCTTTTAGAAAGTTTGCTTCAAAAAAGGGAACTGGATTAGTAAAGGGGCATTACCAAAAAAGTTGGAGAGTTTATTGCAAATTTGGATAAAATGCTCATTTTAGCTAAAGGAGTTTCTGCTCACAGTTTTGAACTGCAACCTTCTTTGGAAAAACCATAGCAAAAACTTTTAATCGTTTTAGTAAATTTAAGCAATGTAAAAACAAAGCATATTCCCTCAAAATACCGACTTTATGATCGTGAGAGATGCACTGGATGAGTATAAGGATTGCAGTGCAGATCTATGGAACAATTAAATGGCTCAATTAATTATTTATAGTTTTTTAAGTTAATTCACTACCATATAATTATCAAAAATTATGGATAAGTAGGGATTCATATGCATACTCAGGGGATCATTTTAACTAAGGAATAGCTAAAGCTGCCTCAGGACCTCATTTCATGCATACTAGTTCTGCTTGTTTATTATTATAAAATCCAAAGAAAAGCCTAAGAACTGTTTAATACCTTAAAAATACTTAAAATATTCTATAAGGGAATAATTTATATATTCACGTACGAGTATTATTTACATCTTTCTTGCAACCATTATCACCTTAGTGCATAAATCATTATAGAAACACTATCAATTTTCTTTGCATTTACAAATAATAAATTCTATATCTTGCAATATTTAGAAATATGCATTGCCAACAAACAATGTGTAACGGAATAATAATGATAATGATGATGATAATGAAAACGATTTTGAAATATTAAGTTATATGCTCATTAAATTTACATTAAAGTCAGTGCAATTGCAATAAAAACTACTCAAGAACATAGAAAGCAAAAGGATAGTGCAAAAGTATTATTCACATACATAGATATATACACACATACATGTATACATACATACATACTTGCTTACATAAACGTAGCATAACTACAGGAGCAGTTACTAAGAGTTACACATACACGCACAAAACTTTGCATAAACAAATTGTTAACACTAATGATAATGACATTGCAAATTTACAATACAAAATTGTTTTGTGCATTACTTTCTAAAATGCCAAATGACAAACAAAGTTCGTAGCAAAAGGACAAATCTTTTTTTTTTCTCAAAACTAAACCAAACAAATATCTACATACAGAGAGACAGACATACATCTAAACATATTTACATACACACATACTCGTATACATTTTATTTTTATTTTCAAATCACATTTTGTTGACTTGTTGTAGTGTTAATAAATAAACACAAAAACTTTAGTTATTTATTTGCAAATTAGTTTTTTAGTATTAAAGAGCAGGGGTCTTACATCAACACACTCACTCACACTTACACACACACACACACAAATATTAGGAATACCAAAGCAAATAAAGACAACAACTAATACCAGCTTATACTCGTAGCAAAAGTACAATGAAATAAACATAAAAAATCATTGGATAAAGAACATTTTGCACAAATAAAAAATGAAAGAAAAAAAAACAAGAGAAATAAGTTTTACTAATATTAAACGAAATGACAATAGTAAAACATGAAAATAAAAACCATGTCTGTTTGGATAATTAGAAAAGTTCTTACAGATACACTCGTTTGGCATTTTATTTATTTATTTTCGTTAAGGGTTGCAATAATAAGTGAAAGTTTGTTTGCTGTTTTGTATTCTCTTTAATGGTAGAAACTTAATTAAAAGAAGAAAAATCATTAAAACAAATTTCTTTCTTTCTTCTCCTAAAAGGGTCAAGTTTTTGATAATCTGAGTTGTTATTTTAATAGATAAGGCCTTTGATTTTTGTTTTTAACATTATTAAGACCTAAAAAGTTGTGATTTCTTGTGCAAAGTCAAATGATGGATCAGATGAAATTAAAATATTTCTTGGCATACATATGTAAAAGAATGTTGAATCTAATGTATTAAGTCATAAGCTTGAATTTTTCTTTAAATTATGGAATGTAGTAAAAAATTACAATGTATGTGAAATTCTTAATACATTGATGTCTAAACAAAAGAATATGGTGTTAACCCACTATATCAGTGGCAATAAGGAAAAAGTGCCCAATATATATTTTACTGGGTGCCTCGGTAGACTAGTGAGTAGTGTGTTATCCTATCAGTGTGTAGGTTGTGGGTTCGATTCCCACCATAGACTCTAGTCTGTTTCACTACAATGCGTGAAGAAGGTCTTTGTTACTATTCTCGTTTAAATTAAGTTATGATATAATTTGCAATTGTAATTGTACTATTTACTATTTTTCTGGAGAGCACTTTTAACTTTTATAGCCAATTTTCATAAATTTAATTCTTTGGCAGTTAATTTGGGAAGTTAGGGTTTCAGTTTTGTTTTATTTAGGAAAATTTCGTTCTACACAATGTAGCTAATACCTTCAATTTGAGCTATGCCAAAGTTAAAGTTTACTTAAGCTTATTCCTATAAGATTTCGAGTCGAAAAAAATTATCACAGTTTCCATGAGCTACAACTTTTAGAAAAATTGTAAAAGTTAATTCAGATTTTTCTCACAAGTGCTTTTGAATATGAAAATTGCAGGAGTGTATTAACTCAAAATTTGCTTATTTAGACTTAAGCATTTTTGTTTGTTTTTTGGAACAGATATATTCAGGAAACCAGTTACGGGTAAAATTTTTCTATTAAACGAATAAAGTAGGAGCCCAAATTTTAGCAACTGCCCATAATCTTAATTATAGTGAAAACAGCTTGTACGTATGCTCCCTTAAGTAACTATGACTTAAGCTTAAGTTAGACGTGACATAGCCATAATCCATAACCTTAACGAAACCAAAATTCAATAGGTTTCTATGGTAAGAGTTATGGAGAGTCACCTATAATCAAATACAGTGTTGCCCATTAGTTTGGTTCGAACGGCTGTTTTCTATGGCTGTGGTGGTGTCACGTCTGATTGAGCCTTTAAACCGATTCCAACATACAACAAGCATATCTGCTTATTCTATGCAAAAAACTAAATGTGCATCGAACTAGAGAGTCTATCTGTCTCTCTCTCTCTCTCACACATTTTCAGTCTGATTATATTTATAAACAGGTTATATTAATTTTATACAGGGATACTGGGGATATTTATTCATCATACGCCACCGCATGCAATCATTTGTGTACATCAAATGTAATGTAAAATATTTGGTTGTATGTGGCTGCTTGAAAATATACTTTATGTGTTTCTATAAAAAAATTAATCCTGTATACACGCATGTATAATTGATTAATACTCAGATTATTATTTTACTCATGCGCGTGATTGTAACACACACAGTTTATAAATTTTAGTTGATGTCATTTATACTGCTTAATTTAAAAAAAATCTTTACAAACATAATTGTTGGATTCTTACACACTCAGGGAAATGGTTTTTATTGATTTTATGCTGTGTTTTTCCTAGGTGTAGCTATACGTTTTCGGTTGAAAATTTGTTTGTTTGCATTTGTCGTGCTTCTTATTTTCATCAGCTTTTGTTCATAGTTGTTAGACGACCAATACCCTAATAGTACTTAAGTACTGATAAGTAGCTCTTAGACTAAATAATTTTTAAACATCAAACTTTTTTTTAAACAATCTCAAAGAAGATCTTTCTGGGATCTTTTCAATAGGCACTTACGGGCATATTTCACTAGAATTTCCTTAGAGACTGCTTGGATGAAAAAGAAGAGGACATAACGAAATACTTTCTATGCAGTAATAAATAACTCTAACTGTCAGTTTATAGAAGCCATGTAAAAATGCTCAAAATTAATTTTTCTTTTCAATATAAATAGGCAGACAAGAATTTTAACATGGCTTTTATAGACTGACAGTAAGACTATCAATTTAGCTTCTTAAAGTAGAGTTACTTTTTTGACTTGAGACATGTGGTGAATGCAACTTTTAGGAAACTTCTCAAATGGTTAAGAGTAGAAAATGGTCCACTATTCCTCCAAGTTAAATGATTGCTGATCTTTTCACCAATTTAAGTTATTGCGTTCCCAAGAAAGGAGAAGAAAAGTAAATTCTGTGCATCTTTGCTTCTTTGTAAATTATTTTAGAGGACTTAGAAGCGTTATTTCTCCTTTACCTTAGACCTGGAGCATGTCATATCATTTAACTTTATGATTACTTAACAGATAAGTAATTTTTTTTTCTAAATTCATTTTAACTTGTTTAATTGTATGCCATTACTCTATATTTTGGAGCATTGTTTTATAATTATCAAATATTTATTCTATTTAATTTAGCTTTTGCAACAGTTCTGTTTTTTTAATTTTATTTGCAGTTTTTTATAATTTATAAGCCTGACAGTTGTTAAACAAAACCACATGAATTATTTACAATTATAAAATATTAATTTTATGCGGTAACGCCTTTTATATGAGGACAACAGTAGCACACAGCATGCAATATTATATTTATTGTTTATTTGTTATTCTATTTACTTTTTATTTTTTCTAAAAGTATTTTTTTGTTTATTTAATTCTTTTTGGCTTTTAGTTTTGGTTTTTCTTTTGTTATCTAGCAAATGAATTTGCAATAATTTGATTACAATGTGGTTAGAAAATATTTAAAGCAAAAAAGAAAGGTCATTTGGATTTTAAATTAAAACATCTAAAACTAAATAATAAATATGTGCACAAAAGAAACATTTTTATTCAATTATAAATAGAAATTTTGTAGCTTTAATTTTTTTTATATTTTTTTCTGCATATTGAATAAATAAATTGAATATAAAATAGTTTATAAAATATTACTTTATATATTTTAGCATATCGAGAGTCTATATTCAAAAGAAGTTAACTCTAATTTGGTCAAAATGAGTTTCTGATGGCAAATAACTTCCCTTCGAATCAAAAAAATTATTTATTTTATAAATTTTTCTTATTCTGCTATCTCAAAGTATAATTTCTTTTGGTGAAAATAAATGCTTAACTGCCATGCAAATTTAGAATATTTTTTAAAAATTATTAATTTATTATAAATCTACCTCTTATCTTATTGCATTTAAAATGCTGAAAACGAATCTAAGGATTTTAATATCCTATGGCTAGTTTTTGAGATATGGTCACTTTTGAAAACACAGTTGTTCCGATAAAATAAAATTGGTAATGTATGTATATCTTTTAAGTTCTCAATCAAATAGGAACAAAATGTATGAACCGAGTATAGTCGATGATATAAGCTTTCGAAATTGATAATTTAGAGTGACCCTGTTACACTAGAGAGTGAGTTATAGAGTGCTAAGGCTGACCACCTCGAGATGGAAGAGACTTTCAGTCAGGCTTTAGTTATTTTTTTTATGATATTTTAAGTTTTTTCTTGTAGGTTTTCAATTCTTATGTCTAGTATGTCTAGTATTGAGTAAAAAATTTAACAAATTAATTAAAAAATAAATATATTCAAAAAAATCAAATTTTTCCGACAAAATATGCTTATCATAAAAATACGCAAACCAGTGCAAAATAAAATATTTTTTGCAAGCTTATAAGTTAGTAAGGTAAGCATATTTAAACCATTTTATGAAAGGCACATCATTTATCTTTACATAAATGAGCGAATTAACCAGTTTTTTTGTTCTACTGAAAAGCTAGCTTTTTTGAGTTGACGTATATTGATTATAGGCTCTCGATATAGTATTTTTGTTTTTTAACTTATACAATTAAATGACTCTAAGCCATTTGATATGTATTTCACCACCCATCGAACTATTTAATTATTCACCCTTATTCCAGTTGTGCACGTATATCCGTTGCCGAAAACAAATGACTCTTGTTGGCAGGTTTATGCTATTTTCTAGACCTCACGGAAAGCAAAGGAATTGCGAGTTGCGCAAAATTGTTCTCTAGAGCGAGTAATCAAGCACCAATATTTTGGTATTGTGTTAAACTGACGTCGATGACGACAACTGGAATAAGGGTGATTATTTTCCAATCCTAAAATAAGCTTTATATAAGTTAAGCCCGCTGCCACGTAATTAGTTAAAAGTAGAGTCAGCAATAATAACTTAAAATTTTTTTTTTCTTTTAACTTTTTGCTTGCCTCGATATTAATTTCTTGTTTTGTGATTCAATGACCTGATTCACTAAAATCTTTTTATTTGTTAATTGTGCTGAATTAGTAAAAATAGTTTATTAAATTAAATGTTAAGCGATAAATTCAATATTTCGCAATTTCAATTTATTACCTTGGTTGCTTTTTTATATGAATCGGCATAATTTCTTTAACTCTTTTTGTTTCTTGTTTTGCTTATTGTGAGGAAATTACAATGCAACGCGAATTTATGTATTGTTGACCGAACAAACATTTTGGCAGTCTTGACAGGTCTCCATAGGAGACAACTCATTAAAAACATTGTAAACTTAAATAAATATTGTAAACTTACATAAAGTAAATTTACTAAATTCAAAGTGCAAGAATTTAAAAAAAATTATTATAAATAAAATTGAACAGTGTAATTAATTAAATAAATATTTATTATAACAAAACTGAAGCAGAGTAAATTAATTTATATAAGTATTAAAATTTTTCCTTAAATTTTTTTAACTTTTTTGTTTCTACCAGAGAATTTTTCTTTAGCAAACAAGCACATTATTCATCAAACCTTTAATAAATCTTATTATTGAATTTAATAATCTTATCGTATGAAGTCTAGTTTAATTACACTTGCAAATATTCTTTATAAAATTAGGTTAATGAAATGACAAATATTTTAATATTAACATAACATAAACTAAATACTAAAATAAATATCTTATAATTTTGTCAACACTTAACTTCACCTTGTTCATTAAGACCTTTCCTAATTTAAACTCGATTAGGCGAACGTTTGTTTCACTCTGTAACAAATTGCAGCAAGGACAATTCTAAGTTATTAGGACAAACACTAGCAGAACTGAACAACGTGCTGTTTTAAAAGGCCAACACTTGCTCATAATCAGGGTTCTGGCATTTGATCCTCTGTATGTAATGGTAGTTTATCAATTTCAATGAAACTGGAATATGTAAATTGTTCGAGTCATTGTAATGAACATTTTTTGTTCACCATTATGTTGTTGCTTTCAACAATAACATTTACTCACTGTTAACAATATTAATTACCTGCCTTTATTGTCGCACAGACGCGCACATCAATTATTACATTATTTATTTTAGATCTCCTAAGTACTACACAAGGTATTGTTGATGTCCATTCCCATTCATAGGGTATTAATATCTTTGCAAAAAAGTACAACATTGATGCCATTGATTGATTGTATTATTATTTTAATACTGATACCAAACAAAAAACAAAAGATAATGCAAATATTTATGACAAAATATACTACAATGCAAATAAATATATAAATCAATTTATAAATAATTGAATAATTAACTATTATTCGTAACATCAAATGTCAAAAACATAAAATTTTGGCAGACATGCTCTTCATGACACACAATAAATTTTGCGAACACTTTCAAAGCATACGAACGTATATGAATATTTTCAATATTTCAATTACTAATTACTAATCCCAGTCAATGTGTAAATTAATGCCCAACACGCCTATTATTGTCATCATTATTACCAGCAGCATAATTATAATTTAAAGCAAATGTATTATTGGCATTGGGTCAATATTTATTACCCCTCCTTGCAACTTAACGTAACATTACCTGACCTAACATAAATGTTTTAGAAGAAAACCACTCCAAATGCGATGAAATTAGTCAGAAACAATATATGAATCAAAATACAAATAATACTCATATGCCTGCGTGTGTAAGCTTCTGTCAGTTCAAATAATTTCACATCACATATGTACGTATAATATTTTCTATAAGTTCTACAAATATACAATATACATGCGTATGTTTATAAATACTTACTTACATACTAATAAACATATCAACATGTATGCGTACCTCCATACCCACGTGCGTATATAATCATTTCAATATAATCTTCTTCTAAAACTATAATCATAAATAACTAAAAAGTCATTTTCAAATGCATTTACGTAAGTATGCGTGTGTGTGTGTGCTAAATACTTAGCTACACAATTCTATAAGAAACTCACATACACACACACACTTACATCTAGTAGTTAAACCATTTGTATGAAGACATTCTCTATTATGTTGATAGCATGCATTCAATATAATTCATGTGAAATCTATTATTATTAACAACAGCACAAGTAAAATTTACAATAGTTGTGTGATAAATACTAGGAAAAAACTCATGCATCTTAATGCTTTCATAGAATCATTGCCACTTTAATACTATAATTTAATGGTGAAGATTGAAGTGCGCACGTGCACAGTGGATCAAATGAGTACAAGAACTATTCTCATTACAAATTTACACATGTTAATTACTTGTGGGAAAAAAACTTCATAATCTAAAACTAGTCCCGATAAATTCAGTAAAATGTGATTTTTACTCGCTCACGAAGGCTTCCGTACGGATACTACATATCGCTCATTTACTAAAACAACTGCATAACTATAAAAAACCAGTTTGCTGGAAAACTAGTTAAAGGTTTACAATCTACAAACAACTTAATAGGAAAACAAATCTTTGAAGAGTTGATTAAATAAGATATTTTGATGAAACTTTTGCACAATATGAAGAACTATATAAATATTAGTTGTGCATCATTAGGGGACTTTTTAAATATTACGTAATAACGTTCCGGGTGGGGGATGGATTAAGGATTTATTGCGGTTTAGACAATTTATATTTAAAATAAGAGGTTTAAAAAATCTGATTAGTTATTCAAAAATTACATATTTTAAGTTCTGACGTTTTTTAAGTAAATGAGTGATGTGCAATACTGTACGAACTTAACCCTACATATAACATCAAATATCTTACCTGATCTGGACATTTAAAATAAATGTAAGTATTTGCTTAACCTTACTTATGTTTTTGGCGATTTTTTAGTTTAGATCTTCATCTTAGCTTTGGCGTTTTTTTCGTTTTTGGGGTTTTTTTTTCTGTTTTTAGCGTTTATTTCTTTTTGGAGATTTTTTCGTTTATGCGATTTTTAAGTTTTGACGTTTTTTTGGTTTTGCTGATTTATTTCGGGTCTTGGCAATTTTTTTCGTCTTAGCGATTTTCTTATTTTGGGATTTAATAGTTTTATAGTTTTTGAAAATTTTCAGGGTTTGCCTCTTATGGCTTTGAGTTGTCAAAATTTCACAGTAAAACTTAAATTAACTAATACAACACCCTTAAATTTAGATTTTTTTAGATTTCAGTGTTAATTTGTGCAGTCTGCATAAAAATACGCTTTGAAAATTTCAAGTGTCTTTATATAATTGTCTGTATATTACATTAGGATTTCAACATGTATCGTTGCTCGCTTTTGAACACCCTTTAATTTTTAGTTGTCATATCATTGTTGTGCTAGGTCCAATTTTAGCATATTGTGTGAAAATTTCAGGTCCTTAGTTCTTACGTTTCTCGAGAAAATCGCCACTGACATACATACAGACGAAAAGACAGACAAACAGACATCTGACAGACAGACAGTAGGGTTCCTTTTCACATTTGGTGTACAGAACCCTTGAAAGTAGTTTAAAAAAATTAAAAAATTAAAAAAACCCCCTTAAATTCATATTTTCAGAGCTACGGCCCTATACACTATGGGAAAAATATGCTGTAAAATTAACAATGCCTTTGTTCAATGTAATATCATATATTTTCACTTTTTTAACAGCGCTGATTGTCAACTTGAACGCGGATGTGCATGAAGGGTTTTCAGGTTTAGGTTTTCAACCTTTTGTTATTGACAACTCTGGTGGTCAGTTTGTACACGGGCGTGTGTGAACTGGCAATTTGTATAAATTCGACATCAATATTTCGTGGACAAATTTTTTTTCTAACATATATTTATTTATGTAATTAATGGGCCGTAATTATACTGTGCTCGAATTCAAGTGGATAAACCTAATTTCAGAACGTTGAATCCAATGGTGCTAACCATTTTTTTTAGGTTAGCTCTTGTTTAGAAAATAATTAAGATTGAAAACTTGGTTAAAAGCAATTCGAACACAGACGTTGTAGATGCTTTTTGACAACAAATAAAGTCGGCTTAAGAACGTATGGTGTATTTTTTTTTTCTTAGTTTTATAGATTCTTTAACATTTTTTTGATATATTTTAAAATCAACCTGCTGCAAGGGTATTTTAGTCTGTTATTTTGCAGCATGACATTGTGAAGCACACCTATAAATATTTGCCAAATAATAATGAAAATATCAAAAATATCAGAAATAATTCATAGACAGGCTCAAGTTCAGTAATTTCAATTCTTATTGAATGAAATATTTTTATTAATTAATGTGAGTTTCTAAAGAAGAGAAGAAAAATTAAACTTAGACTTTAAGCTGGGGGAAATACCGATACTTTTCTGTGCAGCCACGCACTTCATCAGCACCCTAATCTATCTACTTGGGTAGAGATTCTTATTAACATCAGCTATTTAACTTAAATTTTCAATGAAACGGAATATGAGAAACGATTGTTGTGTATACAATTGATTTACCTTTGGTAAACACATTTATAAGTATCACTATTAATATTCTGTTTTTTTCCATTTTTTCATTTTTCTATTTAGGTTAGCACGAAATTATATTACTCTACCTCAGTATGTTTAACTATTCTTACTTATCTTTTTACGATCATCACATTAATTATTTTTACTTATTCGATGTACCATCGGTACATGCATGTAGGTATTATTGTAGTGGTCTTATGTAACTTGTTGTTGCATTCTACAGTTTTATTTTAGTTATTCCTTCTGAAACTGTGATAACCAAGTGAACAGTGATTGCCAAGTGAACATATTTTGTCACGTGCCCATGATGTATTAAGTGAGAAATTTTTAGATTCTTTAATTGAACTGTAGTGAATTTTAATCAAAAATAATTCATAGTCAGGCTCAAGTTCAGTAATTTCAATTCTTATTGAATGAAATGAATTATTTCTGATTAAAATTCACTACAGTTCAATTAAAGATTCTAAAAATTTCTCAATATCAAAAATATTTTAAAACAGTTTTTAAAAATCGACACTTACATTTGACCACTGTGTCTTTATCTAATATATCTTGTCATTTGACAGTTGAAACCAGGTGATAATTAATTGCAATTATTTCTAATGTTTTTGTCCCATTGAATAAGTTCAATTCAAATGATTTTATGTTTTTCAGCTCAGGCTTTTGTTTGAAATAAATTACAAGATTTATATTTCTTAACGCTTTTCATGCTAAAAATTATTAAATGCCAATAATTTCTAAACTGCTAATGCTTTCATTTAACTTTATATATAAGTTTTTATTATTTACTTTAATACAAAAAATTATTTACTAAGTAAGGAATTACTTTCTTTGCATAGATTTACAAAAGAATACTTACCATTGACTTCAGAACGTCACCGTAATTTTTAAGTGTTTTCTTAACAATTTAAATGTTTTGAATGAATTCGATGTATTAAACTTAATGCATAAGTTTTGAAACTTTACCCTTGATCAGTTTTACAGAATGTGTAAATGTACTTTAAATGGTATTTGTGCGTATTTTTGTGTATAAAATTTTGTTTTGAAACAGTTTCCTCTTACAGAAAGTGTTGATGCTATTATATTATAATTGCTTTACAAATGGTTCTTTATGAAAGTATTTTGCATCTCTTCTTATTATTAAATGGTGTTAAAATGAAACTTTTCTGGCAACATATTGCACTTAGGCTTACCGCCAAAGCAATTGGCTTTTCTCCTATTGCTGTTGCTTCATCTTTGTTGTAGTTGTAACTTTTCAACTTCTTATTTTCCTTTCGAATAGATTACTTTGTTGAGAATGTTAGATTTTCTTTTAAGATGATAAAGTTGTAAGTATTTACTGAATCACATAGATATTTATTATGTAAATTTTCTATAGAAAATAAACTAAATATTTGTAAATTTATTTAATTGGTAAGAAATGCATCTTTAAATATATTTTGTAAATAAATAAATTCTTAAAATGTTTTCTTTAATGCAATTTAAGTATTTTGATAAAATTATGATTATGGTTGAATATATAAAATTTTGCAAATATTTTTTACAACACTTGAGAGGTTATATGTCAGAGTTTTCCTTAAAATTGGCTTTTAAGTTGCAACAAAGTTTAATTTTATTTAGCAAGCAAACAGAAATTTTATAAATAAACTATATTAACTTGAATTTTAAATAAACTATTATCTTGCAGTAAAACAATGCTAAAAACTATAGAAAATATTGATATGTTGCGATTCATGGAACAATATAGAAGTCAAAAAATTCCATGGAAGATTATTCTTCTGGGAATTGATCTAAGGTTAATTTCTATTTTTCCATTTCTGTTGATAGGAAAATGTAAGTTGAAGCCAAGTGGAAATGAAAATCCCTCTAGTTAGAAAAACAGTAGTGATACTAAAAGTTACGAATCATAATTCTTAATCGGTGAATTACAAAACAAAGAAAACATTAGGTGAAGTTGGCAGTCCTTTTTTGAAGTTGGTTAATTTTTTAAAGTTTTAGATTGAAACCCTAATCTTTAATAATGTAATATTTTTTCCAGAAGTCAAAGTAAGTAAAGGCCCAACTATAATATGAATAAGCTGGCTTAAGCTAATGCCAGAATTGAACGATAAATCTGTCAAATACTTAAGCAATTCAGATGTGACTTTTAGGTGGCCACAATGTACTTAAGTATTATTTAGCCACAACTGCACATATAGGTATTGTTCAAAATTTTTTAGTAATTTTGTTTCTTCTTATAACTACTAAATGAATGCAATTCAATCATATTAAATTTTTGGAATATCCTAATTTATTAATTGTTGTATTTGTTTTTCCTACTAAAAAGTACAACAAAAAATTTATGTATATAAACAAATTTTTGTGTATGTGTGTATAGTAAAAAAAAGAATGAAAAAAAGTTTTGCTTTCTTTTCTGAGTGTAAAATAAGAAACAATAAAAAAATATTTAAAACCAATCAATATTTTCTGATGCTGTTTGCTTGCGTTTGAAAAATGCACAAACAGTGTTTTCCGTACGGAATGTGCGCTCAGTTTGTCACTTTGCTTAAGCAAATGACATTTGACGAAACTTGACGAAAAGTTCCATAAGTATATTATAGTTTGCCACATAGGTTTTATATGTAACCGCACAGTTGTTTAAGTTGCCTTATTCATATTATAGTTGGCCCTTAAGTCCATAGCTGCCTGATGATAATGCATTAATTCTCATGTCATATGTTTAAGTTTACATGAGTATTTTGCTACCAATATTTATAAATTAAAACTCTCCTAAAACCCAATAGCCAACATTCCATGCAAATGCTATACAATATTGATAGTGATGCTGTTGCTGATGAAAATGACGATGACAGCCGCCATGATGGTGAACCAGTATAATTTTCTTATCTAAACAGGCTAAACGATACTACTTAAATACAATTGCATTTAAACAGAACTCTTCTTCCATTCCTTCATAAGCCTTCATTCATTTACAATCTCACTTATTTATTCACTGGAATATTATGGAAGTCACTCGGTCATTTTGTCGTTGTGTCACATAGTGAAACCAGTTGGCTTCGGCAGCAAATCTTGGTTTGAATTCATTGATGCTGCGAGAATTGGTCTCGGCTGGATGGTTGGTTTAGTTGATTGTTTGGTTTGAAATAGTTTTACAGCTGATTGCACTGCACATTATTTCAAAAAATACACACACACAGACACATATTCACTTAAATGTATACATACACTATTTGACAAACACTAACAAATTGAGAAAATTGTTGTGACAATTTTGCTGACAGTGTTAAGTAGTGTCGGTACTTGTGTATGCGTGTGTGTGTTTGTATAAGTTTTGCGTAATTGTGCAGTTAAGAGCAAATGTGTTATAAAGTTTAAATGTGGCAAAAGTTGTTAAGATAACACAATGTCTATAATATTGTTTAAAAAAATATTAAATTGTAGTTTTTTCATATTTATGCATTTTAAAAAGATTCTCTATTTCTAATTAGTAATTAGTGTTTTTATGGGAATTTTTACAATTTAAGTTTAAAATTTGTAAACGCACTAATAATCCCAAAATTATATTTTACTTATTCAGTAAAATATTTTTTTAATAAAATACATTGAAATTGATTATTGAGGGGTTTAGCTAGATCCTATGCGCATTTCACTGTTGCTAATGCAGATCATCAGGGAACCTTTACCCAAAGTTTCTTAGAACAACTAGAGTCATTATGTTATAAACTTTCATTTAAATAAATGAGAAGCTCAACAACAAATAACAAAGTTGAAACAAGAACTCAATAATCAACATGTTTTTTATTTTCTTACTTTACCCGGCACCCGGTCAAAAAATACTTGTGTGGCAACACTCTATCTTGCATAGCTGTTGTTGTTATTTACATTTATTTTCTTTTTACATACTCTTTATATCTACAATTTGATGCTGAAAAAAAGTCAGCCATTGTAGTAATGGTAAAGTAAGAAAATAAAAAACATGTTGATTATTGAGTTCTTGTTTCAACTTTGTTATTTGTTGTTGAGCTTCTCATTTATTTAAATGAAAGTTTATAACATAATGACTCTAGTTGTTCTAAGAAACTTTGGGTAAAGGTTCCCTGATGATCTGCATTAGCAACAGTAAAATGCGCATAGGATCCAGCTAAACCCCTCAATAATCAATTTCAATGTATTTTATTAAAAAAAATATTTAAGAAATTTATTATTCGACATATTGTCATAATTATATTTTAATTTGAAATTTATTTGCTGGTGGTTCAGCTTGGTCTATATACGCATTTCATTGTTGCTGTAACAAATCATCAGTAGACTTCAACCACACATTTTGAACAGTCACAAACCTCTTACTTTATGCACAGACTTTCAAAAACTATATGAGAATTCATAGAATAATAATATTTTTGAAAATCACAAAGACAAAATAAGCTTAGTAGGCTTTAGCAAATAAATTTCAAATTAAAATATAATTATTACAATATGTCGAATAATAAATTTCTTAAATGTTAAATTTTAGATTTTATTTTTCATTTTGCCTTGTAATTACTTTTATTGTTATCCAATGGATTTCTAATTGTATGAAGGTGTAGAAAAATAAAATAGATTCACATCGAATATAAATTATTTGCTGGGTTTTGTATGAGTTTCAAAGCCTACTAAGCTTATTTTGTCTTTGTGATTTTCAAAAATATTATTATTCTATGAATTCTCATATAGTTTTTGAAAGTCTGTGCATAAAGTAAGAGGTTTGTGACTGTTCAAAATGTGTGGTTGAAGTCTACTGATGATTTGTTACAGCAACAATGAAATGCGTATATAGACCAAGCTGAACCACCAGCAAATAAATTTCAAATTAAAAAAAATATTTTACTGAATAAGTAAAATATTATTTTGGGATTATTAGTGCGTTTACAAATTTTAAACTTAGATTCTCTATTTCTTTTGCTTTAGCTAAATTTAAGTTTGTATTGAAATTTTTTCTTAAAAGTGTACATAGTTTCTAAAAATTTGAGAAGCTAGCAAATAGTTTATATCGATATAATTTTCAATGAAATAATACAGCTTATTACGAATGTATACAGCAGAAGAAATTTTTTAGACTTTGTTTATATGAAATTTTCTCTACGATTGCCAGGGAAAAAAGGAGGCTGAGTCAGCCATCGAGAACTGTTAGAAGATACTAACTACCCCAAAAAAACCGCTTTTTCGATTTTAATGGCATTCAGGTTATTGAAATTTTTATATATTCAGGTATGTGATGAAAAACGATATGAATACAAAATCAATTTTAAGGGCCTGTTCATCTAATTGTGAACGATAGCTTCGATCGAAAATTTATATTAGAAACAAAAACAAAAAACTGAAATTTGTTTTGTTTTCAATATAAATATTCGATAGAACCTATCGTTCGCATTTAGATGAACAAGCCCAAAAACAATAAAAGGTGTGACATATTTGCGTTAGTAATTTTGACAATAATTTTCAAATTGTAGTTTTAAAAGCTTTTTCAATAAATTTCAAAAATATTTATTTCACAGCTCCTTTATATTTTATTGTGTATTCTAAAAAGTATTAATTTGACATGGGGTTAAAAATTATTATAAAAATATAGCGGAATTCATCACACCTTTTCAAAACGATTGTTTTTACATCGTATTGAAAAGGATAATTTTCCATCATTATATTTTTATTAAAATTTCTTGCATTTAGTTGAAAACCAGTAGCAAACCCATATATGTCACCTTCTCCGAGAAAATTGACCTAGTGTGTCAAAAAATGGGAACTTGGAAAAATCGATAAAAATGAGAAAAGCATTAAAATTTTATGTTTTTAAATGCGTTGTTCTCAAAACTTCATTTTCACACACTTTCTCAGAGAAGGTCCCATGAATGTGGGCATTTCCGCAGAAACGTTTACACTTTGCCAAGCTACGTCACCCAGCTACTATCTTGTATTTTAGAGCTGTTCCTGTCTTAGAGATTACTACGCCCTACACCAACATGCATTGCGATAAAGCAGCTAAGCAGTATGAATAAGCTCACACTCTGCTGGGTTTCCTCACACTCTGCTCACGCTCTGCCGGAGTGCTAGGACACGAAAATACTGACCAAATGGCCAGAAAGGGGCTAGTACATCCATGGCCGAACCAGAACCGGGAACCTATATCGACGGAGATCAGGACTACTAGGGAACACGCCTGGCTCAATATCGCCGGATTGGGTCATGCAAAGCTAATGATTGGAACGTGTTATTTAAATCGTTTCAGAGCTCTCATGTCTCTTAGCAAAAACAATCTAAAAATTCTCACAGGCTTCTTCACAGTCCATTGCAAACTGACAAAACAACTGAACAGACTTATCATTGAGAGTAAACAGCCTCTGCAGGATACGACGTTGAAACTCCAGAGAAAATTCTGAAGAGCTATGAAACATTATGCCACCGAAGATTTAGTCAACTGTGCTAGCACCTATTGGTGGATTGGTAAGTGCCAGTACTAGACCCCATTGGCAATCCTAAGATTCCTCAGGAAAGTAAGTTTAGATGAGGTGTTCTAGCACTCGGCAGAGGATACAATATATCTACTGTAGTTGCAGTGTCCTGTATTTCCCTTATAGCTTAATTTATTCATTCATTCATACACCAAGATCTGAAAAAGTATGTAAAATATAAGAAACGTCCATATACATACATATATTTACATATAAATTTCGTCATTTATGAAGAGTTTAGCTAGATAAAGGTGCTTACACGTTTTTTGTTGTATTCAAAAGACTTTGTAAAGCTAAGTTCTTACTATCGGCGCAATGTACTAATTTTCGTTTACTCACTGTAATCAAGTCATAAGTAATAAACCAAAACGTATTTATTTCTCAACTAATTTTTAATAGTGATGCACGAATATTCGTATTCGAATTGTTGAATATTCGGCCATTTTCAGTCGAATACCAATACATTCGTATTCGACTAAAAATGGCTAAATTCAGGCGGATGCGAATACGAATACGAATATTATTCCAACGAAATTAAATAAATAAATAAATAAACGACTAAAAATTTTAGTTTGTACAAATACATTAATTTTTTTATAGAAATTTGTGATTTGTATCGTTTTCAAAAATTAATCCATGACGATCATTAAAATTTTGGGTACTTTTTAATAACTTTAAAGTACGCCAACAAGAGTGAGAAGTCCTTTTTCATAACAATTTTTTAATATTTCATATTGCATATAATATTCGTATTCGTATTCACGAATATCGTTTCAAATATTCGCGAATATCGTTTGAAATATTCGTATTCGTATTCGCGATCATCAAAAATTCACATTCGTTACATCACTAATTCTTAAATAAGACTATATGGCTTTATTGCCACTCCCGTGAAGTGCAATCACGTCATCAACGAAAATCGGTAAATTGTGCCAATATTGTGATCTCGGCTTAAGAGTATTAAAAATTAATTGTTGAAATTTTTGGAATCAGTGTTATTTGATTATGTGTTCGTATCAGTAGTGGCATCAAATTGCATTTCAGAAAATTAGTCACTTAGAAAAGAATTATTTATAACAAGAATTTTACAAAGTTGTCAATTGTTTGAAATAAAGAAATATTATTTATTATTTAGATCCTGATTTGATAACGTTTTTATTTATTTATGCACGCATAAGCAATAACAATATAAGACTATTTACTATCTGATTTTTGTTAAAAATAAAAAAGACATAGAATGAAAAAGGAAATCAAATCAAATCACAATTTTCTTTTGGCCTTAAGCAAATTAGTTTTTTTAGCTTTATATTAGAGCCTTGCAAAAGACCATTTAAAATAAATTTCAAGACATAAAAAAAGCTGTACTTTAGCGAAGTCTGAACAACACTCTTTACAAGACATTTCTTTCAGCTATTGCAGGAATAGAAGTAAAGAAGAAAATACTTCATGGCGAAAAAATATGTGATATTCGCTTCTTCCTACGCATAAGCGCATATACAAATGTCATGCGTGTATATACACACACACGTTGTTGGTATGCTCTTTTATTTCTCTGCGCACATACAAAAGCATACTAAGTAGTGCTTTTAAGAAATTTGTGTGTTTCTTAAAATTGCTTTAATAAAAACTTTCGGGAAATTAAGTTTTCAGTACAGAGGATACCATTTTCTTCAGATATATTTCATTAAAAATTTTGTTAATATTACGGAAACATAGAACTTCTTGGAAAATACTAAAAATTATTTAACTTCATTCGTTTGTACATTCAATCGCTTTTCACGTTAGTGTTTTTTGCGCTTTTTAGCTGTCAAAATTACTATTTTTAGTGCTTTTTTTTAAATTTCATGTGCTTGTACATCCAAATAAGTTGGCATCACTATTATAAGTGTGCGCTTCTAAACACACTTAAGCGTACAATATCCAAAATAACAATCATACACGCATTAAAAGTGAAGACATTAGTTCTTCTTGAGTGTTTGTTACTACGTTTATACGCGCACTATTTGCAAATAAAAATATTTGCAAATAAGTTAATTTACTGTTTCTACGACATATCAAAAGTACACAAACTAGGTAGCACTTCTGTAGAAAACTTACTTATGTTGACAAAAAAAAATGGTGTAAATGTAAAAAAATACAAAATATTTTTTTTTTAATTTTCATTATTCGCTTTCATGAATGTTTTATGTGCAATATTTATCCATTTATTGTTTTTTGTTATCAAACATTTGTAAGCGTGAAAACTTCAAGCATTTTATTTGCCAATGGTGCGTTAATCAGGAATTGTTTTTGTGAGTGAGCTATTTGCAAATAAAAAATTAATTCACCATTTATGCGGCAGAATTCTCTATTTGCAATATTTTTATTTGCGAATAAGTCGCCGTATAAACGTAGTATGTTACGAACAAGGAGTTTTAGTGGCATGCTTGTAAGTACTAATATACACGACCATCAATACATCCATCATGATTCATTTATTATACGACAGCATTTATTATTGGTTTAGTATAATAAATGCCACGAAAATACATTTAAAAAACAAAACGCATTTACATTTCAAGAATGCTTATGCAGGCCTTTATTTTATATATGTTAGTAAGACCTGCATAAATTTATTTGTATAACGACAAGTTCAAGTCAGGAAGGGAAGGAAAGAAATAAGATTTATATGTAAAACATTTAAGGAAAACTTATTTTATGCTGATGTTGGCAGCTTTAAGTAAAATAACATAATTTTATTTATTATTTATGATAACAAATTTATCTTAAGACTTATATCTGTACGTATGTCTATGTCTTTGTGTTTGCAATCAAAAGCTTTTGAATGTAGTTTCAATATATGTTTTATTGTTTCAAAAGTGATTTAGTATTTTATTAAATATTTATGCAGTTCTATTATTTTTTATCTTTTAAAATTTTCTCCATTAATATTTGCATTTTTTATTTTAACATTTTTACTTCTATTGCTTGCATTTCTTTAATTGCAGCAAAGTTGCAAGCAAACATTCTTTTGGCCAAACATATTTTACATTTTTGGAAAGCATATATTTTAAAAAATTCTTAAATGTATTCTCTTGTTTTTATCTTATTTCTTTATTTAACAAAAATTGCCAACAGAACGGAAATTTACCCAGAGACACATAAATTTTATGCCAATTTTCCGGTAAAACTAACATCAGTTTTTTTTCCAAAGGTTTTTTTTTTGCTTTTAATATTATTGAATATGAAATTGCAAAGTGAAATTTTTAGAATATAGTAAGAGGAAACTTTAGTGTTGAAGAAACAAAAACTCAAGAAATAAGTATGTATATTTAATGGGGGCAGAAGGTGAAATGGCTTAGGCAATTTAAAAATATATTTCTGGGTCTTATATAAAGTCACTTTCGTGCTGCCAATAGAGAAACAAAATATTAAAGTTTCATTGTAAGTAAGCCAGTCAAATTTAACTTTTTTGTCGCTCTGAGAAATTCACATTATTTTAGAATAATATTTTAGTTTACAGTTAATTTAATTATTATTGTTCGAACTTTAAACGTTTCTATATTTATGACTTGATTAAGCAAAAATTCGTATTGCTCTGTAAGCCAAATGACATATGTTAATTTTAAAGATACAAATAACATTAAAGTTAATTGTAAATATACTGACACGGTTTGTATAACGAGGTTATTTTTTAAAATTGTTCATTAAGCTAGCAAAAGCTAGGAAATTTAAATACAACAAAGTATGTGTGAGACATCATCGATATTGTTTAGTCGCTTAAAAGTCCATTGCATGAAGTACCATGTTGTCGTAATGTCTGTTGCGGCTTTGCAAAGAAAGAATTTTTTTAACCATTTATGTATTTTTTTTTATAGAACAACAAATAAAATTTTGTTAAATGTATGAATGGATGTATGTATGTATATAGATAGAAAAATTTCCTTTATACAAAAATTTCATATCTTACGCTTAATTTGACACTGCTGTTTATTTTAAACTTTGATTTTACTTTTGACTTTATTAAAGTAAAAACTTTGCAATAGCAACTGGTGCTCAGAGTTGGCAAGAATGCTGATGTCTAAGTAAGTACAAACTTTTAATAAACGCAATCGCAATAGTTTTTCAAAGTGTGTAAGAATTTTAATTTGAGTTTTGTAAAAGCACTGCAAGTTCTACCAAGTAGCAAATAAAATTGTAAAAATGCAAATGCAATCAAAATGTATGTAATTTAAAAAATTTTAGCCAATACATTTTAGTTTATAATTGTGGATCTTTGCAGCTTTCAAAAGGACTTTGAAGCTATTAAAATGATTAAATCTAATTTAAGGAATTTTTATTACATTATATACCTAAGAATTTTTTACAAACTAATGCTGAGTAGACACTATTGTATATTGTGACATCGCAATAGTGTATACTCGTGGCAACTCCTATCATTTCCGGTAATTGTTGTTATGTAACAATACTTTCCAAATAGAAAAGACAATTAGAACGGCTTTGCACACATTTTGAAAATGACAACACAAGAAATGTCAGATGTGTACTCAGCATACGAATTAAATTCAAGTGAAAGAGATTTCTTTCTCAGTCACTGTTTGTAAATTTAAGAAGATAATAATAACTTCTTTTTTAATTCTTTTTAATATTTTACCCAAACCAATTAAAAAAATACAACTAAAGTTGTAATTAAAATCATTTTTGCCCACAACACTCTCTTAAAAAAATTTTTATTTCCATTTATATTCAAATTTTAAAATGTTTTCTAAACATATTATTGCGGCAGTTGATAATAATCGTAAATTAAATTTATTTAAAAACTATGGCACACACAGAATAAAAGGCAAGAAAAAAAGTTTTGAAGCAGAGGGAAACCATAATTTTCCAAATAATACTTTTGTGTAGAAAAACCATTTAAAATCGCGAACATAAATGAAGTGTTAAACGACAAAGTTAAAGTGGAAAAACAATTTAACGTTACATTTACCATTTGACAAGCATTTGCCATAAAACAATAAGAAAATTCCTTTTGTTTTTCGCCCCTCAGCACGAATAACAAAAAAATATGCCATCGTCGTCGTCGTCGTCGTCGTCGTCTAATCATTGTCACAGTTACATTCATATTCACAGAGTCATCAGCGTCTTCATCATCATCATCATCATTATCGTCATCAACGTTGTAACCGTCTTGGCTGTCGTCTTTTTGCATCTTTGTCATCACCAACGTGATTAACGTAGTGATTGCAAGATTTTCTTAGGGATGGGGGTGTTTCGGTAATAAGGATGTTGATAATGATAATGGTATTAGTGGTTGCCATCATCGCTTGCTTGCTCATCTGTTCCAAATCCTTGGCTCAACACAATACAAACAAATTAAAATATTTTAATGAAAAAAGTTTCCAGCGTCTGTCCGAACTCACTCCAATGTTATTTTAACTACAAATTCTTTAAAACTTGCACAAAGCATGAAATGTAAGTGAGTGTTATTGAAATGTTACAACGAATTTAAAATCCCCTCCTCATATTGTAAATATGCAGCTTTTTTTATGGAACAACTTAAAACATAATTTAAATATATTTTTTCTAATATATTCTTAAAAAAAAACTATTAATTCTTGATACAAAATACAAGATAGGAAATTTTTCTTATTAACAGCCTTGTTTATAAAAATTATGAAGGCTTTATAAAGGCTTAATTAAAAATCCCTGTTTTAAAAACCCTGTATAAAGCATTCATAGTTTTAGTAAATGAGGCGGTAAGTCTTATAAGGCCTGAATATTTTTTTATAAATAAAATATAAAAAATATAAATAACATATAAAATATAAAACTTATAAGAAAAGACTTATATATCTATTTAGAAAATTGTTAAGGTATTATTGTGATTTTATTAAATTACACGTTTGACACTCATGATAAACTCAATTGATTTGCAAAGAATTTTTTTTCATATATGAAAAATTAAAAAAAATTAATTTAAATCACTTTAACTGCCTACCCCACGATGTCGAAAGAAAACTTAAGAAAACGAAAGTAAGTCGGGCATTTTATTCTATAAAAGTGTTCCACTATCGTGCAATTGGCTGTACATTTCTAATGTAAGCCGTATAACCGTTGTCAAATATCCATATTCCCACATCAACAATTTCACACATTCATAGTCAAATGGAAATAAAAAATCGTTCAAATGTGTAAATTGTGTTTTAAAAAATGAAACTCTGTTCTAATTCAGCTTCCAACAAGTGGCAGCCAAAAATAAATTGAAATGAAATAAACAAACTTGACAAAACAATTTTTGTTAATAAATAGTTTTAATAATAGTAATAAATAATTTTTGTTGATAAACAAAGACCAGAAAAAGGCAAGTCATGCAAAATTTTTCTGAATAGGTCTTGCAAAAATGCCAAGCAAACCAAACAAACAGTTTTTCTACCACATGCACATATGTATATACATATGTATGTATGTATTTTACGTGTGTGCCCTACTTATATATACTTTTTTTTGTTAAGCTGGCCTTCGTCCGGATTTAAGGACTTACTCCTGTATGTATGTATGTATGTGCATATATACATTTGTATGAACGTACATACATGTATCGGATACCGAGTCCGATAAGTAAGAATTTTCTGCATATCCGAATGGCTTAAGGATTTTCCCCTCTGAGTATTTAAAATTCCCGAATATTTTAATAAACAGCTTCCAATCAACTGGCATTATAACTAGAAGAAGGCGTGGTAGGCAAAAATTCCTTACTCATCGAAGCCGTTGTCGAACATACATACTTGCCTAGAGAATAATATCACAAACACCAGCCAAAGGACGCAAAACCGCTTATTTATAATTTATTTACTCATTCGCAAAGGCATTGTATTTTATTCATGTAATTTTAAATAATTTGGTTCATTTTGTCTCAGTCTTCAATTAAAATACAAGTGCCCATTTTTGACATTAGAGTACGTACAAATGGCTGAAAGATTTTTTATTGGGGCACAAATTTGTATTGTAATGCTTACGTTATCGTTCGCATTCATTTGTTTCGACTCGTCGTGCTAAAGGCTTTTAGTGGAACGCAAAACAGCTGTTTGTCGTTTAAACTGCGTGCGAACAAAAATTAGTGACATCCTGGAACAGGCAGTAAATAACATACTGTTCCAATTACCTTAAATATTATTATTTTTGCTATAGTATGCAAAGAAAAACTTGTTGCTATTTTTTTGGTAAACTTTCTTATAATTCTTATAACACAAGCAATGAGACAAAAGAAAATGTTTCATTCAAATTCGTACACAAATTTAGGTTATTTGTAAGAAAGCATACACAGATGCAGAAACTTTTTTAAACTCACACTGAAAATGAATAGTGAGGAAACACCCTTGGCAGGAGAAGAATGAAAAATTTGTTTGGGGAAAAATATTCGGTGACATTATAATCTAGTCAAAATGTTAAGTATTTAAATTTCTCTTGGAGGCACGTTCATTATTTTATGTCTTGCTTGTGTCTAAATGTGTTTTTGTACTTATATAAATCAGTAAGTAAATATGTTTGTATGTAATTATGTGTTTTGTAAATTAACTAAGTACAGTGGGAGAGATTTCTTATTAAACAAAAGTGGAAAGTGTGTTTAAGAAGGGGCTTATAATTTATTACAAACATATCAGTGATAATAGCAGTGTAATAATTGCTGCAACCTTAAGCAATTTTTACTGATAATTAGTATGATTTTAATCATACAGTAACTAAAGTATAAACCAAATTTAAAAAATTATAAATGTACAGACAATAATTTTAATTTTATATTATTTGATTACACAGGTCAACAAAATGAAATTTATTGTGTGAGGTAAAAGGTTTTGCAGCTAATTTGTAAACACTAAGTATTCATCCTTATAAATCAGTTTGTTGAATTGTCTTTGTATCTCGAGAATTTCCATTATCAAGGAAAATTATGACATAGTTTGCATTTACTCAAGAACCAGTTCTTCGGTTAAATAAAAAAATACACAAAAGACCAGGAAACAAATTAACCTCTAAGTAACGTCTGTATTAGTATTTTAACAGTGCTATAGTTTCGAAGATATTCAGAAAGTTTTATACAAAATAAATAATTTTTTCCAAAAAATTTAGAAAATCCTTTCCTAAAAGACTCATTAAAATTTTAAAATGAGGACAAATTTACATTTTATTATCAATTAAGATACTTTAATATGTTATAAATAAAATGAGGTAAATTTATTTAAAATCATTATATTGCTTCAGAATTTATTCAGAATTAAGTGGTGAAATATATACTCGTATCACAGCTTTTTTTAATTTTTATTTGTTTTAAATTGATTTATAAAAATTAAAAAGAGCTGTAATACAAATATTATCCCTGAATTGTATATTGTTACTTTAAATGCAAACGGACGTTATCACATTTTTGTATTTTTTATGGGAGAAACAAAAAACGTTACAAAATCAATAACAATAAAGTATTCTTGAAAATTTTATTCGAAATTTACTTGCATAATGGATATCCAGGCAGAAAAAGACAATCAGCACGACATTGCTACGATTGTCTGCGGGTACAACTAACATCAGTACAACATTCGTTTACCAAAATTTTAATGTACTCATAACATTAAAATGATAACGCCAAATGACCGTCCTCCGACTCTTGTTTTCAATGTTGTCACAATACTCTAAATACAAATTTATAAGGTCGTCACAATATAAATTTCCCAACTGAAGTCAAATTTTTGTATTTACGGTGTTGAATTGGTATAGAATTATTGTAAACGGGGTATGGGGAAACTAACGTCGGATTTTTGTAAATTTGTAGTGGTATATAATTACTAAGGACGCGGCATTTGTAAACGTAAGTCATATTTTTGTGTTTACAGTACTGTGGTGGTACACAAATTTTGAAAAGTCGTAATTTTGTATTTACAGTGTTGTTGTGGTACATATTTTTTGGGCAAAGTCACAATTTCTGCCAGGGTACTTACATATATGTTTTTAACCATTTATTTCCTTTTTATATATATTTCAACTTTAATGTTAGTTACGTTCCTTGCAATTACAAAAATATGCATTTTACTTCCGTTTGAATTTGTTTAATAAAGTTGTCATTTTTGATCGCAGAGGTCTAAATATTTGCGGGAACATGTAGTTTGACAAAATGAACCATAATCAATCAAAAAATTGATTTCGAATTTTTGTTTGGTTATGTCCGTTTGTATTTAAATTGACGATATACTTACTTATGGCAGTACAAAATTTTTGTTGCAAACCCTTTATGAAACAAAATAATTTTTTTATTAAAGCACTTCGTGTATATCAAAAAAATGTTTGAAGTTGTTGTGGCTGCCAGGTGATGAGCTTCAAGTTCATATCTTGGCCGAAAAAGTCAACACATCAATATTTCCTTGGTGCCTGTATAAATATAAATAATTACCTAAGTTAAATAATTGATAAAATACATTGACTACATTTAATTAAATTCATGTTGTTTCAACCTGAAATAGCTTTGAATCCACATGATTTTTCGTGTTATTTTCGTATTGAATTTACGTACTCGAACTTGAAATAACTTCTTATTCTTCTTTGTTTTGATTTAGCAGTACGGCGAAGTTAAATCAACATGAAATAAAGTTTTTTCAAAAGGAATTTTTTTGAAGATTACTTTAAATCATGTTAAATTAACATGAAACACCTAAGAAGCAAAATTATTGCTGAAGCATAGTAAATCATCCTTTTTTATGTACAACGTTATTTATCAAAATTATTAAGGCGTTATAAAGGCATAATAATAAAAATTTTGTATAAAAATTTATTTCAAAAACCCTTTATAAATATGTTTTATAAATGAGGCTGGTAAATTTCAATATCAATTAAAGTTTTCCATGTGACCGAATTTTTTAAGAACTTCTCATCTCCAACTAATATTATAAGTATGAAAGTCATTTCATTTTTGTTTGTTTATTTGATACACTTTCACGCTTTAACCGCTGAGTAAATTTTAAAAATTTTTTTTCAGCCTCGGAAAGGATTACCAGAATTTAGCATAGAATATTTTTCATCTGGTTCAGAATCGTGTTTTTAAATTTCTTACCATTTTTTTTTCTTCCAAAAAACACATTTTTGAACTGGTTAGGTTAATTTTTGTTTCGGATTTTTTATGTAATTTTTAAACAATTAGTGCAAATAAACCGGCGGGTAAAAGCTAGTTTTATTTAAAAAAATATTAAGTTATTAAAGTTTTTAATTTTAAGTGATATAAATACATTTAAGATGACTTATTTAATTTTAATATATTAATTTGAAATTTATTTTTATATAGGTAGAATAATTAAAATATATAAATAATTATACTTGAATATCACGAGACTATGAACAAGGCTCCGACTTTAATCACCCAAAAATTACGAAAAGTACTAAAATTTTTTTATTTCAATCATAATGTTGTGAATTACAATATATTATTTAATTCTTAATTAGAGCCTTATTGCCCAACTCATGCCCACTGTACTTCTTTTGTAGAGAAATTCATGTTCAGATATCATGAGCGGAAAATTTTTCTTTTTCGACGTTGCACTGTAAAATTACTTTTGTATATGCACTGCAAGGAATGTGCGTATTTATTTGAGTACGTGTGTGGGTAACTTTACTTTTAGTAAATTATTTACTCAACACAAACAATTACAATTTATTTGGTGTTGTTAATAGGTTGTAATTATGTGACAAACTTTTTGACAGCCAACCCTTTTTTTTATTTTATTTTCATACTTCCCTTTTGTGCTTTTTGGCTCTTCAACAAAAGTTTGTTTTAATGCATAAGTATGCTTTTGGAATCCCATGAAAAATAATTATTGTTAAACGACAACTAGTAGTTTGTCACTCTTGTTGTTTTGTATTTTATTTGAAGGCAAAAGGAGATTAAAAGTGGTTGGCATTGTTTAGAAAACTAATGTTTTAGTTATTTTCAAACCAAAAAGCGAAGTTTAGTTTCTTGTTTCTACTTTACATACAAATATATTTGTGAAATAAATTTATGATGTCTTAATTATGGTTTTTGAAAGGATTACAGTTGTCTTGCAGCTGAAGCATATGAATTAACAAATGTAGAATTAAGTTTAAGATATTTTTGAAATATTTACAGCTGAGTTCGTTGTAATAAAAAGATAGTGTATGAGCAGCCTTAAGGCTCAATATGGAGTTAAAGATAAAATCTCATTAAAAGCTCTAGTTTGTTTCAGTACAACGAATAAATGTAATTGTATTTGTAGTATTTAAGAACGGAAATAAATAATTAATTATAAAACATATATATTCCACAACGATGAATTTTGAAGTATTCATTAGTCTTCACTATAACTATCAAAATTAATCATTCTCACCATTGCAGACGCACAAACCAACAAGTGAGCACTGAAATTGGTGAACAATTCTAAATTCATCGTGGCGAAAACGTTCTAAGTCAAGTGCATTTGTGCTTAAATAAATCTTAAAAAAACTGCAATGAATTTTTAATAAATATTAAATAAACAGAAATATATGACTTGGACCACTTTCATAATTAATTAAAGGCACATTTAAGAATTCTAATGTAATACTTTAGTAGCTCAAAATACCAATTTTAAATGCATGAGGTGTTTGTTCTTGCTAATAATGAAACACAATGAGGTGAATTAAGTACTCATGATAATGTGAGTTCGATTTTTTGTTTAAATTTTTTCTAATTTCTATATTAATTATTTATATACATATTAGTTTTAAGTATATACGAAAACATATTTATATATGTATGTACCATCTATTTTTTAATACATTTAAGAAAAATTGCTCCTTTTTTGCTTACACACAATCTTATTTAAATACAAACATATGTAAGTAAACTTAACACGAGTAAAATAAGTTATTCCCACTCCTTCTTGCTTTGGTCTTAGAATTACAATTTTTAACATGCTTTGTGTTTTCCCATTAGGAAATGCATTATAATGCATTTGCCATTAATTTATAGCAAATTTTGCTGGTTATGACATGAAACAAGAGAGTTACGACAAGAAAAATTACGTACAGTGATTTTTCCTCTAAATTACACACTCAAGTAATAACAGAAAATTATATTTATATTTTTATTTTTATTTTTTTTTACATAAAAACATAAATTGGTGGCAAAGATGTGATTAAAAAATACAAAAATTGCAATTTTATACTTGACTTAATTCGGGAAATAAGAGCAAAAATTTCAGTAATACTAAATGCAACAGAATGTATGTATGTTGGCCTTAAGAAGACAACAAAAAAAAATTCACTAAGTGAAGAAAACAATTTAAAATTTTTTATGTGTTATTTTTATTTGCTCTTTTGCGGAGTTTCAGTTCGTTAAACATGAATATAAGCAATATTATTTTAATGAACAATTAAAAGTTTCACATACGCCCCACATGTATGTTTGTGCGTGGTATACAAGGTGTTATATTGACTTGTGAAAAAGGTGAATAAGAATGTAAGTTTAAGTTGCACTGTGGTATAAAAATAAAAATAATTTATTGTTATAAGTCTGCATCCTCTAGTGATCTGGTTAAAAAATAAAGTATGAAAGATAACTTAAGTTTGACATAAAGCGTTTAAAAATAATGTATCCTAGACATCAGCTTGTTATACTACGAGTATCTCCGATAGAGTCCATGCTAATTTGATATTTTTTTTTATAGATAAAAGCCTTACTAAAATGGATTTTAAGATAACAAAAAGTGTATTACGCTTTTACACCCAGTATAGTGAAATATACACGATCAATAGGTGAAATAGTAAGGCAGAAAGCCCACCATACCATTTATAATTTTTATTTTGCTATAGGTCTTGAAGGTCTACATAGTGGCAGCAAAGTTGTAGTTTTTATGAAGTGCTTTAGGTCTTCTTTTTTTCCACATAAAATATTTAATTAAAAAAGTATTTTATGTCATGAGCCTTTATATATTATCAACCAGCTTATAGGCTTTCTATCTACATTTGCTTACCTTCTTGATATTGTTTCTTCTAAAGAGCATATTGAGACCAAATTTTATCTTTTCATTTTATGTAAAATAAAGATATATTTTCAGCAAATCTTTATTTAATTAAAGCAGTCTTGAGCGGTATATACAATACAATATACAACTTTAAAATCTATGTCCTTGGTCTTCAACCAAATCATTTCAATTTAATATTTTGATTTTGTCCAGCACTCGTTTCACTGCATGATCTTCTTTAATAGCTCTAAATGCTATAGTTTACTTCCATACATACATGTAAGTATAAGAGTTACAAAAATCGTGAGAATAATAACATCAGTAAGAAAATTTTCTTTCTTATATTTACAAATATGAATTTATTTATTCCACTTGAAACAAAAAATTGTCTATAACATTTTACAGCTCAAAGTTGGTGATTTATTTATTGTTAAAATTATATCCAGTTAAATGTATGATATCATTATGGTTCACTAGTTTTTTTTAAGTTGACCTATAACAGTTCTAAACAGCTCATATTCATATTCGAACTTAATTTTTTTCAATTGCTTGCGATCGTAAATATTAAATTTTCGTCAAAAAACGTGGCCCAAAAAATGTATCGGCTTGATATATTTTTTTAACTACAGTTTGCTAAAAACCAATAAAAAGAAAAACCAGGATTTCTATTTTAAATTTACTTAAACCGACTAGTTTAAGTTGTTAAGTAATTAGATTTGATTTCAAATTTAATCTTCTCTGATAGTCCATTAAAAATGAATTGTCTAACTCAATTAATTTTTGTTGTAAAAAGTCTTGAGTTTTTTGGAACTATAACATTTACAATTTGAATTGTGCAAGTACTTATATATCGAGTTTCTCTAGTAGTAGCCCATTTAACGATTGTTAAACGAAAGTTTTGTTCATTCAATTTTATTAATCCAGACGTTGTGCTGTAATAAGTCTTTATTTTTTTCAAAGTCATTTGATATAAAATTCATTACAATTGATTATCTTATAAATTAAAAATGTGTTATACTTGTAAATAAAACCCTATTAATCCATTCTGAGTTTTGATGTTATAATTTTTAATGAATCAGTTTTTGGAAATGCATCAATTATTTCTTGTGCACGCTCTTTAAAAGCTTTTAACGATTCCTTAATAAGCTTTTCTTTTTATTATTAATGCTTAACAAATAAAATAAAAAAAAAAAACAAAATGTTAAAATAATAAGATATAAAAAACCAAAAAAACTATGGTTTTCTTGTCGAGTTTTGTGACGAACTCTGAGATAGATTTATTTAGATTGTACGCCGACGAACGACAAAAAAACAAAATTGTGAGAAAATTCTCTACCTCTCTTTCTGTTTTTGTACACACAACAACCAACTTTATCAAACATGAGAGAAGAGACGAATTCGTCGACGTGGACGATATTCGTCAATCGTCCCAATTGTATTCTTATCATAAACCGAACTGCAAACCCTACTTTCCAGTTACATGAAATATCATCATTAGCTAGATATTCATTGACTTGGAGAGTGTGGCGTATGATTAATTTCTTACTTAATAATTATATTAATCATACGCCGTAGTGGGTAAACATATGGATAGTGAATTATTTTAATAATTTTAATATTAAAAAATTGTTATGAAAAAGGACTTCACACTCTTGTTGGCGTATTTTAAAGTTAATAAAGAGTACCCAAAATTTTAATGATCGTCATTGAATAATATTTGAAAATGATGCAAAGCACAAATTTCTATAAAAAATTAATTTATTTATACAAACTAAATTTTTTGGTCATATATTTAAATTTCGCAACCGCCTGAATTTGGCAAATACGAATTAATATGTATTTGTTTGTGATCATGATTATTATTTGTAAAGTTCATTTTATTTAATTGCAAAAAAAAAACTATAACTATAGAAATATTTCTCAGCATCGATTTCCATTTAATATCCAGTTTACTAATCTTATTGAAGCCATTTAAAGAATAATCTAATAGACTGAGTGTTCAGCACATAATTTTTAGATGGGTTGACGTTTTTCGCAGATTTGGAAATGGATAACCCAACAGATTATCCCACTGTGATTACGCATTTAACCAAAATTTAAGTTTTGGAAATGCGTACAAGCTTTTGTTAATGCTTGAATATGTATCATATATAAATGTTTTGAAATAACTTCTTTTCTCTTTTTTGCTTGCCTTGTTCATTATTGTACTTATGGTACGACTGGAGAAATAGTTTGAGTAGTGCTTCTAACAAGTGCACCATATAGGGGTTAAGAATGAATTGTGTGTGTAAGTTGTTTGTGTACCATTTGTTGGTTTAGTTTAACAAGCAAAACGTGACATCACGCAAGTTTATACAGCGCGTTATAGAGTCACTTCAAACAACAAATAACCAAAAAAAAAATAAAAATTAAAGAAAAGTTAAAAACTTTTGTTAATTGCACTTTTAAGCAATGCTTACAGTGAAGTTATTTATAGTTATATGTATTTGCTATATTATATTTGTATGCAAATTTAAATACTAAGAGTTTTCTGTTAGTGAAAAATTTTTAAAATTTTCATTATTTTTTCCACAAATATTTTTGGTTTATATTTGCTTTAACTATTATTTTTTTGCTTTTGTTCTGAGCATGCTATAAATATTTTATTAAAAAAGATTTAAGCTAAATGCAAAAACGATGAAATATATACACACACAAATAAATTTTTTTTCTCCCTCTGACCATCATATAATGCATACATGTGGTCGAAGCGTTGAGCCATAGATGATGCCTCAAAGTGATGTTGAAATAGTTTCATTTAAGTACGTTTGTGTGCGGCTCTCTATGCTTCTGTATTTTCACAAAAATATTTCAAAACAATTCCTCTTTTATAACACAAGTGGCTTTTTGTTATTCTAAACAGAAACCGTTATTACCAACTAAGCATATCACACAGTATGCAAGTGATGTAATAGTTTTGTGTTAACGTATTGAGGGTTAGAGGGGGGTGGAAATTAGGGCTTTTTTATGAAAAGTAAAAATGAAATATAACTGTAAAGAATACAGTTATATGAGTATAATACTAAAGTAACATTATGATTTTTGTATATGAAAACTTTTTTAAAGTCACAGTTGACTACCTAAGGCTATGAAAATATTTCCGAGCTCATAACTTTTACAAATGTGGACCAATTTCAGACAAGTTTGATAGTTTAGAAAGTAAAATATACTAAAAATATTCTTGGTTTTTTTCTACAGCGTTATTTATAATGCTTTATAAAACAAATTTTTTTTAATTGTTTTCTTATTAAGAGTTTATAAGGCTTTTATAATTTTTGTAAGTAAGGCTACTGGTCTCTAGTTGCCAAGATATTTTAACAGCTTAATGTGGAACTTGTCACAAGCGCTAAATTTACTCTTTTTTTAAAGGCCCTAGAAACAGGTGTGCATGTCCTGCAACATACCGAATGCATTTTATCTAAAATTGAAGTCAAAAGCATCTAAACGTGTTTTAGAATAAAAAAATCCGCGTTCAACCGCGGAAAATAATCCATAAATTTTGAAAAATTTACGATTCGTGAATGGTGAAGTAAGTACTTCTGTTTTCATGCACTAAATTTTTTTTTTTAATTTTTTGATAAATAAATATTTTTGCTTATAACAATAAGAATTCGTTTCGAAAGTTTGCATATGGGTACAGACATAAAAGTGTGGCAGTGACTAAGTGGTTTATGAAAGCAGAATTAGCATAAGTTTTTTCGCATCCAAAAACAGAAAAACTAATGCCATTAAATAGATTTACTACCGCCAAAATAGTTGATACAAAAATAAATTAATATTTTTATTTTAGGAACATTGCAGAAATAAAATTAAAAAAAACTACTATTGTAAGTCAAGAAAAACCATTTTAATAAATTTAACAATTTTAATTTTTTTTGGTGTTTTCTTTAATAAATGGTTTATCTAGTATTAATAAAATGGTGTGCCAACAAACTGTCAGCAAAGTTATAAGCCCATACACAATTTGCTTGATACATACATATGTATGCATGTAAAAGCAGTAAATAAAACAAAATAGAAGAAATAAGCTATATGAAGTTTTGTATGGGTCAAGCCGAAGTTGTGACATTCTTCTCAAATTCATAATTAAAATTTTACAGAGACTTGTTACAGAGCAATTTTTTAAATAAATTAAAAATGTCATTTGTTATTATTATTGTATAATTTGTTCGTTATTAACTAATGAGATTAATGACATATTAAATTAATAACATATTCAAAAAAATAGTTTTCTCCATAATTAACACGCAAATATGTTTTAGGTAATCCCTTTTACGTCGCGGCCGGTACTACTGCATCGACTATCAAAGGCTTGTGTGGTTTTAAAGCTTTTTCTAAACAAATGTGCAGAATCCATGCTTGATTGCAATCGGTTCACTAATTTTTTTTATCTTAACATTTTTTCTTCTCTTATATGTTATTGTATGAAAGCCATATTATTACTTAAGGGAAGAGAGTTCAAAAAATTAGCTACGCTAAAGGGATTTTGTATATTTTTTTTTAATTTATGTTTTATTAAATTATGGTTGAATATAAGGCTATATAAATATAGGAATTTTAAATGACGTTTAGATTATTTGTCTTTGAATCTTAATAAAATTATTGACATCTAAGATAGAGACGATTGTGTCGTTCAGTTGTTATTTACTAGTTTACTAGTAAAAAGTTTAAAAAGCTCGTTTCTTTTCTAAACATACTAGGGTTGTAACGAATCCCAGTTTAGCGAATGCGAATGCGAAAACGAATAATACACTTTAATTTTTTGCGAAAGCGAATGCGAATGCGAAAGCGAATGCAAATATTACAATGTGTTAGAAAATCACATGAAAACAAAATTTTATTTGAACATAAAGTTGTATTATATACTTAAATGTACTACATGTACTATTTTGTTTAAATTGAGTCTTGAATTGAGCAAATATTTATTAATTTTTGATAAATACAAAATCTTAAAACAGAAAGATACATTAATGAAATTATATTATAATAAGTATAGATAAAAATAAAAATGTATTTGCAAAATGTTAGGCAGTTACCCCATTCATGCTTTGGCCCTATAGACTGGTATATCATATATATTAAAAAAAATTGGAATGGATTGTTCATGAAAAAATTTTGCAAAAGTTGAACTCTGTTCATCTTGGCAAAAACATATAAAATATATCCGCAATATTTTAAGTTTTAATGTGAAATAAAATGAACAGCACTTGTTTTGCGTGGAAACAAGGACTAGTTAATATTATTTGCATTTAAATTTTTTTGTAGGAAGTAATGAAACTTTTCAAAACTTTGAACAGGCTACTCATAAGTAGAAAAAACTTCTGCTGACAATACACTGACTTTTCTTTATCAAAAACTTCTTGATTTTGGTTTCATTTTGCTACTCATGATGTCTCATTTATAGTTACAGTTTTCCGCTAGAATTTTAAAACTTTGATTAGAAGAAGTACACACTTTTTTTGTCGTATTTGGTTGATATATTCACATCATACATTTTAACGAATGCAAAAGCGAATGCAGATAAAAAAAGGAAGCGAATAATTTGCGAATGCGAAAGCGAATGCGAACATTCTTTACATCCCTAAAACAAACTCTAATGATTATAGCCAGAACTAACTTGCTAACTCCTAGTTAAGTTTGGTAAAGTGAACTTGAAATTTAGTTTATCCCCCCCCCCCCCCAAAAAAAAAAGAGATAAATAAATAAAAACGACATTAAGCTAAATACATCCTACACTTGTGTTAGCTTAGGTCAGGTAAAGAAGGGCGGTGATATAATGTACCACCACTCAGACATCTAGTTGTGTCCATTGACCCATTAAAAGTATTACTTAATTCCCATTTGTGCCCATGTTGGCCGTTACTAAGGCACTTAATCCCAATAATGAATGACCTGATATTCTGCAGCTTAAATTTAACGATATCACAAATGCTCTCTTGCAAACGTCTGTTCAGACATCATAGCCTATGACAACACAGCCTCGGGTAAGGTCAGATAATATATATTAAATGGTTTCTGGTTCTTTTTCATCCTTCACATTTTACAGTTTCTCTAAAGCTGACTCTTGCTCTGGCAGATCAGTGACTAGTAAACATGCCTATCATACATTCAGTAGTACCTTCAATATTTCTGATTCAAGTTTTGGCCACATAGCTCTCCAAACTCTTTCCTATTTCGCCATCAACGCTTGGTCCTGCTCTTTACTTTATTATTGCATTCCCTACAGTAATGTCTTATTGGTAATTTTACCGATCTGTCATACATTCCCACATCTAACGCCAAACCTATTCTCGCCAGCTCATTAGCAATTTGACTTCCCTCAACACTGCTGCGACCAGGAATCCAACATAGTCTGATACTATATTTGTCCAAGTTTAGGGCTCTCCTACAGTCACTAATAAGTTTCGCTTTGACTTTGTGTTCCTTCAAAGCTTTTAGCGCTACCTGGTTGTCGACATAGAAGATTAACTCCTTACACTTGTGTTAAGTACGTACCAAATACTGTTAACTAAGAGTTTCAAATTTAGTGACTTTCTTTGATTAAGCATGCCTATGTGCATGTGCTTAAGAAAGTTATTTTTAGAATTCAACGTAATTTTTGAAAAAAACTCAGAAAAATTCATATACCCAGAAAAAAATTACTGCTTACCGGAAGCGTTTTTTAAGGGAGATAATCTTACAGAATCACTTGCTGCTGCGCATGAATAAGGCATTTTTCTTGTTCGAGATGAACCAGCTAAAAGCAATACATTTAGCTTCCAAAAAGCCATACAATTTTTCTGCCTTACTAAAGTACTTCACAGAACTAATAATATAAAAATCTTGTGAGAGCCCGCCTTACGTTAGTGTTTTTCAAAAGCATTTTTGGAAGCTGTGCATTTATAGAAAAATTTAAAATATTTTGTTTATAATAACGTTTATAGTGTTAATAAGCTAAAAATTCTCAAAACCGACTTGAATAAGAAGCAAAAATTTTTATTTGATTTTGAATCTCTGTTTTTTCAGGTATGCTTCTAATTTTTCTACTTAATAGAAACAATACGCATCCAGAAAATAAACAAAAATTATATATTATTTGTTGTTAATTAAACGCTTCTAGAAAGATGCATTTCATTGCCGCTTAGGAAGCACATCAGTAGACTTCTAACACACTTCAAAAAAACTTAACCAGTAAAGAGTTAATTTTTATAAATTTACATATATTTAAATTTGCGTTAAATAAAAGTTGAATGTTAAAATAAATTTTCATTATTAATATTTGAATTGTGAATAAAATTTCAGTAAGAAAAACAAATTTGTAAAGAAATCTACATAATCGATCGATATTCAGAGGCGACTTGAATTAAGTTACTGCCTAACTGAAAGTAGTCTAGAAGTAAAAGATTCGGACAATATTTCGCTATATATTCCTATAGTGGAGAGCTACTCCCACTCTGCCCAAGACCCGATTTATGTCTTCTCTAAATAAGGATTTAACATCTAGTGCGGCAAATACTTTTGTTCATATCTTCTCTAAATATTGATTTGCTTGACCTAAGTTACAGCTTGTATTTACAAGCATTTCTTTATAAATAAGCATAAATTTTATTTAAAAAAAAACGTTTGTTTATTAATTTAATATAGACATACCAAATTCTGAAAATTTGTTGATACCGCTACCAACACTATTTTAAATGCATCCTGCGGTTAATATTTTGTAGAGGCCATTCAACTATTTAAATAAATAAACTGCAAACACTAAAATGCTTGTTATTGTATTGGCAAAATGAAATAAAACAAAAATTGACATCAAATATTCGAAAAACAGCAGTGAATTAAATTACTATGTATATACTGTATTATAGTTTTAAAAAAAATTTACTTTTTTTATATAATTTTTTTAAACAAGAACTCCATTTTTTATATGTTTATATAAGAGAATTGTTTTGATAATATTTTATTTATATTTGTTTTTATTTTTATTTGCTGTCTGTCCTCTCTTTTTGCAGTTAATGCTTCCGATATCATTAAAAATTTCCTCTCTATTAAACAATTGTTTGCCAAAGGAAAACAAATCCAAGCCAAAACAAGAAAAAGAAAAAATAATGCAAATAAAATGAAAATAATACAATCAAAGTTAAAGCAATAGCGGGTGTAAAACTTTGTTCAAATACTTGAAACTTTTTTGTGAAATATGTGTAAGAAAATGAATAGTAGAACGCGGCATTTCACAAGTTTCTTTTATGGTCTTTTTTTAAAATAATTTTCTTTTAAAATTTTCTTTGCTTTGCTTAAGACTTACAAGGAAAAAAGTTTTCAAAATGAGTCTCTGTATTTTTATTCCTTGTGCTCCTTGTTGCACTTACAGACAATCGTATGAATGGTGGTGTGGTTGAATGCAACGAAGCAGAAATCCTAATAAATGTTTATATTTATTTTCTTAATAGCGTGACATATTAGAATTATAATAGTATAAATATTTAAAATATTAAAAAATCTAATTTCAAATGATAAAACTTTAAATAGTCATTTACACTTGTTGCCAAAGTTTTCGGCAAAAGTTTAAAGTTTTATTACTTTTCAATATAAAAACAAAAAACCTTAATGTTTATTTAAAGAGATGTAAAAATTTTAAATATGATTGCATTTATTTTAAGAAAAAAATGCTAATTACATTTAGCTATTTTGTTTCAACTTATTTGTCTTACTTTATTCTGATGATGAACTAAAATGTATTTAATGTTAAAAAAAAGGTATCAACTGAATTGAAGCCTTAGTGACATTTTATATAAATAATTAAATAAATATTTTATAAGAACATATCGATTCTTAATTTAAAATGAGCTTTAAGACTTAATAATGCAGAATATGTTGAATTATTTCATGTTAAAATTTGATTTTAGCATTTTGTACAAGCAACTTTTGGGAATTTTTATTACTATTTTCATTGAATTTCGAGTAAATTGAAAACTTTCAATTATTTTGAATTTATTATTTCAATTATTTGAATTATGAATTAAAAAAATTTCTGCTGTTTGGTAAAACGGAGGTGTTACTTAATAGCAACAAAATGTACCTAGACTTGCGAAACCAACATAAAATAAATTTTTTTTAATTCGTATTAATTTTGACATGCGGTTAGATAAAAATAAAACATTGAAATAAATATTTCTTATGAATACATAGAAAAACTCATTGTCAGTGGAAATCAATTAACGCCGATTTTTAATTTATTTTTAAATTAAATTAAATTACTGATTGATTCAATTAGTTTCCTTATTAAAAGAATTATATATTCACTGGTACATATACCAAGTCAAAACACATTATACTTTAAGATTTTAAAATCATTTTTTTGTATAGTAATACTGGTTTCAAATTTTCATTCTACAAATTTTTTAAAAAATTACTATTTCTAGTTCCCAAGCATTAAGAAATGACGCGGCGGAGAGAGGTTTGACTACAGCTATGAAATCATCTCACAAACGAATACCTTTTTCTGGTGATCTCGAAAAATTTGAAACATGTTGAATAAAGTATATATTTAATTCAACTATTTTTTTGAGCTTTACGTCTAGTTTTATTTATATTTTATTTAATCGATTTTTCATTAAATTATAAATTATAAAAATATTTGATACATTATTATTTTAATTTGAAATTTATTTGCTGGTGGTTCAGCTTGGTCTATATGCATTTCATTGTTACTGTAACAAATCATCAGTAGATTTCAACCACACATTTTGAAAAATAAGCATAGTAGGCTTAGAAACGTATACAAAACCCAGCAAATAACCCATACCCGATATGAATCTATTTTAGTTTTCTACACCTTTATACGTTTCTAAGTCTACTATGCTTATTTCTCTTTTGTGATTTTCAAAAATATTATTATTTGTAATAGTTCTTGAAAGTCTGTGCATAAGATAAGACGTTTGTGACTATTCAAAATGTGTGTTTGAAGTCTACTGATGATTTGTTGCAGCAACAATGAAATGCATAAAGACCAAGCTGAATCACCAGCGAATAAATTTCAAATTAAAATATAATTATGACAATATGTCGAATAATAAATTTCTTAAATGTGACTAAAAAAAATACTAAATATCAAACAAAACTAAAAATAATATACATATATCCTGAAGAAGTTAAGCGAAATATCGATCAAATAAAATAAAAATAAAACCAAATCTAAAGCTCAAACAATAGTTTAATTAAAAATATAAAAAAGGTCGAAAAATTAGATTAAAAAAACTGGTTTGTTTAGATATATAGTAAAAATGCTATATAGAAATTGTTGAAAATTTTACATAAGTCTTCTATATTTGAATCAAAATCTATGCATCTTAATAAGTATTTGATATGATTATTTATTTAGCATTTTGTCACTTATGATTTCCGTGGACTTATAGAAGGCCTTATGTCATTGAGGTTTGGAATATGCCAACCAGCTTAGGCAATCCTTAATTTCTCTAAAATCGTTCATGGTACGTCAGAGAATATTATTATATATGGGTCTATAATGAACTAATTGAATGGCCTACAAAAAAAAAATAATGAGAATAACAAGTAAATTCAAATATCTACTAACGGTCTAATTTATGAAAAATATTTTAGGTTTATTACAGGTTTATTTGACAAATTTCCCATAGAAATATATCAACTAAGCGCTTAATAAACCTGAAATATTTTTTTTTGGAATGAGACAGTAAATATTTTGTGTAAACACAAATTTAAATAAAATGTTATGTGATGATAAGTAATCTACAAACCAATATAATTTATTTAAAAACAATTATTTTTCTATAATTATTATTCTGTAACTTTTTGCGAACCGAAAATCGTAATATTCATCGACATGTTTATTTGTTTGCAGTAACGACTATGTGATTCCCTAATTTTTTTCACGATAGTCACTAACTTTATCTCATTTGTGTATATAAAATATGAAAATAAGGGAAAATCACAAATAATAATACAGAAAAACTCAAGAAATTTGATCTTGTGACTTATTTCTTCCCCAACTGACAGCAAATATCGTTATAATATTTTACTGAATACCAAAGTCAAAAAGTTTTCGTTATATTTATTATAGCTATACGATTATGGTAATAAAAGTTACTGAATCCAGGTACAGGTGTTTTAACATAGAACATAGTAACCCAGTGAAAAAAATGGAAGTCATTCTAGCGGAAGTACATTTTCATTGCTTCCAAAAAATCGATATTTTTAATTTGCCGAGAGTGAGCAAAAAACCATGTAGAAGCTTATTTTAGTCACACAAAACCTTGTAACTCCTCCATAGTGTTAGAAAATACTCACCAGAATTTTAAAAAAATTATTTTTTTAAAGAAATTTATGAATTACTTTTAGTCTAAAATTTAAAAGTTATTTGCTTAAATTCACATGAAAACACTGTTTCGGGCTTAAATTCATATAAAAAGAAACGAATTGTTAAAAAAGGCAACTATTTACCATTTTTCCTAGATGAAAATATTATCATAGAACACAAAAAAGGGAATTTTTCTTAATATCGCTTCCAATTCAGTGACCAGGCATCGAAAAAGAGAACTTCTTGCAATGACAACCCTATGTAAAAATCATTAGATCGGATCGAAATTTTCACTACTTCCGCATCGCAAACTCTACATTTTCATGACTTATTTGGAGTCTCTTTTTTTACTGGGGTACTATATATTCATTAAACTAAGTGCAGAAAGAAATAAAACTTAAAACTAATTTTAAGAATGTGCGTTGAAAATAAGTGATAATATTTCCTTTGCAATTATAAAATAATGGTAAATCAAGACATTATAAAAATTTAGAGGCTCCTAGATAACGTGTTAATAAAAAATTTACAATATTTTTAGTACATAATTATATACAAAACTCTAATCAAAATTAATGCACAGCAGTGAATATAGAAAAAATTTACTTCTTCATTACTGCTCATTTTCTAAAAGTTCCAGCAATATTGTCATTAAAATCAATGACTAGATGAATTAGATATAAATTCTTATAAGCACTCACACACACGCACACACATATTCATACACATATAGACATAAATGCATGTCACACTTAATAAAGTTATTGAAAGTTTTTTCTTATTCTTGAGTACTTAGAGAGACACCTTTGTGATCCCAGCACACCATCAACTTGAAGTTATGATTATATCCTTCTATTGTCATTATTTTGTTTGATAAAACAAAGGAAAAACACATAGACAAAGTTAATGACACTTTACCAAAGTAAGTAATGATTAGTCATCAAAAGTAATTTGCTAACAATTTTGTTAATAAAGAAAAAATACTAATAATAAAGTTATATATTGCTGTCAAAACTAAAATCAATAGAAACTCTTTTTTTTAAGTTATGGCTGAAAGCTTTCAATGCTTTTACATACTTATAGCCAGCCATACACACTTTTTGCATGTATGTATATGTATAAATCACTACCTACACTTAAGCTTTTAACACGTTATTAAATTTATTTATATTATAGATGTATACTACTTTTTTACTCTGTATCAACACTTAATAACACTTATAGTAGACCTGATAATGAGAGTTAAAATTTTTTTTGATGATTTTTGCTTAAATTTTAATTTGTTCGTATGTGTGAAGAGCTTTTGCGTTCGACCTTTTGATAACAACAAAAAATTGTGTTTATTGTTTTTATGAAGATTGAAATCATTGAATAACACGTACGTGACACTTTCGTTTATAAATTCAGGCACTTATGTATGTATATGTACATATATACTATGTGCACATATGTGTTCATACGTACATATGCTTACATGCATATTCAAATTGTAGCCGACAAAATTAAAATTCAATTCAGGTACCCACACAAATTTTTGAAATCTCTTTGTATGGGTGTGTGCTTGTGTGACAATGCATATTTGTTTTGGAAAGTAGATAAAATTACACACTCACACATGACTCTATTTAAAGGACTTAATGCATAGTTCATAGTAAATTTCTATTAGCAACCTTCCTGCTGAAGGCTGGCACTTGTTCATTCAATTTAAATTCAATTGAGTTCAGGTATTTTTTTGTTAATGCAAGCATTTTTTTAAAATAATTCATTTACATTAAATTATTATTTTTAAGACTTTTATTTTTATTTGCTAGAGTAGAAATACATGTGGCTTATTCTAAATTCTTACACATTAGAAATAATATAATTTTAATTAAAAACATAAGATTTGTTCATTTGCTAAAAATTGTTACGAATTTGTAACAAATTGTTACTGGAAAGCATCAAAAAATTGGGTGACAAAAAAACTTCTTACAAATTATTTATTGGTAAGATTTTTGAATGCAAGAATTATCCAAACAGCTGTTCTATGTTTTGTATTCAAATTAATTTTTTTAAAGATATTTGAAAAAGGAAGACTGGAAAAATTTTATTCTTTATTAAAAAAAATATGTAAACGTACATTTGTAAAGAGAAAGCAAATTTTCTTAATATATTGTTTTTCTTTCATTAAACCACATAAATGAGGGTGGCGTTCGCTGAAGTAGTTAGCACGTTGTATACAAAACTAAAGATCCTGGGTTCAATCCCTGTATCCGACAGTCATTAAATAACAACACTAAGCATTTTTCTGATGAGCATTAGTGCCCTTTTGTATCAGTTGTTGTAGGAAAGTTTAAGTGCTGAAGGCATAGTCACTGAACTATACTGACTTCGGCAGATACTAGTCCTAATGTAACACCACAGAGCCCTCCTTCGTCGGTATTGTGTAGCAGAATCATCGTCGAAGTAAAATAACGATTAAAAATGGCTACTAAGCACAGCTTCAAAAATTTAATGCTCCTCATTGAAACAAGAGGCGCTGCAATTTTGCATAATAACGTGCAAAACGTGGAGCGCTGTAAAAGAAAAAGAAGCTTTCGTCTATCTCTTCCTTCACCACTTGTCTTCTCTATCACTATCCCTTTCCTAAGAAGTTAACACCTATTAGTAGTAAAAGGCATTCATTGCGTGAATTTTACTTCTCTTCAAAATTAAAAAACAAATGCAAATTTCTTGTCAAATAATTTTTTACGAAAGGAAATTAAAAAACAAAATTTTAAAAAATTTTAAAATGAAAAATATTTTACTAAAAACTTTTTTGAAAAAAAAAATAAATATACGATAAAACTATTAAAAAAATTTTAAAAAGTACTAAACTTTAAGGATTTTATTAGTGGTAGCTGCCATGGAAAAATTGTTTCTACTCTTTGTAAATAATTTTAATTGTTATTGTGTTAAACAAGTTCTATTTTTGACATTTTGGATAAATTAAAAACCATGTTAGTTAATTTTAATTATTATTTTTCTAACATCATTTGTTTCTATATTTGTGATTTGAAGGGGCTAAAGTTCGCATCGCTTTTTAAGCCAAATTACATGTCATAATTATTATTGAACAAATAACATCAAAGTTAGTTGTAACATTATATATTCTAAATAACTGCACCGCTTTTCTTAAAACACAACTAAGAACCCTCTCGATCAAGTCACCTTTCAAACAAAAAGAAAAAAGAAATTTAAATCGGTCTAGCCGTTTGGTATGTACGTGGACACGGACACACACTACAAACTTACACTCGTAATACCCTCTTTTTTGGTCGGATGTTAAAAAATACCATCAAATTTATTAAGAGTATTATTTGCATTCCTTCAACTAACATCTCCACAAAAAGAGTTTCATTAACTACAAATGCAATTATCAAATTGAAAGCTTCTTAAGAAAATTGTGGACATTCTTCTAAACAATTATTTACACATATTTAAATGTGTTGCAAGACTCTGTGCTGCACATTGGGTCACCACAAGTCAACATAACAAAAGAGGAACAATGGAATATAAAAACAAACTACAATTTCATGTTTCGAGTTGTCCTTACCCAGACACACACACACACACACGACCACTGTTGCAGTGTCACAAAAATGTCTGCAGAATAAAGCAACCACTTTATTTTATTTTTTATTTTTTGCTCTCTCAATCCATACAAAGCTGTTTAAGCATTTGCACGAAATGCATTTTAAAGCATACGAAAAAAATATATTTATTGTAAATAAATGAAAATAAACAAAACGAAATACATTTATGCACACATACATACAATATATATGTACCTTCAAACTGGTCATCGTACAAATACACTTATTTAAACATAAAACGGAAGTAAATGACGCCATATGCAATTGATGAAGTTATTCAATTTGATGTTCCATGTGACAAAGAAAAATAATAATTATATAGTCCGTCTGCAAATACAAGAAATAAATTGAGATTGAATTGCAATGGCTTTCCTTTTAATGGTCAATATTCATTTGCACACATACACTCGTACACAAGTAGATATCAGATATCTCTAGGTTTTGATATTTTGTCCGTTAAAGTTGTAGTTTTTATTTTGTATTCAATTTGATTTGTGCAGGAAATTATATACAAGACATTGTGGTTTATGGAGTTGTCTAAGAAAATAAGTTTTTTATGTACGAAAAGCAATAGATTAAGTTCTTGAAATGATTGCTTTAAATATTTGATAAAAAAAATATGGAAATAAATAAATGGAGTTTTTTTAAGTTATGAGTGACATCTGCATGTGAATAGTTACAATGATTTCAATTTCAACTTTAACTTAAACTTCAATTTATTTCTTAATCAATGTCTATGGAAAAAAATTGTTTTATTAAATTTAAAAAAAAAACACAAATATAGCAAATCTGATAAGATAAATGTAATAAACCTCAATAAAGAATTTCTGCAGTATATTATAATTTAACTTTTGCCTTAAGGTAAGATATCCTGTTTTTTGATTATCAAACTTCCGCATTTGCTGGAAATATTATTCTATCTTGCTTTTTTCTTTAATTCTTTTATTGCATTGTTCTCACTTATAAGTTTCAATATCTTTATTAAATGTGCAATTTGTAACTTTAGTAATACAAACAATACAAAAATATAGTTAAGAAGTTTGTCGGAGAGTTGAAAAAAAAACTAAACAATACAAAATAATAAAAAATATATAATAAAAAAAAGTATTTCAAAGTTATGATAACTTTTGCGTCATCATCATAAAAAATTGTTTCTTACATAGACAACCATAGTCTGGAACTGATGGTCTAACTTATAGCTACAAATTTGATATTTGCTTTTATTGTTATAAAAGTGTGATAGAAAAATTTTCTCGATATGGAAAATAGAGGGCTAAACACAATGTGTTCAATTTTAATATTGAATGTTTTTAAATAAATGTATATAAGTTAAGTAATTTTATAAAAGGTTTTATTGTCTTTGGAAATATATTTTTTATTATTGAGATATTTAGTATTCTTTCGTAAATTTAACACTAAATTGCATTCGGGATCTTTAAAAATGTATCTCTAGATATTTATTTTTGATTTTATAAATCGTTCTTAATTTTATTCTTGCACACGTTTGCACATCAAGATAATCCTTTCATTAAACCGCAATCATTGTTTTCTTTAGGTTTGCTTTTTTATATCCTTTTATTTTTATATCTATTGCTTTATTCTGTGCACATTGATTTCATCGTTCACACAATCATACATAGATTTTTATCGGAGAAGGAAAAATGCCAATTTTCAAATATCTATCAAGCCTTAGATAAATAAATCGATATTTATGTAGTTGTTGTTTATTTGTATGTTTCGTTTTATTTTCATTTGAACTGAATGTATATCATATTATTTTACTCGCTTGGCTACTATTTATTATTAGTATTGCACCCTACAGGCATATTTAAGTTCAGTAGTTGTTAAAAAAATTTAATATGATTCCGCCTTAACAATTATAAAATATATCTGGGGAAAAATAAAATAAGTTCTCAAGCCTTTATTAGCTAAAATTGAATTAGAATTTCCTCTTTTAAAGAAGTTTTAATTTTTAACAAAGTGGCAGCCGAAAAAAAACTTATTTTATTAAAGAAATGCTGTATTGCTTTAATAAAAGCTCAATTAACATTTTAATCCAAAATATTTAAAATTGATATACAAGAACCTTTTTATCTTAAAAATACATATTTTAACTAAAAATACCCTTTCACTATTTTCTCATGTGAAACAACAATTTAAAACTTAGTCCTTGTTTACACTATGCAATTGTTATTGCTAAGCTGATTAGTTTAAGGGAGAGAGAGACTAGGGGAACAGAAACGTTTCCTTTCCTCTCGTCTCTCTCCCCCTAACAAACTAATCCGCTTAGCATGAGCTTTTATGAAATTTGGAAAGGTTATATAATATATAATATTTAAATATATATATTATATATATTTAAAACAATCATAAATGTTTGTATAGCGAATCCCTCAGGGGTAGTGCGAAGGAGTGTGCCACTGGCATAGGTGGGCGGCCCTCCAAAATTAGTGGGGGTCGGTCATACATTTTGACTCGAATGAGGAACTCTAAATGGATCAATATCAAGAGAATTTGTTCCTTCGGATCAAAAGTCGGGACATCAAAATACATTTTAGAAGTATGGTTCCTTTGGCAAAGTTTCTTATTTTGATCCCTAAAATACGATTTTCCTTGTAATTTGGGCAATTTTTCTGTCTCCATACAAATCGATTCTAGTTTTTAATTTAGAAGATGCAGCCACGCATTGCGTTTTTGAAATTTATTGCCTATCTTAAGGATCCCAGTGAAAAAAATGGAAGTCATTCTGGCGGAAGTACATTTTCATTGCTTCCAAAAAGTCGAGATTTTTAATTTGCCGAGAGTGAGCAAAAAACCATGTAGAAGCTTATTTTAGCCACACAAAACCTTGTAACTCCTCCATAGTGTTAGAAAATACTCACCATAATTTAAAAAAATTTATTTTTTTAAAGATATTTATGAATTATTTTTAGTCTAAAATTTAAAAGTTATTTGCTTAAATTTACATGAAAACACTGTTTCGGGCTTAAATTCGTATAAAAAGAAACGAATGGTTAAAAATGGCAACTATTTACCCTTTTTCCTAGATGAAAATATTATCATAGAACACAAAAAAGGGAATTTTTCTTTATATCGCTTCCAATTCAGTGACCACGCATCGAAAAAGAGAACTTCTTGCAATGACAACCCTATGTAAAAATCATTAGATCGGATCGAAATTTGCACTACTTCCGCATCGTAAACTCTACATTTTCAGGACTTTTTTGGAGTCTCTTTTTTTACTGGGATGTTATAAATATAAATGAAGACTTTTTCAGTCAACTGAAACAAAAATTAATGTTCGTACAACTGTTTGGTTACGGAATTTTTGAAATTTCTTATTTTAATCAAATTGTAATTAATTTTCGTTTTTTTGTATGTTGTAAATTCAAAAATAAATGAATTAGTTTGTCTGCAAACATAATTCTACACATCCTTTCCATGTAGAAATAAATTTAAATTTACAAATGTGAAATTCAATAAGAGCTCTGTATTGGGCTTTAAGCCCTATTAAGAAATTATTCCTGATTACAATTTCAATATGTATATCATTGTAAGAATTTTTTATGTAACTGTGTCCGGATTTAGCTTTTGCGAAGGAGAAATAAAACTTTATTTATGGGTCTCCGCTGTGCCCAATATTAAATTATTTATTAAAAATTTTTCCCTATTTTTGTACTAATGAGATAATTATTACATAATAGCGCACTTTTAATTCGTTGTATTTGAAAGTATTTTAACACTTTGTTGCCTCTCGATTGTTGTTATTTATTTTAGTTCTTACTCACTTTTTTCATTGTAGATTTAGATGGTCTTCACTCAAACCATACATATACACTCAGTTTTTGTATACAACTTCTGTTCAATAATGAAATGAATGTTTGTGGCTTAAGAAAATATTGTTTTAACCCAAAGAAAAAGAAATCTTCGAGTCGAAAAGAATATTTTTTTTTATTTTAAGTATTCATTTTGCACGTTACTTCTTTCAACTGTTTGTCGAGCGAGGTCTGAGATAAAAGTGGGAAATAAATGATTTTTGTTTTCATATAATTAAACTTATTATATTAAGTTCAATGATTATTTACTCAATTAAGATATTTAAGTGGCTAAAAATTCAATAAACCAAAATACAACTATTGCAACAACTAATTCATAAGGATGCATATGCAGAAACATTTAAGTTGTAACTTTCTGTGACAAAATGTTTTTTTTATTTTAACTAATTAATAAATACGCCAAAAACCGAAAAAAATCGCCAAAACGAGAAAAAATTTTCAAAACAAAAAAAATTCCCGCAATGACAAAAATCCGCAAAAATCGCCAAAAACAGAAAAATGCTTATATGAACAAAAATCGCCAAAAATGAAAAAAAATCGCCTAAATGAAAAAAAATCGCCAAAATCAAAAAAATCGCCAAAACGAAAATAAATCGCCAAAATTAAAAAAAAACGTCAAAAACCGGAAAAAATCGCCAAAACAAAAAACAAATTGCCTATATGAAAAAAAACGCCAAAAATTAAAAAAATCGTCAAAATAAAAAAAAATCCGCCAAAACGAAAAAAATCGCCAAAATTAAAAAAACGCCAAAAACCGAAAAAAATCGCCAAAACGAGAAAAAAGTTTCAAAACCAAATAAATTGCCAAAAAGAAATAAAAACGCCAAAAACCGACACAATCACCAAAACAAAAAAAGTTTGCCTATATGAAAAAAAAATCGCCACAAAATAAAAAAATCGCCTAAATGAAAAAAATTGTCAAAATCAAATAAAATTGCCAGAAGGAAAAAAAGTCGCCAAAATTATAAAAACGTCAAAAACCGAAAAAAATCGAAAAAAAATTAACAAAAAAAAGTGTCAAAACTAAAAAAATTGCCGCAAAAAAATAAAAAAAATATAATATATATAAAAAATAAAAAAATCGCCTAAATGAAAAAAAATCGTCAAAATCAAAAAAAAACGTTAGAACGAAAAAATCGCCAAAATTAAAAAAACGCTAAAAACCGAAAAAAAATCGCCAAAACCAAAAAAAATTGCCTATATGAAAAAAATCGCCGAAAAAAGCATCAAATTAAACGTAAAGCCTAAACGCACCTAAAAATTGCACTAAAAGTATGAATTTTTCACAAAATTAATATGTACCTTCATATCTCGCACTTTGGTAAAGGGCATATATGATTCGGCACAGCCGAATATAGCACTCTTACTTGTTTTATTTATTTTCGTACTCTGAAAATCAAGAAATCAAAACAAAAATAAATTTGTATTTATAATTGTAAGAGTGTTGATTTTTTTTGTTACAAGAATCAGGTTCTAGATCTTAGGTCTGGTGTAAAGAGCATAGCTCTAAAAATTAAAGTTTTCAGGAGAAGGTTTTTAATAATATTCAAATATGTTCTTCATGCGTAAATTGCCGCTTTCGATAAAATTTTACTATCCATACAATCTAAACTATGTATCTGCACATAGAAATTTAATTTCAATAAAACAAAATATTTTGTTAGCTATATTTTTCCTTTAAGCTACCAGGCCTACCTCATTTAATGTCAATAATTTATTTACATTATTTATTTTATATAATAGTCATTAAAGTTTATCTGAAAAAACAAAATGAAATATTTAAGAAGCTGCTGAAAACTCTAAGAGACACTTATTTATTAAATAACACAAATTACTTTTAGTTTCAAAAACTTTGAATTAATATTAATTTAATGCGTCTGTCTGTTTTCAGAAAATTTAAATACAAATTTTGCCCGTGTCTATTGCAATTTGTGTGACTCCATTTCACTTCCACGTTTAACATAACCTAACTTTAATGATTTTTTTAAAAACTTTCAAATAAGTTTTTGTGTCTATTATTATACATTTTTTTTAACAAACACATTTGTGACTTTTGCACTTGTTGCCTTTTAGTTTTCGTTGAAGTTTATGAAGCCTGAGTGTGCGTGATGTGAAATATTGTTGAATTCATTTCTTCAGTATTTTTATTATCATTTTGTTAGTTTGATGTGAAGTTTATGTCATAATTTTTCAGGCTGTTAAACATTAACACCTGTTCACATTTCTACTTTTCACTAAAGATCTTGATGTTGTCTCCAAGTACAGACGTAAATGATTATTATGGCAGCTGACATTTTTCATGACATAAAAGAGAAAGTGATTACGGTGATGTCTTTTTTGATATTTTATCTCATAAAATTTGTGCATCGTGTGTATATAGGAATATAAAAATATCTTTGCAAGCACAAAACGTGCAAGCATTAGTAAACTTTAAACACAAAAGCTTTTTGTCTTGAATTTTTTAAAAGCTAAACACTTTTTTCACAAATGTTTATATTAGCCTTTGCTTAGCAAAAACCTTCAAATTTAATTAAGTTTGACTTGAAAATTATATGTTTTACTTATTTCCCAATAATTTTTCATTAAAAATATTAACCAACAATCAAATAATCTTTAAAAAAGACTAGAATAAATTTAAAAATTTTTAATTGAAATAAGATTAATAAATTGTTTTAACAAGAAAGCCGATTAGGACTAGTTGTTTTAGTAAATGCGTTAAAAATAAACTTGTTTCTGATTCCTTCTAATTATTTTCTTTAAATTCTAAAATGCTTAATGTATTTTAATTTTATTTAAATTAAATAATTCTTAAAATAAATTTCATAATAATTATCTGTAACTACAGGTTGTAATTGCTAAATATAAAAGATATCCCTCTCAAAATCTTTTTATTAACCACGTTTTCTTATGACATATTTTACTTGTCAGATATAGAGTGAAATTGTACGTTATAGAAATACTTAAGACACCTAAATGATTTACAATAGTTGAAGAAGATGGACGAAAGTCGCCGTGCGTAACGAAGTTGCGATATGTTTATTTCTATTTTTTACGCCAATGAACGACGAATACCTATACATTGTCTAATTTTAATGCAAGAAAAAGTTGGTATTCAAAAAATTTAATGGATTCATCGTCAGTTTTTCATGCAACTTTAATGTCTATTTATCATGCAAAAAACTAAATTGTCTTATATTTTTTATGCAAAAATTTTTGTATGAACTGCATCGTACATTCTTCATGCAGAAAATTGTTTGATTAAAAAAATGAAATAACCCGTACATCGTGCATTTTTCATGCAATTCTTATGAAAAAAAATTTAATGGCCGAAAAATTAGTCCTTTTTAGACTATTCATCATCCATTTCTTATGCAAAAATTAAATTTTTTATGCAGAATATTTAATGAAATATATTAATGGATATAGATACATAAATGGACTATACATCATTAATTTTTCATGCAAAAAATTTAATTGACTATACTCCGTCCATTTTTCATGCAAACAAAATTTTTTATAAAAAAAATTTTATGGACTATAAATTTTCCATTTTCCAAATTTAAAAAAAAAATTTAATGGGCCATCATCATCCATTTCGTATGCAAAAATTAAAAACACTATAAATCGTCTATTTTTGCATGCAAAAAATTAAATGGACTATATATACAAGTTTTAATGGGCTATACATCATCAATTTTTAATTTTTTATGGAAAAATTTCATGGACTATAAATCGTCCATTTCGAATGCAAAAAATTAAATGGACAATATACGACGTCTATTTTTCAAGCAAACAATTTTCTGGAATATACATAATTAATTTTTAATGAAAAAAATATACATTGTCCATTTTGAAAATTTTTATAAAAAATTTAATGGACTATAAATCGTCCATATATAAAAAATTTTATGGGCTATACATCGTCCATATTCTAATTTTTTATGAAAAAATTTAATGGACTATAATTTGTCCATTTTGTATACAAAAACTTAAATGGACTACATACGCTGTCCATTCTTCATGCAAGAAATTTAATGGACTATACATCATCCCTTTTTCATGCAAAAAAAAATTTTATAAAGAAAATTTAATGGACTGTACAAAGTTTATTTTTCAAAATTGTATGAAAAAATTTTATGAACTATAAATCCTTCATTTCGTATGCAAAAAATTAACAACACTATACATGGTCTATTTTTCAAACTAAAAATTAAATGAACTATATATACACAATTTAATGGGGAATATATCGTAAATTTTTTAATTTTTTATGAAAAATTTTAATAGACTATAATTTGCCCATTTCGTATGCAAAAAATTAAATGGAATATATACGTCGAATATTTTTCATGCAAAAGATTAAATGGACTATATATACATCATCAATTTTTTATGCAAAATTTTTTTATGAAAAACATTTAATCTTCCAATTCGTATGCAAAAAATTAAAAACACTATACATTGTCTATTTTTTATACTTAAAATTATATGAACTATGAATACAAAATTTAATGGGCTATACATAATCCATTTTCTAATTTTTTATGAAAAAATTTAATGGACTATAATCTGTCCATTTCGTATGGAAAAAATTAATGTCGTCTATTTGTTATCCAAGAAATTTTATGGACTATACATCATCCATTTTTCATGCAAAAAATTTTTTATGAAAAAAAATTAATGGACTACATCGTCCAATTTTTAAAATCTTATAAACAAATTTTGTGTACTATAAATCTTCCATTTTGTATGCAAAAAATTAACAACACTATACATCGTCCATTTTGCATACTAATAATTATATGGACTATACATATAAAATTTAATGGGCTATACATCGTCCATTTTAAAACTTTTTGTGAACAAATTTAATGGACTACATTTTGTCCAATTAGTGTACAAAAAATTAAATGGACTACGTCATCTATTTTGCATGCAAAAAATTTAATAGACTATACATCATCCATTTTTCATGCAAAAAAAAATTGTATGAAGAAAGTTTAATGGACTATAATTTGTATATTTCGTATGCAAAAAATTAAATATACTACATACATCGTATATTTTTCATGCTAAAAAAACTTATGGACTATACATAATCCATTTTTTATGCAAAAAAAAATTTTATGAAAAAAATTTAATAGAAAAATTTATGACAAAATTTTATAAACTGTAAATTGTCCATTTTTTTGTGCAAAAAATTAACAACACTATACATCGTCTATTTTTCATACTAAAAATTAAATGGACTATACATACAAAATTTAATGAACTATACATCATGCATTTTGTATGCAAAAAAATTTTTTATGAAAAAAATTTAATAGACTTATACATCGTCCATTTTTCAAAATTTTATGCAAACATTTTACGAACTATTAACCGTCCATTTCGTATGCAAATAATTAACAACACGATGCATCGTCTATTTTCCAAACTAAAAATAAAATAGACTAAATATACAAAATTTTATGGGCTATAACATCATCCATTTTTTATGGAAAAAACTGTTTTATGAAAATAATTTAATGGACATTTATACAAAGTCAATGTTTCAAAATTTTATGAAAAAATTTTATAAACTATAAATCGTCCGTTTCATGTGCAAAAAATTAACCACACTATACATCGTCTATTTATCATACTTAAAATTAAATGGACGAATCATGCAAAACATTTTTATGAAAAAAATTTTATGACCTATGTATAGTATTTTTTTAATGCAAAAAAATGTTTTTATAAAAATATATATAAAAATTTAATGGACTATACATACATCGTCTTTTTCTTATGCAAACAATTAAATGGACATTTCATAATTTTTTTTTCATGCGAAAACTTTTTTATTAAAATATTTAATGGACAAAAAAAATTGTTTGCATGGAAAATAGACAAGGTATAGTATGTTTAATATTTTGCATTAAAATAGAGGATGCTTATAGTCCATTTAACTTCTTCCATAAGAAATGGACGATGCATATATAGTTCATTAAATTTTTTGTACTAAAAATCTTTTTGCACTGCATTAAAATTTTTTTGCATGAAAATAAACGAATTTTAGTTTTTTAAATGTTTTTTAATATAAATGTTCTGTATGAAAAATTAAAAATAAGTAGTACATTTATTTATAGTCTGTTTAAATTGTTCATGATTGTTTCCATGAAAAATAAACGATGTATATTCCATTTAGTTTTTTAAAAACTAAATGCTTTATACATCTTACTATTTTCATACGAAAACATATTGAAAATTTTAATGAACGATATACATAGCGTATTTTTTGTACGAGAAATTAAATAGATATTTTTTTATTGAGGTGGTTAAAACAATTGTAATACATGTACATATTCATATACATATACTTAAGTACACGTGTTTGCTCTTAAAGACCTTCATTTATCGTAAGTTGTTCATTTTATTTACTTCTCTTGTCATGAAAACAAAATTATATATATTTATGTGAATGTCTCTCTCTTAATGTATTGATTAAATTGTAATCAATTACTTATTATCTAATGGAAAATAAAATTACTGTGTTTAAAGTAAATCAAATCCATCAAATCTTAATGTTAGTTGATTGATGACAACAACAAAAATAACAACAACAACAATTATACTAACAACCACAACAGCTGCAACAACAATGACAATGAACAGCATTATTTACAATAAAATATACAGGACAGCCCTCATATGTTCAATACAAAAAGCACGTGTAAATCAAGGAATATTATTCGTTAATAATGTAACAATTTAATGCGCATGTTTCATCAGTCCTTTCGAAGAGTAAATTTAATATTTCTATGTACATAGAAGAGTTTTTTTACAAAATGACAAAATAGAGGGAAATATAAGAACTCTTGGTTTGTGTTAGACTATGCAACAAAGAGGTCCGAAAATATAAAAAAGTTGGAATATATATAATCAAAATTATATCAATTTGCTCAAAGTCACAAATTTGTTTGGAAAACAATGAATATAAAAAAGGTATTTGCTTTTTACTTAAAAATATGTTTAAAAAAAACAAAAAACACATACATATTTTGAGTTTTAAACAAATTGTTTAGTAAAAATCATATACTTTTTTATTTTTAATACTACTCAGTATCAGACTTAATTTTACTATGATACTCGTACTAAAGCTTGTTATCTCAAAAACTTCGCTTATGCTCAAATTTTTTATTGCAAAAATTACGTTTTTCCGGAGATATGTGATACATTTGCTACTAAATGCTTTTTATAGTTTTAGATTAACGAACTATTAGTGAATTTGTTACATATTTACATTTCTTTAAACTTCATATTATATGTGTCACACATTAAACGTTAAATTTTATATTATCAGCGTAACCACTAATTAATATAAAAAAAAGGTTTTATTCAGACACGTTTTTATTAAGATTAACAGCTTCAAACACAATTAATAGACAATATTATAAAATTCAACATTATTAAAAACTTTTAATTTAATAAACTCGTGTCTAAATCAAAAGGGTTTTCATTAATATTAAGTGGTTACGCTTTTTTGGGCAAACTTTTTGCCATGTGTGACTGTAGCTTAAGAAACGAAATTTTAAATAGTCTATTATATTTTTAATTAATGCTTAAATGAAAAAATTGTGTATAAAAAGATCAAATAGGTCCTAGAGTTATATTACTTAAAAATAAATAAAATAAATAAACTTATACTCTAAATTAATAATTTTTCACATTGAAATAAGAAATGTCAAAATGACTAGTTTTTTGGTAATGTTTCTTATTAATTCGGTATGGTTTTTACTAATTTTTAGCCGTTTGTATAAACATACATAAACATACATATAGACCTTATGTGACAGGGAAAGTTAAAATGGTCTATGGAATAAAAAAAAGATTTTTATGGTGATTTTTATAGCAGATAACATGCTATTTCTAGTGCCATAAGCCACAACTTTCTAACGACATTAGTTTTGTTTGTCACATATTAACTTTAAAATACACTTTTGATTAAAAAAAAGTTAAAAGCATGCGATGTGACAAACATTTCTGCATTTGATATAATTCCCTGTCACTTTTCGAGTTGCTGATTAAAATTCTGGTATTAGATTTTGAATATCTGAAATGACGAATCCAATATGGCGGATGACTTTTTTTCATATTTATCAGATTTATCTTAAAATAATTACTCGAAGGTTCATGCGTTCGCTGATTATGAATTTGAAGTTGGATTTCCGAAATTCCAAAACAAGGTTGATTAATTTTGGCAGACTACACTGAAAGAATTTTCGGCAGAAATTCAATGAAAAATTCATTAAAATTCAACCAACGTCACGCTTCGTTGGATTAATGAAACCAGTTTCGTTAAAATTATTTTATTGAAAACTTCATCAAATTTATTTAAAAGTGTAATTAATGCAGTGCTATCACTTCATCGAAAATATAAAATAATTTCATGAAAAGAATGAAATAACTTAAATATAAAGGCGTTTCTTAATAATTAGAAAATATTGTTGTCATAAATCCAATAAAATATTCTAATGAAACCAGAATATCAAGGAAGCAATTCCAAATTGTTCACAATATTTATGAAATTTTCATTGGACTTGTGAAAATATCATTAGATTTGTGAAAAATTTTTAATGAAATTGTTTCATTGGATTTATGAAACAAAATTCTTTCGGTGTAATTTTTTAAACATTTATCTGGATAGCTTTTGAAAAGTTTAGATAGATGGTTATTATTTATATATATATATATACATATATATGTATATATATATATATGTAAATACGATGTTTTTAATGAAGTGTATAGCAGATTGCAAACTTCACTATTTATTTTAATAATCATAAAATCACAATAATCTTAATAACAAAATACCAGATTAATTTATTAGCTCTAAGCAATCAACTAAATTCTAAATAAAAACTCTGACATTTTGAACATTTAAAACCTGACTTAAATTCATAATCAGTTATATCCAAAACCCGTGATGCGTGATGAATTTTCAGCAAATCTAATAATATTACAAAACGTAGTCTGCCATATTGGTTTCACCATTTTCAAAATCTAACACCAGATTCATAATCAGCAAATCCCGAAAAAAATAGAGTAACGAATTTCAAGCCATAACAGTGCTCAGGTGCATCGAAATCAACTTGATAACTTTAAAGTCGTTTTTTACAAAACCTATTTTTTGAACATGTCGCTAATTTACTTTAATAAAGTCACAGCTCAAAAAAACTAGTTTTGTAGAAAACGCGTTTAAAGCTTTCAATTTACATACAACTCAATGAAGAAAAAAAAGATATTCTTCTCTTACGAGGTGGTAGTAAAAGCTATTTAAAATTTTAACATAAGATCAAATACAAAATGCCAAATTATTTTGGATTATTATTATCAAAATATGCATTTTTTGAAGTAAAGGAGGGATATGTCCTTTTTAACTTTCCGTGTCACACACACATATATATATATATATATATTTATGCAAGTATATAAATAAAATAGAAATGATCATTTATATAAATAATAGACAAGAGATTCTTTTAGTATTTTAAAAAATTGTAAAACTTCTTATATTGCAAAATCAGTATAGTACAAATATTTTGGCAAATTTTGTATTGCTTATTATTTTAACAACCTCTTGCAGGAATATAGCTACTACTGAAAATTTTAAATTCGTGAAGATTGCACAATTGAGTATGAAACTGAAATTATGCATTCACAAATGATTCCATTAAGCAAACAAAGAGATGTCAGCTTTTGTGCAGTACAATTACTATTTCCCTATTCCCTGTTTGCACTGAAAATTTAGTCTGCACATAAACAAAAGTATAGAAAGAGCATTTAATATGAGTATATCCTTACTCTCTTTTATCTGAACTTAAGTAGCTTTAGCACTCTTTCCCAACAATTATGCGGTTGGCACAACAAAAACGATGTAACAAACGAAATCATAGACGAACAAAAGTCTTAACAAAGCCAAACAAATAACAAATGGCACACAATACATTTTGAGGCAAGTTAATATGCCGAAGCAGCGTATCCTTAAGCAACGAAGGCAATGACAATTCAGTTAAACGTTGGATTTTGAGATAAGCGGACGAAACGAAAATTGCACTCTTAACTAAATCATCCCCTTGGCGCGAGTGTTTAACTAAAATAAATAAGATAAATAAAAATGTTATTAGTTAAATAATAAATAAAGAAAATTATGTAATTTAAAAAGTGTTTTGTTTTTTTGCATTTGAATAAAAAATATAAATATCTGTATTTAATGTCTTTTCAAACGAAAATTTAAAAAAATATGGAGTTTTTTAAATTTTGTGCTTTTTGTTTAAAAACAACTCCACGAATAAATAGAAAAAACATTGAGTGTCAATTACGAGTATGTTTTATATTCAACAACTATAATTTGCTTGCTGGAGTTAGTTATTCACACATGAATTGAAGAAAAAATAACATAGATAAAAATTATGTTTTGAGAAAATTTTACTAAAAGAAAATCCATCTATGTCGGCATTATGATTTATTAAAGTTAAACTAAAATCCTTAGGGCATTGCAGGGTACTGATCCTTTTACTATTTATATCCCTGTTACATTACCACTCGTATTACTAATGCAAATACATCAAACACCATTATTACTGCTGCTTGTGCAATTTATACAACAACTACGACGAGTATCATATATGTATGTACAACTTCCACTTTACTGTTGCATTCAAAACCACATTTAATGCACTTTGTGTCAATTCGTGTTAAAGTTTACACACAGTTCGTAGCATGTGTGTATGCGTTTCAGTGTTTGTTTCTGTAGCTGTGTAGAAGTTTACATGCAAGAGTTGTGTATTTTAAAACGTTACTAAGTCTGTATATGTTCGTAGTATTTGCAGATTATTGTTTTCTTTTCGAATGCATAAACTTTCAAAGTCGATATGTTTACATAGAGTAGAAAATATTGCTTTTGAAATTTTCATCTTGTGTTTGTTAGGTTGTTTCGAAAGAAGAGAATTTAATAACAATCTGAGCATGATTTTAAAAGGATAAAAACAAATAGGGTATTAGGAAATTATTTCAGATCTTTGACATCCTCTGTTTAAGTAGTTAAAATAAAGATCTTTGTATAGAATATAGTGAATTACAAACAATTTGGTTCACCTGAGGAAACTTTATAATTGTACCGATTATTATTTCCTTTGAATGAGGCATTATAAAATTTTAGTTCTAATAAATTAATTTCATTTTCTATTGACTCTTAGAAATCTATTATTTATGTATTTGAAATATAAAGAAAGTTTTAAAGTAATGGCGCATCTCCAAATTTTAAATTGTCAGCAGGATTGTCAGATTTTTTCCGACCTATTTCGCAAAATTGATTTTAAAAATCACCAAAATTCAATTTTATGTACTTTTGCTTAGTACATATTTGATAATAAACTAGTTTTTATATAACAATTTTTATAAAATGATCCTATCAAAATTTATCAGAAAATCGCTAAAATTAGAAATAAAACCGCCAAAAATTATTTCTTGTAAATTTTTCCCATTAATGAATACAATTACTATAAGGAAAATATTCAAAATCAAATTGTTTTAACTTTTTGCTGACGAGTTTTGGTAGGATTTATTTTTGAAACTACTCCTTCAACAAACAAATTTTCCTAAATTAGAAAAATTTTAAAGTTCAATTTAAAAAAAAATAGCTATACTAATCGCCAACAAATTTATTTATAGCTAGTAAAATTGCCAACAAATTTATTAAAATTGATTAATGATTTATTGAATTTGGACGCTAAGCAAGTTGACAAATCCCCACGTTTGACGAGAATTTGCCATATATGACAGCCCTGATCCGTCAGTCAGTGCTATTTTCTTATTACTGCTCTATAACACATCTTAAGAGTGTTCACTTTAGAATTGTAGTATTTTTCCATTTTTCAAATAGAACTAAATATCCTTTAAGTCTTGTTTTTAATGAAAGTTTGGAGTATTTTTTGCAAACATTGGGCTTACCTCACGGCTGGTAGAAAGCACCCGCCATTAAACTATCAGCTGTGCATCGAAGTCTGTAGAAATGCCTTCTAAGAAGCTGCAATATTTTTTAAATTGTAGAAAAAAAGCTCTGTTGAACGCACATATTATCAAAAAACCAAAATCGATTGTCTCCAGAACAAAAATAACTTCAGATTATATGGTGTCGAAAACGAATTTGGATGGATTTTTCAAAGCCCTTCTCCCATCCAGATATTATATGATTATAACACTAATGCTTATACTGAAGAGTTAAGAATTATCTATGGTACTGGGAGTTTCCTCAATTTATCTTTGCGTAGCGTTTCCAAATAAACTGTTTTATCTGTTTTTTCTAAATTTTTTCAATTGTTGAGTAGTCCTGCAATTTTTTGTTTAAAAAAAATCCGATTTCTTTTTTTGTATTATAACATTTAAATAAATCTTTCAATTCCATACATATGTCAATAATCAATTTTTTCAACACTAGTACATGCTGATATCAACGATAAACTCATACAACCAATAAAAAAAATTAATCAAATAAAGCAGGTTTCTATTTGTATAGAACGAAAGAAGGACTGCCAAGTAAATATCCAGTGTGAAGTACTTAATTTTTGCTCACAATAGCCTAGTTTTTAATCTTATGTATTACTCAAATATTATAATAAATTTAAACATATTTATTAATGTACAAAAGCGCTTTTCAAGACAAATCTGCAGATCAATGTGTGTACTTACTTTCTGTCCTTAAAACGTGCATTATTATGTCACTATTAAATTATCTTTCAGTTGGTAAGCAGCTTTGGGTTGAAGAACATTTCTCGCGTAATCATAATTATTTCTTAAGTGCGATCAGGCTTTTGTATTGTTTGGCCTTCGAGAATTTTTCATTTCACTCGCACTGGTTGACTAATCTGCCACGGATAACCATATAATCTCGAGGCTATTTTGTGGAATTTATTTAACAACCACGTTGCTACTTTCTATGTGAAGGCATATGTCATGTACAATCAGCTACAAAAGTTTTTCAAAATACTATTAATAACATCTTGGGCATATTTATGGTCTTAGTCATGTACCCATAGTTGCGCAACCATATTCTGCAAACTTACTTTTTACAATATGTATTAAATAAATTAATAAATAAGTCATCTTTTTTATAGTTTGCTTCATATACAATCACACAGAAAAATTTTAATTTAAAATCTACACAAGCAAGTATAATTTCATCTTTTTTGACAATAGTTTTGCTTCATATATGTTTCATGTTAATTTAACATGGTTTGCTGTTGATTTAACATTACCTTGCTGCATAGATCAAAATGAAAAATCTGTTGAATCGAAGTTATTTCAAGTTGGAACAACTTAAATTAGATACTGAAATAACATGAAGAGCTATGTTTAATCAAAATTATTTTAAGTTAAAACAACATGAATTTAATTTAATGTAGCCATTATATTGGTTAATAATTTATTAACTTAATTGTTTTGATGCCTTACATTGTTCTGATGCCTGTTCCAATATATAGATATAGGGACAGGCATCAGAATAATTTTTTAATGCATACAATTGACTTCCCCGGCAAATATTTGAACTCGGAACTAATTGAGTGATAGTCAGCACGTTTGCCGTTGCAGTAATAACAACTTTTAATTTTCTTTAGATACATACTAAATACATACCATTGAATTTCAACTTTAATTCAACATGATTTTATATGATTTCCAATTAAAATTTTCCCATGTTGATTTTACATTGTTATTTTTGTTCTGTTTGTTCACAGCTTAGAAACAAGATCATTGTAATGCGCTTATTTGCTTCAAAAATATAAAATATATTATACCGAGCATATTCTCTTTTATGTCTTAATCACAGATGATACCTAATCAGAATGAAAATTATACAAAAAATTAAAAAAAAAAAAATAAAAATTACAAACAAAAATTTTCTTATGTTTTTCACAAACGTTGATTTGGTTCTCGATGTTAAAAGAGAACGTTGGATCAAAAACTTGCATTGGATGCAAGAAAATTTGTTTTTGTTTTCAATATGAGTAATTGATCAAACTACATGATGGGCCAGACTGTGAAAGCTTTGATTTTAAGCTCTTAAGGATTATACTACTTTTTTTGCAGCATCTCTATATGCCAAATTTTGTATACATAAATGTATTTGAATTAGATACTTATTTAAATTATTACATTTTTCATCTTATAAAATAATGGGATGCATATATCAGGCTCTCTATTCCTAAGTAAAACTCGGAAAAATAAGCCGACATATCAATCTAAAAACAATGAGTGGAATAATTATCTCATGTCGTGTGCTACACCACGCTGTTCGATATGGTTGATTTTGTCCTAAAATATATATGGCAACACTGTTCGTGCGTAAAACTGTCATACCTTCTTTCCGATGGCACAAGTGTATTTCAGGATAAAATACTACCCATAAGAGCGGCTCATTATGCCGTGGGACTAAAATTGCTCTTATTTGGTGCGTGATGAAGTCATAAGAAATAAACAGACGCACTAATCATGGATGAATTATCTATTGATGCCCAGAATATATTTTAAGTCCCAGTGTCACTTGGCATCATTAAAAATAATATTTTCAAACACGTTCTTCAGAAAGCAAAAGATATATTGAATAGACTGAGTACACTAGGCGTCGTAAAGACAGTGTAGCTATAAGTATCCATTAGAAAAGGAAGTCAAAATAATCATGAACTTTTATTTCAAACTAGTGCAAAAATATTTAAATATCTAATGATTTTTACATAGAATTTTCATTGCAAGTAATTCCGAATTCATGTTAATGATGTTGAATAAGAGTGATTTTTGCATGTTCTATTTTCTTTTCTTTAATTCTTTTTAAATCAATATATTTTTTATAAATAAAAATCTAATACTTCATGTCATTGATTTCATATTCCTACAAAAACAATCAAGACATATTGTAAGTATTTGCGAAAACTGCAAATGATCTCCAATATTGGATAAGTGAAACTAGCTTCCTTATTTATTATTTGAATGTTGTTAACACTGCATTGTTGAAAAGTAAAACATATAAGCATATTGATATTTTGGAAGTAAAGAAAAAGTAGTATCTGAAAAATTAATTCCAATTTTTTCACTTGGTACATGCTTATTTTCCTAAATTTATTATATCAATTGAAATGAATTTTAGGTTATTTCTTCTGATATACTAACTATTTATGATGTTTTTCAATTAAAGCACATTTTAACATTTGCAAATTCGTTCATTCATGGAACAACCTAATGTACACAAATTAGCAAGAAAAAAATTCATCTACTCTCTACAATTCGGTTAAACTATAAAACAAGTGAGCTTTAAGGGGAGGGAGCACTAAGAGAAAGATAACTATAACTAATGGTGCTGATGAAGATTTTCGTTTCGTTTGTTACTTCACACAGACCATGAATGTCACAATTTGGAAATGAACGTTGTATGTACAGCATAAACAATCAAGTCCTGTTGCCTTAGAAAGCCTAGAGGCTGCTTTTTAAAAGCCGAACATAATAAAACCGAAAAAAAATAAAAAGAAGGAGAAAGCAAATGTTAAAGCAAACAAAACTAAATGAAGCCAACATTAAATTAAAAACCAACTATACAAAAAGCAACTGAACCCACCTTCAACTTCATTAGGACTACAATTGCGGAAAACTGAAAGAGGAGGGTATAAATTGACAAAAAGCATGGATTTATTTTTCCAAATGTGCAATAAAAGTAACAGAGACATTAAAGTTTTCTTATTGTTCGCGAAGTGAATTTTTTATGCCAACCATGCTGTTGCAACTGGCGCACAACTGTCACTTGTAAGTTGTGTTGCATACTTTCAGTTCCAATTTCAGTTTATTTACTCCAGTTTGTTCGAGTTGCTGAAGTTTGTTGCTTTATTTTTTTTTACTTTTTTTTCAAAAATGTATAAATGTATGTGCAAACTTAAAACAACAGAAAGAAAAATTAACCATCAGTATCACCGTTGTCGTTGACTCACAATAGAGCGAACTGCACGCAGCAAAAACGGCTGCAGCGGCATAACTAAAGCTGAAAAAATAAAGAAAAAACAGCATAATGTCAGCGTGCCCTTCAGGATTAATCGCTTATTCAGCAATCGTTTTACTTTGTACTTCCGGTAAGTGAAAATGTTTCTTTGTACATTTGTATTTCGTATCTTGTGTATATGTATTTGTATTGCACTCTTGCACAGCGGTTATTTGAATTTTGTGCTGCAATTATAACTGAAATGTAAGTGTGATATATTGTTGCATTTTAAATTTTATATATTTTTAAGTATTGCATTTCATTGAACTGAATTGCATTTCAATGTTATTCAATAAACTTGAAATATAAGCTACGAATATTTTAATGCAACACAATGATACTCGTATTCTTTTTTGTGGAAAAACAGAGAGAAAGAAGGAAAAAATTGATAAAATAAGGATAAAAATACATAAATGTATAATTTTTTATTACTACGAGTATAACGTTATTTATATATATATATATATATATATGTAACTGTATTTATATATAGATGTATGTTGGAAATATTTAGTTATGTATCTCAAAATTAAAAATTGTTATGCTAAAGAATTGTAAAATTTATTAAGATATTCAGGATATGAACTTTGACGATGTAGTATCGAAGATATCACATATTGATATTGCTCAACCAACAATGAATGAAAATTATTTTTAATGCAAAAAAGGTAATGCAAAAAAGGTGTAATAGTCAATAAATTTGACACCAAAGGCTACACAGACAAATCAAGAATAATCTCTTTTAGTTGGTTTGGAGTATTTTCAAGTACTTCTACAACTATTGTAGCCTCTTCCTGATATCAAGTGCATTTCAACTAAAAACTGGAGGATAGTTATTATACTCCACGAAAGATTGGCTCAAAAATAATACTACATGCATATAATCTAAAAATGTATTTACTTTATCACAAATAAAAAAACAGACTCTTCAAATATTTTTTTTAACTTATACAAAATAATAATACTTATGTGTAGTTTCAATCTAGAAAATTTTTATGAAAACCACTCAAAATAGTGAGTTCTTTTCACATAAAATTGGCCATCTGTGCTGTAGAAACAGGCAAAAATATATAAATGTATCTTCAATATATAGTTACAATTTATAAAAACAATTATTTATGCTCTAATTCTGTTCGAAGATTGTATCGTATTGTCTATGGACGAAAAAAGACGCTTTCAAGCAAATATTATGAATTGCTCACGCTAGAAGGTTCGTGTATTGGCTTTATGATTTTCTTCCAAACACTCTATCAAACACACATTTTTTATATATATATTTTTCAAACTATTGTATAGTCGTCCATACAGTGAAACATTTGCTGCAAATCATTTGAGTTTGTAGACGAGAAGGGAAAGAGGAATGGCAAAGGGTACTTTGTTTCATGTACACGAAGTTCTTGTTAAGTACGTCATTCTTGCCTCATTATCATGAAAAATATATGAGAAAATGTATTAAACTGCAAAACAAAAACTTCACAATGTGGACACGAATGCAGTTTCAAAAGACAAAACAAAAATGTTTTGCAGCAAATGTTTCACTGTATGGACGAGGACATAATATCTTAATTTAATTTTTTGTTCTAAAAACATGACAATAATATTTTTATTTTTCATTGTCAACAACCATTTTTGAAGAAAATAATTTAAATAATTGAAACACAAGAACTCAAAAGTATTTTCAAGCAAAAACGTCCTAAATCTTCTTACTGAATTACGGCATTAAGTAGGTAGCGAGAAGAAGGATTAAGCCGCATTTCTGTGAAATAGAATTATTATGGCAGTCCTTAACGTAACAAACTGTAACGGTTATAGGTTTTATTTTAAAAGTTGCTTTTTAATAATTCTTTCTTGAGTTTAATTTTTTGCTTAAAAAATAAAAGTAATTTTTTGAGTTTTATTCATTGCTCTGGGAGTAAAAACTATTTTTGGATTTTTAATCTTTGCTTAAGAAAAAAAAGTATTTCAGTTAATTAAATTATTATTGTTCGAACTTCATTTGTTTCTATATTTAGGATTTGATCAGGCTAAATTTCATATCGCTTTGTAAGCCAAATGAAATGTGATAACACTATGCTCGAATTTGGAAGTTTTTTTGTAACAAGCGGGGTCCTGGTGGGTAAACCTAATTCAAGTACGCTGAATCCAATGGTGCGAACCATTTTTTTGCCTTAGCGCTCGTTTAAAAAATAATTCAGATTCGAAATAAGGTTTCTACAATTTAATTACCTTTATGTCAATATATTTCTCCTGAAAATACATGTATTGATGAAGTTGCGTCCTAAGAAAACTTTTTTTTTAAAAATTTAAACTTTTCTCGAATTTTTTTTGTAAATTTTGTTGGGGCAATTTCTTATTCTTTTTTTAAACTTTTTTTCCATTTTTTTTTTAAATAATTTTAGGAGGCATGTTCATCTATAACTAGTTTTTTTAATTGACAAAAAAATTAATGAGTAGTAGAAAACTGGAGAGAAGTTGTGATTTTTAGGTGGTTTTAACAGTACTTGCAATTTGAATTATTTGAATTATTGAAATATTTTTAAACGAAATATTTTTAAACGAGCGCTAACATAAAAAAAATTGTTAGCACCATTAAATTCAGCGTACTCGAATTAGGTTAAACTACCAAGTCCCCGGCTTGTTACATTTTTGAATTAACACAGTATAATTATTAAGTTAATTGTAAATATTCAGACAAACACTTAGTCGAATGGAACAACTAGCTGTTGTTGAAGGCCACTACACTTTCATCATCAGCGTTTTTTTTTAAATTTCCTTTTTTTTATATACAGCTTAATACTTGCTTGCAATTTCGATAAGCAAAGTATTTGAATCAAACACAGGCATTGGTTGACTTCTTTTCCATTTGGAACAATACAAGTTTTTGGAAAAAAAGTTTGGAGGGTTTTTTCTGTATATAGAGAAAAATTTAGCATTAGCAGCAGGGTGCGTAGTCTTAGTACAGTAAAATTTTAAAATTTTGTTATCAAACTGGAAACTTAAAGTCTAATGCTGGTCTCATGTACTGCTATCTATTAATAAACGGCTGTAGAATTTAGATGAAACTCTGCCATTCAGTTTGCAATTAATATCCATTGGAATTGCGAAAAAATGGTCTAATTAAACATTGTTCTTTACTTAAAGAAAAAAAATTATTCAAAGTGTACTAGATAAATAATAAAAACAAATTATTTCAAAATATTATGGATAACATGTCTTATGCATATCGTCGTCTAATATATTTGCAAATATAACGTGCCTTGTACTCTCCTGAAAAGAAGTGTTGAAGAATACTTAAGGAGAATTAGTTCAAAACAAATCTACTCATATCAAATCTAGTCATATAAAACATGCACATGTTGACGTTTTTCTTTTTAAAACATATTCTTTACTCATATGTACAAGAGCAACAAATGAAAGAAACAAGAGCAATTTTAAGAAAAATTTGGGATATATAAAATTGCATTAAAACAGACATACATATAAGTCTTCTTCATAAAAAAATCATGCTTTAAATTTGCAGACGTAATATGCATATACATATATATTTGCATAAAAATATGCTTTAATAAATAATTGTTTTGTATAAATTGTAAAATTTTATGCTGAAAATTAATATTTGTTTTGATTTTCAATTACATGCATTATGCATTTATAGTTTTATTATTTTATTTTACTTTTATGCATTACTGGATTTTATTTTTACTATTCATAAAATTTTATTTAAGAGCAAAAAGCAAAGATTTTATTTTTTTATTTTATTTTATTTTTTTTTTATTTTAAGTGAAATTTTTTTTATTTCGCAGAGTTGACAAATTTTATATATGTATGTATTTGTGTTTGCTTTAGATAAAACTTACATATTTATGGCCTGCTTAACAATAAGTAAAGAAAACTTTCGACTAAAAATTTGTGTTTAAAAAAATTATAATATATGAATATTTGTTATTGTTAATATATAAAATAAATAAATTAATTAAATATTATTATATATCGTCATTTACTTCAATAGTGCCATAATTAAAAAAATGCGTTATTTGAGCTAATGATGCCAAATAATTCGCCATTTCGTATTTGACCTGGTGTATAAATTTTATATAAGAAGCTTGCGATATCACTTCGTGAGAAAATAATATTTTGTATGTCTTTCTGCAAACCTACTTTTCTTGAAATATGACACATTTGAAGTAAACGAGCGATATGTATATAACAGTAAAGCGAGTTCCTTAATTAAACTTTAATTTGCATTAATAACTTTTCAGCGCCTTTTGTTTCACTTCTTAACCATTTTTTCAAAATTATGATAAACCAGAAATAATTCATAGTTAGGCTCAAGTTCAGTAATTTCAATTCTTATTGAATGAAATATTTTTATTAATTAATGTGAGTTTCTAAAGAAGAGAAGAAAAATTAAACTTAGACTTTAAGCTGGGGAAATACCGATACTTTTCTGTGCAGCCACGCACTTCATCAGCACCCTAGTCTATCTACTTGGTTAGAGATTCTTATTAACATCAGCTATTTAACTTAAATGTACAATGAAACGGAATATGAGAAACGATTGTTGTGTATACAATTGATTTACCTTTGGTAAACACATTTATAAGTATCACTATTTATTTTCTGTTTTTTTCAATTTTTCATTTTTCTAGTTAGGTTAGTACGAAATTATTTTACTCTACCTCAGTATGTTTAACTATTCTTACTTATCTTTTTACGATCATCACTTTAATTATTTTTCAGTCTCTACCCAAGTAGATAGACTAGGGTGCGGATGAAGTGCGTGGCTGCACAGAAAAGTATCGGTATTTCCCCCCAGCTTAAAGTCTAAGTTTAATTTTTCTTCTCTTCTTTAGAAACTCACATTAATTAATAAAAATATTTCATTCAATGAGAATTGAAATTACTGAACTTGAGCCTAACTATGAATTATTTCTAATTAAAATTCACTACAGTTCAATTAAAATATCTAAAAATTTCTCAATTATGATAAACTTAATTTTTCTGTGCCTATTGCCAACAGTGTTCATCATATTTAAGAATTACCCATATTGAGACCCCAAAAAGTATGCAATAGCTTTTCCCCAATTCGCTACGTATGTGTGATATTTATACACTTGTTATTAAATATTACTCATACGACTTAATAAAATATTAAGTCACAATAAATACAGCACAACAGTGGTGTAATAGTGAGCTGCAACATTTTTACAGTGAATACACCAAAAAAAATTTAATTATAGCTACATATATGTATAATTTCATTAACATGCTAAGGTGGCAAACTCTTCGGTATAAATCATTAGGGTGTTCACTGCAGCAAAAGTGTACATACCATTAACATGGTTTGGGACTTTGCTCTTTGAACACATTGTTCTTGTAGATGTTTTAGCCTTTTTGCTAGCTTAATTTTTTCAGACTGCCTTTCCTATTAGACATATGTATAATTTAAGTATAAAAATTAGTTCTTAAAAAACTTAGCCTATTATGCAAGAAAATATTATACTTAAGCTTTAAAGTTCACAGTAGTTGCCAAGCACTTTAAGCTTAACATTGCATTGTTAACAAATTATATACAAAAGACAACTTTAATTATTTAGTTATTTAATAATAAATACTGGTAGCGCCATCGTGCTCAACAACCCCTTATGATGTACAAAATCTAATACAATAGCATTTCGGTATTCAAAAATATTTTTATTTTTTTGAAGTAAGGCAATATAGTTTAAGCCATATGAGCTTCTGACATGTTTGGAAAACAGATAATCATTTTTATGAAGTAGAAGTCAAATCATATAATGAACAAGAAATATTTATCACAATTTTTTTTATTCAAATGAAATGAGTATTTGAATATACAGCTTTTTTCGATTTGCTTTGATTTTATGTACATCACTAAAACATTTTTGTATAACTGTACTTATTTTAATATTTTTTTAAAATTATTACTGTTTTCGAAACAGTTGGAAAATTTGATGATGTTTTCCATTACATGACAGAAACAGTAAATTTAAGCTAAGAGCTAACACTTCTAGCTTAATTTTTAGATGCAACATGAATCAATATGTTCTATATTAACAAAAGTATTAGAGGTATAAAATACACATTTTGGAAATATTAACTTGAATTGCCTAATTTAGAATTTTGATATAATATTTTTTTTATAATACAACCTTAATTATTATTGCTTGGCAAAGCTTTGTTAAGTTTTTTTGCATAAGACCCTATATTTTATAGTTGGTATTTCCAAATATTTGATTTTAATTTGCAGTAAAAACTGGTCTTGACTTATGCTAACATGTATATTTTCATCTTATAAAACCTAAAATTTAAATTTCATTTAGAATACAAATTATAGTTTTGCTAAGATATAGAAAAAAAATTACACATTAAATACAACTACAATTGTTGTCATTAAGAAGATAATTATCAATTTAATTTTTTTAAGGAATTTATCAGAAAAGTATATAAAAAACAAGTTTTCATTCTATCTAACACTGTTTAATGCTGATTTTGTAAAATATAAAATTAAAATTTTTCCCAAAACTACTTCCCTTACAAGGAAAACAAACATATAAATGCATGTTGGCTCTCAGTGATTAATTTTTCATATAAAATAATTTCATTAAAAATTGCATACACTTTTTAATGCATTGCTTAAGTTTTGAAAATTTATTTAGTTTAGAGAGCAATTATGTAAACAAGAGAAACACAAGTGCTGCAAAAAAAGTTTTATCAAGAACAATTTTAGCTGAATTTTCTTTATGCCACAGCACACTTGAGAATCAAATGGTTATATGTATGGCAAAAACCAATGACCGCTAAGTGACCATTGCTTAAATGCAGACAAGACATGAACATGCCGCACAACTTGTGCCGCAACTGCAAAAAGTTTTACCATAAAATGGTTATAACGTAATGTACAGACATACGTCGACACTGTTACATATACATGTACATATGTATATATGTATGTCCGCAAGCAGAAACTGTTTAACTTGAAAAAATTTTAAAAATGAGAATGGACAAAAAACCAACCACTCCATATAAAAGTTACATTTAGAACAAAAAAAAAATATTTCATACTTGGAGTTACAATCGTAGTGTTGCAAAACATTATTGCAAAAACAAATAAAATAAACAAAAAAATTTAAAAAATGAGAAATAGAGTAAAAGATAAAGTTTGCCTATCCAAAAAAATAATATATTTATATAATATTTTTTTACACTCTGTTGAAGCTTTTGTTTTAGAAAAAATAGCAGCAAACTATAAAATAATCAAAAAAATATAATCAAGTTGAAAAAATTTTTAATATTTATATTTTATCGTAAATAATAGCTAAATTACTATTAAGTGTTATATATGCAATGTTTTATTTAACCCTTTAATGTCATGATAAAATATTATGATATCAAATTTCTTTTACCAACGAACTGTTACTATTTTCTGCAATTAATATTTTCTTAATATAATATGTTTTTATTAAAATACAATTAGTATCTGCAATAATTTATGTAAAACCTCTGTATATAAGTTACATGTATCAAGTTATACCTGTTTATGAGCTGTTCACATATTACGTAAGATTCCATGGTCAGGAAGGGGGTGTTAAGGATTTTTTAAAGTTGGCAAAATGTATACTGAAAATTTTGTAAACAGCTTTAGTAGATAGAGGCGGAGTATAAAAACTTTAAAAATAGCTATACGTAATATGAGAATGGCCACTAATCCAAAAGAGTTATCGTGAAAAAGCACTAAATGTACAACGAGTTCAATATGCTTAATTGCTTTGAAAATTGTGAAAAATTTTGATTTATTTAATAATTTTTATTAAAGTAATATTATCTTACAACTCATTATATTATAATACTGAAAATTTTAAAAATTATTGGCACGATTTTTTTTAAACTTTTGACCCTTATTGTAAATTCCTTGATTTAGGAATTTGCAAAGGTTCGGCGATTTATAATTTTTGGTTTTAGGGTTTTAATTTTAATTTTAGTAATTCTTTCTTTTTTCTATCTTATTATCCGTTTTTGTTGGTGTTGGTGTTGGTGTTTTTTACTTTAACGGATTTTAGCTACATTTTTTTCTATCATTTAACTAGCTTTATTGTCTTTGTGATATTTTCCATAATAACGAACAAAAATTCTTAAACTTGCAAGACCCTACTCATAATTGATTCTGTCTGCGCAGAAGTGATGTTACCCACATCTAGTTTTTTAAACAATTGCCTTTTTTAATTATTTAATTGCTTTATTACTTTGCAATATTATGATCTGAGCAAACGACGATTTTTCTTTGGAATATCAAAATGTGGCTTGCTCTTTTATTTTTTAGTTGGTAATGAAAATAATGTATTATCATCAGAACAGCAAACAAAAATCAAATGTGGAGTACACCTAGTGTTGCCAGTAGATTTCTCGAAAAAATTAATAAACATATGTAATTCCATCCAACTAATATAAATATCAGAAGTTTCATTTAATTAAAGTATAAATGAAAGTTAAGACTCTTATTCTATTATAAAAAATACCATAAAATTAACGAAAATTTTAATTTATAAATAACTTTTTATAAAAATTGCAATGAAATCCCGAAAAAGAAATCCCGGGATTAAATTTTACAAATCCCGGGATTTTCGGGTTCGGGATTTCCCGTTTGGCATCCCTAGTCCATACTGATAGCCTTTTTTAACATGATAGGGACGTATGATTAATATTAATTTTAATATGAATAAATATCACTCATACGTAACGATACGATCAATAACTCTTGCCTATCTTTAGGGATATGAACTAGATTATTGTAATCAATCCCTACAAGAATACTACCAGTCAATTGACTGCTCATTTGATCGATAGTCAGGCAGGACATATTCATCATTGCGTAGAACAAAGTTTCCATCACTTTATTAAGGGCAAAATGAAAAATGTGATGGAAACTTTAGTGTACGTGTGATCTTGCATCTCTCTCTAACTAACGAATATAATATATAGTTGAACTGCTCACTCCAGTACTTTTTAATAATCAATGATAGCATAAATATTACTCAATTTTGACTGATCATAATTGAATAATATATCCCCCACAATTGAGCAATCATACATGATTGATATACTGACCGAAAATATACTTTTTGTTTTATTTTATTTGCTTTTAAAATACACAAGTAAATATAATATTTAAAACAAATATACAACAAATTAACAAAAACACCAACTAACTTAAGCGGTAGCCAGCCCTCTTCACACCTTTTCATCTCCAACGCACCTTGCTCTTTACAAATATCTAAAAATTTGAAAACAAATATACAAATTAAATTAAACTTTGTGAATATCTTTTATTTATTATTATACCCTTTACCAAAAAATGGTAAAAGGGTATATATAGGTTTGTCATTCCGTTTGTAATTTCTACAATATTAATAAGCAACACATAAAGTATATATATTCTGGATCCTTATGCATAGGGAAGACGAACAAGCGATGTCCGTCTGTCCGTCTGTCCGTCTGTCCGTCTGTCCGTCTGTCTGTACGTGAAATCGGTTTTCCCAAGCTCCCAGAAGAGCTAGCGACTTCGTTCTTGGACTGGTGTGTCAGAAATTTTCCGAAAAATTTTGCTATTGAAATTCAGCAAAATCGAGCAGACGGTTTCAGAGCTGGAAAACTCAAACTCAATTTACCCATAGAAAATAACTACCAAAAACAAGTTTTTATTACTTTTTTATTAAATTAACTTATTTTATACTTCGGTATGAATAAAATTGGTATTTATAATTAAAAAAAATTTTTAAAAACTTAACAGATTAAAAAACGTTTCCAGGGTTGGAAAACTTTAACTTTTTTCCTAATAATTAAACATATTTCATGTTTTAGGAAGAAGGCTATTTTCTCAGGAACGGTAAAAGCTATGAGTCTGAAATTTGGACAGTGTATGTAGAACTTTGGTCGCTACAACAAATATATAAAAGCTAAAAATTAAAGGGTGTTCCAAAATGAGTAACGAAAACTTTTAAAATCTCATGTAATATACATACAATTGTATGTATGTGTGTACATATGTATATTGACACTTGAAATTTGTAAAATTAGTGTATTTTTATATAGGCTACAACAATTAACACTAAAATTAAAAAAATTTAAATTAAAGGGTGGCCCATCAGTTAATGAAATTTTGACTATGTAATTTTGACAAATTGCTATATCTTGGAAACTGTAAGAGTTAAACTCTTGAAATTTTCAAAAACGGTCAAACTAAAAAATCCGAAAATTATAAAATCGTCAAAAATTTAAAAAAATCGCCAAAACAAAAAAAAATCGCCAAAATGAAAAAAAACGCTAAAATTAAAAAAAAGCCAAAAACCGAAAAAAATCGCCGAAACAAAAATAAATGATTATGTGAACAAAAATCGCCAAAAATTAAAAAAAAATCGCCTAAATGAAAAAGAATCGCAAAAATCAAAAAAAAAAATCGCCAAAACGAAAATAAATCGCTAAAATTAAAAAAACGCCATAAACCGAAATAAAATCGCCAAATCAAAAAAAAAAGTTTCCTATATGAAAAAAATCGCCAAAAATTAAAAAAAATCGCTTAAATGAAAAAAAATCGCCAAAACGAAAAAAAAATCGCCAAAATTAAAAAAACGCCAAAAACCGAAAAAAATCGCCAAAACGAGAAAAAAGTGTCAAAACAAAAAAAAATCCCACAATGACAAAAATCCGCAAAAATCGCCAAAACAAAAAAAAAACATTTTTATATGAACAAAAATCGTCAAAAATTAAAAAAATCGCCTAAATGAAAAAAAATCGCCAAAATCAAAAAAAAAAACGCCAAAACGAAAATAAATCGCCAAAATTAAAAAATAAAACGCCAAAACCGGAAAAAATCGCCAAAACAAAAAAATTGCCTATATGCCAAAAACAAAAAAAATCGCTTAAATGAAAAATAATCGGCAAAATCAAAAAAATCGCCAAAACGAAAAAAAATCGCCAAAATTAAAAAACGCCAAAAACCGAAAAAAATCGCCAAAACGAGAAAAAAACTGTCAAAACTAAAAAAATTAAATATATAAAAAATAAAAAAATCGCCTAAATGAAAAAATCGTCAAAATCAAAAAAATTGCCAGCACGAAAAAAATCGCCAAAATTAAAAAAAAGCCAAAGACCGAAAAAAATCGCCAAAACCAAAAAAAAATTGCCTATATGAAACAAATCGCCAAAATTTAAAAAGCACCAAATTAAACATAATGCCAAAAAATTAAAAATTGCACTAGAAAAGAAAGTATGAATTTTTTCACGAAATGAATATGCACCTACATATCTCTGTGCTTATGTTTGTATCTCTATACTACATAAACGCACTTTGGTAAAGGGTATATAAGATTCGGCACAGCCGAATATAGCACTCTGACTTGTTTTACTTATCTTTTTTAAATCTTATAAACTTTAATTTACACAGAATGAATTGAATTAAAGCTTTCTTCAACCACTAAAACATCATGCCCTTTCCAAGTATCTAAATATTGAAAAAACGAATACATACATATGTATGTATATTTTTAATTAAACTTTATACAATTTCTTATGTTTGTTATTATTATACCCTTTACCAAAAAATGGTAAAAGGGTATATATAGGTTTGTCATTCCGTTTGTAATTTCTACAATATTAATAAGCGACACATAAAGTATATATATTCTGGATCCTTATGCATAGGGAAGACGAACAAGCGATGTCCGTCTGTCCGTCTGTCCGTCTGTCCGTCTGTCCGTCTGTCTGTACGTGAAATCGGTTTTCCCAAGCTCCCAGAAGAGCTAGCGACTTCGTTCTTGGACTGGTGTGTCAGAAATTTTCCGAAAAATTTTGCTATTGAAATTCAGCAAAATCGAGCAGACGGTTTCAGAGCTGGAAAACTCAAACTCAATTTACCCATAGAAAATAACTACCGAAAACAAGTTTTTATTAAATTAACTTATTTTATACTTCGGTATGAATAAAATTGGTATTTATAATTAAAAAAAATTTTTAAAAACTTAACAGATTAAAAAACGTTTCCAGGGTTGGAAAACTTTAACTTTTTTCCTAATAATTAAACATATTTCATGTTTTAGGAAGAAGGCTATTTTCTCAGGAACGGTAAAAGCTATGAGTCTGAAATTTGGACAGTGTATGTAGAACTTTGGTCGCTACAACAAATATATAAAAGCTAAAAATTAAAGGGTGTTCCAAAATGAGTAACGAAAACTTTTAAAATCTCATGTAATATACATACAATTGTATGTATGTGTGTACATATGTATATTGACACTTGAAATTTGTAAAATTAGTGTATTTTTATATAGGCTACAACAATTAACACTAAAATTAAAAAAATTTAAATTAAAGGGTGGCCCATCAGTTAATGAAATTTTGACTATGTAATTTTGACAAATTGCTATATCTTGGAAACTGTAAGAGTTAAACTCTTGAAATTTTCAAAAACGGTCAAACTAAAAAATCCGAAAATTATAAAATCGCCAAAAATTTAAAAAAATCGCCAAAACAAAAAAAATCGCCAAAATGAAAAAAAACGCTGAAATTAAAAAAAAGCCAAAAACCGAAAAAAATCGCCGAAACAAAAATAAATGATTATGTGAACAAAAATCGCCAAAAATTAAAAAAAAATCGCCTAAATGAAAAAGAATCGCAAAAATCAAAAAAAAAAATCGCCAAAACGAAAATAAATCGCTAAAATTAAAAAACCGCCATAAACCGAAATAAAATCGCCAAATCAAAAAAAAAAGTTTCCTATATGAAAAAAATCGCCAAAAATTAAAAAAATCGCTTAAATGAAAAAAAATCGCCAAAACGAAAAAAAAATCGCCAAAATTAAAAAAACGCCAAAAACCGAAAAAAATCGCCAAAACGAGAAAAAAGTGTCAAAACAAAAAAAAATCCCACAATGACAAAAATCCGCAAAAATCGCCAAAACAAAAAAAAAACATTTTTATATGAACAAAAATCGTCAAAAATTAAAAAAATCGCCTAAATGAAAAAAAATCGCCAAAATCAAAAAAAAAAACGCCAAAACGAAAATAAATCGCCAAAATTAAAAAATAAAACGCCAAAACCGGAAAAAATCGCCAAAACAAAAAAATTGCCTATATGCCAAAAACAAAAAAAATCGCTTAAATGAAAAATAATCGGCAAAATCAAAAAAATCGCCAAAACGAAAAAAAATAGCCAAAATTAAAAAACGCCAAAAACCGAAAAAAATCGCCAAAACGAGAAAAAAACTGTCAAAACTAAAAAAATTAAATATATAAAAAATAAAAAAATCGCCTAAATGAAAAAATCGTCAAAATCAAAAAAATTGCCAGCACGAAAAAAATCGCCAAAATTAAAAAAAACCCAAAGACCGAAAAAAATCGCCAAAACCAAAAAAAAATTGCCTATATGAAACAAATCGCCAAAATTTAAAAAGCACCAAATTAAACATAATGCCAAAAAATTAAAAATTGCACTAGAAAAGAAAGTATGAATTTTTTCACGAAATGAATATGCACCTACATATCTCTGTGCTTATGTTTGTATCTCTATACTACATAAACGCACTTTGGTAAAGGGTATATAAGATTCGGCACAGCCGAATATAGCACTCTGACTTGTTTTTATCTTACTTTTTCACACGCACCATTATTTTTTTACCACTTTTATACATTTGAGTTTTATAAACCGAAAGAAACTTTAAATTATTTTCAGTAAAATTCAATATTTTAATTGTTTTGACATATGTATATTAGATGTTCCACTCTAGCATATATGTTAGAGTAGAGCAACTATAATAACTGTATTGAATTGTATGAATTGAATTTAAAATTGTTGTAAATGTGTTAGTAAAAAAATGTTGTTTGTGTTAGTTTCAGTCATTCATTTCTTGTAGGGATGCGTACGAGTAATATTTAAATACGAACAAGAGTGTTACCAGCAGGTGAAAATAATCTAAATCGTTAAAGCGAATTATGAAAAAGTATTTAACAAGCCGGAAGTTAAAAAAATGCCAAAAGGCTTTTTTTAATCTTAAAGTAATATTATCGAGATTTCTGCAACACACAAAAAATTAACAGTCCAAAATTGTAAGAGAAATTTCGAAAACCTCAATTTTTTGCAAAATCGCCTTTTAGTTCAGTTCGTTTTGTGACTTAGGGTTAAATTTATATATTCCCAAATAATTCGCTATATTAACAAAAGTACAAAAAGATGTAAAAATAAATAAATTTATCACTAAGTCGGAAGCATTTTTCTTTTGCAGAAATCTCACTCGGGTAGTATTGGGATGTGATGAAAACAATATAAAACAATATCATCAAAAATAGTAGAATACTGTAGTTATTTGGTTAGAAACTACTAAAAGCGGTTATTAAAAATTTTTAAAATTGTTTTCAATTTCAAGTATGAAGCATGTTAATAAAAATTTATTACAGTCATAATACAATCTGAGTTTCTTTGAGGAATAGATTTAAACCAAGCTCTGACCACTTTCTAGATGGTTGATATACTTTTATGATTTAATATCTATGTAAATACTTCATTTGATTTCATACAACAATTTCATAGAGGGTTAACAGAAATAAAAGCCGAAAAAATCCATCATGAGTATACTTACCAATGTTACATGTAAGAGTTGCTAAAAAAAAGCTGTACAAACATGAAACTAAAATGCATTTATGCTTGTGTTTGTTTTATAATAGTTTTTGAAAGCCACTTATACACACATTCACAATATTAAGTGAATAAGTTTTCATTTACTCGTTTGCTATTAAGTTACTTTTTTTCCAAATCACATTAATTGTTTTTTAAAGTTCAAAGCAAACTTAGAAGAGAATTATTATCACATTCATAAGTTCTTATAATCTAAATATTATATTATATATAAGTATATAAATCCTTTTTTATTATTATTTTAATGTTAAATGACTTCTTCTTAACAATTTTTTTAAATAAAATTAATTAAGTTGTGCCTGTTTTTTTCATCTGACGTGGGGAACTTTTTTCTTATAACTTTGTGTTTATTAAAATATTTTGTTGCCGTTTAAATCAGTTATATTAATTTGTATGTAAAAATATTTTTAAAAAATATTTTACTTATATACATATATAGATTTACAGTGATTATACTTCTATTAAGCTTTTTCAGTAGTTGATTCCCGCATTCACTAATTTATATTACCTTAAATATCAGCTTTATATAGCAAAATTAAATAGAAAATTATTCCGTGCTACAGTAAAATAGTGAAACTAAAATGTGGTCAAGCAAACTATCAGAAATGCAGGGCATTCATACACACATATATTTGTTTTAAAAATTAAGCAACTACAGTGCTTTTAGTCATTTTATTTAAATGTTTATTTAGTCTATTACAGAAAGATTAATTTGTTTTTAATTTTTATTCAGGATTTTTGTTGCCAAAACTTATAATGAAAAACAAATATGTAGATTTTCCTTTTATACATTCGTTTTTTGCATTCACATTTTAAATAAAAAAAATTTATAATTAATGCTAAAAGTGTTTAATTTTTTCTATTTTACTTTTGGAAAAAAAATATTTTAATTATATTAAGATAAAAATTTTTGGTTAATAATTTGTATAAAAAATATGCTGAAGCATTAAAAGTATGTGTTTACTATACTTTTGTATATATGTATATTAGACCACCTCAATTGCCGAAAGTATTTTTTTATTTGCTCTGCAGGTAATCTCTGATTAACTGGCCATGTAAAGTTTTAAGAAATTGCACCAATAAATTTTTCGATAATATGATTATTTTTAGGAATGCACGAAGTATTTAAAGAACTAAAATTTTTATTTTACGTTCACATTTTATATGCTTAAAAATTCACTAACATTAAACATAAAAAAACACATCATCTCAAACTAAAAATCACCCTTATGCTTGATTGGTCTTGCAGTTAAGATAACATTCAGTCCAATTTACTTTTAAATCTCCGTGAGATTCAGATTTAGTCCTTAAAAAAACAAACAAATAAATAAAAATCATAATCGTTATCTTGAAAATTTAAGCACAATATTTTTTTTTGTAAATTTTTCTATTGACATTCACAGCATGAGAGCATAGATGGTTAAAGAATCAACGTTTCACCCTTGTTGGCAAAATACAAATACAAAAAATTATCCATGCAATATCTATCAACAATATAATAATAAATGCACTAAAGGAACTGTGACAGCAGATAAAAAAATAAAACTAAAGTCAACTTTTAAGATAATGTTTTATTTCGACAATCATTTTGCTTTGTTCTTCTCGATTTTCTTTTTTGATATTTTGATTGCAGTTTGTACGCACCAAAAATATTTCATTTTTATTCTGCTTTTCAATCAACAACCTCCAAACAATGAGCAAACTAAAAACAACAGTCTGCATAAAGTTTTATGATATTATATACTGATAGATAATATTTATTTCCGTTTATTTGGCTGTCTTTGCACAGTCAGTTAGTCGCCAAGTTAGTAGTCGCTCTAAAATATATTTCTATATATTTATTGCGTTGACTTTAAAAGAATAAAAAAAATAAAATAAAAATCGAAAACATGGAGTGTCTTCCTTTGGCTACAATAACATTTGCTATGAATTGAACTCATTTTCTTTTGAAATGCTGGCATCAACACTGTTTAGCCATTTTGGTTTTGGTTTTTTTACTTCCGTTTTTTCTTGAAAATAATATTCTTCTATTTCTTTTGTCGGTCTCTCTTATAACGCATAAATTTTGGAGTTTCCTTTAAATTTGTTTTTCCCATAAGACAGCGGAATTCATGTTTTTTATTTTTACTTTTCCTCTTAGCAGGATTGTTGTCTCAGTTTATTTTGAAAGACTGTAAAGTTTTTAAATGGCGCCAGACAAACTGGCAGCAACATCCTTTAGACAGTTGTGTGTTATTTGTGTTAAAGTTGCTTAAGTTTGCAATTGATATATTTTTATATTTTTGGCTTCAGAAAAAAATACATTAAGGTTGTATTCATCGTTGTCTTATTTAACACATAATTAATGTTCTCATGAGTTTTTAGCTCAAGAAAAGTGGGTTTTTGTAATTGTGACAATTTGTAAAGACTATGGGAATACTTGTAGGAGAGAATCATTTTAAATTTTCGATTAAAAATTTCGTTTAAAAACAATGATCTTGTTTGTCTTATATTTAAATCAGTTGTCAGATCTTACATAAAAATTTAAATAAATTAAATTTTTAAACTTTCTAGATTTACTTTATCTATTTTTTTTTAATTTTAAAGGGAAGTAACACTCAGGCAATATAGACATTCATTGCCTGAGTGTTACTTCTTATAGGTGTTATCTTCTTTAGGAAAGAGTTAGTGATAGAGAAGACAGATGGTGAAGGAAGAGATTGAGGAAACCTATTTTATTTTACAACTCTACGTTTTGCACGTTATAATGCAGAGTTGCAGTGCATCTGGTTTTAATGAGGCGCATTTAATTCTTGAAGCTGTGTTTTGATAGCCATTTTTATTCGTTGTTTTACTTTTCCGATGATTTTGCTACACAATATTGACAAAAGAGGGTGTTCTAATGATACATAAGGATTAGTATCTGCTGAAGTCGGTATAGTTCATTGACCAGTGACTATATCTTCATCACTTGAACTTTCCTACAACAACTGACACAAAGGCACACTATTGAACATCAGAAAAAATGCGTGGTGATGTTATTTTAACGACTTCAGCCAACGTCATTATCAGTTTTTTATCAAAATTTATTATCAAATTGCTTGACCTTTTGATATGTTCAAAAAACTATTTTTTGAGCATATATAAGTTGGTATATATTTTTAGTTTTTAGCTTGATATTTTGTTAACAAAATAAATAAATAAAAGTAAAAGCAGGCCAAGAGCTCCAAAAATTATTTTAATATATTTTAAAGACCTTATTCAGAAAAAAATAATATAGATTTACAAAAAGTTTAGCCAACTAATTTCAATACAAACCTCACGCCAAAACAAATTATCAAATAATATTAATAATAATAATAATAATAATAATAATAATAATAATAATAATAATAATAATAATATAATTTTAATAAAAATATTAATTTGTCAAAAAATGCAAAAAATACCTTTTGTCCTGCCTTTTTTCATTTGTAACAAGACATTAAGTCTAACTTACCTACATTTGAAAACAATTCATTAAGCGTAGTGTTTGATATTACAACCCATTGAAGCCAAATTTACATGTTCATATCAGATCTACAAAAAAAATTTTAAAGTCAAGCAAACCGTACTTTTTTAACATGTCTTACTTTTTTCTCCGTTTTTAAACTTATCAAAAGAAAATTTACCTGCAACGAAGTATTTTTACTAGGTCCCTTAGGTTTTATACAAATTTTTGAATGCGTTACAAAAACTTTGCGGTCTAGTTTCCATTGATTTATGTATACGTACAACCCGCGAAAGAAAAATTTATTGACTAGTAAAATCTGCAAATAAATTGATATTTAATTTCTAATATTCTTATTAGAAATGAAACACTAATTCATTTGCATATTCAACTAATCAATAAATTGTTCGCTCAAACTAAGCATCAAGAAACCACAAACATTCTTCATTGGGCATATATTGGTAGATATTATCCATGTGCTTTAAATGTGAAATCATCTGCTTTAAATACAATATCATTAAAGTCAATTAATTTTTCATCCCCTTTAAAATTATCCCTTACAGGAAAATTATAAATGACGTAATTTTTTTTATTTTCAATAAAATATGCATATCGCATTTCTTTAATGTTTCAGTAGGGGTTGGCAAAAAAAATACACTCAACATAAAGATGAACCATTAAAGCGTAAAGAAAAGCATTCACTCCACTACTGAAAGCTATGTGTAGGCATGACAGATGGTTAGCAGCGATTAAAGATGAAAAAGCACAATGACATTAAATAGTTTTTGTTTTTATTTGATATTAAATTTTGGTATGCGTGTATGTATGCACATACATATGTACATATACACAATAAGCAAAAAAAAAAAAAAATAATAAAAGAACTCACATATACAAGCAAGAAAATTCGACTGCTTATAAACATGCACATGCCCAGTGAACATTTTATCCTGTTATATCTGCTATGAGAAAAAATCTGTAGTTGTATCAGACAACTATAAGGTACAAAACTTCTCTTAGATGCTTAGCGGATTATTCACTGCTTCTTTGACAAACTGATCATAAAAACAATGTTACCAAATATTTACGGTATACTCTCAATAATCCAAATAATCAATATAAAGTGGAGTCCGAAATATAGACATTTCCGTGTTTCCGAGCCAAAAATTAAATAAATTTGAAAAATTTTGGCAACAAGAAACAAACGATGCATTATTATTATATAAAGAACTGAACATTGTTATCATATAATCAGGGGGAAAATTACGGCATTCGATACGTCTAGTAATTTCAAAATATTTCCATATAAACTCTATTGAAATGTTTTTAAATTACGAGTCGTATTGAATGTCGTAATTTGCAACCAGGATTATTAGTGGTATGAACATTATTATCATGAACATTATGATCATATAAAGAACTGAAATTGTATACATGCTTGAGTCGATAAGCAGTTCTGGGTAGGGATGGACACTGTAAAAACACGTCGATGTTTTTTTCGATGCGATGCATCGCAAACATACATCCATGTTGCATCAAATTTTTCATAAAATATATGGGTGTTTTTTGTACATCGATTGTTGTTTTTTAATTATTTATTTCAAAAAATCTTAATCATACTTTTTTCAATACTGTTTAGAAATTAAAGTTTAGCAAGATTTTTACCACTCAATCTGACACCAGCTTACTCGCCGCTGCCAGTTCGTCGAGTGGTTACTGGTTTATAACACATATATTAAGAATACATTATTATTGCGGAAACCAGTAACCAGCCGACGAGTTGTTCACGTAATATTTACAACGTTTGTATGTAAAAACTTGAATTATATCAACACATATACATAGATACATATCGAACCTTAGTTTAGATTTTATCGTTAGCGACATGCAATCGAATATAGAAATTTTTATTGAAATTAAAATTTCATGGGTATGCCATAGTTTAGAATTATAGAAATGTCAAAATTTTTGACAACTGGCTGTAAAATGTTATCGTATGCGACCACTTATGTACAAAACATATTTGAATATTTAAAAAAAAGTTTTCCTGAAAACCAATTTTTGTCTCTCACAATAAAATCAAAAATAAAGTTTGATATCAATCTACATGTTCTGTATACACTTTTTCATTTCGATGCATCGAAGGAATACATCGATGTTTTTCTATTGCTTGGGAGCAAAAAAAAAACAACGGACTATATTGATGCTTTGACACAAAACATCGATGTTCTTTGTCCATCAATAGCTCTGGGTTGAAAAACAGGGGGCAAATCACGGCATGTACAAATACACTAATTTTTTATAAAAATTTGTGCTTTGTATCGTTTTCAAATATTATTCAATGACGATCATTAAAATTTTGGGTACTTTTTATTAACTTTAAAGTACACCAACAAGAGTGTGAATTCCTTTTTCATAAGAATTTTTTAATATATCATGTTGCATATAATATTCGTATTCATATTCGTATTTGCGAAAATCGTATCAAATATTCGTATTCGTATTTGTGAATATCGTTTGAAATATTCGTATTCGTATTCGCGAATATCAAAAATTGCCATTCGTTACATCACTAGTGCATATAGAATGTTATTATATAATAGATCTCTTGAATTATTATTGATTAATTTTTTAACAAATTATACTAAATAATATATTTTATAGCTTTTTAAGATATTCAACAGAAACGTCTGCAAATTTTGTCAAACTAGCTCAAGATTTTTTTAGAAAAAGTCATGGTATTATGGCAATATGATTAATTGCTAAAAAAAAAGAATAATTCCGATAGTATGGTGGACATTTTTTCCACATTGTTGTGAATTGAAATTTCTCCAGAAAACTTATTCATCAATCTGTAAAACATATCGTAAGCTAATAACGATTTTTGCTTACCATTTATGACATTTTTGGTGCAATTTCCTACAAACATCCCAGCTCTTATAGAGCTTCTAAGACAGCTCTTAGCTAGTTCGGTAAAAAAAATGTACGCTGGGTAGGGTTACATTAGCACCTTGCATATGTAGATACATACATTCGTATATACACACACGTGTACATTCGTGCATAGCGGTAATCCATACGCTATATACACACATATGTATGTATTAGTGTATGTGTATATTATTTTTCGTGGTATGGTTGGTTATAAATACTTCTATCAAATTAATATAGATTTTTAATTAAAATCGATGACATAATACTAATGATGGCAATTAATTTATTTTTGGCATTGAAATGGGAAGTAAATTTCTCAAATATAGCATTACCTTAATAAAGAAATGCCCCAACTAAATATTTATTTAATATATTTATTTATTTAAATATTTATTTGAACTTTTCGACACATTCGATGTTCTCCTATAGAAATATACAAAAAAAAAACTTGATTTTAAGAAATAATGAGTTATGGACTTTTTATATTAATATAGCGATATCTGAGTATGTGTGTGATTTTGTATGTGGATGAAAAAAATATATACAGAAATGTTCAATTTCATGTTAAAATTAATGTATAGTTATAGGCATAAATAAATAATATATGACATATTGAGTAAAATTATGTGAATGCATTTGCCTGTGAGTGTGTGGGTACATATGTGTGGATGTTTGTTTGTTGAAATGAATATAGAAATTTATCCTTAAAAACATATTTACACACAATAATACAGACTGATGTTTATACAAGCAAAGTCAATAGTTTCTTAACTTTTGTATAAATACAAATTGGCATGTGTGCGTGTCTCTTGCCTCTTCCTAAATAAACACACCAAAAACAAAATGACTATAAATGTATATGCTTATTAGGGCCAAATCAGATGAAGCAAATATATTTGAGCCTAAAAAGAAATTGGTTATATTGCCAATTTAGATCAAATTTTAATAAAAAATATCGTTATTATTTTCCAACTTGGAGTAATGTAAAGTATAATTCTAATTTGTAAATGGTTTTTATGATATTTACGGAAGCTTTCCCACAAAAAAATTAACTTTTTGTCATGTTAGTTAGTGATACAGCGTGAATTTTTTTAAGAAAAACTAATGTTTCATAAGATTTTTTGCCTCTAAGCTACAAGCTTAATTACTCGGTGACGGAATATGACGATAACTCGACGTGATTATGGAAATGTCTATAGACGCCTTCCAATTTTTTCTGCAATAGAATGAAACAAAACCAATTCGAACTGAAATAAAGAGCTACACAAAATTTAAAGGAATTATCATATAACGACATAAAAATTAACATATCGTTCCATAACCACCAAAAAAGCTTAAGCAACGTAATATTCCAGCTTCAGTTTTTATACAAAAATCGGTTACTTTGGATCGGTTTCTCTTCAAAAACAAAGTTCCAAAAATATTTCGCTTAAGCTAATTGATTTATAAAAAATAAGTTTTTGCTTCGTCTGACCGAACCCATGGTTCTGATGATTTTAAATAATCATTAGTTGATATTAAGGCGTGTTGTTATTTTCCAAATATTCACATGTCGCTGTTAATAAAAGGTGTGAATCTTGTTGTTGTTTGTTTTGATATAATATCTTGTTATTTGAATAAATATATTATATACAATAAATGCATTAGGGTTTGCCAAAAAACCGTAGAAATTAAAAAAACTCGGTGTCCGGTTTTAAACTATTAAAACCGGTCGGTTTTGGTTCGGTGTCAGCTTTAAAAGTATGCATGTGTATAAATAGGTATGTATGCTGGAAAGATAAATAATGATTTAAAAATAATCACCTCTATCGTGAAAAACAAGTTTAATTTTTTTCACGTGAAATTTTCATTCGATCGAAGGGAAAATTCTATTTCAAATATCCCGTGAAATTGCTATCAGACCACGTAAATGTAAAAAAGGGAAGAATATTTGTAAAGCACAATAAAAAAATCCCACAAATTTTAGGTTCTAAATGAAATTTATTTAACTTTAAAGTTTTACTCATAGAGGTGCTATTTAGCTATTTTTCATTATTTATTTTTATTTTTATTTTATTTATTTATTTAATAGATATTAAAAATGTTTACAAATATAAAATATATAAATAATTTTTATCTATAAATGGCTTAACATATTAGTTGTAGCCAGATTGGCAAAATAAGAATAAATTAAATTTTAAAGATAGCATTGCTTATATACGAACACATAAAAAATTAATATTTTAAATACAACTATTGACAATATATAGATATTATTCAAATTCATTTATTAGCAATTTTCTGTATCTTAAACAAGATTCTAAGTAGTTAACAAGTGTGTCAAAAGTAAAAGATAGGCCATTAAGTATATTTATCACCTAGATTAAGTTGGCACTAAGTCTATCAGCATTAAAAATAGGACAAATACCAATAAAATTTAGGGTGTTCTCCGTTGCATCAAGGTTACAAATAGTACAAAGACCCAACGTATCATTTCTGAATGATTTCGCATTAATGTCTAAGAGACATCCTCTAGCTTTTATGAGAAGACTTGTAGCACGAGAAGACAGGTTTGAAGAAGTTAAGTCAAGCAGAAAGTAGTCTAATTGCGAGTAGAGATCATGATATTGAGAATTTCTTGCATCTAAGACAGAGTTTTCTTTTTCATATGTTACAACTAGCGGTAAAATAAACTTGGAATATTATTATATATTTTTCATTAAGTATACTACCGTGGTACACTACAATAAAATTTACTCTCTGTGAACCAAAGAGATTCATACTCTATGCAAAAATGTGTTGTTGGGAATTATTCTAAGCTTTACTTACTAAACTTGCCCTAAAAATAAATTTCTATAATTTTTAATATATAATTGGAAGAAAAATATCGAAATTATTCGATGTGATGATCCAGTTCGGCTGCAAAAATAAACTGAACAAAACCAAGGGAAAAGTGAAAAAATTCACTTGAAAAATATTATTCGTGATAAGGGAAATCAATAAATCAATAAAGAGAAAAAATTTGTGGGAAAATTTTTCGAGGTAAAAAATTTTTACTATAGGGTGATAAAGATTCTCTCTGATAAAGATTCTCGCTGCACTTGTTATTGAACGAAATTACGAAATATTTCAAAAGAGTTTATATGAAAATATTGCGTTATTTCGTTTGATAACGAGTACTGCAATTTGCCCCTGGCTTGTATTCAATTCAGGTACTTATATTAGAAAAGGAACATTTAGTAATGAGGATGTGTATAAAAAGTATAAGAATAAAAAATGTACATATAACTATCCTAGTAATAGAATTTCAGAAACGTTAAAGCATTCAATGTCGAGTCGTTTAAACGAAATCTTATTTTTAAGCAGAAGTTACCAGTGACAGGAAACACTCTTTCAGTTAAAGAGGGGTTTATTGTGTTATTGCTTTTTGAAGCAATAATACGCTGGATATTTTGTTGTTTGTTCTTAAAAAAACTAATTCTTAGATCTGTTAAAACAAATAACAAATTACATTTCTTTCTGCAAATAATTGTTGTAGTTCTTTTACCTTTAATTGTTGCAGAATGCTTGGCAATTTATAAAAGACTCCAATGTAAAGTACATTTGCTGTATTTTTTAAACAACTAAAATTTAAAAACAAATGCTTTTTTGTCGGTTTCGGTTTTTATGGGTTAAAACCGAACAGCAATCCCTAGTATGCAATCCCTAATATGTAGCTATTACTTCAAGTTTTTTAATCTTGTGTGTCTATATAATTGGTTTTGTTAAAGATAGTATGAGTTAGTAAACACATTTGTAATAAATTATTCTACCATGTAATTTAATACTTATTCCTTTGTGTGAAAAGAAAAACTTGAATTGAGAATTTATATTGAAGATAAATTAAAATAATCAGGGCTATCATCAATAAAATTCCACGTGAAATGTTTCCACTTTCCAATGAGAATTTTTTCTCTATTACTTTCTATTAATTGGAAATACTTGCACGGAAAAATTTCACCTGGAATTTTATTCACGATAGCCCTGAATATCTCATTGTAATTTTTAATAAAAAATAAAAATCGCCCAATTATTTTATCAAACTATTTCACCAGCTTTTTTTGACACAAACCAATGATCAAAGTCATATAATTTGAATGGGTGTGATCACAGGTTTGCATCTAATATGAACTACTAAACGACTCTTATAAAAGTCTACTTTTGAAAGATTTAGCTTTTCTCTACAATTCTCTACATGAAAATGGACCAAAAAAGAATCTCCTGCAAGTATAAGCCTTTATAAAAGAGTCATTAAAAATTATCTAAAATTGCATTGCTTCCGAGTTTGCATTGCTTTACTGATTTATTTTGAAATTTTAGGGAGCATTTCTTGCTTGATTAATATATGAATATATATATACATATATATTACTTGAAATATTTTTCTCTTAAACATATATGTACATTAAAAACAAGAAATAATTTGTTTTTTAAGCACTAAACTAATTTATACAAAAGAAAGCAGTTACAAGCTTATTTTCTTGTTGTCTTTAACTCCCTTAAATAAACCAAGTCTATTTTAGTTTATTGTGGCGTCATAAAGTCAGACGTTATTTGCCAAAGTTAAACAGACTCCACGGTGCCATTGTATTGATTTTGTAGCACAAATTTCATAAATGTGTACTGAAAAACTATTATACGAATACATAAAGATACGAAAAACAAAAATAAATTGAATAAAAACCATGATGCTATAAAAATTTTTCGTTATTATAATTTTAATTGTTTAACTTTTTTTCTTTAACAGGTATAAAAGCCAGTTGGGAAGAATGGTGGACATATGACGGTATATCCGGTAAGTCTTTTTTGCAATAATAAAGATTTAAGTTATAATTTTTTCTTCCATTTTAACAAGAGCAATTTCATACAAAAGCACATTTCATTTAACTACAGTAAATTGATATATCAGCTTTAATAAGAGCAAGAAAAATATAATAATTAAATTCAGCTTTTAATTTAATCATTAAATCTGTTAATGAGTGGAATATATCTTGGTTTTCTTTGCCATTTTTATAGAAATTGTTTATATAACTTAGAAAACAAAATGTTTGTTTCAATACGATATATATAAATATAGTATATGTAGATATATGTATGTCCGTATTTATTTTTTTATACTCTGCTAAAGGCCGTGATACACTCTCCTACACAAATGCAGGATTTGCTAAAAAAAATGCAACCCTGGTATGATAAAGTCTATGAAAATTTTTAACAGACAGTAACAATTCATCACACCAGGGTTGTATTTTTTTGTAAATCGTCCATTCGCTAGTCTATTTGCACGTTTATTTTTAAATACGTCGTAGTAAGTTGGCACCCATTTATATGTATTAGGGATTCCAAACGGGAAATCCCGAATTCCGAAATCCTGGGATTTTCTGGATTTGGCAAATCCCGATTCCCCGGATTTGTAAAATTCAAACCCGGGATTTCAACTTCGGGATTTCTTAGCAACTTTTATATAAAAACCATTTATAAATTAAAATTTTTAGTTGATTTTATGGTATTTTTTTATAAAATATAAAAGTCCCATAAAATTTTTTACTTGCAGTCTCAACAATTTAATGACTATTCGTGACATATTTTTTATTAATTAACAAAAAGAGCAAAATAAATTAACTACTTTCTCACTGTTATTTTCATTAAAGGGGCTACAACATATAACTAATAATTATTTTGAAAACAAAAAGAAGCATATGAGCTTTGGAAGGGAAATAACATTTGGAAAATTCACAAGTTTGGCAAATTTATTCCGTCTTCCGTTATTCCGGCAATTATGAATAAAAGTCTACGAGAAATTTTCCCCGGGGAATAATTTCAAACAGTAGCACATAATTGGAGAAAAGAAAAAAATCTATTTGGAAAAGGGAGAAGTTTCTTCCGGAAATTCATTCATAATTGCAGTGAATAACTATCTGGATGTCGACTACTCAACGCTACAAAAATTAGCACTTATCTACTTTTCGGTAACAATTGAGTACAATTACAGCTCCTTACAATTGAAGTAGAATGCAACACAAGGCAAGTGCAAACTTTTTGTTGTCAGGTTAACGTAAACGTATGAAATATTTACCGAATAATGCGTTTCGTTTTTCAAAAAGTCCATAGATATGTATGTATGTTCGTTTTTGTTAAGATTAAAAAAAAATTTACATATATTGAAAACAAAAACAAATTTTCATATTTATGTAGTTATGGTTTTCAGTTTAAATTCTGTAATATCAAATGTGATTAATCAACTTAAAGTTTTAAAATGAAAAAATTTTTATTAAAGCTTTTAAGCTTTGCGGAACTTATTCTAGTAAGAATGGTACGAAAATTATTGAAATAAAACTTAAAAAAAAACTTAATATTTATTTAAAAAAGTAATTTATTTTACCAAAAAATTTTAGATCCCGAAATCTCGAAAATCCCGAAGTCCCGAAAAATCCCGGGATTTCCAAAAATCGATCTCGATTGGCATCCCTATTATGTATTTATATAAAACAAATTATTCCATATATTGCGTATCATAAATCATATTCTCACACTCTAAAATTGTCCTAGAGTTTCGCTTGCAATTGTTCTGATTGACGACTATTTGTCAGTAAAGATATTTATATTTGTGGACCTAATAGTCACACTAGTGATGGGCGCGTGTCAAATTTTTTCAACACGATACAACACTAATACGAATATCATGAAATATTATTGCTATAATATTGAAGATCAGAAAATTTAGTTAATTGATTTTTTTTTAAGAGTAGATTTTTAAAATATGACGCCAAGTTAGCACACAAGTTAGCTGATACTATCTGTCAACACAGCTGATGCTATCGGCTTACGTACAGCACCTTTAGCTTAAGAGGCCCATGTTTCGTATTGAATTACATATCTCGTGTCCGTACGGAACCCTTCGTGCGCGGGTCAAAGTCGCACTTTACTGAATTTATTATAAAGAAACCTGGGCCAGTTCTTTCCTCTGGCTTCGAGGAACAGTAAACTTCCACTGTTGTTTGTACATTTTTGATGTCAATATCTCGCATTTAGTGTTACGCACTCGGACAAATCCAAAGTCTGATCGTATACTTCCACTGACTTCCATATTGTCTGGTGGTGTGGTATGTTGTCTTATCCAAACAATTACTGTATTATTCTAGACATTTTGTAACAAGAGCTGATTCGTATCTAATATGAATATCTATAAGTTGGACATAATGAATGATCTCCAATGCCATAGTGGTTGAAGTTCTCATAGCGCCGCTTATACATTGTTAACACATTCGATAAACCTTCTCTAAAATTTTACTGTTGCACTTTATACCCATATACCTCCACCATACTACCGAAGCAATAGGTCTGAGTCCCAATCTAGAGCCAATGGCCTTTCTGCAGAGACACCGGGACGAGTTAGTCTTCATGACTACTTGCTTTATATGGTGCCTCCATAACAGCTTCTGTTTTAGGAATACTCCCAAATGTTTTATCTTATCGGATAAGCTGATGGGTTTTCCCTGAAAACTAAGACCTATATACCGCATGATACATGTCTATCTCCGTTTTATCTCTTACTTACTTAGTCTTCCCGGCCAATCCCACTTTTGTGAAATATTGAAATTTCTTTCAACCTCCCTATAAAGGTCCTTGTCCTCAGAAGTATCAAGACATCATAACCTTCATTGGTCAGATCCTTTAGCACGCTGGCTGTAGTGGTTGCTTTAAAAAGGAGTTAAATTATCTCGCCTTGATGTGCCCCACTTTGCACAGGGTGCATGTATTCATAACGCATACCAGAGCTTAGCCATCTGTGTTACAGCATGTAAGGTTAAACGTAAAGAGTAGGACCTAATGTATTTTTTCTCGTTCTCCGCAAACTAGACTATATAAAGCGTTGATTTTATTAAAAATTTCAGTTAATATATTGACCATGACTGGGCAATATTTTAAATTGTATTCGATTTTAGTCTGAATAATAGTGTATATATAAGTTAAACCGTTAATGTTATAGGATACACAATTTTTGGAAATTGTTTAAGTTAAGCTTTTTGTTTTTAGGATAATTGTGATTAAAATTAAAAAGAAAATTAATAAATTCACTATTAAAAACTCATAGTAGACTAATAATTATAAATGTATCTTTCAACATAATCTCTTAAATAAAAAACACTCTGTTATCTATCTAAATCAGTTTGAAATCAATCTCTTATTTAACTTATTATTTAAAATATTGAAGTTCATATGAAATAAATTATGATTTATCACAAAATCACAACAAATAATTTAATATTTCAAATATGAAATTTGCACCAGTAGCAAAATAATTCATGCACACACACACACATTTGCTCCGACAATATAAACCCATAATGGTTTTATCAACAAAACATTTACTGCCATTTTAAAAGAATACACAGTGAAGCCGCGATAATATACATACAAAATCGTACATGTAAACGTAAAAATATGATATAAAAAAAATTCAAATTTTAACTCGTCCACTGACGTCCATAATGTCACTGGGCCATCATTTAATTTGACACGAACATTGCAACTTAACACATACAAAATTGTTTTTAAATAACAAAATATTAATGATAAAAAATTCATGGATTTCATATTCATGCAGGCACAAAATGAAAATGAAAGAAAAAATATTTTTTATTTTTCATATGCAATTGCAAATGAAAAAATAGTGTTAAGTTAAGGTAAGTTAACAATAAAATGTTAAATTTTTAATGCGAAAAACATTCTTAATCACAGCGACAGAGCAAAACGAAGGGCAGCAATTGAAGTAAATGTTGATAAAATTGCAAATACACAAAATATTTGTTGGTCGGCATGTCTGTCTATATATAAATGGAATTTAGGAATGAACAATATGATACAAACGGACTTTTTAAAAAGCTGTTTATTGCTTTTGGTACTCAGAACAAATTTAGAAGATTTAGTGAATAAGAAGCACACATTTTATAAGATCAGTTATTGATTTTACCCCAATTTATGCAAATCACTTTTTCATCATATTTCGGCGTTTTGAAGTTCTAGAAGTAGATTTTGACTAATTTCGAGTGATGTCCATGTGAATGTGTGTACTTGTGTGTACTAATTCATGTTAATACATCATTACTCATGGGCCAACTAAACCTAACAAACTTGTCACTCACTTAAATGTCATAAGATATTCCCCCTTATTGTGATTGGCGATTTTGCGGCGAAAGTCAGGCGTATTGTAATAGATTAAGGGAAAATGTAGCTTAATTTCTTTAATCAACTACAAACTATCGAATTTGAAGTCGAAAAACGCCAACCACGATAAGGGGGATTAAATAATAAAACAACGATTGCTTCTAATTTGGTTAGAATCAGTTTGTCTGTTCCAGGGATCTCTTTGATGACAAATTTTCTCGAACAACTTCAAAAGTTTTAGTCAAATTTATTTTTTATTTTTCTAATTTTAAAAGACGTTTAAGGTGTATTGGATGCGCAAAATTTTCAAAGATTACCGGCAAGGTCAACCCATACTCATATTCTTTTAATTGATTTCTTAGTCGGCAGCCTTGTTGCACAGTGAGGCCAAATAAATTTTTTAGCCGATTAATTTATATCTCCACATCTTAAATAGTAAAGCTATGTACAGACGGTTGTCAAATCTTACAATATTGCCAGTAAAATGTGCTCAAAATTTCTTACAACCGTGTGAACTGACAAATTTTCTCAGAGGGTCCTTACCGGAAAAAGCATTGAAAGACCAGCAGCTGACAAAAAATTGTCAGACATCTTACAATCGTGTGAACACATTGTAAAATTATTGCCAGATATTTTTCAGACATTTTAATATTGTCAGATGTGCAAAGTTTATGCATCTGACAATGGCGTCATTGTGAGAGAATTATTTCTATGGGCAACACTGCCCACGCTTTTTTTAAAGAAAAAATTTATAGTAAAATATATTCACAAAAAATCACTGCAAATTGCTTCTTTATAGGCCGTAATAATTTATACTTTCACCTTTTACATTTAACACAAACAAAAACGACTGATATTTAACAATTTTTAACAAATGCTTTGAGTCTGGCAACGCATAACAACAGATTTGACAATTTGTGCATATGACAACCGTGTGAACTGACAATTTTTCGACTGACGATTTTGTCAGATAGATTTAATACCATACAACCGTCTGGCAATAAAATGTAAGATTTTCTTAAACCCGTGTGCAGTTCACAAGGAATATTTTACTGGCAATTTTCGATTACCAGTACTTTGCCAGGACATTGACAGATCTGACAATATTGCAAGATATGACAATCGTCTGTACATAGCTTAAGTGTCACTTAAGCTGATGTGGATAGCTCTTAGAGCAAAATAAAGTGTTTCGAGAAAAATTCTGGTGGTATAGGAGAGGTGAAAGAGTTACCCCACATAAAGTAATTATTATTTTTCCCACACCTGCCAAACTGCAAGAGTGAGGCGCATTAAATTGTATGTGGATAACACTTGAATAAACTACATGTTAAAAGAAATTATTGGCGGTATAGGAGGAGGGAGCCTGGTACCGCCTGTACAAACTGATTATTAATTAATTATTGTTAATCATTGCTTTTTATATAGGAAATACCAGAGCAGCAACGAAATGTATATAAATGCAACTTTACCAACAAAAAAAGCAAAACTTCATGATTTTTTTTACTCACGCATGCTCCTGATGAATTGCCTGCCATTGACTCACTGCTGGCACGAATTAAACAAAATAGATTATTTAACAGGCTTAAGGCTAAGAAAACTAGATAAAGTCACACTGTTTTTTTTTAATCATTATTATATAAGTAGAACCATGGGCATGCATGACTCATTCGTGACTCACGCGTGACTAATGCGTGACTTAATCGCAGCAAATCACTTTATTAGCACATAATAAGATAATGACAACAACAACAACAACAATAAAAGTGTGTGCAGAAGTCGCTAAGAGACATATAAATGAATCATAATTTTTTTAATTAATTCGCGAGTTATTTATGCACTGAATTAGCAAATTTTGAACTAAATCTTTTCACACCAAAAAATTAACTGAATGAAATTTTAGTCAATGCAAATGAATTTGGTAAAAATGAATTGAAATTAATTTCCAAATTCAAATGAATTTGCCAAATGAATATGCAATTCGTTTCCAATTCAAATGAATTTGTCAAATAAATTGAAATTCGTTTCCAATTCAAATGAACTTTACAAAGTAAATTCCTATTCATTTCTAATGCATTTGAATTTAATTGATTCATTGCATTGAAAATGAATTGCAATCCACTTTAACAAATTCATTTGATTTGGAATTTTAAACTGCAATCAAGTTTACAGATTTATTTGAATTGAAAACAGTTTGTAGCTCATTGTACAAATTCATTTGAATCTTAAAAGAATTGAAAAGAATTAATTCAAAACTAAGCCAATTCGTAATGAATTCAAATCAAAACAAAAAAAATTATTTACATCTCTGCTAAGAGCTTATTGTTGGTAAGTTCAACGCGTGAGTCTATTACTAATAACATAAATTTTATCTTATCTATAGCAGATTTGTTCAATCTGTAAAATAAAGTTAAAATCTCTGCATAATTGACATCAATTTATAACCTTGTGTCTACCCAAACTGAAAAAAATCTTTTTATTTTATTGCACTTCTAACATTGAAAATAAAAGCACTTCCACAAATAATTAAATTTAAAAATGTAGTCAAAACATTTGAAAGGATGTCTGAACTTTATGGATGCTTGATAAGATTTACTAATTTTTCCAAATAGTTTGAATTAAATAAGATTTCATTGGGCAAAGTTCTTAGTTTTTTTTCGCTTCTTTTACCAGTTCTCTCGCAAAATTTTCAACTTTAACGCTTCATTACAAAAGTAATGACATTTAAAAGACTCAAACATTTTTTTTATTGATCCATGAAATCTCCGCCATTGGCTCCTTTGTGAGTCGGTGGTGTAAACAAGGTCATAAGTTTCTTATGGCTAATATATATAAATATTGTTATGGCAAAAAAAATTATTCTTTTCCTTCGAAACAATAATCTTTGAATGTCATTGAAGTTACGGTCACACTCCTACTAATAAAAAACTTTTTGACTCAGATACGACTTTATAAATATAAACAGCCTACACTTATGTTGGATTCTAAGACATTGTCTACTATTTAAAATTGAAACTGTTTAACTTAATAAAGGCACATCTTAATCAAAAGGCTTTTTCATTAACTAGTATTAAGTGGTATCGCTTTTTTGTGTAAATGTCTGCCAAGTGTGAGCGTATCTTTAGGCTACTACAGGAAAAAGTACCAAACATAAATTTTTAATTTCATTGGTACTTTTTAACAAATCCATTTCACCATCACTACCAAAAACTTAACCATAAGCTGAATAAAACTGAAATTTTAACAAAATAAAAATTTTAGTTGTTGTTGTAATGAATACATAAAACTTTAAAACAAAAAATTAAAATGGAAATGAATGAATTGAAAAGTAACAATAACATTGAAAATAAAACACAAGCAAAAACTGTTTGGAAAACATGAAAACCACATTGTAAATTGGTAACATGTATTAATATCCTTTGGTTATGGCTGCACACTCACACGCACATACACACACAATTGCAAGTTTTTTATATAAACATTCACTTAATACAAAAAAAAAACGATTATATGTATGTAAGTATGTACATCTATTTGTTGACTGTTGTACTATTTTTATTTTATTTGCAAACTTTTTAACAAAAAGAGGTAAAAATCAATTTCCTGAATATTCTTTTTCGCATAAATAAAAAACACAATAACAACTTTTCATACAATATCAATTAAAAAGCAGTAAATTTAATTTGTATGATTTTCGTAGTATGGCGGCGAATATTGAATTATTTTCTCCCACCTGAATTAAGATTAATGGAAATGGTGGAGGAGGAGAAAGGGAAACAATTTGCATATTTTTAAATTGTTGCATTAAAAATATAGTGTTACTTTTAAGTTTATGATACAAACGTTTATGTTGATGTACACAGAAAAAACAACACTGTATATTAAACTAATTTTGTTTTTATAATTAAACCTGCAATAAAAAGGTCCCACCATAAGAGGTTTTAATTTATATATGTCAGAAAAATTAATAATTTTCGGCAAAATCACTCAATGCTTTTATTAAATTTTAAAAGAGCTGATGTATCATTAATATTGGAAAACAATATCAACCAAATTGTTGCCACGGCTATGCTTGCAGGACCAAATTATCTATCACGAATTTGCAGTAAATTCTATTCTTGAGCTCTTGAATAGATTGTAAGCCATTAGCATATACACACATTATCTTTCAAGTAGCTGCAATTAAAGGGTCTAAAGTTTTTAAGTCGCTGAATTTTAATATCGCTCTTCTTGACATCAATTGGTTTGGTGCAAAAAAAATGGTGTTTTTTAATTCTGTAGCACGTAAGTTAATCTTGTTGAAAAAAACGTCCTTCACATCATTATTTTTCAATACAAGTCATTCCAAGCCATTTGAAAAATACCCCATTTCAAAAGATCGAGCTCAAATCGTTAAGAAGTCTGAATGAAAAATAAAACTTCTGTCACTCAATCACACTGTTCTGCAGCTCATTTCATTGTCATTTTTCATGTATCTTTGGTCTCAGGTTATTTCATATAGTAATAATAATTTATAGAAATTTATTGTTGTAAAAATAATCGATCAACTCAAAAATTTGAGTTCACAGCCTCATTAAACTATTTAAATCAACCGAGTCCTGTGTGTTGACAAAAAAGGAAATTCTGCCAAAAACATCTCCGCCATCCAAGACACTTCACTGGAAAATGCGAGGCAGTAAATTTTGCATCCCTCACAAAGGCTCTGCCATTCACAGACCACATCTTTGACCAGTGACTTAATTGCGCAAATATATGAAATTCAACTCTTCCAGGAATAAAAAACAAATGATCATAAACATCGGTGTATGATAATTTAAACAGTTGGAAGCTAACTTGAATTTTCATCGAAAAGTTATCTATGGCAATGAGGACTGTTTCAACATTGGTTTGGATTTGTATCTGCCAATATCACTTTTCATGGTAGTGTGCTTAGCGGTCATTGTGAAGTTAGATTAGTTTACTTTATAAGAAGAACATTTGAAACATTGTTTTGCCCTCTTTATTGATGCTTCTCCGGCATTTGATAAAGTGTGACATGAAGGCCTATTTTAAAATTCAAGACATATCTACCAATAAACATTCCAAAGATTTTTGGAAAGTTATACTCTAGCCCGAAAGTTCACTGTTGTGAAAGGAGACTTCATGAATGTGTATTTAATTTATACTTGTGATATGTCTGTGAGCAGTAATATTCATACATCTATATTTGTTGATGATGCAGCCTGCGTTAGTACGCATGAAAACCCTCGCGAGGCATCCTGATATCTTCAGAAACATATTAACCTCCTGGAACTATGTTTGAACTATGGAGAATAAAAGTACAGTCAGGCCTTGATTATCTGTAATGGTCGTTACCGGTAACATTCTGGATAATCAATTTTCCCGGTTAATAGGGCAATAGGGTTGTTTAGCTTTTTTAATATTTTTATTCATATTTTTTTATTTACTTATAAATTCCTTGTATACCACATATAATAAAAGAGAGATTAATGTGAAATCTAATCAAAAGATACATAAAAATGTGCTATAAGGAAAAAATAGTATAGAGCTGAAAGCATTTGCGTGCTTACAATCCCGGATTACAGAGGTAATCACGGTCGATCAATGCAAAGAAAAATTAATTCGATGGACAAAAAGAAAACAATTATAATTTTTCTTTCTCGGATAATCGATATTACCGCTTAATAGAATCTTGAATGAACAGGAACTTACTGTAAATGAACAAAACTGTATTCTGATAGCAGTTACAGTTTGAAGAGATACTTCTTTCCTATTAGAATCAAAAATCAAATTGTTGCCCAACATTCAAATGTGAAATACTTTGGTAAAGACAGCTCACATCGAAACATCATATTGACTCTAAACTAATGCAAACTTATATGAACTCAGATACATTAGCTAATTGGTAGAAATGAAACTCTCAGCCTAGATTGTAAACTTTTAATTCAAATTTGCATTGTGATAATATAAATATGCCACACGTGACTGAAGAAATTGCAAACTAAGCAGGCAAATATTTAATAAAACTTGAGTCACACCCTAATACACTTGCTCGTAATATCTTAAATTTTACTTGAACACATCAGCCTAAAATAGTTGGACAGAGGGGGTCGAATACGCAACACTCCAGATGAAACTTCTTGAAAATATTTTTATGCTTAATACGACTCTTATGTATTATTAATTACTATCTCTAAGAATATATATATTCGACATTGGTTGACCCTTACAAGTATATTTATATTTAAGATTTTAATACTTATTGTTAATTCATTTTTATAACTTGCAATAAATATGTATTAAAAAAAGTTCAAAATAATTTTATATTTTATACATAACCAGTGAAAAAAATGGAAGTCATTCTAATGGAACTACATTTTCATTGCTTCCAAAAAATCGATATTTTTAATTTGCAGAGAGTGAGCAAAAACCATGTAGAAGCTTTTTTTAGTCATACAAAACCTTGTAACTCCTCCATAGTGTTAGAAAATACTCACCAGAACTTAAAAAAAAAATATTTCTTTAAAGAAATGTATGAACTAATTTTAGTGTAAAACTTAAAAGTTATTTGCTTAAATTTACAAGAAAACACTGTTGCAGGTTTAACTTCGTATAAAAAGAAGCAAATTGTTAAAATAGGTAACTATTTACCATTTTTCCTAGACGAAAATATTATGATAGAACACAAAAAAAGGAATTTTTCTTAATATCGCATCCAATTCAGTGACCAGGCATCGAAAAAGACAACTTCTTGCAATGACAACCCTATGTAAAAATTATTAGATCGGATCGAAATTTTCAATACTTCCAGATCGCAAACTCTACATTCTCATGACTTTTTTGGAGTTAATTTTTTTTACTGGGTAATGACATGTTTTAGCCTTTTCAAACGAATAAAAGATTTTAGCGATATACATAAATTTCAAAACAGGAAGCTTTTAGTGAAAGAGATATTTTAGGCTTGATAGTTAACTCTTTTCCTGACAGAGAATGTTTAAAATACATTAAATTTATTTATTGATAGGTTTTCTATTTCTTATGCGCTGATCACCGGGCAAGCTCTACCCAAAATTTCAAAGAACAACTACATAGAGCTATTCTGTTGAACTTTCATTTCATTTTAGCTCGAATTGACGCTGTTGGCAGACGATGGCTACTATTTATATTTCAAGAATTGGCAACACTAATTGCAATAGCTAATATCTGGCAACACTATAATAAAGCTTGACATTTTCTAGCAGAAACGTACTCACAACGTTTTGGTGTACAAGTGCTATTTGTTTTTTTGCAGTGCGCTCTGAAAATCAATTTTACAAAAAAAAATTAAAGTTTCAAAAGATGGTTTCCGTTAGAGTATTTTTCACAAATCTTGACGTGGATTATCTCAACAAGAATATGTCCGTGAACTTAGTTCTTTATATGATAATAAAACACTATTAAAACTAATGTATATAGCTGGTATAATAAATTCAATTGTGGTCGTAGTTCCGTAGCCGACGAATTCCGTGTAGGTCGCTCAAAATCAGTTCTTGTGGCAAAAAAATCGATAAAGTGATGAACTGACAATGCAAGATTGTGATGTAATAAACTGTGAGACAAAAGCATCCTTGCAGATTAGTTTCATTTCAACACCTGCAAATTTGCATGAACACTTAGTTGTAAAATAAATTTGTTCTCGTTGGATACCGGATAATTTATCAATTTCTCATAAAAAGGCTCAAGTCAAGTGTTGTAAGGAAATGATTAAAACGTTCAAAAAAACAGTAGTCAAGCACGTGGGTATTCCAATATGAGCTAAATCCAACGAATGTTGTTTGTGAAAGACACAAATGGTTGCCTCTTTTTTCTGCCGAATTGCTCATATGGCCATTTTTCCGCTTGTGCAACGTAAAACTATCAATTTTGAGTGATACACAATCATTTGCTTGTTGGAAGTCTTCGAAAAAAATCGTAAAACTAACCCTCGAAGACAAATCAATCTTTTATCATTGTTTATAAAAAAAATTAAATAAAAATTGATGACTCATCCCCCTGACTTGACGCCCATTGATTTTTTCTTGTTCCCGAACATCAAAGGTAAGCTGCGTACGAACGCCGAAGAAGCAATTGAAGCATTCAAAACCCATTTTTCAGAGGTGCCTCAAAAGGAATAGGAAAACTGCTATGGCAATTGGTGTGAACAAATGCAACGGTGAATTGATCAACAAGGGAAATATTTCAAAAAACACATTTCAAAACAGCCATTTTCATTTGGAAATGTTTATCATTATTTGCTATTCCCAAAACATAAATAGAAGCCATCGTAAGTTATTGAAAATAAATGCAAGAACCCCATTGCTTTCAAAAAAATACTGAATAAATTTATTAATAAAATTATAATTTGAAATAATTAGTATCCCAATAAGCAATTTTGCTTGAAATCAAGTGTAAAACAACTGTTATTCAAGTCACATATTCAATTTTCAAGGGTTGAATTATGCTTGTTTTACACTTTATTTCAATAGCATTCCCCACTGAAATGGGAACTTGAATTCAATTCGAACATTTCAATTGTATTATAATTCATTTTAAGCCTTGAATTATACTGTAATTTAACCTTGTATTACAATTGAATTCAAGTATATTTCAAGCTTCAACAATAATGCTTTTAAAATAGAATGAAAAATGCAATCGAAAAGTTTCCTTACAATTTAAATTTTATTAAAAAATAAATTATTTATTTGACAAGATTTGAACATGTTGTATGTTGTTTGATTTTTTATTTCAAAATATTTTCAAACTTGAATATTATTTGAAAAAATTTTTGAATTTAACTTTGTTTCCACTTAAATGTCAAGTGCTTGAATTTTAATTGAGATGTTAAATAACGTAAAAACTTAAATGTAGTTATTCTCAAAAAAAAAAATATATAAAAATTAATAAAAAAAATAAATTTAGTATAATCTATAGTTTCTTTTTATTTAAAATTAATATCACTTTAATACTTTTATTTACTTTTCAGGACCAAGTTTTTGGGGCCTTATAAATCCACAATGGAATATGTGCAATAAAGGAAGACGCCAGTCACCAATCGATGTAGTGCCAGATAAATTATTGTTTGATCCCTTTTTACGGCCACTGCATATAGATAAGCACAAGGTAAACAAATGACAAAAAAAATATTCAATATTTTTGCATACAAAGGCAGAAAAAAGTTGATAAGAAAAACATTAGAAAAAAAAAGAAATGCTAAACAAATTAACAAGTAACACAAAAGTTTTTAAATTTTGCTTTCCATTTCACATTCATACTTTTCTTCATCCATGTAACCGCAATGTACCTGTCTCTCTGTCTATGTATCGTTCGTTGCTTGTGCAATTGGTTCAATGTGAATGTGCTGTGTTATCATTAGGTTTCCGGTACACTACACAATACAGGTCAATCGCTCGTCTTTCGTGTTGACAAGGATACAAAGCAACATGTTAACATATCTGGTGGCCCTCTGGCATACAAGTATCAATTTGAGGAAATATACATACACTATGGCACAGAAAATACTCGCGGCTCAGAGCATTTCATACAGGGATACAGTTTTCCAGGAGAGGTAAAGCCTAAATAGTACTGAACATTTAATGGTAAGGACCTGCTACAGAAAAACTTACTAATTTTAGATACAAATTTATGGCTTCAATAAAGAACTGTATCACAATATGTCCGAAGCTCAACACAAATCCCAGGGCATTGTTGGCCTCTCGCTGATGGTACAAATTGGGGAGACACCGAACCCTGAATTAAGGATTATAACAAGTACATTTAACAAGGTGCTATTTCGAGGTGAGTGCAAAGTCATTGATTTTACATACACATTTCTTTTATTTTTCCATAACTATAACATTTGGTTGACTGCATAGAACTGGTGGGGGAGAGAGAAAACAGTGATTACAGAGACATGCAAATGATTGGCATGCATAAGCAGGTGTCAAATATTGTGACATTAACAAGCCTTTTCATTTCCGGGCATTTTGAATTACACATAAGTACGTATGTATATATATATGACTACTTGCGTACGGGTATAAGTCACAGCAGCGTTTATATATTAAAATTGCAACGACCTTATTTTTTAGGCCACTAAACAAGAAAAATAAAATATAAGAAAAAACAAAAAATTATTTAACATTCATATTTTCCTAAATTAGGTAAAGTTTATAATGTTACAAATTGTGGTATAAAAATTTTATATCGTTCCACAACAATGTAAAAAGAAAAAAAACTCTAATAACAACAACAACGTCATCATCAACATCATCGTCATCATTATAAAAATGCTTCTGTTGTTGACGTCTTTGCCTACAAAACAGTTACAGTTATGTGAATTTCCTTTTTTTTTCTTCTTTCATAACGCTGAACAACAACTGCAACAACTACAAAAACACTATTTACATGCACTCATGCACGTTTACTGCATTTAAGAGAAGAATAAAAAAATAAATAAGGAAAACGTACCCAACTATTAAATCCACCAAACTGAAAATATTAGCAAAACGAAGCAGAGAAAAGAAACCAAGTGAAACAAGCAAATGGCATAAAATTGTGCACACTTTCTTTTTCCTCCCATTAAAGCCAATAAAAATATTTTATAATATAGTACAACATAACTAACACGTAATGTCGGGTTTCCCCCATTATACTATTAAACAAGTTTGTTTTTGCTAATTTTCTTTCTGCATCGACTTTACTTTCACTCCCGCCACGACGGCATATTTAGTGGAACATTAGATTTGCTAATGCAAGAGTGCATTAAATATTTAGTTAATTATAAAATTTAAACTTTAAACTTTTAAGATTGTATTTTTGACTTTAAATTATGCAGCTTACAATGTAACAAATATTAAGAGATAAATAGGGAAGAATTTTTTCAATAAGAGGATAAGAATAATATTGTACATAATATGGATTGTGTATTTTGGATTAAACATATCTAGACGTATTATTAGCTACTCAGTAGAATTCAACCAGAATTAAAATAATCTTACTCGTACAAAAACTTACAACAAAATGCCAACAGGGCAAGGTCTTATATGAATCTGTTTGTCATCTTGTTACAAGTTAGTGCGGCTATCTCTATCAATTACGAATATCCCACTGAGGTTAAACTTATATAGATTCTATTTTGATTGACATGAGAGTTTGTAAAACATAATAAATGCTTCAACCGGTGCATCACTACGCTGTAACACATGTCTGGTTTGCGTTGCCAAATTTTCTTTTAAGTTGCATTTGTATCCATTAAGTTAGTTCACAGAGAAAAAACTGCCTTATAGAATCAATAAGATTTTCTCTATTAAACGTGTTTAGGCTAAGGGGTATCCCAGCAGAAAGAAGCAAAGATTTTTTCATTGAGATTCCTTATTGTTTTTATGTGGTAAATCTTATTAATTTTATCAAGAAGAAAACCACATAAAATCAAGAGAAAAATCTTATTATTCACAACTTTTTTTACTTAATTTACGTTATTTTTGTCACCAAAAAAAAACAATTCATAGAAAAAATCTTCTATACTATTGGGATTTTTTATTGATTTCATTAGGCTGCCTTATTAATTTTTTTTTAAAGGATTTCTTCTAGATTTTATTAGGCTATCTTATTGATTTTTTCAATAAGGTTTTCTTCTTGATTTTATTGGTTTCCTATATGATTATGTGTAAAGCATCTTATTGAATTTTTTAATAAGGAAATCTTCTTGATTTTATGAGGTGTCTTGTTATTTCATATCTATAAATAGACATAAAGAAAACATTTTTTTTTCGTGATCTTTTTCGTCTTTGTATAAGCATGTTTTCACAATTATTTCAATGGTTATTCAGACTGCTTGTTAGCATATTCGTTAGAGTGTTTTGTTTGTCTATCAGTCAGAAGTCTGCTGGTCCAATACTTGTCTCCTTTCAAGTAATAACATGAATGTATGGTGAGTTAGTTAATTAGGAATACAATATAATATGTTTGTATGTATGTATGTGAGTATTTATAAATAAATAACATCTACATACAGTACATACATACATAAGTATATGGTATAGAATTTAAATGAAAATACATAAGCAAAGTACAGCGAATAAAGACATATATTTTTTTTATGAGGTTGCCTCATAAAATTAAGAAGAAAACCTTATTAAAAAAATCAATAAGATAACCTCATAAAAACTACAAGATTTCTTCTTGAAATTAATAAGATTTCCTGATTGGAAAAAAAACCATAGAGATTTCTTATTTATTTTGTTCTATCTTATGAGGTATTTATTAGTCACATTTTTCTCCGTGTAGCAAGTGAGTTTTAAATAAACAAATTTTTGTTTGAGACCTGTATTTAATTGTTTTAGAAAATAAACATATATAGTAAAAGTTGACTTTCAACTAGTTGTTAAAAAAGCCACAAAAAGAGTTCCGTGGACCGGAATTTCTAATATTCGTGTTTCATGTTCCATAAAATATTCTTACCCAATAAACGTTTGCTAATAGCACTGTGTAACAAAATTTTCTGAAATTGAAATACCTGGGACGTTGCAATATTTTTCTGGTAGGTATTATTAAGTATAACAATAATCTGTAATTGAAATTTTCCAAACACCTCAAAAATCTTAAATTACTGGTTAAAAACCGGTTTTTCGTAGCTATAGCCACTTATCAACCTCTAACTAAGTTAAACATTAACCGATTTTATAATTTTTAAATGAATTTGGAAAGAAAAGACTAAGACCTTTCGAATCATATACATATTGTTTCAGTAAATTTCAGATATATGTCTGTATTTTTTCACCATATAATTTTATGGGTTTTTTCAACACTAGTCTGCATTGTATTTTTGTACTAGAACCATAGTGTTTATAATTTTATTTATAAAACATAATTAATTAAGAGTAATTCGCAGGTTTGTTTTAAAAAATTCCCCCGAAATTGACTGAGTTAATTAAACTTTTATTTAGAGATTTGCACGTGAGCGTTTTTTGACTCACGACACGCACGCTCGCGTGAAAGAATATTTTGCCTACGCACTTTCACGTACGAATGATATTAAAAGTTTTTACGATCACGCACGCTCACTAATAAAATATACTTAATCATGCACGAATGATTTACAAAGTATCACGATCACGCACGCTCACGAAAAAGTATAGAATCAAATTTGTATGGTTTTTGGGCTGAAAAATAGGTTTTTACACATACATATGTATGTATGTACGTACATGTGTATGCACGTGCATATGTAAAATTTATATTGCACAGTGGGGACTTTTAAAAATAATTTGTTACTTTTAGTGTCTACATACAGTGTCTTTTAGTGTGTAGGCCTTTGGACAGACAAGTTGATTTTCTCCCGAGTAATGTGGCTCCAGTAATAAAGTCATATATACAATTAATTGTTTTATTCCCATCAGGTACATTTTACGATAAAGGTGAGAAAATTATTACTATTATTCTGAAGAAAAGTAAATTTTGTTTATTTTCCTCAGTTATGGGTTCAAAAAAATTAACGGAATCTGCAATAAATTAAATTCTAAATGAACGCGATGAAAGCAGTACACCTGAACCATTTTCTGACTCAGGTAGTGAATATTTTTGCTCAAATCAGGGAAGTACTAGTGATGAATCGTTATCAATTGATGAATTAGACGTAGAAATAATGGAAGATGGCGATGGAGAACTAATAGATAACAATGAAACTGAAAATGATGAAGATTGGAATGATTTAGATTTTGAACCAGATGTTTTCGAATTTATTGGTCAAGAAGGAATAAAAGTACCATTAGATAGTAGTGTGACTGCAGAAAATATTTTCTCATTATTTTTTGATGAAATCAAATTTGTTAAACTGGAAGCAATTATTTATACCAGAATTTAAGCAATTTCTTGGATTGTGTATTATAATGGGAAATGTTCATATGCCAAATTTACGACATTATTGGAGTAAAAATGAAATGTATCACCATTCAATTTTTGGAAAAATTATGAGCAGAAATCGTTTTGAAAATATTTTTTTTATTTTTTGTGTTATTTTTGAATGAATTGTTATTTTTTTTAGTTTATATTGAAAAGTAATATGTATACAAATAAATAAATTGCAAAAACAACTTTTCTTTTCGTTTAGTTTTATTTAGTATAAACTATTTTAGTGGCGCATATGTGCGACCTGTGGTTTATACAACAAAATTTCGTTCCATAAACCGGCGACGCGCATAAGCGTCATACTATCTCTGACGTCACAAACTCCATAAAACACATAAAAAAACATAAACTCTAATATTGAGTTAGAGTTAACCCATTTCGTAAAAATTTATCATCTGGTTTGTGGCCACCCCCAGCCTGATCGCTTCGGTCGTGAACGCGTTAAATTGTATTTACGTATGTAGAAATTATCTTATGAAAAAGCCCAATAAATGGCTTTTGTCTACATATGTTCAATTTAAATCTAACGCTTTAGAAATATTAAGGCAATAGCTGTTTGTTTGCTTGTCATTTGAGATTTTTTAAGTTGTAAAATTTTTGGATTTAGTGTGAACATCTATTAATGTCCTTACTATTTTCACAATAGCTTCCGAAATTTCGACTAGTGTATTGAAACAGTAGCGATTAACATATTAAACATATAGTCGTACTGTACACCAACAATTTTATATAAATATATATAGTATATTAAACGCAGACATGAGGTGTACTTAAAAAAGTCTTCTGTTAAAACAGTCCAAGAAGCCCTATTTTGCAAATACTTATGGTCACGTGTCAGCCAAAACTGTCGCATGGATGCAGTAAAGAAACTATTTACTGTTTTACATCACTACTAAATTTTTTTTATCACCACTGATCTCCACAGTTTTAACGTTATAAACTTTGTTCACTAAACAAATGAAAAAAAAACAAGGAAAAACTATTTTTTATGGCTGCTGAAAGTCTTAATTTGTTTTATGCAACAGCCTCGTACAAGTCTTGGTTTTGCTCTATGAAAATTGTTGCCGCTATTTTTTAAAGTTTTGCAAACACAAATTACAAAACGAAAAAGCAAGAAATCTTCCTTTTAAGCCAGTAAAGGAAATTGCAAGGAAAGTTTAAGCAATAACATTCAAAAATATTACTGCAATTGAAGATAAGAAAGCTTATATAAATAAGTTCAATGTTAATAGATTTTTTTTCTTATAAAACAAAATTAATAACAAGCATATGTATGTACATAAATCAATTAGTTTTTTTTTAATTTCATTTTAGCGTTTTCCACTCCAATCAGACATTTGTCTGTACGAGCTCTGCTGCCAAATACAGATCATTATATAACATACGAAGGATCCACCACACATCCTGGCTGCTGGGAAAGTACAGTATGGATTATAGTTAATAAGCCAATTTATATAACAAAGCAAGAGGTAAGTCAAAAATTTAAACAAACTCAAAATGACACAAGTTAAGGAAACCAAAACAAATTAATGACCCACTAATTTTTATGTTAAATAATCAATTTTTTATATGATTACAATCATACAAAAAACATTCCCTTGTAAATGTTAGCGAAAGTTTGTCATAAATAAATGTGGTATTTATGGCTAAACGGTGAATAATTTATAGAATTTTTATGATATTAAAATCCTATTTGAGAGATGCATTCATGATTTTAAAGTAATTTTACTCTTTTATATTTCCATTTGTTTTACTGGCAGTATGTTGGTATTTATGAGTTGTAACAACTAATGGATATCCACATAAAAATAATAAACGTAATTAAAATGCATTAATATAATTTGCATTTAAGTTTATGTTTGATGGTAAAAATTATTAAACCGAATGTTTTTTATTTAAAAATAAAAGAAGATTTTGAGGGTAATTATGAGTACAAACAATAATAAAAGAACTTTAAAGAGATTATTAAAGTTAGAAATAAAGGCCTGTTTATCCAGGGCTTATTTCAAACTTTTAAGGGTTGGGCCTTCTGCCAAGTTTGCAGAAATAGGCCTTCAATCACACCTGCTGAAAAGTAGGCTTACTAAAGTAAGCCTTAAATCAGGCATCTTGAGTAAGGAAGCGTGGAAGGTCTTAGTCGCCAATGACAACCCAAGTAAAAAAAGAAATGAGTACGTAATGTAACTTACAGGCCTAGTGTCTGCTAATTAAGGCCTTAAAGAAGGCCTAGTTACTCCTTCTATTTACAGCTGAGAGTTGATTAGCGATGCTAACTATTTTCAGTGCTTTTTGAAGACTCAAAACGCCAAATTTTTAGCGTCAGTGCCAAACTAAGAAATTTCTGTATTTCTTGAAATTATTTTAATAAAAACTTGGTGTATTTATTTTTTAGTGTAAAGAATGCCTTTTTTGTTTGATATACATATTTCATCAAAAATCATACTATTGCCAAAATACACAATAGCTTTAAAAACGATTAGTCATTATTAAACTTCACTCGTTTGAATTTTTACTCGCTTTTCACCTTAGTGCATTTTACGCTTTTCAGATCTCAAAATTACGCTTTTTGTGCCATTTTTAAAATATGATGTGCTTTTAGAGTCAAAAAAGTTGGCACCACTGGTGGTGATGTGTTTGTGATTGTGTGTATGTTATTGTTTGTTTAGTGAGTGTGTGTCATTGTGTGTATGTGAAAGTGTGTGTATGTGTGTGTGTGTGTGTGTGTCTGTGTGTGTGTGTGTGAGAGGGAGTAAGAGATCGCTTTAATCTATTGGCCCTATAAAATCTTCACTAGCACTATCGCAGGACCGATTTCAGCACTTCATCCAGGCGGGCATTTTTATACGTTTCATTGCCAATCCTCTGCGCAGATTAATATAATGTTTACCATTTTATCAGATGTTGAGATTTTGCCTTGTTTTGTGTGTGTGACAAAGACAGATAGAGTGTGTGTGTTTATCATTTATATTTTTAATTCGATTCAATTGTTCGTGAGCTGTCCTTTTCGAAAAATTAAGGTTTTTAATTTTTCCAAAAAACTTTCTTGGAAAATTCACTTTTCCGGCTCATTTATAATTGAGGAGGTAGCAAACAAAACTTGGCATTTCTTCAGTAAATAATTTTTTTTCTCCAAGTCACGAAATATTTTCATTTAAAACCAAAATAACTTTTTAGTAACAGATTTCATTTCCAAATTGTGCTTTTGTTTTATGAAGCATATATCTTCTTTCTCATATGTTTGTATATTTAATTATTTCATTTGTATGTATTTGCAGCTGCCTCATTATGAAATATAGTATTTTTAACTAATTATAATTTTATTTAAATATTTTTTAATAATAAAAGAGTAAAAATAAAATTACGTTAATAATGATATGGCTGTATGCAAATGTGGTTTAAGTCCTTGTTAACCATAGCATTTCTACAAACGGAAAATTTTTTTTATGTTTGTATGTGTTGATTGTCAGAAAAAAATGTTAATGTTGTTATTATTTATTTTCTTTTTCATTCATGTTGTTTATTTTTTGCTTTTCAACATTTACTTTAATTATTATTTGAGTGTGAAATGAGTATTTTTTTAAACATAAATTAACACAATTACGTGTAAAGTATGGATAATTTGTTAAATTTAATTGCTGCAAAAATATTTCAAAAGAATACAAACAAAAAATTGCATAATGATTTATGATCGATTTAATAAAACATACAAAATTGATATCGGTATTTATTGAAAATTTAATTAATTAAGTAAGGGAGAAATGCCTGAATGGATTTAAATTGGATTCAAGTGGTAAAAGTTGACATGAAGTGGCTTAGGAAGCACTTTTGCAACTTAGTCCAAAAATTCATGTTATGAGTCACCCTCTGTTATAGTATCCTTCAGATTTGGAAAACTTATATCTGAACAAGCATTCATGTTAATGGCAATATTTGCAACATCCATCTTTCTTTCGTATATACATATATATATAGAGCGCTCAACTTGTCAAGTATATCAAATTATATAATAATAAAACAAATTACTACCTTGAAGTTATTGCATTGATCCAATACCAAAACATTCTAGGGAAATTATTTGCTGGTCAAAACAATTATTTATTTTAAATAAATCCTTCTCGCAATTGAATATTATTTATTTATGCTTTATGGTCTCTTGCTGGTTATACCATTAATAATGTTTATATATATTTTTTGTACTTCTATTTACAGCTATATCAACTCAGAAGGCTGATGCAGGGCTCAGAAAATACACCGAAAGCTCCTTTAGGCAATAATGCACGACCAGTGCAAAATTTACATCATAGAACTGTTAGAACTAATATAGATTTTAAGAAAAATAAGGTAAGTTTAAAGTATTTAACTATATATCTATCCATTTAATCGAATAAAATGATCTGGTGCAAAAAAAAGTACATTCACAGAATTTGAAATCAAAATTTTGATGCTCTGTACATTATTAAGAGTTTTTAATTCACATAATTTGCATATCAAAAAAAAGTTATATGATATCCAATTGCCAATAAAAAAGTTAATAGTGTAATATTTAATACTAAGGGACTAATTTTATAAATTGTGCCATAGTAAGTGAGTTAAGGTACATATATATTTTTAGCGATGGACAAGATATTGTCAAGACCTCAGCCTCATGAAATATTATAACAAGGTCGCTGTGATCATGCAAGGATAGGATACTATTGGTGGTTTCCTCAAAGGGAATACAAAGCATAAAAATATAGCCTTTTATAAAAACCAGGTCTACAAGACAGTCTAATCAATTCTATTATTTCGATTTTTTTTTCAAATATACCAATTAAAAAATTAACTAATATTATAAATTTATTTTTAATATATCGCGGGAAATACCTGATATCTTTTAACTTTTTTTAATCACATTGCTATTGTTAGCAGTAGTTTTTGTTTGGTATGATAAATGAAAAGCTTTTGCCTGCTTGAATGTGAAGTTTATGTCGACAAAAGAAAAAAAAACAGGAAAAGAACATTTCTAAATTCCTTGCGGCAAAATCCACTTATTCACGAAGGAACAATAAAAAAATTTAAGAAATTAAAGAAAAACAATGTTGTCTAGTCTATAAATCTTCAAAAATAGTTTATGACTGTGGGATAAAATGTTGATGAATTTAAAAATTTATTGCGATATTTGATATTTTTTACAGTTTTGCGAAAAACTTTATTTTTTTGGTATAATTCAAATTCTGTACATATTTCTGATTTTATTACCTTCATAAACCCCATAAAACACTTAATTTTTTTCATTTGTCAAGTTTTAGAGAAAAGCGCAAACATATTGTGATAGGATAATTCAACAGGTGCAAAAAGTTCAGCTATATTCAGAAAAATGAAATAATATCAACAACTTGATTATAGTTATCGATAACAAATGAAGATCAGTCAAAAAAAATTAAAAATTTTTCAACTTAAAATTGATATTTCAAGCTTGAAACATAAAAGTGTTCGTTATTAGCGAATTTTAGTTTGTTTTGTCTTAATAGTAGCAATTTCTAATTACGAAAATTTGACAACATTTAAACATTTCGTTTCTGTTTTATATAGTTTGTTCTTTGTAACATTTATTCGTTCTTTCTATCAATTTAATATCAAATAAGTGAAAAAAATTAAGTGCCATAATTGCTCAAGGAATCTTAGGACATTTTGCATGTAGAGCCATGTACGTTTAATTTGTTTATTCATCAATGTTGCTTTGCTTCCTAAGGCTACAAACTATTTTATACGAAAATGTATTCTGTTGTATTAGATGTATCCGTTTTTTTTAAACATCTGATATATTTGGAATTCGAATCAGTTAGTTAAATGCACATATAAGTCAAAGAAGGATTTCAAAATTAAATGTTTAATCTTTTTTAATTGTAAACTGCTTTAGATATGCCGAAGCAGCTCTCAGAATAAAAAATTCATGATCCATAGAAATATTATATTAAACGAGATAAAAAAGGTCAAATTATTGAATTCGCTCATTACGATGTTAGTAAAATTAGTTTATAGTTATATATATGTTTGTCTTTATACATCGCACCGGAAATAAATAAAAATAAAAAAAAACTTCAGCATTTAACAAACTCTTAAATTCATTTTGTATTTCAGTCTTCCTCAAAAAATACTTGAAATTTAGTGTGTCAAACTATCACTAAAACAGGCACCATTCGCTGGCAGAAACTGTCATTCAAGTGAAATTTTATTCTCATAATAAACGGCTAATCCATTTACTTACACATTGCTAAACTGTGAAATTTTTTCCATCAGAAGATACCAAATTTTAAATCTCACTATCAATATGAGAGTTCTTCAATAATTTTGCGTTTTACACCGTTTCCATTGTAGTTGGCACTTTAATCTGCAAGTACAAGCATATTGCAGCATTTTTTTCTCTTAATTCTGGTCAATTTCTGCTGTTTTTGAATGTTCATGAGGTTTTTACTTATTCATCCAGTATCACGAAACTCTAATTTATTAATTATTTACCATTAATTTATTAACCAAAAATTTTTTTAAATCGTAAATAACTAATCGCAATTTTTTAGCCAAATAAAAATGTATCTTATTATATTGTTTGAAGTACATTTCAATGAAATTTTCAACCAGTAACAGTAAAATGCTTGTCAAAAAATAAATTTGACATCTTCAGTTGTTTGGTTGCAACTGTAAATAAAGGCCCAAATTGACTTCATAATGTCTCTAAAATACCCGTGGCCAAAATGGCACCAAAGTGCCGAGCTTTAGTCAGTTTTTTATAAGAATGAATACACATACACCAACATATTTCTCTCAATAGCCACCACTGCTCTAAAGTGATATCTGTATGAATATATAAAACGAAATTTATAAAACTTTATAAATTTGGGTTAATTTTAATTATTATTTTTCGAACTTCATTTGTTTGTATATTAATGATTTGAATGGGCTACAAACTTTTGTTTTGTTTTTTTTTCCACAAATTACTTGTTAATAAAAAGCAGATAAATTTAGGTTTTGATTTTCATTTTATAATTTGTAGAAAAAACAAAAAAAAATTCTCAAAATGTTGTTTTTTGCAAGTTAATGTCACTCTGTTTAAATCACTAAGAAGCTTAAGTGTGAAATAGATTAGTGTTTAGATGAAGCATGAACTTTATGTTTACGAGCAGAATTATTTCAGTAAAATAAAAAGCTATAAAAATAAAAAAGTTCAAAAGAATATATGATTATTTTTTCAAAGCATTTACTTTAAAGTTTTGAAAATTTTTTACAAGATACTTTTTTAAACTTAACATTCTTTAATGTAAATAAATTTAAAAGCTTTAACCGAAAATCAATATCCTTATTTAAAATATTTTTTTACACTTTAAGAAGACACCTACAAAAAAGTTCATGCTGCTATTAAAAAGAAATGAAAATTAATACAAAAAAATTTTCCCCTTTAATGACATAAAATAAAAGGGTGAACTCTCTTATTAACCTGTTATTACAAAATGAATAAAGAAATATATTTACATATACTTTTTACCTCTTTTGAATGTTTGTATTTTTTATTTTATTAAAATCCAGAATCAAAATGCTTGTCCTTCCATGTACAAGGATATGTACTATAGAGCGAACCGTTGGTCACCTGATACCGGGCTGTTGATTCGTTGACCCATTATGGATAAAACTCGATATGTTAAGGGCGGCAATAATAACGACTACGCTGAAGCAACTGCAACAACAAAAATAACAGCAACAAAAGCATTAAACAATATTAAAAATACGAAATTAAAATTGGCTACAATTACACCACAGTACAATGATAATGAAGATTTTGGTTCAGGAAATGGTACTCTTTCGATAGCAGCTGCATATGTGACAGTGACAGCAAATGCATTAACAACTAGACCAGCAACAGCAACAGCAGCACCAGCAGCAGTAGTAGTAGCAACAACAATTAAAGCAACGACAACAACGGATGTTAAATTTAAAATTGATTTACCATTTTATATTCCGTTAAAAAACAACAAAAATAATTATGTTTATAACAATGATGACGACGAGGACGATGCAAATGATGATGTGGCTGAAGGTGATGATAATAATAGAGCAGTTCATGTTCTTAATGTTGATGGTCGTAAGTATGAGAAAATTGAACATGATGTTGATAATGGTATTAAATTTCATAACAATTATAATCATTATACAAGCATAGACTCAGGTCTTTTATATAAGTATTGAAGAGCAGAAAAGAACAGTAAATATTGAAATATTTAAAAATTATTTATTGATGTTTGAATGAGTTTATTTATAATTTTTTATGCCAATCGTAAGCAGCTTTAACAGATACTATATTGTATGATTTTTTTCCAAAATCCCATAGATTCAAAGAATTAAATTAAATTATTTTATTGGAGGTCTATATTAAATTATTTTATAATCATAATATGAAAACTGACTTTAGCCATAGATTACTAATGACTTGAAATATTGCAGTGCTTACTTTTAATTTTATATGGAATTAAATACATCCATTTATTTATATTTAATTTGCTAGTTAATGTGCAATTTCTACATTACAAATAGTCAACTTTCTTGTAAATTTATATGAGAAAATCTTGGTTGTTTTGTTTTTGATGATTTTCATAAAAAACTTTTAGATAAATTGACTGATTGTAATATAGAAATTACAATTTAACAACTAATCTTGCTTTTATATAAATATATTTGTATACTTTTTTAATTATTTAAAAAATAGTAAACATATTATTTTATTGCAAAATCCGAAAATCTCATTATGTGAAACCTCGTCATTTAATTTATTTTATATTTTACTTTAAATCAAAAGATACATGGAAATAAAATATATACAAACAAAACAGAAAACTGGATGGGTGGACAATAACTTTAAAAATTAACTATTTAAAAATAGGCATACACATTATTTATATAAATACTAATTAAAAAAAAAGAAAAAAATACAAATTAAAATACAACTAAAACAAATTGCTATAAATCAGTTCATGAAAGCATAAAAAAATATTAAAGCAGGCAGAAAAACATACATACATACTCGTATATAAATAAATTAAGATAAAAACTATATACTTCTAGGTACATACTTACATACATGCGTATGTATGTACATACTTTAAACACAAATTTTATGTATAAAAACTCTATACACTGGGAATAGTATTCAATTATTAAAATAAAAATACAATAACACATATACTTAATCAAAAGGTTAAAAAATAATTATGATAGAAATGTATTAATTCTATTATTTTTATCAATCTTTTTAAATGATTTATTTGATTTCTAATTTAACTAATCAAATGCATTTAATAAATTTGTATTTATATTTTTATACACTAAACAACTTTGTAAATTTATTTAAAATTTTATTAAACGTACATTATGTATTTGTGTCTATACACGTTTTTATAACTCTATATTTTTGTGTAAATGAATGATTGTTAATTTGTTGTGTATTGAAGAAAATTAACACTTTTGTACTGGTTTTTTAGCTTTAAAACTATCATTAAATAATTGCTTACTTACAGGCAAATGGACAATTAAAATAATAATTTTATAATATAGAATTTTTATATATTATATTTATGTATATGTATATATATTTTTTTTAATTAACAAACAAGCACATGTATTGAACATCCGTATTAAACTCATAATTAGTTTCCAATTAGCAAACCAATACGAATGATTAATATTATTGGCTCAAATTAAAAATTAATCATACGTAACTACTATTTCTGTTGGGAAAGAATTGAGAGCCAGTCGATTTTTTTTTTCGAAAACATACATCAAGTTTTTAGAAAACATAAGATCCAATTTGTTTTTTATGTTTCGTTTATAGACAATAACGTTTAAAATTTGCTTTATTTAAAACATATTTTAAAGCTTTCGTTTTGACATAAAAGGAGCTTTTTAGGTACATATAACTAACTGTCCAGATGGTTTTTGCAAAAAGCGGGACATGATCGATAATCGACCGGAATTTCGAAGAAAATACCACAAAAAAGCGGAATTTAAAAAAAATACATTTTAGAAAGCGGAATATGTAATAAGCACATACACACTTTCGTTTGTACTTAGGAAATACAATTTTCAACTTAAAAGAAACAATAAGATTTATAAACAAAAATCTTTATCTATATGAATTAAAATAAAATGTTGTTCGATTGTAGTCACATCAATTAAGAGCGGCTGCACTCATTTCGTTTTATTTTTAATATGCCACCTCCCATATATTTCTTTTTTTAAATTTTTTTTGACAAGGAAGGTGAAATTATAGGTAAGTAAAGATATTTTATTATATGCGCACAAAAAATATCGAACTAGATATGTTAGTTTGAAACCTCCTATAACAGTGAGTCTATACCTGATAAATTTTTATCATGATAAAAGTCAAATCGTTATCAAAAGAACAATTTATCAGGTGTGGACTGTATTTATTAGTGTTATTGATGTGTCAGAGCTTAAGCTCAGACAACTTTTTCTTGATAAAAAAAAGGCTTAAACAAACTGTTTGACGTTTTAATTTATTTGTACAAAATACCATTTTTACGTAATTTAAAAAAAATATATTAAAAAAAATTTTTGAGGTTTTTATTAAGTAAAAGCTCTTTAATAAATATTAAGTAACATATTACAGGCATTGTGAAAAACTTTCTCCACGACAGCAAAAAAATTATGATTTAACATAATAAAAAAAACCACAACGTCTTTGCATGTATACTGGCATTAAAAAAAATTGTACAATGGCTCTGCCGACGTTTTGTTAGTTGTTATGATAAAATTTTATCAGATATAGATGCTATGTAAAGAAAAATATTTACTTTGAGATATGTGTAAAGGTAATATAGTGAGAAGGGGGATATTTTGTCGGGATTACTCTGTCAACAGTCAGTGTGCTGATTTGTCCACAGCGAATTACTGATAGTCTAGAAGGAGCAATAGGCTATTAAGTTTTTAATGCTTCCCGTAGAGAATCAACGTTTATTTTACGATATCTTGAAAGCCAAAAGAGTAAAAACTTTAAATCTTTTTGCAAAGATAAGAGTATTATAAGAAAGAGTCAATAATGGAGCGAAACGTGTGTAACCTCCTAAGTAAATTAAATATTAATTTTTTAATATCTTGATAATTTGAAATTCTGTCACTGATAGAAAATAATTAGAATTTGATAAGTGAGCGCCAAATAAAGAAAATGTTTACTTAAAAAATATTTTTTGAAAACTAATGACTACTTATATTATACAAAATAGTGAAGGTTGAACCACGAGCGTGGCACTTGTAGTATTAATACTTTTTCTTTTCTACTCAAAACACACAGTAATTTTAGCTACTTAAGCAATAACTACACTTAAAAAAAATTTTCAATAAGTTTTTTGACTGATACTTTAATAAAAAATAGCGCAAGATTTTGAAAATTTCAAAACTCTTAAAAGTGGGGTAGAAAGTCCCAGCTGAACTGACCTACGAAAACTGGGATGTCTGGTCATATGAGGTATAATAAAAAATACACACTCACAAAATGATTGCAGTGATGGAATAAAAAAATAAAATCTATAAAAAAAATGCTCCATGAAAAATTTTAAATAAATTTCATTTAATTTTTTTTTAAATTTTACTTTTTTTGTTTCAATGCTAAAAATATGTGTGAGTTCTTTGACAGATAAATTATGGAAAATAAAACAAAAATTATTTGTTTATAGTGAATTTGGTTTCAAATATTTAAGAGAAAACAAGGGAAACATTTTGTTTTGCCCAGAATTCGAGTTTCGTTCTTGTGAAAGTTAAGTTAATTCAAATATAGAAAAAGTCATTCGCGTGTATTTAATGTTTTTGTAAAAATAGAAGAAAAAAAATTTTTTTACTATTTTTAGTCAATTAGCATTTTATCATTAATAATTAAATAACATTTACATTAAAGTTCAATGAAAAAATATGCAAATCATATGCAAATATGATTTTTAATTAATTTTACATAAAAAATTTAATGAGTGTGAAAAACTGAAATAAAAACAATTAAATGTTACAGAAACATAGAAATGTTTTCATTTATTGTTTTAAAGAATGTATACACTCAATCGTTTTTGAAATGCAGGCTGATAAGCCGCATCGTTCTTATGTTTCGCTTATAAACAATAACGCTTAAAAATTATTTCTAATAAAACGTATTCTAAACCTTTCGTTTATTCCATTTTAATATAAAAACAGTTTTTTATAGAAACCAAAGCACAAATCCACATTCACAGAACTATTACAGTGAAGGAATAAAAAATATTTTACGTATTTCAAATCTATTTAAAAAATTTATGAAATATATTATATCAATTATATATCAAATTCTTTTTAAATTTTATAAATAAAAAACTAAGTACATAGTAATATAAATTTTCATTGCATTCGTTTAGAAGAAGTAATGGTTCTCTTATATAGCCTGGACCTTGCTTCGGCTCCATGGTTAAAAATTTTTTTAATTTTTTTTACAGTTAATCTATGAAAAATTAAGCAAAAATTTCTTATTTATACTCAATTGGATGTTGATTATTTCCCCAGTAAAAAATCAAATATAAAGATGACATCTCTTATTGTTACGGAAGTAAAGATTCGTTCACCAGAAATTTAAGTTAATCCGATTATAGGAAAAAAAACATTCAAAATTACTCGTTTACCTGGTTTTTTAATTTACAGTAAAAAATAAAAAAAGATTGCTATAGTTTTAAGTCAATTAAATTTTTAACATCAAAAATTAAATAAGATTTTCGTTAATTTCAAATGAAAACTAAATAGACCGGTTTTTAAGAGATTTTATTATATTTTAAACTACAATTTCACTTAATTTTACACTCACATGTACATACGTACACACTTATTCATTTTCGAAAAACATGCTTTAAATGTTTATAAATCTCCCATACAATATTCGTATTAACATTTGTATTCGCGAATATCAAAAATGTACAGTCGGCACTTCTCTATTAGTGTTAAATAATTAATAAAGTACGTATGATTAATATAATTGATATGAATAAAATAAATAAATAAATCATACGCAACTGTATTTTCTAATAGAAAGAAATACATATGATTTACATATTGAAAATAAATAACATTCGTTCACAAATTAATATCTTTGGAAGATATAAAGCTTAGAATGTATTTTTCAGAGGAATTATGATGAGTACATGGAGAAAAATATAAAGAAAAATGTTCCTGCTGGTCATTGTCCAGATAAGCATATGTACATATTTCGCTCAAATTAAAGTAATCTATAACTTGTTCAATATGTCAAAGTAACAGGGGCTCAGTAAAAAAGTAAAAGAAAAGATTAAAAAAAATCCGATATGCAAGAATTGTACTTTTGAACCCCTAAAACTTCGCCAATTTCTTCTTAATCATCATTCACTTTTACCGTTACATACATATATATGTATGTATATACATAAATAATTGTCTATTTGGATGTAACTATACAAATTGTAACACAATGCACACACTTATTTGGCATAAGTCAAATTTATTTTATAAATTTACACTCTTGTTGAAAAAAAAATCAAACAAATATATCAACTATAACCACTTAGTTGGCTTTAACCCTATATCAAAAGAAAAAAGTATAAAAAAACACTGCAGTTAAAAATATCAAGAAAATTTTATTGAAAAATAAATTTGCCATCCTAAGAAAAAATTAAAATTAACTCCCATAGAAATTAATAGTTAAACTAGTTATTCGTGCAATTGTAATTAAATATAAAAAAATATAAAGAAACATGTTAGAGGTAGTGAAAATATTATGTTAAAAAAATTTTTGGAATGTGCTTAAGAACAAAGAAAAACAATCTTAAATGATTAGACACCTTGTAAATATATGCAATTTATTTAGGAGTTAAACTAACAAAATCTAAATAGTAAGTTATGAAATCAGAAATAAATTATACAAATAAAAATATATATATATAAAAAACTGATAACGCAAAGTATTATAAACAAATTATATGTTGTATATGAGACACAAGAAATGTTAAGCATACTATAATTAGAATAATAAAAGAGCAGAAAATAAAGAAAATGCAACAATAAAAAATAATATTAAACAAATTTAACAAAAATTGTGTTTTACTAACGAAAAGAAACAGCTAAGAAATAACAATTCACAATTAAAGCATATGAAAACAACCGGTTAAAAAAACATGTTATCGATATACCTTCAAGTTTGCAAAGACAAAAGTAATCACCCTCATTCCAGTTGTCGTCATTGACGCCATTTTGAAACAACACCAAAACATTGATGCTCGTGTAGCCGTTATCGAAAGCAATTGACTGCTTAGGACAGGGAAATAGATTGTCAGTTCTGCAAAATTATTCTCGATCGCGAGTAAACAAGCCCCAATTTTTTGGTGTTGTGTTAAAGTGACGTCGATGACGACAACTGGAATAAGCGTGAATAATATTTGAATACAGAGTATCCATATCTTTGAATAAGAACAAAATTAATTATTTATATAATTAGTAAAATGCGTATTTTGGGGAAAAAGTGGGAAAATTTTTTAAAGCGAGAATGGTTGTTAGGTAACGTCTTCTTGAAACGTATTTCAAGAAAGTACTAAACTTTTTAAATTCCGCTTTTACATTTGAGCAAAATCTAGTATTTAAGAGATTTGAGGCAAAAAATATTAAATTTTTCATTCAAAACATAAACATAAACTTTGTCACTAGATTTTGTCAAAATCTACTTAAAATCTAGTAAAACTTAGTGATGCAACTATAGATTTTTAAAATTCTTACTAAAAAGTCAGCTTCTGTACATGAAATGTCAAATTAGCTATATTACAGTTGTTTGGGTGTAGTTGTGGAAAACTTTCAGTTAATAGGTTTTTTTGGGATTAAATATCGTAATAAATGTCGAGAAAAATTTTGTGTTCTAAAAAAGGCCTAAAAACAGGAATTACAAAACAAACAAAACAAAAATATTTTATATTTTATGATGCATATACACACGGGAAAATAAATATTTCCTGCCTGTATTGGGCAAAAAAATTGTTATTTTTTTTGAAATGAAAGAATACTGATTGGAATAAACTACGAATAAAATCATTTTGATACAAATGTCAGAGAAACTGGAATCATAAAACTTAAATGTTTAATATTAAATTGTAGCTAATAAATGTATAATGCTGTTTCTACATTAAAAGTCAATTTGTATAGAAAATTTGGAGTACTAAGAGCACTCCATAAAAAAATTTTAGGATCTGTTGACTGTTTGTAATAAGGAATCCTTTTAAATTTTTTGCATGAGTCAAGTCGTATATTTGAAATTGTAAAAACTATTATTTGTGTGTGATTTCTACCTTATGATATAATTTTGATTTGAAAGTGTCTGAGCTGTTTACTTTTTATTGAGTACAATTGAGCACTATATAGCTGCTACAATATGCTTGGTTTTAAATAAAATCCTCATTATAACATAAAAGTGAAAGAAGTTCAAAATCCCACTTCAACACCTTTTAAGTGTTAAGATAAAAACTTCAACCAATTTATTTTTGCTGCAATACTTATCAGTACAGTCTGCTAAACATTTGGTTTCATCTGCGTTAGGGTGAGACTTCATTCCTAGGCAAAATGTTATTCGACAAAGTTGTTCCACATATTTATCTCCGGTATTAAGCTAAGTCTAGACGATATGTTGAATGCTTACATTCATATGCTTAAAAATAACAACAAATCCTGCTGTCAGCATATATACATATATGTTAGGCGTCTACACAGTATGCTGAAAGTACCAAATTTTTTAAAGGCAACATATGTCAACAAATGATAATACAACATATGAGTTAGAACAAAATTCTTGTGTCTACACCATATGATAATTTTGTACTATGATATATGTATATGTTGATTCATGTGAGCATTTGCTTAGATATAAAAAAATTGACAATTATCTTTCTTTATTATAATTTATGTATGTATATCACTTTTACTGGAAAAAATTTATATTTTTGCAATTATACATGTATATAAAGAAAAAAAAAATTCGCGAAATGACGGAAATTGGCAAAAAGCTGCAACATCAGGATGACAAAGTCTAAAAATGTTTTAAACTCTTCAAAACTGTTAAACCTGGTAAAAAAAAACCACACAAAAGGCCGCATTTATTGCGGCAAAAATTCGTGAAAATTGGCAAAACTTTAAACCAGCCGCAATATTTATTAAAAATCGCTAAAACTGTAACGAATGCAAAATTTCAGTTAAAATCGCGAACAGTACGTAAATTTGTGAAAATTTATTAACAGCATGATGATAACAAAGTTTAATACTTTTTCTAAAAATATTGATTAAAAATCGAAAAAACTGTAAGGAATGCAAAAAATTCAATAAAAATGGCGAAAATGACGAAAATTCGCAAAAACTTACTATCAGCGGGATGATGAGTAATTCTTTTATTTTTTTAAAATTGGCAAAACCGTTAGGAGGCTGAAAGCATGCAAAAATTCGCTTTAATTGCGAAGACTGTAAAAATTCTCGAGAAGTTGCAAAATCGGAAGGAAGCTGGAATAAGAGTGATTATCTTGTTCAGAATCGCTTAAATTTTTTTTTGTGAAATTGTAATTTCCCTAATTTTTTACTCAACCAAATCAACCATTAACATTTCTGCAATTTACCGTTTCATTTTAGTCAATGGTACCATAGGTTTTAATATGCTGCAAATGGCCGAATTTAAGAGAAAAAACTGCAAATCAGGCAACACTACATACATGAGCAGAGTTAAAATATCAATTTTATTTCTTATCAAATTTGCCGTATGCTGAAAAGCTTATATAGGCTTTTCAACAACTAACATATATGACAGCATACATAGCAAATTTGTTACAAAGTAAAAATATTGTGTCTACACGATATGCTAAAATCTTGAACAAACGTTTGTTGGCAATTTTAACAAATGCCCTTCATATGTAGTTTAGCATACGTATATTGAAAAACTTTTGTGTCTTCACGAGATTTTTTTACTGGTAAGAAAATTTTTCACCATAAATATGCTGATTCAACATATCGTCTACACTTAGTTTTATAAAGGTAAAAATATTAGCCTTAAATGACATGAAAAACTAATGCTTTCACTTTTCAAAATGGAAAATCATAGAGTCTTAACACAATATTTGCGGTGCGGTGCGATTTCTCATTGCGGGAGAGAAAAATAAACACAACACAACGGAAGACGGCTCCGGCAATACTTGTCATTGTTTGTTTAAATTTTTATTAATTTTTTTTTGCATACATTTTTATAACTGAAAACAAAAAAACTTATTAATATTTTAAACATTCGCAGATATATTTGATATATTTTTTAAACTTTTATAATCTATGACAAAAATATTTCAACTTCAAAATCATGTTTTTTTACAATAATGTTGTGAACACAGCCAAATATTCAAAAACTACGGCAACGTCAGCAAGAGAAAATAGATTTTAATTTTTTTCCGTCCCGCACTGCGGATTTTTAATTCAAAATCGTATGGAAAAACGCACCGTAATAAATAATCGTTACATTGTGTTCAGACCCATAGCCTTGCATAAACTAGGCCTACTTGTGTACCAAATTTTAACTCACATGACTTCTTTAATATTATTGAGTTAGTCAGTCTGTGAATCAGTCAGTAAGTAAGTCTTGAAATATGCACTTTTAGCATATCTCACAGACTTTTATTGAAAAACTTTCAAACTTTGCATATTAAGTTACTTTGTTAAGGACATCTTTTGCTAAAATTTTCATAATTTATGAACACAGTTATGAACGGGCTAAAACAGAATGAATTGCTTTTTTAAACATTTACATTTGGCCTGCTGCAACATCATTTCTCTAGATGTAATTAAATGCATTTAAGCAAAAATATGCTATTACTTAAACACTAGCTGTTTTCATTTCCGCTAAAACGCAATTCTAATTAATGAGCCAGACAACTGAACTCCCCTTTAATAGCAAACTCTTCATAAAATGGCACACAGACTGCCACTTGTTTATTACTAATTAAAAATGCAATTTTAATTTCCGATGTTTCTTAAATTTAAAATGATTAGCCAAAATAAATTAAACCTCAAACTCAAAGCCATGGTATATTAAACAAGGTAAAACTGTGCAGCCAGATGTAGATGCGTATTTGAAGTTTTATCAATCAAAATTTTCTACATTCTCCTTTATTTCTAATACTTATTAATATTTGTATATAACCTTTTCATATTCTTAGCACACACAAATTTTTAACACTAATAAAAAGCTTTATTTATTTTTCTACAACCGCAATCGCTAACGAAATGGTTGGCCTTATTTATTAAGCCATAAGCAAACCTACACTGGAAGAATTTTCGGCAGAAATTCAATGAATTTTCGGCAGAAATTCATTGAATTTTGACATTAATCTAAAGAAAAATGCATTAAAATTCAACCAACGTCACGCTTCGTTGGATTAATGAAACCAGTTTCGTTAAAATTATTGTATTGAAAACTTCATCAAATTTATTTAACAGTATAATTAATGCAGTGCTATAACTTCATCGAAACAATAAAATAATTTCATGAAAAGAACGAAATAACTTAAATATAAAGGGGTTTCTTAATAATAAGAAAATATTTTTGTCATAAATCCAATAAAATATTCTCACGAAACCAGAATATCAAGGAAGCAATTCCAATGAAATTGTTTCGCAATATTCATGAAATTTTCATTGAATTTGTGAAATTATCATTAGATTTTTGAAAAAATTTTAATGATTAATCATTGGACTTATGAAGCAAAACTCTTTCGGTGTATAGCAAAAAAAAATTATAATTATATTGTTTGAATAAAACTGATTTGTAACAAATTTAATTTAAAAATAATTATGTTTTAAAAAAATTGCAAAAACATTTTATTATATATATAGCAAAATGTATAACAGCTAACTTAAAAAATATTTTTTGCTTTAAAGTTTGCAGCTACATTCTTGCAAAATACCATAAATTTTATTTTCAGCATACTTCAAAATAAAATACATACATGTAGTTAATTTATTTTCACTTGTTTTCTCATATTTTATTTTTTTTTGGATATGGATTTGTTTGTGGAAATAATGTTTTGTTAATGATTTTCGTTTAAACCTCAAATGCATAGTAATTAAATTTTAAACCTTTTGTACAAGCCCAATGTGGCTAAAATAACTAATTACTAGTAAAACGTTTCAAAACCACATCAGACCATATTTATCAGAATACTCTACTGTATAAATTTGATTTTACGCAAACGAGTGCTAATGCAACTGGAAATTTGTTGTTGTTGTTTTTATAATTTTTGTATCTAAGCGGGGGTGCTATACACAAGCTCATATTCACAAAACATATGTATGTATAACAGGCGCACTCAAATTCCACTTTAGCATACAAATTGCAACTTACCAATCAATTTAATTATTGAATAAATTTCTATTGTTACACAATTTACATATAGGCAAACATATGAAATGTTAAATCGCTCGTATTGAAATGACCAACTAAAATGAGTGAGTTCTAATTTTGGGCGTAATATATTCCTCGGACACAATGGACTAAATGATATGAAAATAAAAGTAATTATGAGAAAAATTCGTAATAAAACTTGACCTTGAAGCATTGAATTCCAATGCTACCACGGGCGTTAGCTAAACTTTTGACCACATGCTGGTGAATTTTCAATATGTGAATTTTCAATGTTGCACTTTATAATCCAATGTAGATGAGACAGACTAGTTACATCATTCAATGCTGCACGACAAGCCTTTGTGTTTAAACGATAATGATCTTTATTCTGAGACATTTTTTAAGAGATGTAACTCTCAAGCAATAAATGCCTTCTACTACTATTAGTAGGTGTTACCTACTTTTGGAAAGGGATAGTGATAAAGAAGAGAAATGGTGAAGGAAAAGATAGAAGTTAGGTTAGGTTAGGAAGGGTGGCGCTTTATCGCACTTCCACTCGGAGATCCAATTGGGTACATTGAGATTCCTTTCTATTGCATAAAAAAGTAATATTTACCCTCCCATTTGCAGCTAGAAGTGACCACATTATCCATTAAAGACCTGGACAAGACCTTTTATAAGAACTTTTAAGAAATGAGGGAAATTTCAAATCATTTACTACAGCCAAAGCTTCTAAAACAAACACTAAGCAACACTGTTGGCAATACATTTGCTTAAATTATTGCAGGTATAGGAGTAAAGAAGAAAATAGTTCGTGACTGAAAAATGTGTGGTGCTGGTGCTTTTTCTACTCCTTAGCGCGTATACAAACGTGTGTATGCTCTCTTATTTTTCTGCGCACATACATACGCACACATGTAGTGACATTAGTTGTGTGCGCTTGCTTTAAAAAAAAACCTACCTTAACAACATAATGGCTTACCATCTACAGCTTACACACACACTCAAACGCACAATATCCAAAATAGCAAGCGTACACGCATCAACATTACTTCTGTTGATTGTTTGTTATAAACAAGAAGTCATGGCGACATATACACGTACACCAATACATCCATTATTCTTCGCTTATAATATGGCAGCATTTATTATTGGTTTAGCATAATACATGTCATGAAAATACATTTAAAAAACAAGATGTATTTACATTTCAAGCCTCTAGTATAAACTTAACAACCAAACGATCAAATTGTACGGAAAATTTATATCAAATGAACTTAGCCCCTGCTTGTGTAGCTACGTTTGAGCTAAAAATCTTGGCATTTTTGTAATAGATTAAAGGAAACTTGTACAACTAATCTTTAATCTATTACAGAAATGTCAAGATTTCTAACTGAAACGACTTACACAAACAGGGGATTAATCTTTTAAATAATTTGTGTACAAAATTTTTTCTCAACTATACATTTGTTATGTGTTAATATTTAAAGTGTAAGTAAATATTTATAATTTCCATCAGAAATCCTAAATGCAAGATAAATTAAACCCTAAATATATTTAATTGTAACAATTACAACATTTTTATTTTAAAACGTTTAAAAAAAAACTTAAAATGAAAACATAAATTACACTATTGGTTTTAAGCTAAATACAATATAACAAAAATAAAATAAAATAAAATAAAATATTTATAATGTAATAATATTTGTTTTCATATTTTCAATGCTTATGAATAATATAACAAAAACTTGCAACTAAATTGGAATTAATTTATAGAATAATAAAATATTAAACTGTGTGAATTTTTGGAATTAAAAATAAAAATTGCTTTAACAATACACAGTTTATTGTATTATCTTTGTCTGTTGTATTCTTTGCTGTACTGTATATACATAAGAGTGACCGGTAGTTGCATGGAGAATTTTTTTGATTTCTTATAGTTTCTCCCTACAAATTGGTTCAGTTTTATGTAGGGGATGCGTCTGGCCATCAAAGTTGGCCCTCGAGCCCATATATTCAATGTAGTTTCTTTTTTTTAGTTTTTTTTACTATATGTATATGTATAAAATAATTCAATAGATATAAACGCTTATTGTACATCCTAAATACAAAAAATTTTCATATAAATATAATTTTGTTACATAAATTTGTTAGTATTCTGTTGGTTATTTTCCTCATTATTTTCTATAATATTATCGGTTTGAAATTTTTTTTGAATTTTTTTTACATAAAACTGAACTGATTCGGGGGGTGAAAAAAGAAGAAATCGAAAAAAATTCTCCATACAACTAACGGCCACTCTAATGTAGATATGTATGTTTTGACCTAAAAAAGGACTATAGCATTAAAAGCATTACCCTCAGTCCACTACATGACTACACAACTTGAAATGCCGCTACCCAGCAAGATTTGTAAGCAATTGCTATTTAATAAAAGTCTCTTGCATTTTTATAGATTATTTTTTATATGTTTTTTCTATTCTTAATTCTTATATCCCTTCCATAATAACATATTGGAAGGTTTAGTTTAGTAAGACACTAAAATAAGCGCTTCGGAAGCGCGGAAAAGCCTACAGTGCATCCGCTTTGCCTTACCAGGATGCAATTACGTAAGCAAATGATGAAATTTAACACAAACACTACAAAGTCAGTCGGCTGTTTTTATTCAAACTCTCACAATTTTTTATAGATCATTTTCTCTCGCTTACCTGCATACAAATTTGAATGCGAATGAAATTTTTACTTGGACTTTTTATTTTTTACTTTTTAATTGAATTGTGTGCAAAAATAAATATATGCTTCTTTGGTTCAGTGGGTAGTGTTCTAGCCTAACATACGGAAATCTTGGGATCGACTACTGATTCAACGCGCGAACAAAAAGTTTAAAAAAAGTAAAAAAATAAACAGCTAATTTTTTAATTATATACATATGAAAAAGACATGCTACCATGTAGACAAATATTTTTGCTGAATTTCGGTCACTCCGGCAGGCATGAAAGAATCATATTTTAGATCGACGTGGTAGAGCTTCAACGCGAGGAATCCCATATAAAAATCATGCAATATTTCATGCATCGGGTAAGCGCTTGCATACTAAAAGAGCACTTATATAGGTGCTTCCAACGAAGCACCATTTTTTGCTGGGTAGCTACAGTTGTTGCTATTGTACCAGCTATTTAATTAAGCATTTAAAGCTGATTTTCAAGTATACAGCAAAAAATTTAGAAAATCAAGCTTGGAATTAATCATTTTTATTGGAATCTTTTCCCTACTGGCTTACCAGCTTAGTATTTTTACAATTCGTGCAACTTACTTAGTTTATTTATTTGGTAACATGTTAATGTAATCTATTAAATTTAAAAAAAATCATCCTTCTCATAAATCAGCTTTTACTTCCACCAATGGTGTGTGTATAATTTTTTGTGCTATGACATCCATCTCTCTGTAACAGGCTATTTTTTAGCTAAGGACCTGAAATTTTCACAGAATATGTAAAACTTTAGGCGCCACAGTATTTGAAATTTTTAAATCCTAATGAAATATACAGACAACTATATGTATATATAAAGGGTACTTTATCAGTTAACGTAATTTTGAATATGTAATTTATGGCCACTTTGCTAAATCTTGGAAACCATAAAATTTCTTAAAAATTTTCAAAAACGCTAAAACTAAAAAATTCAAAAATAAAAAAAATCGCCAAAAACGAAAAAATTGCATAAAACCGAAAATCTTTAAAACTGAAATAAATCGACAAAATCCGATAAAATTGCCAAAAAAAAACGAAATAAATAACAGAAATTAAAAATTGTAAAAACCCCGAATATATCTAGAGAAGATGTGGTATCTTCTAAACGGCTGGACCGATTTTCTTCAAACATAGCTAAGAACCATCTCGATCAAATCACCTTTCAAACAAAAAAAACTAAATCAAAATCAGTTCAGCGGTTTGGCCTGTACGTGGACACGGGCAGACACACAGATACGCAAACGCACAAACACACACTACAAATTTATAACACCCCTTTTTTTAGTCGGGGGTTAAAAATACAAAAACTAAAAACCTTACAAACTTTAAAAATGCCAAAAGGCATAAAAGTGATAATAATAATAAACAAATCAAAACCGAAAAAAGTTTACCGAATACTTAAATTTAAATATATATATATATATCTAAATCAGGTAAAATATTCCATTATATAGGCTTAAGTTTGTTTAGTGTTACGTATGTATTATCCGTACACAACCCTTCTTCTACAAGCTAAATTTATTTTAATTTTAGCAAAAGAAACATTTGAATTTATTAATTCAAATAATACAATTTTTTTTAACAAATTATTAAAAAAAAATTTACATTTGAATTTACAAGTATTTTTGCAGGACGTAAGTTTGAATTGGAAACAAAATTGTTTCTATGCCAAAGAGATTTAAATTCTACCTTCCATATTAAAATATATAAAAACATGTATAAATATAAAGTTAAAAAATCTGTTATAAAAATTATAAGTATATCGCGAAAAAAATATGGCCAGAAATTTTTCAAATAATTATAGCAACGAAAAATCTTTATTGATTTTGTTCTTTTTTTTTTGTCATCTACTACTCAAACTCAACGAAAAAAATACTTAAGCGTTATTAATATAAAACCTCTGATTGATGTGCTGAAATCACTAAAACAAAAAACATTAAGTTAAATTTTCATATGAAAAAATGAAAACTTGTTGAAACTATTTAAATATATTTAACTTATTTAAAACAACTAACACCCACCGAAATAACGGTGCCGACAACTATTTTGAAAAGGCAATTTTACTTTTGTTTATTACCTTCTTACCTCTACAGAACCACAAAAAAGAATATTAAAATCAAGCAATATACAGAAAATCCTCTTTTCATGTTATAAACGCCTTAAAATTGTTGTAATCCCCTCCACCCACAAAAAAATATAAGAATTAAAAATTTATAAAGTACCATTTCTGTCTGCCTTAAATATGGTAAAAATGAATGGCAACAAATACGACTCTAGAGGACTTGCATGACTTGTGCCTGGTGTTGTCGCTGTATGTGCAGCAACAAATATAAAACACACATACACCTACACTGTGTTGGTCATAGTTTATTTATGTCGTAGTAAATGTACAATTTATGCTTATTTTTGTACAATTTGGCAACAGTTAAACCACATTTTATCAAAAAATAAAAAATAACAACACCACAAAAAAATATTTCAAATGAAAATATCACAAATGAAAAATTTACTTCTACAAGTTAAAAGAGCATAAGGATTTTATTTTTGAAACAAAAACACACACACATACATATATAAACATTTATGTGTATACTTGAATAAAAATAAATGCTAGATTTTCCAAAAATAAATAAGAGCAAAATTGTACTGATGTATGTAATTTAACGAAAGTAACTTTCACTAAATTTCTACAAACTAATTTCAGCTTATTCATATTTTGTGAAGAATTGAATTTGACTAAAGTGGGAAGAGATCTGGTCCAAAGACTGAGTAATAATATTAAAGTAATATTGGGTCCTCAAACAGCGAATTTCAATAATTGCCAATCGATAGTGGTTATATTTTCTTTTAAATCCTTATCTTATCTTATAGACGAAAATTTGTAAAACGAAAATGTTAAGCGTTGACAAATTTAAAATGGAAAAATATAAATTACAAAATAAAAAAAAACGAGGCAAGAAAAATTTGTCAAATGGGTAGGAAATTAATTTTACAAAATCAGGGCGTAAGTATATGTTGCCAAATCAACATGGATGGAGAGAACGTTCAACAAGGCGTACAAATTATAGAATTGCTTTATCAAAAGCGTTCCGAGCATTTCAAGGTTACCATAATCATCCTACTGTGAAGACTATTTACAGTGTGCTGTATAAATATAAGTCCACTGGTTCGGTAAATAATTATTTAGCCATCCCTACCTACATCAATGAAACTCAAGATTTGAGAAGAATTCTGCCTTCGCAGAAAACAAATTGACAAATTTTGCAACGCAATCTTATACTTAAGTTGTTCTAGTATTTGCAACAACTCTGTTTTTTTAAATACAAATTGGAAAAAAAGCATTTCATTTATACACAACTGTTGTTGAAGACTTAAAAATATATGTTTGTTGTTTTATGAAGCCTTATAAAAATTTGTTAAAGTTTGATTTGCTTATATAATTGCAATTGCAGCCGCGGCACAATATTATTTCATCGTTACTTTAGCGATCTTCTGGCAAAAGTCAAGAGTTTGTTTTCGGTCACGTAATTTAAATATAATCATTACATGCACAATTTTCTTTTTAGCAAACTTAATAAAAATAGAAGAAAAAAGACAGCACACAGCTCTACATTGTATAAGTTAATGGTTTCTAGGAAATGGATGTTTATTTAAAGCTATTTTTTTAAGAAGCAGACGTTAAAGTTGCCTGAAAAAAAATTTAAATACGAAGCATTTCTAAGAACAGCATTGAAAACAAAACATTCAACTTTCATCATACTTTTTACCTTGACCGGAAAATTTTATATATTTGCAATATAGAAATTTGCTATTTTTAGCAAATAAAATTTATTTACCAATCTTAAAGCTAGAATGTATTTGAAATATGTGAAGTAAAAAAAAATTTTCGTAAATCTTTATATTTGTCCAAAATATATAATATTTTGAAAATTTCCAAAATATTATATTTTTTGCTCAATTTATACCAGTGCACTATGGGTCAATTTACCAATTTTCCTGAGTAAAATTAAAATTTTGAACCTGCCGTCAAATTTTTTACTGCCAACCAATTAATAATACTCAAATACCAAAAAATGCGCAATTTATTTATGCAAAATACCAAACACTGGTTGATAGCACGTAATCAATTTCACTACTAAGCATAGTATTGACAGGCGGCCAAAAATAGCACTCGTATAATGAAATGCTGGATACCCGAAAATATGTTAATGCTATTTAATAGAACACACTCTAAAAATTGAGAAAGAATAAAATAAAAATTTTACATTTAGCCGAAGTTAGAGAGCATCAAAATAGCACTTTGTAGACAAGTTTAATAATTTTGTTCAAAGTAAAGAAAATTTGCACTTGTTTAAAGGCCAAAAAAGGTAAATTAAATTGAATTATGTACAAAAATGTTTACTTATTTATTTCGTATAATATAATTTTAATATAAAAATGCTATTTTTAATTAGAAATATTAATCACAAGTGTAGTAATATGTACAATAAAAAAATATAAATAATTTTTTGGTAGAATCACAATTTTGACAGAAGAAAAAACATCTTAATATATGCCGCAAAACTTTTTATATAACTTAATTGCTACAAGTACATATAATTAAAATACATAACTTTAGGTAAGCCAAGTTGCAACTTTTAAGCTTATTGCATATTTAAAGTCCTGCACAAGACCATTTATACAGCTCTTTCAAGACAAGAGAGATTTTTCAAATGCTTTACTACAGCGAATATTCCATTTGCAAAAAAGTTTCGTATATAAAGCAGAAATCAACATCAAGTGATACCACACACAGTGGACCAAACAAAGAAGGACGCTGATGATGAAGGTTTAGTGGCCTGCGAAAACACCTGGTTGTTCCGGTCAACTATGTGTTGTCAGAATATTTACAACTAACTGTGATATTATTTGTTAATTAATAATTATAACGTATAATTTGGCTTAAAAAGCGATACGAACTTTAGCCTGTTCAAATCATAAATATAGAAAGCTCTATAGTTTTTATGATCCCTTTTATTCTTAACAAAATCAAAGAAGAAATTTACAAAAATAAGAGGTGATGTTTTGGTTTCAATAAAACCTAAATACATATATATGTATGTATATATGCACAATTTTTAGTTTAAAGGCATTTTTAATAAAACAATAGGTTTTTATATGTATTTTTTTATGTAACTTAGGAGCTCATTACAAGCCAAACTCAAGATCGACCAATAACAACATATGAAGATGGTTCACATAAAACCATAAAAGAAGTACGGAAAGATATCCGTAAAGGATATACAAAACTTTATAAGTCATATTTTACTGTTTTGCAGGAGAGCACTTTTAAGCTTTCAAGTGGATTTTCAGAAATGTATTTCTTTAACATTTAAATTGGGAAAATCACTTTTAACCTTTATTTTTTAAGAAAGTATCGTTCCACGCACTAAAAGTAATACCTTAAGTTGAAATACACCAACGTATAACCTAAATTAGGCAGTTATTTCAAATGACATTAGAAGTCCAGAAAAGATAACTCGCAAGTCATAGTGCTATAGCTTGAGCTTTTGACCAGGGCTACTTTCAAATATGCAAATTCGAAGGCACCGTTAACTCAAAATCAGTTTGTCTTGACTTAAGCACTTTTTTCTTTTTGCCACGGATATATTTTTAGTTAATTTTAATTATTATTGCTCGATCTTCATTCGTTTCTATAAATTATATAATTAGACAAGAATATAAATCTATAAAATATTTTTTGCCACTCGAAAACACTGTAGAGTATTTTATTCATGCCCTTGCTCCCAATCATCAAAAAAAAAATTTAAATGCACATTAAAATTGTTATATATGATTCTTATATGGAATTAAATTAAGGTTTTTAAAATTTTTTTGAATTTTTGGAACAACGACATTTCTTCTCCGATTTTGATAAAACTTGCTCAAACTTTTTGGTATATCAAATTCAATACATATACAAAGTTTCAAGAAGCTCAAACTTTTTTCCTATACTTTGTGAAATTTTTTCATTTTAAGATATATGCGAAGGATACGAAATTTGGTTAGCTTTTACCAATTCAAACATGTAAGCCAAATTTAAACTTTTTATAATAACTCTTCCTATTTTTGGCCACTCGTTATATGAAAGCACAACACTGTGCGGTGCCACTTGTTTCAAAAATATTTTTTGCAGTATCAGAGTTTATAAAAATTATTGAGCCCTAGTTGTAGAAGTTAAGAAAATTTTTAAAATATAATATAATGAGACATGTAAGTACTTAATTTTTTTTAAGTAGTTGGAAATAATTTCTTTTTTACTTAAAAAAAGAAAAATTCTTTAACATATTCTTAAAGAAATTGCGTTAATAATTCTATAAATTATAATAATTATTATTTTCTCCTCATTTTGCTGGCTTTGCATATGCATATATACTCGTATGTAATAAAATATTTTATTAATAAATTAACATGGTGAAGAAAAACAAGCTCAAACAAGTGTGTCCAAATGCATGCGTATATATTTTTATCATATTTCAATGATTAACACCTTTTGGAAAACATTTTAATTAGTTTTTCATTTAATATGAGCATACGCAAAGCAATTAAAAAATTACAGTTCGTTACCTGAAACTCAAAATGCCCTAACTGACATTTTCATAATTTTATAGAAGGAAGGAAAACTTGTTAAAATGGAAAATATTGGATGGTGTGTTTAATGTGACTTTTTTTCAATAAAATAAAATAAATAAAATAAAATAAATAAAAGCGTTTTGCTTTTTAGGCAACGATATACGAATACTGTGTTATAATGTAAATGTGTAAGGCATTTGCTTGCTTTAAATAGCAAATGCTGGATGTGTGGTCTATTGGATACGACCGAAAGCAGTGTTGGATACAAATTCATGCACCATTGCACTTTACAACTTACACACACATACATACATTCGTGTATAAAATGCAAGTATACAAAATTAATTTTTTTTTGTTAAATGAATTTGATATTTTGCATTTTTTTTAAGCCAGCGATTTTACCTTTTATTTTGTGCATATGAATTATATTTATTAAATTTTGTATCCAATTGGTTATTGAGGTAAATTTTTAATATGATTTCCCTGGTTTGGCGCTGAGTATATGATAATTATATTGGGTTTAATTTGTGGGGCTTAGACAAAAATAAAATTAATAAATTTGTTAAAATACAAAGTTGTAATAAACTGAATAAATAATTTAGAAGTTATTTAAAAATAAACAACTTTTGAATAAGTTCATAAAAATAGTGAATTTAAAATTTTTTTTAAATTTCCTTTCTAATCAGAAATAATTTTTTGATAGGGCTTAAGTTCAGTATTAATCAATTTTTATAGAATGAAATAATTTTATTGATTAATGTTATTTTCTAAAGAAGAGGTGAGGGTCTATCTAATCAAGTAAATGGATATGGGTGCTGATGAAGTGCGTGGCTGCACAGAACTATGCTGACATTTCCTTCAGTTATAAAAACTGGTTTAATTTTTCTTCTCTTTTTAAGAAAATCACATTAATTAATAAAAATATTTCATTCTATAAGGACTAATATACCAGTCAAAGCTTAAACGCTGGTTAAATTAAACTAAACTCAAGTTTATATGCAGTTTTAAATTAACAGAAGCAAATCAGTGAACCACACGTTATGTATAGTTTAAAAAATGATATTGTGGCAGCACTAGAATAAATGTCAAAAAACATCCCTTTTGCAGCAGGTTATCAATCCTTTGTACAATCAAAAAAAAATTTTATACATTTTAATTAAAAGTCGCCAAATTTTACTCAGACAGAAATTATATTTATGCTTGACGAAGTAGAATAGTATAAATGAATAATGGAGTGTAAGAAAACAGGTCAAACAAGATCTGAGAGAAAGATAGAGGCTTCAATAAAAAGTTGAGTGCTCTTTTAATGCAAAACATATGGTCAATCAGGCGTGACATAACCATAACCATGAAATCCAACTGTTCGAACGAAACTTATTGGGCAACACTGTATTTGATTATACGTGACTCGCCATAATGGCATTAGTCAAATCTAAGCATTAGTAAAAAAATCATACGGTCTCTATTAGTAGTTAAAACGCCCAATTTTTTGCGTTAACAGATGTTTAATGCCCTAATTCTGTTCGACGATTGTGCAATCTTGTCTATGGACGAAAAAAAGCAGCAGTTGTGATTCTTTACAATTTACAATTATTAGTTATTATTATGCTAGAAGGTTCGTGTATTTTCTTTATGATTTTGTTCCAACACATATTTTTTCATATATTTTTCAAACTATTGTATAATAATTTAATTTAATTCTTATGTTTTAAAAACATGGCAATAATATTTTTATTTTTTTATTATCAAAGACGACAACTATTTTTGAAGAAAATAATTTAGAGAATTCAAAGACAAGAACTCAGAAGTATTTTCAAACAAAAACGTCCTAAATCTTCCTACTGAATTAGGGCATAAATTATGTTGCATTGATTTGTGGGTTTACTAGTTTAAATTTATTTTAAACAAAAAATATAAATTAACTTGAACTGAACATAAGAATTGCAAAATACTAAACTTAAGCCCGATTAAGAAATTATTCGTGATTAAAACTCATTCCACTTGTATTAAATTTAAATATGTATCATGCTTATAACAATTTTTATAAAATATGCATTCACAAGCAATTCTTAACAATACTTGAGAAACTTCTATTATACAAAACTATAGTTGTCTAAAGTATGTCGCAGCCGCCAAAAAAAAGCTTAAGCGACATAATTTTTTTACGAAAATCAATTATTTGCCATCGTAAGTAGTCAATTTGCGTAAAAAAATAATCTTACCAATTTTTCGCTTAAGCTATTTTAGCTGATATGGCTCAATATATTAAGGAACACAAGAACTTTGATAATTGAAAAGGACTTAGCAAATTTCATAAGTATTTTGCGTGTACATCCGGGGGTTTTTTAAACTTGAAATTTTTCTTATTTTAAGTGCGGTTTGTAAAAATAAATAAAAATTCTTTCAGTTGTTTGATAACTTATAAATACATTATAAAAACACGTTGACCTGATGAAGTCTTAAGTTAATAAAACATTGCGTAACAATGAATAGTTTTTCTTGTATTAAAATAATAATATTATATTAAATGAGCCCAGCTATTTTATTTTATAATGTTACATAAAACAATAATTGTCAAAAAAAAGAAGTTTTCAAAACAATCATAGTGATTCATTCCTTTAGTGAATTATATGAATGAATAGAAAATGCAAGCAGTGACATGTTTTTATTAAAAAGAGTGTCATTGATATGAATCATGCAATAGCATCATTATTTTTTTTTAATGATAATTGCTAGCTCAAAATTCATTTTAGTAAATGCTAAATTGTGCCGTTTGATTTGAAATGATGCAGATCTCTGATTCATATGAGCGGAAAAAAATAATTTTATATTTTTTTAAAAGAAGTTTTAAACTGCTGTTACATTAAACTTTAATAAGGTTTTTTGTTATTTTTCTTATTTTAAGAAAGTGCCCTATCTAATAATAAATATACGGTCTAATCGAAAATGTATGTTGGTAGGCATATTAATTATTCAGTTCATCATATATATATATGATATATATATATATATATATATATATATATATATATATATATATATATATATATATATATATATCATATATATATATGATGAATATATATATATATATATATATATATATATATATCATATATATATATGATGAATATATATATATATATATATATATATATATATATATATATATATATATATATATATATATTATACTTTACATGTTATCGAACCTCTTAACATATCACTTTTAATTTCTTTTTAAAAATCTTTTTCACAATACAATCACAAATTTTGAGTAAGATCGTAAAGCGTTATCAAATCGGTGTGAGCTCATATACTCATTCATGTATATTAGTGTAATCATACGAACAAGAAGTAAAAATAAACTTAACAGCTGCATAGAAATACACTCAACCAAATCTTAAAGCATACTTTCAGGAGTTCATTTTAATAGAAATTGCTGGTGAAGTGTTATAGTGTTGCCAGTGGGGATAATTTTGTTAAAAATTTGAAAAATATAAAATAAATAAAATATATATAAACTTTTAAGTAAAAGAGCGTTTAAATATTTAGGGTCTTATTCAAAAAAACTTAACAACGCTTTGCAAAGCAATGTTAAGTAAAGTTGTATTCTAAAAAAACTATTACATCAAATTTATAAAGTAGGTCCCCACGTTTGTTAAGACTACTTTAAGTTGATATTTTCAAAATGTGTATCTTGTACCTCAAATATTTTTGTTAATATAACACATATTGATTCATGTTACATCTGAAAATGAAGCTAGATGTGTTATCTCTTAGCTGAGATTTATTATTTCTGTCATGCAATGGAAAACCTCGTCAAATTATCCAACTGATTCAAAATACATCGTAAAATCCATAAAAAAATATCAAAATAAATACAATTGTACGAAAATGTTTTAGTGATGTACATACAATCAAAACAAATTGAAAAAAGCTCGATATTCAAATACTCATTTCATTCGAATAAAAGAAATTGTTATAATTCTTCTTTGCTCCTCATATTTTTTTTACTTTTACTTCATAGAAATGTTTATGTGTTTTGCTACCATGTCAGAAGCTCATATTGTTTAAATTAGAATGCTTTACTTCAAGAAAATAAAAATTTATTTAACAAAATAAAAAAATATTTGAATACCCGAATGAAATTGTATTCGATTTTGTACATCATAACCTGTGAAGTGGTTGTTGAACACGGTGGTGTTACCAGAATTTATGATTAAATAACAAAATAATTAAAGTTGTGTTTTGCATACAATTTTTTAACAAAGCAGTGTTAGCCTTAAAGTGCTTGTCAACTAATATGAACTTTAAAGCTATAGTAAAATATTTTTTTGCATAAGGCGGCAAATATTTAATTCAAATATATATAGCAGTGCTTATAAAGAATTTATAATATTATATTATATTATATCTTCATTAGGTACTGTTGCCTTACACTGAAGCTGGTGCACGACACTTGGGTAACAATCTTCATCTAATACCAATTATTATGGGTTGAGATTTTAATAAGAATTTTGCAAATCCACAGTCGCAAGCTTTATCAAAATTTTTATTTCACGTTTTCCACTTGCATATAAACAATTCTCCACAAACCCCCACAACTAATAATTCCAGTACTATAGATGCAGTTTTCCAAATTTTTTAAATACAGTAGAGTCAAAAATTTATATATATTATTTTAGTTACCATAAGCCAATATTTAAAAAAAATTCATTATTAGATGTGTACACATCTGCCCTGTGATTGGACTCACATTACCTTTTTTAATATATCAAGGTTTTATTTTTTTGTAATTTTGAAATTAGGTAAAACTTGTAAAGACTTCAGTGTAGACAACTTTTTTTTAATTATTTTACTTAATGCATGCATTTCCATTGCACATTTTTATAATGTTTTGATTGGTTTCTAATGAAATATTTTCCTTCTAGCTTTATTCTCATATTTCTCGATTTTCTTATTCACATATGTATTATGTAATTGAACTCTGACTAAAATTTCTACATTTCAATACATACTGTATGAGTTGCAATTTCATTTAAAATTTCTATTATTATTTTTTTTATTTTTTTATTAAATATAAGAAAAAAATAGAAGACGTGAATATATTTCTTACAATAAGAAGCCTATGTAAATAATATCCTTAGTACAGGATAATCAGTTCTCGGTAGTGTGGCTGGATTGAAGAAAAGTCACTGTATGTTTTTGTATGTGTGCAGTTGTATTGGTTTGAATATTGCAATCACACATATCAGACATTTTTACCTGTACCTTATTTGCTTCGTGCAAGCCGAAATACAATAACACAACGTAAAGGGGAATGTAATGAAAGGATGCTACAAATTTTAATTTTCAGATACACTCACGTCTTTGAATAAACCACATACACATTTTGCCAGTCAGATCCGAATGCATGTATGTCATGTCAATAAATGAGAAAATGTAAGAAGTCAGGTATTGAAATATTTTCATGATCTCTTATAAAATTTCAGCTTAGTTACCTTTGCTACGAATAGTTCTTTGCCATCGCTTGACATGGTGATTTAAGAAGTGTAAGAGCTCATCTTAAGAATAAAACATAAAAGGGACAAGATTTCCACACACACAAAAACTGTTCAGTCTTACATCAATTTCGTCTTACATATTTGTTTAAAAAATCTCTAAACATATATTAAGACGAACTGTTGCTCATTTTACAAATTATTTCTCATCGTTATCAGCAGCTATTGCTTTACATACTGGGCTTGGTCGGTCTTTATATGCAAATAAACCAAATTTTTTCGTTCGATTTTTATTACAGGTTGTGATGCAGCACTGCATGCGTGTTTGTATAAATGTGTATATATTTTTGCTTGAACTTTTTGATGAATGAGTGAATGGATTTCTTTAAATTTACACAGTAAAAATGGGAAAAAGTTCAATTCACAATATTATTATTGACAACAAAATCTTATACGAGTACGAGAAAAAGAATGCAAAAGAACATTCGTACAGAGTTGAAATCAAATATTGTGTGCAAGAGTACTTTCTTCATGCATACACGAGTACACAAACACTTTTGTACACACACATGCATATACACACACACATACATACATGTCTCTCAATTTAAATATATGGGTGAAATACAATGAATACATGATTTCTTTTTCCTCAGGTTTCTTATGCCCATGAACACTAACTAGACTAAAAATATGTTGTATTTAGATGTGGTTTTTAATGGGAGTGTGTTTGTGTAAGTGTATGCAAATAGATTTCTGTGCGTTGGTGCTTGTGTGGTTGTGTAAACAAATGCTCATAAAGAAGTTATTATTTGCAAATCATGCGGATGTGGATTGTGAACGTGTTTTCTTTTTAGTTACTCATACATACATATATACTTGCTTGCAAATACACATATTGGTAAATGTTATAAGAAAATATTATTTAAATACCAAAAAATATATACATACGTACATATAATACATACAATGTATATTGCAATATATAAAGTTTTTAAATGTTTTAAATCTTTAAGCTTGAAATTCAAAAGCATGTTTTAACATAATTGCAGAGTTTTAGACAGCTTCAAGATAAAATATTAAAAAAAAATTTAAATCATGGTTCCAGAGTTCAAAAATTTAAATTAAATTTTTTACTGCCTTATTCATAAAAAATATTTCTGCTTAATAAGAATTTTATTCAACAAAAATTTTCTGTAATAATTTGATTAATAAACCTTTTATAAAACTAAAATATTTTTTATGAATTAGCCCTTGTATTTTTTTAAATAATCAGGTGTGTAATGGAAAACGATTTAGACACAACAAAAATTTGAAAACGATAAAAGGTGTTAGACATATGTTTTCTATAGTCGTTTTGTCAATAATTGTTAAACTTGTTTTTAATAGTTTTTCCAAAAATTTTCGTTAAACTATATTTTATATTCGAGTGCGCTTTTTAGAAGTCGGTAGTTAAAAATTAGCTCAAAAATTATCCTCAAAATCAATCGGAGTTCATCACACCTTTTCAAAACGATCGTTTTCTATCACAAACCTAAATATATTAATTTAAAAATTTTAATTTTTCATGAAATTTTTTTAATTGTTCGTAATTGGTGCAGGAAATAGTGATTAAAAACTCCTTTTAAAATGTTTGCATTTTCAAATTTTTTATAAAATTAGTTGCATGGAACTACCCTTATGTTTCCATAGGAAGTGTGACGACCAAATTATGTGACCCAAGTAGGTGAAAAAAATTATTTAGATTTTATTTTTTAGCGCTTCTATGAGAATTAAATAATTTTAGAGTAAATAATTGCAGAAACATTTTCACTTTGTAAATTTGATTAGCTTTTATTAAAAATAATATAAAAAAAATTTATAAACTTACAATTAAAAAAATTAATGGCCTTTTTCACGATATCGAAAGAAAACTTTCGACTGAAAAGTTCTAATTTAAAACATGAGCAAAATATGAAAATTTATTTATGCCGAAAGATTTCTTTCGTTATTGTGAAACATGTAAATGGGTTTCAATATTTAAACCTAAAATTATGTTTTTGATTTCCTTTTTTGGAATATTAATCTATTTCTTCTTAAGATATAAACTTGCCTTAATTACCAAAAAAACAAAAAAAAAGCTAAAGAATTATAAAATTTCTTGTACAGATTCCGTCCTAAAATACAAAATTGCCTTAATTCACATAAACAAAATTATTTTTAGCTTTTTACTTGTAACTTTATCTTTTCGGTTAAAAAACTTTGGCCTCTTCATAAAATGTGCCAAAGTATCTGGCCAATCGTATATTAAATACATTTAAATTTTTTAAAAAGTTTCAAATTCTTTTTGTTGCTGGTATATGTAAGAATTGACCAAACAAAATTGGTCACAAAACTTAATTGAAATTTCATGTTCATGCAATAAAGTGCTTGCCACAAAATGAATAATTTTTTTCTTTCGTTTCAATTAGTTTTTTTTTTCAGCTGCAATTTGCAATTTATGCAGCTTTGAAATATATTTAGGTATATGTATGTAAGTATTCAAATAACAATTTTACAATAACTGATTTAAAATATTTTGCATTGTAAGCTTCTTTTGCGAAATTTAAACAATGTAGTCGTAGGAGCTGTTTAATTAAAAAAATTTAGTACAATTAATGTGCACTGAAAAAAATACGATAGGGTTTCATATATATGATTTTATTAGGCTAAAGTTTGTATCGCTTTGAAAACCAAATTAAATTTAATAATTATTAATGAACAAATAACACCAAAGTTAGATGCAAAAATTTTTACGAACATTTAGTAGAATGGAACAACTAGCTGTTTTCAAAGCCCACTACACCTGCGTCATCAACGTTCTTTGTGTTTGTTTCCAGTGTATGTGGTGTCAGTTTATGTAGATTTCTGCTTTATAAAAGCAACTTTTATTGCAAATGGAATATGTGAATTGCTTTGATTCATCGTATTTCAATTTTCTGAAAGCCCTTTTTTGTAATGAAAGCTCAATTTTATGACAGGTTTTTGTTTTAACAAACATGTTTTTGAAACTGATTTTAAGTTTTATTATTTTCTTTATTTAGTATGATAAATTTATAGTTAATTTAATAAAGAAAAAAGTATTTCTTTCAATCTATTCTGTGCTAGTTCCTATTTTATTAAAAATATTATTTGATTTTTTTTTTGAATTTAGTAATTAAGTACAAAATGAATTTTTTTTTTCTGTGTCAAAAACTACGAATTTTTTTCTTTTTCGAAAGGAATAAAAATAGACACGTAAGAAGATTAATTGGAGAAATCTTACAATAAACTGTTAAACACAACCCTTTAGCTTACATGTAAAAGTTTCTTATGCCAATCTAACACTAACGGGTGCATTGGACAGTAAGTTTAATTTTGTTGTGGAGTGTTATTAAATTAAATATTAAGTGATGATAGTTTTAAATAAGATCATACTAAAAAAAATTAATTACAACAGATTTAAGTATATAAACATATGTGTGTATGACTTTTACCAACAAAATTTGAAACCAATTTTTTTTTAATTTATTCTGAAAAGTCTCTTTCCAATCGACCTGAATTCACTAAACAAAATAATATGCAGCATTTGTTTTGCTTTCTTCTTTCAAGTTGTAGGCAAATGTGTTTTCTATCCACAACCACAATGTCAAATGTCAGGCTTCGGGGCATAAGAGTTAATTTTCAGAAAGCAAATCTAGAATCACATACACATATTTGAGTCAACAGCAAGCACAATAATAATAATGGAAGTTTTGCTTTCTGCCATTGTTTAGTAACTTCCAAATGAACAAATTGTGAGAGACATACAACTACATGTACATATGTATATAAAAAACACATATGCTGTGACAAAGAAAACTCTTTATAGAGCAACGTATTTTTATATTCATGCCAGTCTATATATTTCCAAAAACACCCTACAATAATTCTCATCAAAGTGTTAAGCCCAGAGCTCGCAATAATTGGTCTTTCTCGTGCTTGTTGTCAGAAAAAAACACTCGTCCACTGACATGATTCTACATTGTCGCGAAAAAACCCTCAAACTTAATTCATATTTGGCTTGCTCTTCGCTCAACCACCGACTGGTTCTTTCTATCGTTCGGCTCATATGTTCACTCGAGACCTTTTATTTTGTAAAATCTTGGCAAACGGTCTTTTGAACATGTATGTGTGTTGCGATTCGTTGTTTTTATTATTTCATTTTATGAACATTATTGAACAAAATACATGAAGATTAATTTAGTTTTTATTGTACACATATTTGCCTTTTATTTTACATTTGCACGTCGTTGACGAATAGTTTGATTTACAGATATTTTTATTGTCATTTATTACTATCTTCTCCCTTCCTCTTTAATACTTTGCCTGTGACGAAATATCTGAGGCAACAACATAAAGCAAACGCAACAACAAAAATAAAGACCTTTTTTGCGAACGCTTTATTTGTATTGCTCACTTACTGACCCTCAGTAGCTGAGCAAGGAACGATTGTGTTTGCATCATGCGGTCAGTAAAAGACCAATTCATGTTTTAAGCTCAACCCATAACCCGAGAGCGAGAAAACGATTGAAACTAAAAAGAGGGTTGCTGTTTAGACACTGTCTGATTAAGTCCCATTTTTGTAGGTGTTTTGAGTGAAAAGACCGCACAGAGAAATTTGGTTGAGCATATTTTGGGAGCTCTGGTTAAACCACAACCGTATAGAGTTGCTTTCAGTAAATATCACTCACATTTAAGAAATAATAATTATCAAATGCTTTGTCTGAAGTTTAAATAAATTAAATTAAATGCAGTTACCAAGTGTTACTTTAAAATTCCTTCAAAAATGTAGGGCTTTACAAAAGTTAGTCGTAGATGCAGCTTGACAGTCTTATGCATATATTAAGTCTTTATTCAAAAATTTACGGCTGACTGACGTTTATTCGAGCAGATTTCTGCCTTTCTCAATCATAACTACCATGAATGACATACACACATATATGTATAAACACACATGCACATATGTTGGAGACGTAACATAATTGTTGCGCCTGAAAAGTGTCAAGCAATTTCATTTCAACCACTGACTCAACATCACTTGTCATCTCATCAACCAACATGTTGTTTTTGTTCATATGTATGTAGTATTTTAATTTGTGCATATGTGTTGATATGGCAGGAGATGTACTGAAGTAAACAACATTGTAAGCTTTAGTTCACACGGTGCTTGTGTTGCACTAAAAGTTCCAAGTTTTTTGAAGGCCTAAATGCAACTCTTTGAGAGTTTTCAGGAATAATGACTGTCTTGGCTACTTTCTGTTAAATATTAAAAAAACGCGCTGAAATCAGAAATATTACTCAAGAGCCAACTGGTTGTAAAAATAAAAAATAAGGGTTAGGAAAATTAACAGAAAATATTATTTCTATATTTATGATTTAGGTGGGCTAAAGTTCGTATCACTTTTTAAGCCAAATTATTTTTTTTTATATTTATTATTTGAACGGTGTAAGGGTCGTATTGCTTTTTAAGCCAAATTAAATCAACTGATACCACATACAGTGAACCAAACAAAAAACAACGCTGATGATGAAGGTTTGGTGGCCTTCGAAAACAGCTAGTTGTTCCGTTCTACTAAGTTTTTGTCAGAATATTTACATTTAACTTTGGTGTTATTTGTTCATTAATAATTATCACATGTAATTTGGCTTGCAAACTGATACGAACTTTAGCCCGTTCATATCATAAATATAGAAACAAATGAACAATAATAATAAAAAATTAAGAAAAAATTATTGTTGATTTTTATCCATTTTATATGAATGAATAATATTTAATTACATTAAAAAAAGTATTCAAAATACCATGAAATGGTAAATAATTTATACATATTTGCTTAATTCATAAAACCTCTTGTATCTCTGTATCGATTGTATTATCAGTTTAAATACAAGAGTGTAACATTTGTTGTATGAAATTTTCATATAAAAATCAAATACGCTATTACACTTTTATATTATATGTTTTTTCTCAATTGTATTCAGAGAGAGGCTCTCTGAGAAAATTTCTATACAGAGGGTGTTCACAATTAAAAAACAAAAAGTATATTTGATACACAAATACACGATAAAGGTTATGTGAAAATATTTTCAATTAAAATACTAAATATATTTTTTACCCAACTAACTAAAGCCCTGCGCGCTTCGCTATAACACATATACATATGGTGATGAAACGAAAATATTTCTATGTTAGAAGTGCCACGCCTTTGGTGCAACCTTAAATATATTTTATAGAGTACAATTACCATTATTAAAATAAAAAGTCACGAAGAGTTTCAAAACTCTTAGCCCATTACATTCCAAGACAGTTTTTTAAATAAATTTTCCTCTTTTCTCCCTCTCGCGTTCACTTGTCAAATCCCAATTATTTTTTATAATGAACAGAATCAGTGAAAAAAATTTTGATATGTTGATATTAAAAAATATATATTTAAAAAAAATTTGGCTTCCAATATATCTTGAGGTAAACGTTGCTTCTTCTATGTGAGAAGTGCAGCACCTGCCTTAGATATTTAAAAATTAATATCCTATTGTTCCTTCTGGCAAATCAGCAATATATGTACACTGGTATTATTTCTGAAGACAAACAAAAACTTGCACTATATGAGAGGAACCACGCCTACTAGTTCAATTTTAAAAATGTTTCCCATAGACAATGCACAACATCAACAGAGATATCCCTATAAATAAATACTTTCTCTTTATGGGAGGTGCCACACCATTCAATTTAAACCTTAGAACTGCTTAAGACAAAGCTCATTACAAAAATCATTACTTATGCAAAAGAAGTTTGTAAAACTCTATAAAACAAGGTAATATAACTTTAAAATGTCTCTCTGATCAGTAGTCTTGAAAGCATATATTGTAAAATGGAGGCCTTGTTTTAGTGCTTACGGCTCATGTGGTGCAGCATCTGTTGTTCCTCTTTTATAAATTTCAAAATATCTATATGATTTACTTTTTCTTATTTTCTTAAAAGCACCTGTATAATTTGTTTTGCAGAGTTTTATTACTTTCATATTTGGTACGCCCACCAGAAAGTCTTCGTGGTTTCCTTGTTCAGATCGAGCCTTTGCTGCAATAGAGACATAACTTAAAAAAAAAAGATTTAAGAAAAATAGTTATAGTGGACACTTAACCCTAGGCAAAAGAATTCAAAACTTCAAACTAAGTTTCTGCAAAAACATTTCTTTTTGTAGTTATCACTCTATTGCAGCAAAGGCTCGATATGTATGAAAACATATGGTTGTGTGTATTTACATCAGTATATCCGTTGTAATTTTTTTTTCTTTGACTTAGTAATTATGCTGTTGTCTTACGTTTTATATTACTGTTTCCGTAAATACATATCGTTACCTTAATATAGAAAGTCCCCAACTTGTTGTTTTTTGAAATCGAAATTTTTAAATTGTTCAATATATTACATGTTCTTGTATAGAAATATACATAAAACTCGATTGCAAAAAAATAATATGTTAGGGCCTTTTTATTTAAGAAAACGATAAACGTACTTACATATATATGTGCACATGTGATGGTGATTAAATTGCCATCAAAACTTGAAGTTAGCATACAAATATGCTTTTTGTCATTTTGCTCATCTCTGAATAGGGATGTCATGATACATCTTTGGCAGAGAAGTTCTGCTTTTAATTTTTATATAAAAGCTGAGTTTTCATCAAGCATGAGTGGCAAGTTAATTTTGATTTGTTTGCCAGAGTTGTGAAAAATTTTCTTATTTTTAAGTTTTAATGTAACAATATCACTAATGTCACTATGAAAATGTTCTTATATAATAATATTTTCTAATTATCTAAGCTTAATATTTAATCCGCTCTGTGAATTGAACTTTGTCACACAGCATTATTATAACTTTATATTATATTACTTATTATAACTTGACAGAGATACTTCTGCTATTCAACCTGACATTTGGTGATATAAAATTGGGAGTGTTTGCTTATTATCGCAGCAAAATAAGTAAAAATTCAGAAAGGGCTGTTGCCGAAATAAGTACTAAGGAGGAAAAATTTTAAAAAATATATGAAATATATATGCGCTACTATGACAATTCAAATTCTTTTATAATTAATATTCTAAACAATAAATATTTAATATAATACGAATATTCCAAGAATAAATTTATAATTTATTTTATATAATATTTGCAATTAATTTCTTTTTGCTTTTTATTTGATTTCCCTAATTTTTTACTGGTTAAACTATTAAACATTATATAACTATTTGTTAGTGTAACCGATTAACTTAAAAACAAATGCAATGCTAAGTTACCAGATACTTCACAGTCTTACAACTATGAATAACTAATAAAAAAAAAAATAATTAATAAAATGCAGTAAATTTGAATAAAATTTTTTAAAAATTGTTGCGTACCCGAACACAGCTCATATTAGATGTTATGTGAGATATATATCAGAGAATAAAAATTAGTATTAAAAAAATATACACATAGCTAAGTGCGTATAATCATAATTGTAGAACACACAAGCCGTACCCTCACATACTTTCTCTCAAGCAACTATGACTACAACCGATTCCAACATACAAGACTATTTCTACTTCGATTATGCAGAAAACTAAAATAAGCTACAACTAAGAATAAAAAACACATGCGTATTAAGCGCATTTACTCTTTCTCTATCTCTTACTTGTTTATGTTTATACTCAAGTTATGGATATTTACTTAATCGGAAAAATAAACTGATACTCCGGATATTTATTCATCATTCGACATCGTATGCAATCAGTTGTGTGTATAAAATGGAGTTCAGTGTATGCGTTTAAGTAGGACTGTTTATAAACATACTAAATGTGTGCGTGTAAATAAAGTAGCCCTTTATATATGCATGTGTATCCGTTAAATAGTCAGATTATTTTTATATTCATGTATCATTCTCTGGTATATACGAGTATCTAACGTTAAAATGAGGGAAACTATTTATATTTCGAAAACTGGCAACACTAATGCCAATATCTGAAATCTTGCAATTTTTAGCATAAATTTTCTCAAAAAGTTTTCATGTACAAGTTCTATTTGTTTTGTTTACAGTGAGTTAGCAAAATCAATTTGAAAACAAGTGAATATTTCAATAGAAGGTTTTCGTTGGATTATTTTTCATAACTTTCGACGTGGTTTATCTCAACAAAAATGTGTCGAAAAGGTTGGTTCTCTGTATGAAGATAAAGCACTATCAAAAATCACAGTGTATTGCTGGTATAGGGAATTCAATCGCGGTTGTAGTACCGTCGCCGACAAATTCCGTGAAGAACGTCCAAAATCGGTTGTTGTACCACAAAAAATCAGTACAGTGTGTGAATTGATAGTGCAGGTGCTTAATGTGAAATATTGCGAGATAGAAGCATATTTGCACATTAGTTCCACTTCAATAAATTTGATTTTGCATGAACACTTAGTTGTAAAAAAAATTTGTTATCAATCGCTCAAAAAAAGGCTTGCGCCAAGTAGTATAAGGAAGTGATTAAAACACCAACCGTAGTGCTTCAAAACACGTGTCTAAAATGGTGACAGGTGATTAATTTTAAATATATGTATGCTTATTAGCTGGAAAAAAAGCAATCGAGCAATTGGGCATTTCCAGACGAGTTTAATTCACAACACCGCACAGTGAAGCAAATGGTTGCTTGTTTCTGATCATGTGGCCACTGTTTGACTTGAGCAGCTTTGAACTGTCAATTTTGAGTGCAACACTACCATTTTTTTTATCAAAAGTCTTCGGAAAAATTCGTAAAACTAAACCCCCCAAGACGAATCATCTCGTCAAACAAGTGAATTTTTGAGCAGTCAAAACATCGAATTGATGACACATCCATCATACAGTGCTGATTTGGCATCCAATTACTTCTTTTTGTTCCCAAATATCAAAAGAAAACTGCGTGGTCAACGAGCATCAAAGAAGCAGTTGAATTGTTCAAAAACAATGTTTTGGAGGTTTTTCAAGAGGAATGGAGAAAATGCTCTCACAAATTATTTGAACTAATGCCAAGGTGTAGTGATAATCAAGGGAAGTATTTCGAAAAAAAATTAAAGTAATTTTTATTTGTTATTCCTGAAATATAAATATTATCCCTCGTATGTATTACTTTAAGAATAACGTGCAGTAAACAATCACATAACATTGTTTGATTGTTGGAAGAATTTTCATATTAATTTCTGAGAAAACTAAAAGACACAAGTAAAGATGTTTTGCATGGAGGCAGTGAAAAGAACTTTCATTTGGAAGCAATTGTACTAATTAATTTATTGGTAAGAATTTATCAAGTGCTACATCCAATTTATAAAAAATGAAGGGAAAAAATTTCGCACATGAAAGTTTCGTTTGCATTTTATTTTTCAAAACTAATAATTGAAATTACCTTAAAAAACATTCTTTAGCTAAGCCATCTTCTTCAAAGGATGCCAAGTAGATATTGAAGTTGATTTTTACTTTTTTATAAAAACAAATGAAAATTGTTTAAGGCCACTTCATCTGTTTAAAAAAAGTGTCTACTTATTTTCTCCCCAAAAACTGCATTGTGAATACAGTAAAAGCCTTTTACACATAACAACCACTCATGTAAAGCAACATGCAATATTTTGCACTTCAATTGCACTTGTAAGCAAAATTTTTGAAGAACAAATCGAGTATTACTGACAACAAAAAAATATTGGATAAATGAGGCGATAATTCTATTTTAAAATGCAGCCTCCTCCAATAAAATCGAATAAGAGCCAAAGACTTGTGACTTTTTTTATGCAAAATATTATGAATAATGAGCATTTCTGCTATAAGCATCGGAGTAGGGAGTTAAGTACTTATTGAGTAGAGAATATGTATGTGCACACATGCCAGTCAACATTAATTTGAAAGGGTTGCCTCAGTTAAAATGCCGCAGATATTTAAGAAGTTTTCATAAAAACGATTCGCGAGATAACTTTACTACATTTACTAGATTTATATAATTTTTATATGCTTTAAATAGTTTTGCTTTTATAATAAGAATATTTTTAATCAAATTAATAATTTTACTCCTAAAAAGCAATACCAATTCTTTTTAACCTAAACCTTTAACAATTTCCTGGGCATGACAATCCTGTTCCACACTCATACAAAAGTTTCAAATAATGACTAAGGTTGGAAAATTTGTTGTACAAATTAGGGAAGTAACAAATATTTGCATTTGAATTATCTCTTTTAAATTTACTGGCATGAAGTTTTCAGACGAATACTTGTGTTAATTGAAGAGAATTAGGGAAGGAGAATTCTCATTATTATCACTTAAGAAATTTTATCAATAAACGAAATTTTTTATGTACATAGATGAGCACTTCCACCGAAAAGTCCATCTCTTGTCACATTACGATACTTTGTGCTGGTAAAGAAATGAAATATTAAACATACAAATTAACATTTTTTTAAAGAAAAAAATCGACAGGTCAGCAATTAAAAAATATATTTAATAAAAATTAATTAATTGTTATTGAACTTTTAAGATATATTTTTAAAAAAATTTTTAAACTTTGCAGCAAATTATGTTCTTAAAAAAACTTTCTGTATATAGACTAGAATGAATCGAAAGAATTTATTGCCAGTCACCTTTAAGATTAAAGATACAAGGTATGCCAGCAAAACATTTTGTTTTAAGTAGCCCGCCATTTTAACAGTTGACAGCACTGAACCGGTAATTTTTTGACAGTTACAAAACAACTATACCAGTAATACAAAAAAAAACATTTACATTTCAATGTTGCATTAAGATTGCTAAAAATTCACTATAAAAATTTTTAAAATTTCGCAGCCATAGTTCACAAAACTCAAGCGTTATCATGATAAACCATCTTCTTGGCCAGCACTTTTAAAACTTAGTGGCGAAATTTTAGCTGTTAGTAAAAGTTAGAGATATAAAGAATCGAACTCGCGCATGTCAGTCAAGAACTAGAATATTGCTTTGTAGTATCCCAAGGTCCTTAGAAAATCCTGCGTTTTCCCATTTCTCGCCACTTCTAGGAATTTTACATTCAAAAAATGATCTTATACTGTATTTACCATAAGTATCTAAGTCTTGAAATTTGCAAGGGTCAATTAATACAAGCGTTACCAACCATTTATAACGTTTTATCCTTGCTGATTGAGTTCTTAAAATGCAGTAAACCGATTCAAAATTTATTAAAAAAGTTTTTTTTTAATTTTTTAAAGAGAAGTAATACTCAAGCGATTAATGCCTGCTAGTATTACCAGGTGATACCTTCTTTAGAACAGGTATAGTGCTGTAGAAAGCAGTTGACCAAAGAAAAGGTAAAGGAAAGATTTATTATTATATAACACTGCTTTTAATAATTTAGTGATGCAGCGCCTCTGGTGTCTATGAGGCGTATTAAATTTTCGAAACCATTTTATTGGTTATTTTACTTCGCCAATAATTCTGCTACGCACTACCGCCGAAGGACGTCGCTTTTCATGTTGAATTAGGATAGTTACAAAGGTATTTGCTTAAGTTGGTACAGTTCAATGACCAGTGGCTATGCCTCCATCACTTGAACTTCCTTTGAAAAAACTGATACAAAGGGACACTAATGCACATCAGTTGGTGACCGGGCTCGAAACCAAGACCTTTAGTTTTGTAGTCAACGTGCTAACCTTTTCAGCCAACGTCACCTACTTTTACGTCAAACCAAGCAAAATTGTCGCATTTGAGACTTAGAAAACCCAATAGTTGTAGTTGAAAAGCTACTTCAATATTTAATTATTTGGTGCGGTGTTTGATCTGGCAGAATGAATGAGCTCTGCTTTTTCGAAAATTAGGATTAAACAACTGTTATGGTAAATGGCCGCTGTTAGAAGATATTGATATGGATGATTTTTACTTTCAACAATGTGACACCACATGTCATACAAGTAATGATACCATTGCTTTTTCTTGAACGTGTAAATTTTCATCGGCATTATCGCAAGTGGTCAACTATATCTTGTCATTAAACATCTTTAGGCATTTTTCTTTATGGCTAGACTATAGTCACGTTCACACTGGAACACAATCGATTCAGAACCTCAAAGACTGAGTTTAGAAAAGTTTTCACCTACATGCAGTACAATTTGTTGATGATGCTCACTCGTATTGTCAAATTTATTCATAATATACTCGTAGATACTAGAGCGTTGGACGAGCAAAACCATGAGCCTGCCCATGTGTTTTTAGTTTAGTAAATTTCATATAGGCAAAAGAGAAAATTAATGAGATTAGATTACTCATGAACATTGCTCGAGTATTCAGTGCAGTGCTCTAATAGACACAAAAAAGTAATATGAATGATTTTGTAATTTTAATTAAAATGTTTGTAATATCAATAAAAAAATTAATTAAATTTTCACCTTTAAGCAATTTGATAAGTTTTTTCACTCAAATTAATTAATATAATTGAATCAATTAAATTCTTAATTAAAACATTAATTAGTGAATACTTTTTTCTGTGTATATCACCTCTTGCATGTGAGTACGTATGAGTAATAAATTATTATTATTATCCATCAGTATCAATCATACGTAACTTCTTATTTGCTTATTAAAACCTCGTCCACAGACTAAAACAATTGCTGCGAAACATTTTTAAATTTTCTTGTGAAACTGCACTCGTGTCCACACTGTGAAGTGTTTTTGCAGCTTGATATATTTTCTTATATATTTCTTGTGATAATAAGATGAGAATGACATACTCAACAATAATCTCATGCATAAAGTATTCCTTTACATTCCTCATTCCCCTTCATCGTCAAACTCGTAAGCTTTGCAGCAAATATTCAATAGTGTGGATAATGTCCAAGGAATTAAAATATTTTTTAAATAGATTCAGGTTTGGTGGCCATTTGGCTGAAATTTTTTGTTGCTAACGACCTATCATCCACTTTACAATCAAATAAGTCTCCAATAATTTTACTTAAAGATGTTTGATTTTTACACATTAAAATGGAACCTCTTATTGGAAAAACCTTTATGTCAATTAGTATTTTATATCTGCAAAAACACAGTATCTTGCCAACTTATTTTCTTTGTGTTGCACCCGATCTGATTAAAAACGTAAATACTGTCATAATGGTTTGGATAAAAATTCAATAAGTTCCCTGATGATTTGTTCATCAGACGTCTAATTGATTATGCGTCTTCTGAAATTAAAGATACTTTCTCTTAAAAATTCAAATATTTCCTACCTATGAGAAGTCCAATCAGTATTATATATAAGCATAAAAGACACTTTTCTTAAAGTTCTAGTGGCTGGCCTATTTTAATCCATTTCTTATTTGCAAACATTTTAATTTCTGCTTAATTTCATAAGTCCTTAACCTAACATTCATTACTCCCCTATTACAAATATATATTTGGAGTGTTTTATATACTAAAATAAAAAAGTTATGATCATTGCTGAAAATGCAGAAATGTACAAACGAAAACAATCATACTCGCACCAATCTAATACAAAAAGGAAGTAGTTTTTCTGAAGCAGAAAATATATTAAGCAAACATTTACATACAAATATATTCTACTACAAAGTTAACATCTTAAAACACTAACACATGCAGGCATGCATATATGTCATGTGCTTACATAAGCAAACAAACTGCATGCACTTGTGCTGTGCATTATAAGTGACAATAATAAAGAATGTCGTAGGAGGATGGTAACAAAATGGAAAAAGGCACCAAATTTAAAAAATATAGAAAAACTTACAACTTAAATAATGACAATAATTTCTCTTCTCTTTACTTTTCCTATTGCGTTTAACAGCTACACGGTGCTACAAAAGTTTGATTGCAGCAAAAAATAAGTTCGATTTTTTGGCATAGTAGTTCCACATACTTCTAACCAACCAGTGCTTGTGTTAGAAAATTATAGAATTTTCGTTGAGTATATCAACAAAAAATTTCTCTAAATCGTGCATATGGTCCCGAAATAATCTTTTGTAGTCTTGTGTATACCAACAACAATTTTTTCATCTATGAGAAAAAATAATTGTGTGCAGGCGTGTGCATGTATATGTTAGTTTGTGTATGTGTGTGTGCGTGTGTGTAGGCGATTATACTTCTGATAAAGCATTCAATTGAAAAACCATTGAAAACTAATGGCATGAAAGAGAATAATGACTCTCTACTTAAGTCTTTATGCTGCTCATAGTCTTACAACATCATCATCATTGTCGTCTTGTATTAAAAATATTTGTGCAAAAAAAATAAAAACACATTTTTATTTCCAAGAGAAACAAATATAATTTATACAGAAGTAAGTATAAATCCATATAAAAACTGTTAGCGTTTTAAGCTCATGAGAAATCTATAAAATATAATCTATAATATATAACTATAATATAGATTTTTCATTGTTGGGTTACTTTGTATTTTATATATTATATAAAATAACTTAGCAATGGTATTAACTTGCAATTACCAAATTATTTCATTAAAATTAAGTGATATTTCATCCCGACATAAAGTATTCATATATTTCTATATAATTTCTTTTTAGTAAAAAGTTATAAGCGGAGTTCGATATTTGATGTTCGATGTATTGCGCAAGTGCAGATGCAAAATATTGTAGCTTATCTTTCAAATCCAACAACAAAATACACACAAAGCTACAATACTTTGCTTTTGCACTTACTTGCTTAATGTGGAAACACCTGCACAAAATCTATCAGATTTTAATTAAAATCTTTATGAAAATCTATACCGTTTACAAAAAAGTTTTTTTTCGACATGTATAAAGACTTTTTTATCCAAAACAAAACCCATTAACTGAAAAATTTCTAAAACTATAACCAAACAACTGCAATGTAGCCAATTCACACACCCTTTTTAAGCAAACCGTAGCTAATTCAATCATCTTTTAAATAAATATGTTGTACAGGTTAGTAAAAGTAAAATAAAAATATTTGATTTTGTGTAGAGATTTCCTACAAATCTCCTCACAAACTAGATTTTGTTTTGTATGGGAAATCTAGTACAAAGCAGCTAGATTTAGCTCAAAATCTCGTAAGTACTAGATTTTGAGATAGTGTAAATGTCCTATAGACCCAAAAATTTGTCACAGTAGAATTTTAAGGATAAAGTTACAAAGAAAAGAATTAAGGGCACTATATTTTAAATTAAATTTATTATGTTGTTACCTTTAACGCAAAACACCTTATCTAACAAAAAAAATTTAAATCGACTTTTCTATAAATTCCATGGTATTTCATCAAGATAATCCTAGCAAAAAACAAGTAAGAGTGCTATATTCGGCTGTGCCGAATCTTATATACCCTTTACCAAAGTGCGTTTATGTAGTATAGAGATACAGACATAGGCACAGAGATATGTAGGTACATATTCATTTTGTGAAAAAATTCATACTTTTTTTTAGTGCAATTTTTAGGTTTTTGACATTATGTTTAATTTGATGCTTTTTAAATTTTGGCGATTTTTTTCATATATGCATTTTTTTTTTTGTTTTGGCGATTTTTTTCGGTTTTTGGCGTTTTTTAAATTTTGGCGATTTTTTTTCGTTTTGGCGATTTTTTTGATTTTGAAGATTTTTTTCATTTAGGCGATTTTTTTATTTTTTGACGATTTTTTTTCATATAGGCAATTTGTTTTTTGTTTTGGTGATTTTTTCGTTTTTTGGACTTTTTATTTCGTTTTGATAATTTTTTTTCTCGTTTTGGCGATTTTTTCGGTTTTGGGCGTTTTTTAATTTTGGGGATTTTTTTTCGTTTTGGCAGATTTTTTTTGATTTTGCCGATTTTTTTTCATTTAAGCGATTTTTTTAATTTTTGGCGATTTTTTTCATCTAGGCAATTTTTTTTTGTTTTGGCGAATTTTTCCGGTTTTTGGCGTTTTATTTTTTAATTTTGGCGACTTATTTTCGTTTTGGCGATTTTTTTGGATTTTGGCGATTTTTTTTCATTTAGGCGATTTTTTTTAATTTTTGACGATTTCTGTTCATATAAGCATTTTTTTGTTTTGGCGATTTTTTGCGGATTTTTGTCATTGTGGGAATTTTTTTTTTGTTTTGACACTTTTTTCTCGTTTTGGCGATTTTTTTCGGTTTTTGGCGTTTTTTTAAAGTTTGGCGATTTTTTTCGTTTTGGCGATTTTTTTGATTTTGCCATTTTTTTCATATAAGCGATTTTTTTTAATTTTTGGCGAATTTTTTCATATAGGCAATTTTTTTTGATTTGGCGATTTTATTTCGGTTTATGGCGTTTTTTTTAATTTTGGTGATTTATTTTCGTTTTGGCGATTTTTTTTGGATTTTGGCGATTTTTTTTTCATTTGGGCGATTTTTTTTAATTTTTGACGATTTCTGTTCATATAAGCATTTTTTTTGTTTTGGCGATTTTTGCGGATTTTTGTCATTGTGGGAATTTTTTTTTTGTTTTGACACTTTTTTCTCGTTTTGGCGATTTTTTTCGGTTTTTGGCGTTTTTTTAATTTTTGGCGATTTTTTTCGTTTTGGCGATTTTTTTGATTTTGCCATTTTTTTCATATAAGCGATTTTTTTTAATCTTTGGTGATTTTTGTTCACATAAGCATTTATTTTTTGTTTTGGCGATTTTTTTTTTTGGTTTTTGGCGTTTTTTTTATTTTAGCGTTTTTTTCATTTTGGCGATTTTTTTTGTTTTGGCGATTTATTATCGTTTTGGGGATTGTTTTTGGAGTTTAGCCATTTTTTTCATTTAGGCGATTTTTTTTTAATTTTTGGCGATTTTTTTTCATTTAGGCGATTTTTTTTAATTTTTGGCAATTTTTGTTCACATAAGCATTTTTTTTGTTTTGGCGATTTTTTTCGATTTTGGCGTTTTATTTTTTAATTTTAGCGTTCTTTTTCATTTTGGGGATTTTTTTCGTTTTGGCGATTTTTTTAAATTTTTGGCGATTTTATAATTTTCGGATTTTTTTAGTTTGACCGTTTTTGAAAATTTCAAGAGTTTAACTCTTACAGTTTCCAAGATATAGCAATTTGTCAAAATTACATAGTCAAAATTTCATTATCTGATGGACCACCCTTTAATTAAAATTTTTTTAATTTTAGTGTTAATTGTTGTAGCCTATATAAAAATACACTAATTTTACAAATTTCAAGTGTCAATATACATATGTACACACATACATACAATTGTATGTATATTACATGGGATTTTAAAAGTTTTCGTTATTCATTTTGGAACACCCTTTAATTTTTAGCTTTTATATATTTGTTGTTGTAGCGACCAAAGTTCTACATACACTGTCCAAATTTCAGATCCGTAGCTTTTACCGTTCCTGAGAAAATAGCCTTCTTCCTAAAACATGAAATATGTTTAATTATTAGGAAAAAAGTTAAAGTTTTCCAACCCTGGAAACGTTTTTTAATTTGTTAAGTTTTTAAATTTTTTTTTTTATTATAAATACCAATTTTAATCATACCGAAGTATAAAATAAGTTAATTTAATAAAAAAGTAATAAAAACTTGTTTTCGGTAGTTAATTTCTATGGGTAAATTGAGTTTGAGTTTTCCAGCTCTGAAACCGTCAGCTCGATTTTGCTGATTTTCAATAGCAAAATTTTTCGGAAAATTTCTGACACACCAGTTCAAGAACGAAGTCTTTAGCTCTTCTGGGAGCTTGGGAAAACCGATTTCACGTACAGACAGACGGACAGACGGACATCGCTTGTTCGTCTTCCCTATGCATAAGGATCCAGAATATATATACTTTATGTGTCTCTTATTAATATTGTAGAAATTACAAACGGAATGACAAACCTATATATACCCTTTTACCATTTTTTGGTAAAGGGTATAAAAATCAAATCTACTTAAACAAAATTAGCGATTTTATATATTTTATTACATTGGAAAAATTTTATTACTCACCTCAATTTTTTCCATTTAAATGTGGGTTTTCCTTCTTTTGTAAGTTTACTAAAATGTTAGTTAGGAATGTTTGCGTTTCAGGTAACTATTTATGCAAAACAATTAAAGATAAATAAGAGCAACTTTATCAATGAAAATTAGTAGAGCTAATTGCAAAAAATTTTCTTAATAGGGCTTACATTCAGTATTCTCAATTATATTTTATTAATAAATATAATTTTCTAAAGAAGAAAAGAAAAATTAAAGATGACTTTATAGGAGAGAAATGTCAACATTTTTCTAAGCCGCCACACACTTCATTAACTTCCATGTCTATATATTTTTGGCCAGAAATCGTTGTTTATATCAATTTTTTTACAAGAATTTTTGATGCGAGGGAATATGAAAATTTATTTTATGGTAAATTTATTTTCCATTTATGAAACAATTATTTTAATAGCAAAAACAAAATTACTAAAATTTTAATAAAATAAACTAAGAAGAAAATCACGTTTATTGTTGAGTTCTTCTTTCAAATATAATTTTCCTTGCGCTTCTCATTCATTTAAATGAAAGTTAAATATAAAACCTCTAGTTGTTCTAAGAAAATTTTGGGTAACGGTTTCCTGGCAATCTGTATTAAGACTGAATTTCGCATGGGATCCATATAATACCTTTATATCAATTTCAATGTATATTTAACAAAAAAAAAGTTGAATAATAATTTTGGGTTGTTCACAAATTTTAAAATTAATTGTAACAATTCATAAAAATGTACCACTCTGATTTCAGCACTGATATTAAGAACTTTTAAGACACACAATGTTAAATAATTCACTCAATTTTTTTTATACAAGAATCAACTTGAGAGAGCAGAGACATCACCCTCTTAACACAAGTCTTTCAGAAGAATATTAACAACGTTCAAAAAACCTCAGCACAAGCAACAGTTTCTCAATTTTAGTTTTCAGTCACGTTATTAGTTTGATTCCCAATTCGTACTTGCTCTAATAATTGAACAATATTTTGTAGAAGCATTCTAGTTGTTGTTTATGTGTTTCATCTGCATCGTCTTACATGCTTGTGTGGTTGTACTTTTCTTTATAAGCAGAATGTACATGTATAATATTGTTGTTGTTATGCTTTGTGTGCTTACCTCAATATCCTATTTTATGCTTATGTGCTTGTGTATTTATATTTCTTAGCTTATATTGTTTGGACTTGTTTCTTGTAAACAAAAATTTTTTTCACATATACTTTTGTAAAATTGTTTAACATCATTTCTTTAAGACCTTTATATACACCTTGTACATTAAACTAATCTCCTGCAAAATTTGATCCAATATATACTGGCCCAAGCGAAATTAATTCAGGATTTAAATGTGTTTGTTGTAGATGTTTTTATACTGAAATTTGTTTATATTAATAAATTATTTACAGTTTTTGCCTTAAGATCATTAAATTCATCTTGCAATCAATGATTCGATGGATGCAACACCAAGATAAAAAAGTTGTCTGAGGGCAGCCAAAACAAAAAACTTTCTTTGATTGAATAACAACTATTAAATTATTCTTGCTTGAATGTTATAAATTTAAAATAGTTATAATTTTATGATCGCTACAATGCGAACACTAAGTGACAAGTAAAGAAGTTGAAAGAAGTCTATTCGGGAAAGTAGTAATTTAGCAAAATAAGGTTAGAAGTAGTTTTTGTAGTTTTTTTAACTTAATTGTAATTATTTATAGTAAATTAATAATTGAAAGTAATATAACTCAGCTTTGTTTTTCGTTCAGCTTAGTTCTGTCAACTGTATATATGTGTCAAACTTATTTTGTTATCAACCGAATTGCTAAAACTATATTCTTATCTAGTAAGACTAGTCATTACTTTTTTTTTGTTACCAACCCAATCGTGACAAGAGTTTCTATAAAACTTTCCTCAATTTTAATTCACTAATATTTACAAATTTCAGTTATCAATAATATATTATTATCTGCTAGACAGAAACAATTTTATCTTTAGCAAAAGTTTCTTTTGCTCATAAAACTCTTAAACTATTAACATGATAAACAATAAGTGTCATCCTTCTTGTTCCTCCTTCTTTAGCTTAAGCTCCCTTTAACTATTTTTTGCACTATTTTCTATTTAAGCGGAAAAAGCTAAATTTATTTACACTGCACTTAACAAAATGTACTTATTGCACTCAGATACATATTGATTAAAATAAATGTACTTGTAGTTAAACTAAGTATAAATAAAAAAAAGAGGGCTGGAACAAGCATGATGGAATTTCGTATGGATTTGTTGCTAAAGAGGCAGTACACTTGAGTTTAATGTAAACTGAGTTTAACAAGCATAATCGATGTAACAGACACTTAACGCAGGATCATTAATTTGCTGCTGCTTACGAGTATTTCTAGCTAAGATGTTATTGTTGAAAAACAAACAAACAGACAAAAGACAATAAAAAAAGTTAAAAAAATATTGCAACAGCATAAAATGGGTTGAAGTTTTAAAGGGAAATGCATACATATATTTTTCAGTACGAATAAATTATTACTGAAAGGCTTAGATTAATTAATATTTATTTTTTATATAATGATGTATTGCAAATGTATTTTTCTGCTGGTTACAATAAATTATGTTGAGCTAAAACAAAAGTTTGTTTGTTTGGTATAAGTAACTTCAAGGAAATATAACAAAAATTAAAAATTTTAAAAACAGCCGAATATATCTAGAAAAGAAGCAACATCTTCTAAATGGCTGAACCAATTTTCTTCATACATAGCTAGGAACCTTTTCGAAGAAGTCACCTTTTAAACAAAACCAAGCTAAATCAAAATCGATCCAGCTGTTTGTCCTGTACGTGGACACGTACAGACACACAGATACACAGACACACACTACAAACTTATAGCAACCCTCTTTTTTAGTCGGAGGTTAAAAATGAAGAAAAGGAAAATTAAACATGGTAAGGAGATAACGTAATTATGCTGCAAGAGGAAAAAATAACATTCTAAGTAATTAATCTTTAAGGATTCTGGCTCCTGTTAAGTTTCCACTAATATCGATCGAGAGCAATTTGTGGTCATCAAAAAAATTTTAATTTTTGAAAAGCAATAACAATATATTGCTGCATCTAAATAATTTTTTTTTAGTTAAAGCATTTAAAATTTAAAATATGCACTAAAATTTAAAAAAAAAATATTCTATTAAAAATAAAATAAATTTATTTATTTTTAAATGAAAACATATTTCTTCAAATTTTCATAATTTATTGTTGTTTTCAATATAAATTTTCTGTCGAAAGTTTCGGTTTAGTTTGCTTTCGTTATTGTGAATCAGGCCATCTAATTAAAAAATTTAACAACATTTGCACTTAAAATAAGATAAAAAAAAAATAAACAAAAAATTAAAAAAAAAATAAAGAATAACTGGGTTTGAAGTGCAAGTTAAAACAAACTTACCATACACATTTTGACTAAAACAAAATATACAAAATAATTTTTATTGGATGCTCTCATAAGAGTTTAACTTCAATTTTAACACATCACGATATCAGATTTCATACTTTGAAATTGTATTTTGAACAAATCAAACAGAATTTTGATTTGAAATTTATTTAATGGTGGTTTAGCATGTCTATATACGCATTTCATTTGAGCTTGAAACAAATCATCAGTAAACTTCAACCAAAAATTTTGAGCAGCCACAAACCTCTTACTTTATTCACAGACTTCCTAAAACTATATGAGATAAATCACAAAAGAAAAAATAAGCTTAGTAGGCTTTTAAACTGATACAAAACCCAGCAAATAATTTATATTCAGGTGAACTCATTTTATTTTCTTTAAAAAAAAAATTTTTATTTATAATGTTTATCGCAATAAACAACAAAATGTTGACCTATAATTTCAAATAAAAATAGTTTCTATCGAATCTAAATAAAGTTTTATACATTGACAATGTTCCTTCAATGTCTACTCAGAGTAGAGTCCGTCACAAATAGAAAAACTGAATTTGTATTGAAACTAACGTCCGTAAAACTGAGTAATAAATAAGAAAAATGTGTACACTACATGGAACAGAGATTTAGAAGCAAAAAATAAAAAATAAAAATTTTGACCAACTTGTAAGCATATTAACCCATATGACACCGCAGGTTTTTTTCTTTAAAACTTAAATTTTTATTTTGATAATAAAATTTTAAAAGGTTTTTAGAAAAACAGAATATATATTTTCTTAAAAGGACGGCTGCGTCAAGTGGGTTAAAATATGCCCAAAAGCGTAAACTATGCTCTACAAAATCGAAAATATGCTAAGACTATGCGTGTAAGACTATTATATGTAAAAACATGCTTTAAAGTTTAAAATATGCAAGAATATGCACTTACAAATCGATGCCAAATTTCATAAAAAGTTCTGAAACGGATAAATATCTTGTCCCCGCATAAATACTTAAGGCAAGAAAAAGTATGCAATTGCATATTTTCGGTTTCCCTGGTAACTAAATTTCAAGTTGAAGTTTGTGAGTTTAAACACTTGTGCGGTTTTAGTAATTAGCTACACATCTACAAAAATATAAAAAAATTTTTATTGCAGAAAAATAAAATATGCACCAGTAGTGGGATTCACTAACTGTTTTTAACGATAATTGCATCGTTAAAATAATTATAACGAAAATTAATCGAATTTGCTATTCAGTATCATTTGTAACGATATTCGATATAGGTTAATGTCAGCTGTGTCGTTATTTAAGCGACCATAATTGAAGTGCTGTTAATTTTATCGACAAAAATCAACAGAACATATCAGCTGCGTCATATCTTTAAAAATAAGGTTCAGAATCACACAATCGTTATTTGAAGCGACAAAATGTATAGATAAAAATTACGATTGTCGGATCGTTAAAAGTGAATCGCACTAAGATACTGATTAGTATTGTTTGTTGGTTTTATGTGATCATAATTTTGATATTCTCAACCACTTATTGGGAGCTGGGGGTCTGTCTACTCTGTAATACTAAACGAAAGAAAATTCTTTCGAATTTGTATGTTAATTACATGTAAATTTGAAAGCATTTTCTTTCGTTTCGAATTACTGAGTTGACCCCCAGGTCACTGTTTATTTACGAAACAATATATATTAATAAATTATCTCTTTCTATTGTTCGTTATTTATCATCCGCACTGGAATAATACTGTAAGATCCATCAATAAACTGAACTGGATAGACAAGATTCGCATCACATTAATAAAACCTTAAAAAAGTGCACAGTAGAGTACAATAAATTTTTAACTAAATATTTAAATAATTTTAACTCAAAACATAAAACAAATGCAGGGAAATAAATGAAATTTCTTTGACAAATTATTACTGTCCAGTGCAGCTGTCCTAAGATGCTAATAAACATTAAGTATCATTAAAATTAACTTAATTCCATAAGACTTTATTAAATAAGTTCACACTCGTCTACAAAATGTTAATAATAAGCCTTGACATGTCTTATTCAAATATTATTAAGGAAATACAAAATCATGTAGCTGCAACTGCATACTTATCTGTATATATATTTATACATACGCGTGCAGCTATGTGTATACGTGCTGTACAAGTACATTCGAACAGCCACACACTGGCATACCCAGCAAAGAAAAGGGGCACAAAATCGCCTTAGCACTGATAACTTTTGCATCATATCGAATGAAAACAGGAAAAATAAATCTGTTTTTATTTTTTGGAATATGCTTTCGGTTATAAAAATTACTTTTTGTGATGTTAGGAAATATTATTGACGTTGTCTTTAGACAAAAAAAAAACGAATTTGTATTGGTTCTAAAAAATTTATTTAAAAAAATTAACTAAAATTTATATAGGTCTGTACCTCCAGAAGCAAAATATAGATCCGATTTATATTGTATTTATAAAAAATTCAGTGAAGTGCGACTTTGACCCGCGCACGAAGGGTTCCGTACGGACACGAGATATGTAATTCAATACGAACTTTAGCCAATATAAACTATAGTTTTGGCATCTTTTTCGTTTTTAGGTTTTGTCGGTTTTAAGCGTTTTTTTTAATATTGGAGTTTTTTGAATTTATTAACGCTTGCTGAGTTTTGGCACTTTTTTCTGGTTTTGGCGATTTTTTTTTTGGTTTTTGAAGTTTTTTAATTTTGGCGATTTTTTTAATTTTTGCATTTTTTTCTCGCCTTGAGGATTTTTTTCGGTTTTTGGCGTTTTTTTATTTTGGCGATTTTTTTCGTTTTGGCAATTTTTTTTAATTTTGGCGATTTTTTTTAATTTTTGCGATTTTTTTCCATTTTGGCGATTTGTTTTCATATAAACAATTATTTTGGTTTTGGCGCATTTTTCGCGTTTTGGCGACTTTTTTCGGTTTTTTGCCGTTTATTTTTCATTTTGGCGATTTTTTTCATGTGGGCGATTTTTTCGAATTTGGCGATTTATTTTAGTGCTAGAAATTTTTTTATTTTGTAGATTTTTTTGGTTTGGCGATTTCTTTTAAGTTTTTGGCGATTTTTTCAAGTTTTTGGCTTTGACTTTTCGGTTTGGCGATTTTATAATTTTCGAATTTTTTAGTTTTACCGTTTTTGAAAATTTCAAGATACAGCAGGATAAAGCAAATTGTCAAAATTACAAAGAAAAGTTGCATAAACTTAATATAATTTCTTTCAAAATCCAATCTAGTCGATTTTTTTATCTTTATCACCAATTGCTTTGCTGGGTATATTAAAAATTGTAAAACACATGATTCATGTGGAGCTTCAGAATATAAACTCTTTATAAATTACATTATAATAAACTCAATAAATTATGATTAACTAATTCATAAAGGAAATTCATACGACTGCTGCATGCTTCAAATATTCAAATTTGAATGCACGAATACCTGCATAGAAATAGAAATACAAAAATGTGTTTATAGTAAATACAAATATGTTGAAGTAAATGCTTTTGTATTTAAATACATGCAGATATACATGTAGTTAAGTATAAGGCTCACTTGCTACAACAAGGTAATAACCCAAAAAGTTTGATTTTTGAGTTAATACTAAAGAATTTATACTTTTATTATCATTCATGTTTTGTTCTAATTTCATATAAATACCTTGTGCATTAAATTTTTAAGAGAAAAATTAATTATTTTTTCATTTAGTTGTATGTAAATTACAAAACTTTAAGCTCATTTTCTGTCCAATTAGTTTTTGTTTTAACATCAGCTGTTAAATTGACTGCAGCCGTTCAAACTGTGTGCCAACACGCTCTTCTTGCGAGAGAATTAATATTTATTGTTGCTTTATACATCTATTTTCGTTAAATACTTCTTACAACTACAATTCAAGGTGAAAAAAGATCTATCAATGTAGAAAAGGTAAAGTAAGAAAATAAAAAACATTTTGATTATTGAGGTATTGTTTCAACTTTAATATTTGTTGAACCTCTCATTTGTTAAAATGGGAGCTTAGCATATTATATTCAGTTATTCTATGAAAGTTTTGGGTAAAAGTTCCCTGATTATCTGCATTAAAAACAGCCAAATGTAAATAGTAACCAGCTTACCCCTCAATAACCTATTTAGAGTTTGAACACAATGTAACGTTTATTTATTGCGGTGGGTGCAGTTTTCCATACGAATTTGAAGTAAAAATTCGCAGTGCGGGACGGAATAAAATTAAAATCTATTTTATTTTCATTACGGACTTTCTTATTCTCTCAATTTTTGACACTCTCTCTTGCTGACCTTGCCGTAGTTTTTGAATAATTAATTAGCTGTGTGCACAACATTATTGTAAAAAAACATGATTTTGAAGTTCAAACAATTTTGTCATAGATTATAAAAGTTTAAAAAATATATCAAATATATCTGCGAGTGTATAAAATGTTAATCATTTTTTGTTTTTAGTTATAAAAATGTATGCACAAAAAAAATTAATAAAAATTTAAACAAACAATGACAAGTATTGCCTTCACTGTGTATTATGTTTATTTATCTCTCCCGCAACAAGAAATCGCATCGGACCGCAAACATTGTGTTTAGACTCTTAAATGATTTTTTTTAATATTTTACTAAATAAGATAAATAATAATTTGTAAATATTAGTGCTTTAACAAATGTTAAACTTAATTATAAAAATTTTCACAAAAAGACACCAGTTGGATTTTTTAGTTACGACGTTTATGTTTTAAATTAGCAATATGTAAAGTCTGAGGTATATGCATATGTTTGTCCTTAGGAATGCACTCTGCAGGAAGTATATCAATTTAAAGTTAATTTGTTCAAAATATTTTTATTATAAGAAAAATACAAAAAACCTCACAAATGTTTTGTTGTTTGGAATACGGAATTCATTTGTAAAGCTTATTAATGTGAAATGAATTTGCATTTATTTTATGTATGTATGTATTTGTGTGAGTTTTACAACTAATACCTAATTTATATTATGCAATATTTCATCAGATGAAAAATTTTTTTAATTTGTTAATAAGAGGCCTGGAAAAAGCAGGTCTACACGGTTGCAAAAATGCTTCAAAGATTAATGCTACGTTATTTCTTAGATACAAATCTCTTTTAAAATGATACAGTTAGCAAATAGAAAAAATTTCGTACCACATATTTTATGAAATAAATGCACAATAATAATCCAAAACATTAAAAAAAACGTATTTTGTATTTTATAAAGAAATATCTACAAAAATAGAATTTCTTTCAAACTGATTATCAGCTAGCATCAGACCTCATGCTATTTGTATTTGAAAGAATAATAAGGCGTGCTTCATTTCTTATATCTAATATAATCCTGCTTAATTTTAATTATACATGATTTTCGGGAAGTCTATCATTTCAACTGTGTCACAAATATAAGTTCTAGCTTTAAGTCTGGTTAGTGCAGCCTGTCAATCTTATCTTAACTTTAAGAACAAAATTTACGAAAGAAGTTCAACTAGACATAATGGTAAAACAGCTGCGATAAAGAATTATAAATTTAGTTCTAACACCTTGAACCCAAACTATTTTTTAAGAACTCGGCAGTTAATTTTAACAATTAATACAAAACAAATCATTTAGAAGTGTTTCATCCCAAATAAAAATCATTAATTGAAAATTTTCCACTACTAAATTATTGATAACAACTATTTGTAAAGACTGACCTAAAACTTAATTTAAACCCCCTCAGATACAATTAAATTATATATTAATAGCAGTAACGAGATTTCAACAAAATCTTGCAGATTTCCTTTACAAACCAAAATCTATTTTGTCAGTAGATTTGTAAGAAATCTAATAAAAATCAAATATTTTATTTATTATTTACTACCCTGATTAACATATTTATAAAAATAGATGAGTGAATTAGCTATGATCTGCCCGTCCATACAGTGAAGCAATTGCAGGAAAACTTTTGAGTTTGTTAAAAACTTCATAGAGTGGACACGAATGCAGTTTCAAAACAGAAATCAAAAATATTTCGCAGCAAATGTTTCACTGTATGGACGAGGACTTAAGACTGTAATTGGAATTTGTTAGATTTTGTTCAGTTGTAAATGCCCTATAAGACTTTTATAAAATTAATCTAAAGTGTATTACAAAAAAGTTTCACATAAAAAAATAAAGAAAAGCACTTACTCGCTTGTTTTATAAATAATTAAATAATTACTCACATGCTGTCGCTTTTATGTCTTGTAAAAGTGCACATGAGCCTTAACTTACTAGATATTCACCTGGCAGTAGCAGGGAATGGAGGCAAGTATACTCAAGATATACTTGCAGCAGAAAAGTATTATATTACTTAGCATATTTATTTACATATCAAAAATTATACAACAGGATATTTTATTATGCCATGAACAAAATCTAGTTGTAAAAAGCAAAAAAAAAATTAAATAAAACCATGTGTGTTTAAAAAAGAAGCGCTACGCATGTTAAATTAAGGGCACGTGACGTATGAGTGATAAATAAAAAAGTGTCAAGACATCATACATACGGTTTAACATATTGTCGAGATTCCATTGGATGTTGTGCTCTCGTCGGTGTGAGAACACAAAAGCGAATTGATGTGAATATACCTTATATTTTTGCCGCTTGTAATTTCATTTTCCCTCAGATCAAAGCGAATTTATACTAAGTGGTCGCAAGGGATCAGGTGACTATTTTTGCCGCTTGTAATTCGAATATACCTGGGATGTCAAGACACATTTTTCAGTACATTTTTCTGACGTTTCAACTATAAATTTCTCAAAGTGAATTGAGCTGAGTATCAGCAATGCCAATTTAGCGTGTTTCGCGCAAGATTTAGCGCGTTTTAACTATGTCAATCGTGCATTTTTTCGTCTTAGCGCTTTTTATAAAAAACGCACTAAGTTAGTGCGTTTTGAATAGATTCAATAACATCATTTCAGTTCAATACTTTTCTCCTCTTTTGGTATAAGTTTAAAAATTTGCTAGTATCCAAAACTCTGATAAAAATTTTCAAGTTGGTTATTGATTCAGCTATCGCAACTAAAATTACCATGACTGTGGTTAAAATTAAAAAACGCATTTTAATACTGTAAATGGCAAATGATTTTGACATTTCACAGCTACAAATATGTATTAATGAATAAAAAAGCTTACATAACTTATTAAGCATCTATTCTTGCTAAAGTATTTACAAAAAGCATTTGAATCGCAAAACTATTCGACAACTTAACAAACAAAATTAAAATAATAACCAAGAATTTAGATTATTTGGAAGGCGATTCTGATTCTTTATTAAACGATTCTAGTTATTTACGATATAACTTCGAAGTAGCAATATTTAAAAATCTGAAAAAAGGTTCCTAAAAAATTTTATTTATTGATACATACATCGACTTTTCTTAAAATTTAATTTAGCGCGCTAGAAAATAGCTCGTTTTGGCAACAAATAGTTGGCAGTGGGCTAACTTAGCGCGTTCTAGTGCGTTTTGAGAAGGGCAATAGCGCGTTTGGGTTGTAAGTAGTTGGCACCGCTGCCTTGCCTCAGTTGTTACCATACAGTAGAGATTTCTCAAAGTGAATTGAGCTGAGTATACCTTATATGAATTTGCTTCGTATACACATATGTTGTATATGAATTCGCCTTGAATTTTTCAAAGAGAATTGAGACGATTCTACATTATATGAATATGCCTTGCCTTATATAAATATGCCTGGAGCAGGGTGTTTCATTCTTTTAGAACATCTTTAATACTTTATTTTAAATATTTTTCTTTTAAATATTATGTCATAAAAAATTAATAATCGTAAAAAAATATTTTATTTTAAATTTGCATAAAATTTATTGTATATTTTTAAGAATAACTAAAAAAAATGTATATGGTTATAACTCCAGAGCCTCACTTAATACCAGGGTAATAGTATTGTCTTCAGCTAATGTGGCTCGTTTTTTTTAACACAATTTATCCAGGTACACCGGCCACTGTCCACAGTTTCGTTTTCGTGCTGGCAAAACTTATGGCAAATTATCGCATCAACTTTTTATTGATCCATGTACCAAACATGCACCAGAACTCGTAGTGACGTTACCCAAGCAGTCAAACCTCATCGACTATCCCACTCAACAAGAAATTAATACATTGAAAAAACGTTCAAGTTTCATGGATGCAGTCTACCAGCATCCAATTATACCAGGCTACAGTGGTTTTGTGCCAAATATGGCAACAAATACTGGTAAACGTTTTATGGCCGCAGCCACGGGTGGCATAGCAAAACATGAGGCATGTATGGAATTATTACGATGTGAGAAGCGTTTGCTTGAACGTCGCAATGTACTGGAGAGTGGAGAGGGAAAATTTGATGCAAAACTTGAAGAAAGAATGGTAGATTTTATATACTTGTATATAACATCATATCGAGAATTGATTACTGAGATAAATTATTTACAGATACCCAGCACAGCTTATAAATCACCCTTAATAAAAGTTAAATCGAGAGCTCAAGCTGTGAAAATAGACAAATGTGGAAGAGAGGAGGACGAGGAGAAGCAGCCATATTCTAAATTCACCGTACCACATTTTATGGATAATAAGAATCCTGAAAAGTATATTAAGCAAGGTGAGTGAATAATAATTACAAAATATGCTATTTTTTTAAACAATTCAGCAAAAAGAAATGAAAGAGTTCAAGAATTTGTCATTTATATAACATGAAGTGAGTTTATGTGTAACGTTTTCATAACTAGATGTCTTCACTAGCCATTAACTTGGTGTGGACATCATGTCGGACATCGCCAAATGTTGAATGGAGACCGCTCATGTCCAATTTTCGTCCATGCTCTGACATCAATGCCCGAGCACATGTCTGAGCAACAATGTTCGCCATGAGATTCGCCGTCCACAAGCATTTGTAATAGAAAGAAAAGAGACAGAACTAAATTGGTGAATATTCTATCTCTATTGCACTGCCGCAAAATACTTTGATATGCCTGAATATGGACATCGCACGTATTCACTACAACAAGGAAGTTGATGAATTTTTCACAGTCACTCTGCCGGCGCCATGTCCATGTCATGCACAAGTCTATGGCTAGTGGGTAAATCTTATAAAATCGTCATTATTAAAGGATGAAAAATAACTTTTAAAAAAAGAAGAGAGTTGTCTTAGCACATCCGACACAGGATACTTTTTTACCCTCTCGATATTTATATATCCCTCAGATGTCAGCCTCACATTTTTGTGTAAATTTTTTGCACATTCCAAGTATAAACTTTTAAAAGCTATGCCGACTTCACTATATGGCATTTTGTGACATTGCCATCGTATGTACAAGTGGAAACGTTTGTCATTTCCAATATTTTTCATTGTGTGATATTGCTTTCCATATAAAACAAATAATGTGAACGTCTCTGCTCACATTTTGAAAATGACATCACAAAATTACAACAACAAAATCACCGGTGTATAGTCAGCATTAGTTAAAGCAAGTCTACCTTATATGAATGGCCTCCAAGTTTGCATTTTAAAGTATAAAAAAAATTTGTTGTACCTTATTTAATTCTCTCTTATTTATTAATTGCAGAGAGTGAATTTTGGGCATTTATGATCTACATAAGTCGTGACCAAATTGTCTTCGCTTTCTGTAATACTTACACTTTTCCAAATGTTCTTCCCTCTTGTGTTTCGAAGTTATGATACTCTGTTAGACTTAAAAAACTTACACTGAGCGGCTTAATAAATTTTTGTCACTTCATACAAAAGTATTTGCGACGTTATTCCTATTAAACATTCTCCTGACGTAGCTATCATATAGAAAAGGTCGAAAAATTAGATAAAATAAAATGGAAATTAAGCTCAAATAAAAATGTAAAGGAGTTATCCAAGGCGAGTTCAAATTAGGTTGTTCTAACTGTTCTTGTGTGCTCTTTGTGCCCCTGTCACTCGAATATACATATCATAGATACCCATAGCCATACATGGTGTAATTATACAGGTGAATGCGTAAGGATTTGTTATACAATAATACGGCAACCATAACTGTATAAGAAACCAAAGAATATCAAAAGAACAAAAAAATTTGTACCAAAAGCAAAACAAAACGAAGTTTTTGACAATCGTTACCTACAAAGCACATAGAGCAAAAAATTATCAGCTGAAGTAGTGCTGCCATCTAGTTAGATACACCTGGTAGCCATATTTAGAGACATTTTGCCGAATTGAGCCGAGTATATTTTTTATATGAATTTGTCTAGGAGTTATCTTTGGAATATATCAATAATCTTCAATTGAAATTATTATACCCAAAGCATATTTAAATCAGTTACTTTCTCGGCAATTCGCTTTGGAAAATTCATAGTTGATATTTCAAAAATGTATATGGAAATCTGAGAGATATTCAAATTTAAAGCGGCAAAAAGAGTCACCTGGGATGTTGCCGACCACCTCGTATTAATTTTCCTTGGAAATTTTTGTCATTTCGTACCAAGGAATTTTCATATAAAGTAGACTCACCTCAATTTGCTGCAAAAAATTCGTACCTGCAATGTCAAATCAATATACTGAACATCCTTGGAATATTCATATGACAAGATGCCTGCAATTGACTTTGGAGAATTCATTCTTGGGATGCATAGAAAAATGAGTGTTAACATTTGATAGATATTCAAACTAAAAGCAAAAAAAACAGTCGCCTGAGCAGTTGATACCAAGGCGAATTCATACTAGCTGGTCACAAGGTGACTATTTTCGCCACTTGTAATTTAAATATATCTACCTTTAAAGTCAAGACACATTTTTCAGTACATTTTACTGAGTTTCTCAAACCGAATTGAGCTGAGTATACATTATATGAATTTGCCTTGGTTGAGACCACTTGATATGAATTCGCCTCGCATTATAACCTTTATAATTTTTATCATTTCACACCAAGGCAAATTCGTATAAGTATACACAGCCAAGGCAATTTCATATAAGGTATACTAAGCTCAATTCACTTTAAGAAATTTATACTTGAAATGTCAAGAAAATGTACTGAAAAATGTGTGTTGACATCTAACGTATATTCAATTTACAAGGGACTAAAATAATCACTTGATCCCTTTCGATCACCTAGTATGAATTCGCCTTGGGTATACTCAGCTCAATTCGCTTTAAGAAATTTATACTTGAAATGTCAAGAAAATGTACGGAAAAATTTGTGTTGAGGCCCCTTTCAGATTAGGCAACTTTACTTGCGCAAGTCTTGTGTTTGTGGGTGTGAGAGAAAAAGTCGGTTTGAAGGAGAAAGAGTTGCTGAGATTTGAGTACAGACGTGCTTGTACTTGGCAATTCTGTTTCTGCTGCCATTCTTGTCTTCGTATATTTATTTGTTTATGAAATTGTTTTTTATTTCTTCTTTGAAGTGTAATTTTGTGTTAAGAAAATTTTATATTTGTTAATAAGTGAAAATTGTGATGTATATGTTGATAACTAAGAAAATTTAAGCATAAGAAAATTAGGCTTGCTCAGCAAAGTTAATGAATGTGAACTAAAAAACAAGTTCAAAAAAAATATATAAGAAAATTATACTTGCGCAATTAAATATGCCTAATCTGAAAGGGGCCTGACATTCAAAGTATATTTAATTTACAAGGGGCAAAAATAGTCACCTGATGCCTTGCGACCACCTAGTATGAATTTGCCTTGACACACTCCAAAGACTTTAAAACTATTTTTAACACTGTACTCAATTTCTCGACTTCAAGCCTTGGCTTAATATTTCATTTCTTTTTTAATTAATTTTTTTATTCAAACATATGTGTTTATATTTGTCTTTTTTAAAAACATATCAAATACGTTAAAAAATTTTCTAATAGCTAATCTATTAAGTGAGATAATATCAATTGTTTAAATTGACCTCTCTTCCCAATTAAGGTTACGCCGGCCACATACCCGTGACCATGAGCCGGTTCGGTCAAAGTAGCAAACAGCTGACAAACAGTGCTCTGTGCGAGTTTACCAACAATTACCACCATCGCAAGAGTGAAGAATGGTGTCCCATCGAAATGTGCGGTGTTGCAAGTTCCAGCCCTAAAGTCGATCAACAACAATTTAATATCTATCATCGAACAATTGGTATGGTGCCATCGTATGGTGGACATGTACCCGGCAAACTTTATTCATTTGGCCGAACATTTGGTGATTCAACAATTGATGCTAAAAATTGGTTGGCTTTGCACAAGGATTGATGACATCATACATATTTGTTTTTGTGTCAGCAAAGGACATTTTTTTTAATTGACCCAAATGTGATGGTGATTGTTTGAGTGAAAATATGCTTTTCATTGATTCTTATTTAAAGTATTTTATAAATTTTATAGTTTATTTATTTGTTGTATTGTGTGTTTAATTTTTTGGAGTAATAAATTATTTCAGTGTGATGCTTATTTTAATTGATGAAATAAATTTGATAGTGAAAAAGAAAATATTTGGATAAAAATTAAAAAAAAATTATATACATACATGTGTACATATAAACATTGTGTTATATAGTAAAAGAGTTTGATGGCGGAGGCACTCACATTTTTTGGCTGAAATATTAGCATGCAATACAAATTTGTTTTGTTTGTTGAGGCCAACTAGATTTTGGGCATATTGATTAATATTCAGGGAAACCAGATATACGCTCTAATAAAAATGTTTTATGCGCATTCAATATGCACTAAAAATTAAGTAAAAAAATATGCTCTTAAAAATAAAATTAATTGATTTATTTGTAAATGAAAATATATTCATTCCTATTTTAAAAGTTCAAAATATTTGCATTTTAAACAAAAATACCATAAAAATTTTTCACTAAAACAAATATTACAAATTTATTTTTATTGGATGTTCTCTAAGAATTTTACTTCAATTTCAAAAGATCACGATATCAGAATGCGGGCTTTGGAACTGTATTTTAAATAAATAAGACAAGATTTTATTTTTAATTTTTACCGCAATAAACAACAAAATATTGACCTAGAATTTAAAAAAAATCATTACTGTCTCATATAAATAAACTTTTATACATTGACAATGTTCCTTCAATGTCTACTCGGGGCAGAGTACGTCACAAATAGCAAAACTGAATTTTTATTGAAAGTAACTTCCGTAAAACTGAGTAATATATAAGAAAAATTTATACATTACATGTAACATTGGAACAGACATTTAGATGGGGAAACATAAAACTTTTGACTAACCCTTTAATTTCTACACCGACAGAATTTTGCTTCATAAAGCCAATGAAACAATTTCATTAAAAATTTTCACAAATCTAATGATAATTTCACAAATCCAATGAAAATTTCATGAATATTGTGAAACAGTTTCATTGGAATTGCTTCCTTGATATTCTGGTTTCGTTAAAATATTTTATTGGATTTATGACAACAATATTTTTTAATTATTAAGAAACCCCTTTACATTTAAGTTATTTCATTCTTTTCATGAAATTATTTTATTGTTTCGATGACTGCATTAATTACACTATTAAAAAAATTTGATGAAGTTTTCAATAAAATAATTTTAACGAAACAGGTTTCATTAATCCAACGAAGCGTGACGTTGGTTGAATTTAAATGAATTTTTCATTAGATTAATGTCAAATTCATTGAATTTCTGCCGAAAATTCTTTTAGATTAAGCATATTAAAAAAAATATTTATAATATATCAAAATATACCCTAAAAGGGAAAAATATGCTCTAAATTCAAAAATATGCTAAAAATGTGCGTCTAAGACTGATATATACAAAACCATGCTTTAAAGGGTAAAATATGCAAAAATATGCAATAACAAATCGATGCCAAAAATTCATAAAAAGACCTGAAACAGATAAATGTACTATATTAAATAAATATTATATTGAAAAAAAAAATTAAAAGATTTTCCTTGAATTCAAACGTATTAGACTTCTTTCAAATATAAAGAACTTCGAACTTACAACTTCTCTTACACTTTATTAAATAAAAATTAGAAATATATATATTATATTATAAAAAATAAAAAATAAAACAACGTAGACCGTTGAAAATTTTTTAATGTGACTACAAAAACAGCAATCGACCTTAACATTCTATTCTGGACTTTCTTCAACACCACAGAATTTAATGCCCACTTCCATTAAATTGTAGTTTATCAACTAAACTAAAATTAACTTTTTACCACCAACCAAACAAATCAAAAGATTTTCACGTAACAAACTAAAAACTAACTCGTAGATAACTACTACAAACTGAGCACTACTACATTTGCTTGATACTCTATTTAAATATTTAAAATTTTCATTTGTATGTAAATACCAACGAAACATAAAACATTTTTTTTTGTATATATTTTTTACAACTCTGCTGCACTTGGAGCTGTTAGTTGGATTAAAATGATTGCATGACATTCATGGCTGTAAGGATTAAGCAACAACAACCAAAATACACAAAACCAAAGTAAACATCGGAAAAAAGTGCACAACAACAGTAACAGTAACAGCAACAACGTAGTTTTCTAAAACTAAATACAATAAAAAAAAAATTGAAAACAAGCTGAAGGCGCAACGGAAGTTTGCGGAGGAAAAATACAATTTAAATTCAGTCGACTAGCCGAATTTTACAATTCTTACACAAACACACACATACACTCTCACATCCCAGCAAACAATTACACATTACAAGAAGAACTACTTGCCATATAATGACTTACATTTCTGATTACCAAATTTCGTTACTCGCTTACAAATCACATTACCTAAAATTTAAAAAAAATTATATACAAGTTGCTAAATGAAGAGAATAATTTTTTGAAATTAAATAGATTAGGTGAACAAGTAGCCTATTAAAAAAAGTAAGTACTTCTCAAGAATCGATTATTTTAGTCGCATGCCTTGTTAAAATCATTAAGTAGTTGGTAATCCAATAGGGAAGTGCTTCCACTAAAAATGCTTAATTCCAAGCCCGATTACATTTTTTAAAATTTTTTGCTGGGATGCTCGTACATGCATGTATGTATGTATGTATGATTTTTATTTTTTAAATACTCTCAGATAATGGTGATGTACAAATGTCTATCTATCTCCTGGTGAAAATATTTACAAATGTATTTGAATGCAAATATCTGTGTATGTGTTGTTATGGAATGAAAAAAAGGCCGGAAATAACAACGGAAATCGAAATGGAAAATTGCGTTAACAACATTTTAAATGGTACAGGAACAAAAAAATTTACACCACCATTCAACAACAGCAACAACAATTGATTACAAAAGCAACAAAAAACACAAAACTACAACAAAATGTTTAACCAGCAACAATACCAAGTTAGAGGGTGGTATGAACAAAACTTACAAAAACGAACTATTTGTATAAGGAAAAAACTTAGGCACTCAGCAGATACTTTTATAGAGTTGTGCAAAATAAAAGCAGCTCATGGACGTTAGTTTGAAATAAATAAAAGATATAATAGGAAATACAGTTTAATGGACGAAATCGTATCCAATCGAATTTAAGATGAGGCAGGAATAAAAGCCACTAAAATCACCTTATTACAATTTATTTTTTAATGTTTTAAATAGAAGAGCATTAGTTTATAGATGTCCTTGAAAGTTTATGCGTTTGGAATTTTTTGTAAAATTGCATCATTTTAAAAAGCAGTCAATGAAATCATTATTTCTCATATAAATTTGATTGTTTAAACTTGATTAACGTGGGGTCTCTCACAATAAGAATAATGTTTGTCCATAAATCTAGGTCTATAATTTTATCTAAGCATCGTAAATAATTCATTTTCCTCAAAAGAAACGAGGTCAAAAATATATGTCTGCTAATTTTTCTGGTGGTTATGGCTGGCTCTATATGTGTGATTTAATTTTAAAACTTTATGAATATTTTACTGCTTCTTTTCTATTGCACAGCACTTTATGTAAATAAAAAGTGAAATCGATGTTTATATGTATGTCTGAATGTTCTCATGAATGTTTGTATGCACACTTGCATCCCATACTATGTATATGTTTACATTCAGTAATTGTTTATATTTACATACATACATATGCATGTATTTTGTTACTGTTATAACAAGACAAACCAATATATAAACTCCTGAAAATATGCTTTAAAAATTAATTAAATAGAGATTACAAAAATCGAAAAAAAAATAAAATCAATACGTTGGTGCGAGTTTTTGCTCCGCGTAACACTGATCGATAAGATGGTAGAAATTCTACAACATATAATACTATAATCATATAATTAGAAAAAAATATTTAAACATACATTCTCTCAACTATTGTTTTCTAACAGAGCTTATTTGTAATAATATGGCCTTAATTAAGGGTTCCACCTGACGTAAGTTGACTAACTTTAACATTAACTTCAACTTGTAGACTGCTCACATTAATGATTTTTTATAACTGGATATACTAATGGACGACACAATCGGCCGTATTCAAGAATATAAATGGAAATAATTTTTTTAATATTCAAAGAAAATGTATCTAAACGTTATACAAAATGGATTCAAATACAGCCACCCACATACTGACATACAAATGCATAATTAAATAATACATGAAATTAAAAATACAAACGAAATCCCTTTAACTAAGCTAATTCAATAATATTGAACTCTCTTCCTTTAAGTATTATGGCTTTCATACAATAACAAATAAGAGAAAAAAATTTTCGATAAAGAGAAATACTACAAACACACACACAATCTCATGTTTTGTTTCTTGCCCTGCTAGCATTTTTGGAAATTTTTAATTAAATTTGATTCTTTTTTAATACTTTCAAGTGATCAAGATTATGCGCTCGTTTTCTGAGCATAAAAGATAGTTTTGTCGGGAGAAAGTGGTACCCTACATGCGACTCTTCTTGAGGAGTCTTTTATTACCCGCTTTTCTGATCAGTTTCGACTCATTTATGACTCATATATTTTAAAATAAATAAATAAATTACTTTTAAAGCATAAGCACGACTCATTTTGGGGTACTTTTTCAAGCGCGCAAGTGTTTAATCGTCAAAAGTACTCGAGGAAGACTTAGTTAGGTGATTTTTGATAAAACAATCTTCCAAATGCTAGCAGGGTGTTTACTTTTAAGCTAATAAATGCGTGTGTAATATGTGTGCATGTAGTAGTAGCAACTTTAAACGCTTATAGCTCCCAAAATACTAAACCGATTTCAATAAAATATAGATTCTGCATATTTGTACTGAAATTTCTTTAAAACCATATAAATCTTTTTAAAATCGGTGTAGTAGTACCAGCGTAAAAGGGATAACAAAAAAAGTGTTTGCCTATTAATTATATAAATTATATTAATTATAATTATAAAAAAAAAATTAATTCGCTTTGTCGCAATCCTTATTCTTAGTAGATTGTGAATATCAAGGCGACTTCAAATTAGCTAGTCCCAACGCTAAGGTGACTATTGTTCTAAGCGAATTCAGCCGAGTAAGAGTCTAAGCACACCACACGATGTCTCTTTGCGGGAGAGAAAAATAAACATAATACAACGTAAGATGGCGACAGCAATACTTATCATTGTTTGTTTAAATTTGTATTAATTTTTTTGTGCATACATTTTTATACATTCGCAGATATGTATGTATGTATATTTGATATATGTATTTTTTAAACTTTTATAATCTATGACAAAAAGGTTTGAACTTCAAAATCATGTTTTTTTACAAATATTGTTGTGCACACATCCAATTATTCAAAACCTCTGGCAACGTCAGCAAGAGAAAGAGTGTCGTCAAAAATTGAGAGAATAAGAAAGTCCGTAATGAAAATAAAATAGATTTTAATTTTATTCCGTCCCGCAATGCGGATTTTTACTTCAAATTCGTATGGAAAACCGCACTGCAATAAATAATCGTTACATTGTGTTCAGACTCTATATTTTATAAAAATTTGCCTTGGTGAACAGCAAATTTAAATTCAACACACACTTGAGGCAAGTCAGTTCACCTTGCTTTATATAATTTAAAATGTATTTACAAAAATCGTTTTAGATATTTTTTAAAATTGGTGATTTTTTTCGAAAAAAAAAATTTGTTTTAAAAAATCAGCAAATTAATTTACGTATCCCCTCTTGATAATATTTATATTTTAAATGTCTCGATCTTAGTACCGGCTACTTTAATGTAAGAGTGTTAAGTTGTTTTCAAACTATTTTCCACTTAAAAATTTTAATATTTAATCAGAAATAATTTCTTAATCGGGATCAGTATTTTTAATTCTTATTGATTGTTATATTTGTATTAATTAATTAATCACCCGTATTGCGTATGTCACGTCGAATGTTCGACTACGACAATTTTTTCCTAAATTAAACAAACATTTTACACATTTCCTTTAGTCTAGTAGTAAATTCTCGTAGAAGAATATTTGACGGGACATACGCAATACGGCTGATTATGTCTCACTTAATTGGAATTTTTGTTTAAAAATATTAACATTTGATTAGTGCTGAAAGTAGGGTGCATTTCCAAAAAAAAATTTAGTTTAATTTTTATCATCGTACCCAAAAAAGGGGTGTTATAAGTTTGTAGTGTGTGTGTCTGTGTATCTGTGTATCTGTATGTACTAGTCCTGCACTGATTTTGATTTATTTTTTTTTTTTGTTTAATAGGTGACTTGATCGAAAATGTTTTAGTTTTGTTTGCAGAAAACCCGCAAAGCCATTTAGAAGATATCGCATATTTTCTAGGTGTATTCTGGGATATATGTATGTGCGTCTTTGATGCTCTAAATTAGATACGAATATTTCGACTTTAATTTGGTTGTTTTCCTTTGAAATGTGACTTAATCTTATATCATCTTGCTTATACATACTTAAAGAAAATCGGTTCATCCTTTTGGTCTGTACCTTGGGGACTCTTAAAATTTTTATATTTTTTATTTTAAGGTGGTATCTTATGGAAACAATGATAATATTCACAATTATGTTTTTTCTTCCTAAATATAAATTTCTCATCTCTCTCGCACACAATAAAGTTGATGGATAAGAACCAAACCAATAGAGATTTTTTTTTATTTGAAACAAGTCAAAACTTAAAATACGAAAATGATTCCTTTGTAGTTATTTGTACGAGTAGAAACTTTAAAACAAGAAGTGAAAAAACTATAACTAAGAATATAAAATGAATCAACGAGCAGTTTCCACAAGTCAGGGAGATGATTTGTTCAGAAAGTTTCCATAAAAATTACCCAAAAAATTTAGTGCTTTCCATATAAATTCTTTACTCAAGTTAACGGTCTGGTATGGGTTATAGAAACAGAGTGCACCCAATAAGCACTCCAAAAATTAAAATTCAAGTACTTGAAATTGAACTGGAAACAAAGTTGAATTCAAGCATTTTTTCAAGTAATTTTCAAATTTGAAAATATTTTTAAATAAAAAATCAAACAACATACATACATATATGTTCAAACCTTGTCAAATACAAAATTTATTTATTATTAAAACTGAAATTTTCGTGAAAATATCAAAAATAAATAAAAGTGTATTTGGAAAAGAAAGATGACCAAAATTGTGAAAACAGTAGAGGAGGCAGATGTGCAGAAAATATTTATTAGAATACAAATTAACTACATTTTGTTTTCTATTTTAAAATCCTTGTTTTTGCAGCTTGAAATACACTTGAATTCAATTGTAATACAAGGCTTGATTGTAGTATAATTCAAGGCTTGAATTACATTGTACTACAAATGAATTGCTCGCATTGAATTCAAGTTCCCTTTTCACTGGAGAATGCTATTGAATTAAAGTGTAAATCAAGCATAATTCAACCCTTGACAATTGATTGTGTGGCTTGAATAACAATTGTTTTACACTTGATTTCAAGCAAAATTGCTTATTGGGTAAGGGAATAATTCAGCAATTATATTTAAATATCAATTCATATTTAAAAATCATATTTTATTAAATAAAATATGTATATATGTATATAAAAAACTACTTTTAAATATAAATTGATATTTAAATAAAATTGGGCAAATATGCTCTTAGGGCCAATTTCACCAACTCTATTTAAATATCAATTCATATTTAAATGTAGATTTTCATGAATTTTTGTATGGAAAAATGACTTTTAAATATAAATTGATATTTAAATAAAATTGGTGAAATTGGCTCTTAGTCAAATAACTTTAAAACTAAAACCGATATCGTAATACGGAAAGTAAATCTTTTATTTGTCTTTTAATGTAAAGTAGTCCTCCTCAAATATTATGAAGATTTTCCAAAAGTTACAAACATCGAAAAATGGCGTGTCATCACACCGTTGCCAACTTTGAAAAATATAAAACTGTTTCTTTGACAAACAGTTAGTTTCACCTTAATCTTTCAAATAATTTAAGACTTGCCCACTTATTACCAATTTTTTGTTATTTCACGTCACCGTGCGTAGCGTTTGTTTCCAATTAAAGTTCTTTAAGCTGGCGTTTAAGAAAATCGTTTATTGTGATATTATTTTTTTTAATAGAATAATACATACATACATGTGTGCTTTATTGTGCAATTCAGAAAAAAAATTGGTAAAGTTGTTGTGCGACATCTTTTTTGTGAGTAATAAAATATAGGTTCGATTGTTTTCGAATTTATAATTTCTTAGTAAGTTCTTAGAGCATTTTTGAACAAATGTATCCATATCATTAACTAAAATTCAAAAAGGCGTAACTCAAACTACATGTATTGACAAAATTTAACACTTCTACAATCAAAAATGACGCTTTTATTAACAAAAAACCAGTACCCATGTTCTGTAATTTTGGTGAGAACTTTTCCAAACAAAAAGCTTGTTGTCATTCTGTGAAACACAGGATGACTAACAAAAAACTTAGTTCTTTGCTCATGTTTCTTGTAAGCCTATTTCAGGTTGTATGTGAATCAGCCTGTGAAAAACAGGACAACCAATATAATTGTTTGATTTTTCTCGACGCGAAAACTTCTCGCAAGTTACATAACATAGGTACAGGGGACTTAACTACAAGTTTTTTATTTATTTTTTAATTTTTAAGTTTTACCTTTTTGCAGTTTAGCTTAAGCTATGCACATAATTTTTATTTTCTTGTTCATTGATTTTTTTATAAATTTTTTTAATACATTTTAACCCCTCTTCGCTTCGGATAGCGATTAGTTTCTTCTTTTTTTAATCGATTTTGCCAATCCTCTACAAGTTGGATAAGAAAATCAGTGAATCTCTTTAGATGTACAGATAATATATAAAAAAACCTGGGCCAAAAATTTACAGTGGTGCCGATAAAGAATGTGTATATAGACTTGTATTATGTACTTGCAAGAGATTACAATTCTAGAGCTGGCGAACAAAACCAGACTAGTCCTGTTAATTACTTTTTAACAGGACAGGGAAATAACTGAATTACTTAGATAGAGACTAGCAAGGAAAAGTTAGTTTTCTTTATTTTTTAAGGTAGGATCGAACTGGTTTTGAATGAAAATATTTAGTGACATCATAGATGTCTGAGGACATGTCTAGTTTTCTTCGCCAGCTCTACAATTGTGTTACACATATGATTTTACTGTGTGATGAAGTACATATATAATTTTTGTTGCGCTAAGCTCAACTTTAAATGGCTAAATATAATTGGTCCATATATTTTCTTTACAATTCAGACCTATTGCCTGTGAGTTAACCAATTTTTTATTAGATTTCCATAACGATGCCAAATGAGTTCAATTAGAAAGACGACTGCTGCAAAAAGGTCTAGCCAAACCAAAATCATAAAAATCGCCCCCAAATCCTCCATTAATAAAGGATTTTTATTAGAATTTCTATTAGTATTCTTTTCATCTCTATTCGTGTGTGTCAAAGCTCTTTCCATTGGCACAACATTTTCGCGAGCCCAATTCGCAGAGAAACCTGAGAAATGGGCCAAGGATAATTTTGTGTTTAGTGAAGGTATTAAGTAGGAATTATGACGCACATATATTGTTAATTGTTGAGTTAGCAAACGTTCTCTGACCAAATGCAAATTCTGCCACAAGCTGCTGTTCTTCAAACCAAAATAACCATAATATTCGTACGGCACTATAAACGCTATTGGCTCTTTTGCAGTCATCATATAGGAAAATACCTCTAATACAGTTTTATTGAAATATTTCACTCGTTTAGTGGGCGGCAAAACTTCCAAATATTTATGATTTTCCGGTGTCATGCAAATCCAATAGTTTTGCTCTAATACATTTGCAATTGTTTGCGGTGGATTCCATTGACTATTGTCACGCAACATTTGATACATGCCCGACTGATAGGCAATGCGTAGGACAAATGTTAAAAGCAGCCAGCAAGTGAGTAGGAAACGGGCAAAATTTCGTTTTGGCATTTGGGTCAGTGTCATAGTAGCGCCCACCGCCACCGCATACAAGTGAAAGTGGGGTGTGCTATTAACGGAACCAATTAAAAAATTGCGATAATCTGACCACTGCCGTCGACGTCCACAAGTGCAGATGAGCAAAGAGCTGAAGGCAAAAGTTAGGCCGAGTGCAAACCATACTGTATAATCGAAGGGAAATGCAAGTTTTTGATATGTTGTATGAATATTGATAATGTTGGTGACAATGTAGATGTGGCTGAATAAAAAGTATCTGGTTTGTGAATAACCCGCAGTGCTCTCCAATTCTTTTCGGTAGTTGAAGCCACCCAATGCCAAGTCACACTCCTGCATTAATAAATATTTAAAAAAAAGAAAAAATTAAAAAGCAAAACATTAGAGTTAACGAAAGGCATTTGAAAGCATTTTGATTTCTACTTAGTAAAGTTTAAAGTAATTTCGTTTACGTTACAATATTTTCTAATTTCACATAAAATTAATCATTTCAGAATTCAGGATTTCATGTGTCTTCCATTATTTGCTAAGAATTAACAAATTTTGCAAAGATTATGGTGTCCCAAAAAAAAAGTGTTAAAGCAATTAATTGTCAACATTTAAGTCAAATAATATTCGTTAAAATAATAAGTCAATAACAAATAATACAACAGTGAGACTGTTGTAAGTTAGTGATATAAAAATTTGAACTTTCATTACACAAAAATCTTTCAGCAAATTGAAGTACGATGAACAATTCACATATTCCATTTACATTGAAAAACGTGTATAAATAGCTAAAGTTAAGACCAATTGACAGCCCACACAGTGGACCACCATACAAAAAGAGTATGTTGTTCTGTTCTGCAAGTGTTTGTCATTTTTATTTATAATTATTTTTAGTACTATCTATTACATATATTTTGGCTTACAAAACGATACGAACCAATACGTGATAAAATACCAAAAAAAAGTCTCGTGTCTCCCAGTTTTGCCCATGCTATGTACTTTTTTATGGGCCTTCAACGATTTTTGCATTTTCTAAAAAAACCGCAAACCGTTCGGAATTTATATTTACTCTCTGAGTCAAAATTGTAGCTCTTGTCATAAAGAACAAATACGACAATAATAAACAACTTTTTAGAACATATGAACTTCCTAGGAATGATTCTGAACACCGTTTAAGTAGCGCTTAAAGGTACTCAAAAGTGAAAAGTTTCGCGAAATTTTTTTAATTTCATTTGTTTGGAAAATTTTCACTTTTGCGGCTAAATAAGCGCTACCTAAATGGTATTGAGAGTCATTCCTAGGAAATTCATATGTTATAAGAAGTTGTCTATTAAGATCTTAGGTACATTTTTGTAGTTAATTATTTCCTTAAATTTGGAACGGTTTAATACCTATGGACCTGAACAGAGGAAAAAAGGTAAAGAAAAATCAAATTTTTTTTTAATTTTTTTGCTATTTTGATCTTTAAGATGATTTTTTTTTATTTTATGCATTCACAATTTTTGTTCTTTGTGACAAGAGCTATTAAATAAAAATTTCGAACGGTTCGTGTATGGTTATATTCTTCCGTGTTGCACTGTGTAATTAAATGAACTTAAAGAAATTTTAAGTCATATATAAAGTTTATTCTAATTATTTGCGTCATCTAATCCAATAAATCAAATCAATTTAAACGGAATTCACTTGAACTTAAATATTTCCGCTGATCTTGTACCTGATAACTCTATTAAATATAAAAGTGGAAAAATTGCGTATACTGGCCTTTAATTCTGTAACTTGCTAACTGTCCATCGCTAAAAGTCTATAAAAATGATTTATCGATTTACAAATCCTTCAATGGCTTCAAAATTTAATACGCCGAAACTCAAAGATTTTATGTGATCGCCAAAAAAGTTTGAACTTTGCATTTGTTAAGCATTTTAGAGATCAAATTTAGCTTTAGTGAGAGAAGAGAGAGGAAAAAATAATGAAGATATATGCATACGTGGGAAATTTTAATTTACGTCATTGTACAATTTCTGACAAAAAAAATATGTGATCACGAAGAAATGGCAAAAGCTACTGACGCACAGTGGGACTAAAGCAACTTTTTTCGCAGATCAATTCATGTCTCCTCAACTACAATATTTAGAGTCAAAAAAACAAAAAATGCTTATATAAACAAAAATCGCAAAAAATTTTAAAAAAATCGCCTAAATGAAAAAAAAATCGCCAAAATCAAAAAAAAAATCGCCTAAATGAAAAAAATCGCCAAAATAAAAAAAATCGCCAAAACGAAAATAAATCGCTAATATTAAAAAAAAACTCCAAACACCGAAAAAAATTGCCTATATGAAAAAATATCACCAAAAATTAAAAAAATCGCTTATATGAAAAAAAAATCGGCAAAATCAAAACAATCGCCAAAACGAAAATAAATCGCTCAAATTAAAAAAAACGCCAAAAACCGTAAAAAATCGCCAAAACGAGAAAAAATGTCAAAACAAAAAACAATTCCCACAATGACAAAAAATCCGCAAAAATCACCAAAAAAAATTCTTAAATGAACAAAAATCGCCAAAAATTAAAAAAAATCCCCTTAATGAAAAAAAAATCGCCAAAATCAAATAAATCGCCAAAACGAAAATAAATCGCCAAAATTAAAAAAAAAGCCAAAAACCGAAAAAAATCGCCAAAACAAATAAAAAATTGCCTAGATAATAAAATCACTAAAAATTAAAAAAACCGCTTAAATGAAAAAAAATCGTCAAAATCAAAAAAATCCGCCAAAACGAGAAAAAACTGTCATAACTAAAAAAATTGCCAAAAAGAAATTAAAACGCCAAAAACCGAAAAATCGCCAAAACAAAATAAAAATTGCCTATATGAAAAAAATCGCCAAAAAACAAAAAAAAACGCCTAAATGAAAAAATATTGTCAATTTCAAAAAAATTGCCAGAAGGAAAAGAAGTCGCCAAAATTAAAAAAAAACGCCAAAAACCGAAAAAAGTCGCCAAAACGAGAAGAAAAAGTGTCAAAACTAAAAAAATTGCCACAAAAAAATAAAAAAAATAAAATATATAAAAAATAAAAAAATCGCCTAAATGAAAAAAAATCAAGATCAAAAAAATCGTCAGAACATAAAATTCGCCAAAAACCGAAAAAATCACCCAAAAAAATTGCCTATATGAAAAAAAAATCGCCAAAACTAAAAAATCAGCAAAATAAAATAAATCGCCAAAATTTAAAAAGCACCAAATTAAACATAATGCCAAAAGCCTAAAAATTGCACTAGAGAAAAAAGTATGCATTTTTTCACAAAATTAATATGTACCTACATATCTCTGTGCTTATATATGTATCTGTATACTACATAAACGCATTTTGGTTAAGGGTATATAATATTCGAATATAGCACTGTTACTTGTTTAAATAATATCATTATGTCCACTTAAACTAAGTAAATCAATTTTTCTTTTGCACTTTCAATATAAAAACTAAAATGAAAGTAGTTTCACAAATAATTTTGGTTACAAATTTAAGGAGATTTTTTTTATAAAAAGGCAAGGAATGGCTACTTTTATTACTAAGTGTTAGCTTCTTTAGGAAAGGGATAGTATTAGAGAAGTTAGTTGGTAAAGGAAGAGATAGAAGAAAGTTCATTCTTTTACAATTCTGCAATTTTGCACGTTTTTTTAATATTACAGTGTTGCAGCGCCTCTGGTGTCAATGAGGCGTATTAAGTTTTCAAAGCTGTGCTAAGTAGCCATTTTATTAGCTATTTTATTATGCCGATTATTTTGCTACACAATACTAATGTTACATTATCATTAGTAGCCGCTGAAGCCGGTGTTTTGTGTAAAACGAAATTACTTTAAACGAAAATATTTTTCATTAAAATTTTACCTTTGACTTTAAAGTTTGTCCATCATAGTTGTCCTTCCTTACTGCATCAATCCAATGTATTTTAATTGAAAAATTTAATGCTGTAGCCAAATGTTTTAAGGCAGATGCATCTAATCCCACATAATCTGTAATATTTGGGTTCTTCTGATTCGGCTCTGCACTGAAATACGGCTGGTGTTGCCAAGTGCAGCAATAAACCGGACAACCATGTAAATTTGTCATTTTGAAAGGAAAATAACTCTTATTGGCCCAACGGTGTTCATCAGCTAAATAAGTATTTATAATAACTGCTTTAAAGTCCCGACAAGATTTGTCCGAAAAAGGAAAATAGGAAAGCATTACAATGTCGCCATTAGCCAAGCGAACAACAAGTGCCACAGTTGTCATTTCCAAATTATACAAATCTTTAAATATTAAATACATTGCATCGTAATCCAATGTTTCCAGTGAAGAAATGAAGAGTATGGAGTGTGAAAAGTCCATGTTGCCAGTTAGTGCTAATTTTTTAAAAAAACGTCTTCAAAGAAAATTTAAATTATTTTTATTGCAAAAAAAACTAGAGCGCTCTAACTTAACTCACCGAAATGTTTTGACTTTATCCAGCAAAATAACTTCATTATTTTTTACATTGAGAAAAACCTTTTGTGAATTATACAAAACCTTGTATGTAGCATTGGAAATATTTTGCACTACTCCATTGATCAAATCGTTGGCAAGATAATAGCTGCTTTTCGAATATTTATCAAAATTGGCGAAAAATATCAATGGCCTGGCTGTCGGTAGAAACTCTTCTTGAACAATCAAACTCAAAGCTTCATACAATTGTTTGTCTTCAGCTGCCAGAAAATTTATTTCATTTTCTAATACCAAACAACTTAAAAGTAGAATGATATGATAGTTTTTTGTCTGCATGCTTTCAGTTAAATAAGAGACTAAATAAATTTTTGATGTTAACATTTGGTTTTATTCAAAACTTCATGTTCTTCATTTTAGTTTTGTTTAACACAATTATACTTATAATTTTAAGTACGATTATAATTATTAATTTTAATGTGTTCATTACTTTGATTAAACTAAAAAAATTGAGTCATGTCCTTAAGGGATGTTGTGGTTCTTTAGTGTTACATTTTAGTAAGAAGGTATAAAATATTATATTAAATTACTTATAAATTATACTACTGACTAAATTATACTACTGTCTACAATTAACTTACAAAACAGTTTAATCACATTAAATAGTATCTTCGGAATCAAAGAATAATACTTATAAGTATATATTAACTAGAGTTGAAGGTTTATTTATTTAAGATTATTAGTCATGAAATTAAGTTTTGTGCACTGAGAAAAAAACTGGTCTAATATATTTTTTATAACTTATCTTAGCTTTAATTTTTCTATACTCATGCTATGCTTTACATACAGTGCTTTACAGTGAAACAAACATTTTCATGTTTGAAAGATTATGCTAGCAATTTTTTTAAGAGAAGTAACACTCACTCACTCAGATTACTATTACTAGGTGTTACCTTCTTTAGAAAAGGGATAGTGATAGAGAAGAGATAGAAGAAAACTTCATTCTTTTATAACTCTTCCTTTTTGTACGATTTTTTTAATAATGCAGTGCTGCAGCGCCTCTGGTGTCAATGAGACCTATTAAATTTTTGAAGTTCAGCTTAGTAGCCATATTACAGGTTGTCTTACCGATTGTCATTCTATACAATACCCGAAGAAGGAAGGGTCTCTAATAATACATAAGGATTATTATCCGCTGAAGTCGCTTTAGTTCAGTGGTCAGTAAATACGCCTTCATCACTTGAAATTTCCTACAACAACTGACACAAAGGACACTAATGCACAACAGAAAAATGTGTGTGTTGCTATTTATTCACTGTCGGGGATCGGGCTCAAACCTGGGACCTTTGCTTTTGAAGTCAACGTGCCAACTAAATATGATAATAAAATTGAACAAATATAAAAAAATTTGAGTAAAGATCTTTTTAAAATGTACGAGTAAATGTTAAATTAAAAAGACCGACGCGGCTTTGCTGGCACACACGCGATCTTTTAATGAAATTTTCAATGACCGTTTTGCATAAATACTTCATTAATGCAGCATCCAATTTCCTCTTTTAAGGCTTGAGTCGTCGTCGGCTTATTCGCGTAAGCCACCGAATTCAAAAAACCCCAAAGAAAAAAGTCTAATTGTGTTAGACGGGCAAGTCTCCAAAACGCGACCGTGAAATGACTGATGCAGCAATTGAATTGTTTATCAGGCTGTATGACATGTGGCGCCGTCTCCATGCCCTCTACATTAATTTCTTCAATTCTAAGCACGAAACCATTGACTGTTTGCGCTTGACCTGTCTCATTTTCATAAAAAAAGGTCCAATCATTCCTCCAGCCCAAAATCCACACCACACAGTGACAAGTTGAGGATGCGTTTGCTTCTCGTGAATCACTCGAGGATTTTCCTCACCCCAAATGCGATAAATATGCGTATTGACGAAGTTATAAAGATGGTGGTGGGCTTTGTCACTGAAGATGATTTTATTTTTTTTAACTTTCACCATTTGGGTAAAACAATTTCACAATAAGAATGCGTTGTTCATTCGTGTAGTGCTCCATTTTTACTAACCTCATACCTTCTACTAGCAATCAATAACACTTCGAATAGCGCCAAATTTAAATCTTGCTTTTTTTGTTGGGACACCCTTTATAAACCAAAAATAAATAATTTTTTTAACCCCGAAACCAAATTTTTATTGTTTTTCTCTTTAATATTAATGACTTTCTTTCTAAATTATAAAATATTTTTAATTACAAAAAAATAAATTTGAAATTTATTTGCTGGTAGTTCAGCGTTGTCTATATGCAAATCATGAGTAGATTTTTTACACCAACAATGAAATCCATATAGACAATGCTGAACCACCAGCAAATAAATTTTAAACCAAAAAAAAACTTCTGACAACATGTCGAATAATAAATTTCTCAAAGAAAAAAATTTTGCTTTATTTCATTACTATTATAAACAAACAAAAATTAATTATCCAAGCCTGGAATCATCCTTTTATATTTCTCTGATAAACCAATTAATTTCTTTCTAAAATGCAAAACATGATTAATTTATAGAGGAAAAAAACTAAAATTAGTTTTAGTAGGCTACTTTTATATACCCAAAAAAATCAAACTTGCCAACCCTGGAATAGTCTTTTCGATTTTTGTTTTGAAATTTAATACTAATTTAATTCTTGCTAAAATATAAAATAGGTTTAATTGAAAAAAAAAAACCAAATTTCTTGAAGCTGACTACATTTAGATACCCAAACAAAATTTTAAACTTTCCAGCTCTGAAACCATCTATTGTTTACGCTACGCTGTCCGCCTGTCCGTCACACGCTATTTTCTCAGGAACTGTAAGAGCTACCGACCTGAAATTTGGACAGAGTATGTAGAACCTTAGCCGATGCAACAACAAATACATGAGAATTGAAAATTAAAGGGTGTACTAAAACGAGCAACGAAAAATTTTAAAATCCCATGTAATATACATACAATTGTATGTACATATGTATATTGACACTTGAAATTTGTAAAATTAGTGTATTTTTATAAAGACTACAACAATTAACATTAAAACTTATAAAAATTAATATTAAAGGGTGTTCTATCAGTTAATGCAGTTTTGACTATGCAATTTTGACAACTTGGTATATCTGGGAAGCCGTAACAGGTAAACTCTTGAAATTTTCAAAAACGTTAAAACTAAAAAAACCGAAAATTATAAAATCGCCAAACCAAAAAAAATCGCCAAAACCAAAAAAATCGCTTAAACGAACACTAAGGACCAAATTAAAAAAAAAAATCTAACACTAAAATAAATCGGCAAAACCGAAAAAATAGCAGAAATTAAAAAAATTCGTCAAAATGAAAAAAAAAACGCCAAAAACCGCAAAAATTGCCAAAACGCGAAAAAGGCGAAAAACTAAAAAAATTGCCCGAATGAAAAAAATCGCCAAAATGTAAAACATCGCCAAAATGAACAAAAAATTACCAAATTGAAAAACCGCCCAAAACCGAAAAAGTCGCCAAAACGCGAAAAAGGCGCCAAAACTAAAAAATAGCCTCAACGAAAAAAATCGCAATAATAAAACAACGTAAAAAATCGCTAAAACGCAAAAAGTGCCATAACTAAAAAATCTCCGATATGAAAAAAATCTACAAATGAAAAAAATAGCCAAAATGAAAAATTGCCAAAATGAAAATAAATCGGTAAAATGAAAAAAAAAACCAAAAAAAATCGACGTAACAGGAAAAAAGTGCCAAAACTAAAAAGGGCCAAAACCGAAAAAACGCTAAAATTAAATACCACTCAAAACCGAAAAAAACCCAAAAATGGAAAAAAGCCAAAACTATTTATTATATAGGCTAAAGTTCGTATTGAATTACATATCTAGTGTCCGTATGGAACCCTTCGTGTGCGGGTCAAAGACGCACTTCAATGAATTTATTTTTATTTTGGTTTATTTCTGCCACACTTAAATCTTAAAATCGATTTCACGTGCGAACAGACGGACAAACGGACATACACTTTATGTATCGCATATTAATATTGTGGAAATTACACATGAAATGGCAAACCTAAGTATCGTTACTTTAATATAGAAAGGCCCTAACTCATTATTTTTTTGAAATCGAGTTTTTTATATATTTCGATAGCAGAATATCTAATGTATCGAAATATGAAAGAATCTCGATTTGCAAAACATAATAAGTTAGGGCCTTTCTATGTTAAGACAAAGATATACACTTTGCCATTTTTTTGTGAAGGGTAAAAAACTTTTTTTGTCTCGACTGCTAATTTTTAATCTTTTGGTTGATCCCCTTTAGAGAAACAAGAGCTAAATGTACTTATATACGAGTACATACTCGTACTCATATATTAAATTCTTATATACTCGTATCAACATATATTAACGGCCTGTCCCACCATGTCACCAGAAATCGTTCGATCGAACACTTATATTGAAAAAAACAACAAATTTTCTAATTTTATTGTCGTTTGCAATACAAGTTGTCGATCGAACGATTTCTGGTGACATTGTGGGACAGGCCGTAAATTTTTTTTAATTTGTATGAGACAGTCAACTAGAAAGAAATTATTTCCTGTTAAACTACATATATATATACTTAAGTAAATGCATATATGTATGAATAAAATCTCTTGATGTCAATTGATTGAAATCACGAAATGCTAATATGACAATAGATATCTCACGACTTTTTTTCCCCAGCTCTAAATCCGTTTTGATTAAAAATTCCACAATAGCAAACTGGATTAAGATTAAGATGTATTTCAACTTAATATGCATTTTTAAAGTTAATATGTTTCTTCAAAGTTATTTTGGAATTCATATAAACAATTGATGGAATAAATTAAATTAAATTAGATGTGTTTAAAACTATAAACATATATTTATTTTTACAATAATAAAAGTTGCTTAATTTCAAAATGTAAATCTATTCTAATCAACAAATTCACTCTGCACCCCAAACAATGAAATTTGCATTTGATAGAAAATAATTTCGGCAATAAACACCAGCACCGCTATTGAAATCAAAACACTATAAATCAATAAGATGCCCTCTAAGTTACTGACATTTATGGGCATAAAGTTATTTTCACGCTTATTATCCAAAAATCGTGTGTCTAAACTTTGTTGAGCCCAAAAGTTTATCAGACCCATGCTGCGCAAACTCATGAACAATTCATTGAAACGGTTTATTAGAAAAGAATGTTTTGCAAAATACATGGTTATATGCTGGGTAAAAATATTTTCTGGTAATACGTAAAATAGTCCTCTCTTATGTTCTTTGATCACATGATATGTTAGATAATCTTTGGGACCAGCAGCGGCCATACAAGGCAAATGATTATTGGACTCAACATAAAAATAAGTGCTTAGCTCGGAAGTGTTTTTTAGTTTGATAAGTTGAATAAGACCCTGCTCTATACTTGGCACAGTATAAACCGAATCATATGTACCCTCAGTCATTACCAAAGTGCATTCTCGCTCAATTAGCTCTCGCAGTGTTTGAGGTGGCTTGTGATATAGATTTAACTTGAGCAACTGAAATAATAAAGATTGATACACCGTACGCATGAGCAGGCCATAGATATACCACCAAATTACAATAAAACGGGCTAGATTAGTATCAGGAATTTGTAAGATAGGCTGACCGAAAAATATACTTATTATATTAGTCATAGGTGTTCTAATGCGTGGAAATCCTATTGCTATACGCACTAGTATCGACTGATCATAAAAGTATTGTATAGTAAATGCTAAAATTAAGCCAAAGTGTATGCTTATAAATAAAAAAGTCCATGTCTTGGCATCGAAAGGATACACTAATACCTCCAGTGATGTATAAAGTTGTGCTGTTGTGAGGACACTGTAAATCTGATATGTCTGATAGTAGGGCAATGCAGCAGTTAATAACTCCGAACGTTCCAAAGTGTAGCGAAATGAGCCCAAGCTGAGATCGGCTGAGTGCTCGTGCAGCTAAAAGGAAATAAAAAATTTATTATTCTGTAATCATAACATTTTCATTAAAATGAGATTTAAGAAGAATGTAATGAAAATAAATGTATTGATTTCGCAAAAATAGAGTGTTACCACACAAGTATTTTTAACGGGTATAGTCAAGTTAATAGTTAGTGTTTTTATTATTTTTTTTTTGGGGTAGGGGAATTATTACTATTTAGTCTAGAATTTGTTAACGCACTAATTTTCAAGCTTACAAGGTCATAATTAATGATTCGTCAGCACAGAAAATATGACAATCTTTCCTCAATTATCCAATTGCTAGAATCAGTTAATTTTATACCTACTGCCCAATATACTATATATACATCAGAACTGCAAAAATGTAATGCTTGTCGAACTAATAAGGCACAATTTTTTATACCCTAACCAAAAATGTTGCAGAGTATATATGCGTGTATTCCATGCGTAATCTCCGCAATATTCCCATGCTAACCATAAGATATATGTATAAACTCAGGCTTCTTATGAATAGAGGAGACGTTTGCACGATGTTTGTCTGTCTGTGTGTGAAATTGGTTTTTCGAAGCTCGCAGAAAAGCTAAAGACTTTGGTCTTGGACTCGCGTGTCAGAAATGGACCGAAATAGATTAATGTTGAAAATCACAAAAATACAAAAAACTGATTTCAGTAGTTCGATTTACTAACTTTTTTTAGTGATAGTCGCATCGTTACAATAATCGTAACGAAAGTTTATCGAATTTGCTATTCAGTAACATTTTTAACGATATTCGCTGTTAATGTCAACTGTGTCGTTATTTAAGCGCCAATAATTTATGTGCTGTTAATTTTATCGACAAAATATCAGCTGCCTACTATCGTTAAAAAGAAGTTACAGAATAAAGCAATCGTTATTGCAAGCTACAATATGTATAGCAAAAAATTACTAATGTCGTATCGTTAAAAGTTGCCGAATCGCACTACAGGCTTGGATAATTTTTTCTTATTCTTTTGGTTTACAATAATAACTAAATAAATAAATAAAATAAAATATTTTATATTTTAGAAAGGAAGAAATTAATATTGGTAACAAAAATTAAAAAATTTTAAAAAGCCCCGAATATATCTAGAGAAGATGCGATATCTTATAAACGGCTGGACCGATTTTCTTAGAACATGGCTAAAAATCCTCACGATCAAGTTACCTTTCAAGCAATTACATCAGTTCAGCCGTTTGATTTGTACGTGGACACAATCAGCCACACAAATATACAGATACACAGACACAAAGACACACACTACAAACTTATAACACCCCTTCTTTTAGTCGGGGGTTAAAAAGCAGGAAAATCAAAAATATGGTCTCAGGGTTGGAAAATTTTAGCTTTTTTGGTGTATAAAAGTAACTAAATAATATTCTTTCTTTTTAATTAAATATCTGTACCTCAGAGCAGGGAAACTTAAACTTTTTCTTTTGTATATAAAATTAACTAACTAAAATTAAATTTTATTTTATTCATTTCCTTTTTTCCTCTATAAAATCAAAATATTTTATTCTTTTAAAAGAAATAAATTAGTATTAGAAAATAGAAAAATTTTTAAAGGATAACTCCAGGGTTAGAAAGTTTAAACTTTTTGGTATATATAACTAGGTCATATTATTTTTTTCTTTTCTTTATAAATAAATAAATTTAATGCTTTAGAAAAAAATAGTTTTGCATAAAAAATTAGAATAATAAAAAAACATCTTCAGAGCTGGAAAATTTAAGAATTTTTTGCTATACAAAAGTAACTCATTCATACTATTTTTTGTTTCTTTCTTAATTAAACATATTTTATATATTAATATTAAAGGCCAATAGTGCGATTCAGTAACGTTGTCGCTTGCAATAACGATTGTATGATTCTCTAACTTATTTTAAACAATAGCTCATAAATTATTTTAGCTTAAATAACGACACACCTGATATTAACCGACAGCGAATACCGTAAAAATTCTTATTGAATAGCAACTTCGAAAAATTTTCTTTATAATTATTTTATCGATGCGATTATCGTTAAAAAAAAGTTAGTCAATTCCACTACAGATCAAATTAGCAGGCTGCTGGTAAGGAAGGGTGAGATTTAGAGTCCAGCTCACTTGGGTCCAATTCAATGATCCCTTTGTGCTACCTGCGTGTTGAAGAGAAGATAGTGAGAGAGTGTGATAGAGAAGGGATAGCGATAGAGAAGACAGGTGTTAAAGGAAGAAAGAAATGGAGGAAGAAAAAATGGAGATTCTTTTTTAAGCCATTTTTATTGTAATTTTACTTTGCCGATGATACTGCTACACAACAAAGGAGATCGCTCTGATGTTATATTAGGATCAGTATCTAATAAAGTTGTATACTAAAGGTCAGGTAAATCAAAAATATAGTTCCAGGGTGAAAAAATTTATTTTTTTTGTTAAAAAAGTAGGTAAATAAAAATTACTATTTTTTTAATTAAACACATTTTATATTTTAGGAAGATCCTTACTCAAGATTTTTTTTTAAATTTCTTTATTTTTCGGTGTGGGTATTGCAAAAAGTTCTAAATTATATATGCATATTCAAGTTACTTAAGATGTTTGTATATAAATTGCGATTAAAAAGTGCTGATTTCTGTTTAAAACCTATTAAATTAATCTTTGATAATTCCTTTTAAAAATGGAGAAATTAATTAAAAAGAGCAGAATAAAATACTTAAATATTGTTAATATTAAAAATAATACTTTTGCATCAAATTCTTTTGTGGAAAAATACCTACACGTCACTTACTATAAGTTTCCTTATATCAAAAAAAAATATTCTATTATCTTGCTTATTCTATTATATTTGTATATATATATATATATATCCCACAAACTAACGTCGGTGAAAGGTCAATAAAAATCGGTACAGACGAATATATCACTCTCACTTGTTTTACTTACGGCTTATTAGCCATAAGTATGACTAGATAGCATCTAGTCATATGAATGAAAAATTTATGTTGTTGCTACTTAGCATATCAAAAAATAATTATTCAAAATTAATTAAACATTTAATTGAATCTATCAAAAATTTCATTAAATCAATTAAAAGTTTATTAGAATATATTAAAAATTTAATTGAATTTAGTAAAAATTTAATTGAATCAAGAAAATTCTTTAATTAATTAATTCTTTGAAAAAAAGTTTAAATGACTCAATTAAACTTTTAAACAAAAGTTTAACTGACCCGACTAAATTGTTGATTAAACTTTTAATTGAATAAATTTTTAAATAAAAGTTTAGTTTGCTCAATTAACATTTTAATTGATTATATATGCTTTTGTAATAAAAGGTGTTAATGGACGAATATCTAATCTAAAAAAAATTTATCGACAAATGGTTTCCCAAAAATGCAACCCCAGCAGTGCGATGTACACTGTTTCACCATCGGATTTATAATTTAGAAGTTTGTTTAGATTTTTTCTTACCATTTTTAAAGCACCAGTAATAGTTCCATTGGAGAAAACTTTTCCGCGCTGTTCATTATTTGGTGGTTCCATCAAGTCTAAGGAAAAATTCAATTTCTTTGCCAACACATCTAGTAGTTCAGCTTCAAAGTAATCAATTTCATAAAATCCTTTACTGTTTTCCAAGTAGCTGAAATATGGTGGAGTGTTCCATACTGCCACAGCAAGGGGACATTCCTGTAAATTGGTTAGTTTGGCGGGATATATGGTCATGTTAACAGGCTTTGCCCATTGGCCGGCATAAGCATTTATTTGTTTTAACAAACACATTTTACAAGTTAAATAGCTGTCAAAAGGATAATACGTGTATACCTCTGCAATTGAGGATTTACTTGCCTTCAATAGCGAAACATTAATAATAGTGTTTTGCCAAAAATATGCTAATATTGCATTAAGCTCTTTCATTTCATCGGAAAACCTTGCACTATGCATTAAATAAACCAAATAATATTCCTGTATATCATATTTTTTGGTAAAACTTGCTGGATCTAATTGCCTGCCAAAAAGAAGAAACATATTGATTTTTTTCCGTTGGCAATTGCTTGCTAATTTTCTAATTTACCTCAATGATTCGGTGCTATCCACTACAATCAGATTGTATTTACGATTATATGATAGGCCACGTACTTTTGAACTCAAGCTTTCAATTTCAACTTTTATCATTGGCAAATTAAGCAAGACATTATTCAAAAAATCCTTCATATGCTTTTTTAAATACAATTCTCGTACATTTGTGCTGAGCATAAAACTATTTGTATTCGGCACAAAATATTCACGAATTATACTGCAGCAAGCGGCAATAGAATTTTGCAAAGACAGTGGCATATCCGAGTCAATGGCATTTAGCATAATTGATAAATTATGATATTTTAGTTGTTCCTTGTCCTGTTGCTGCTGTTGTTGTTGTTGTTCACAAGACCGAGTTAGCAGCAACACACACAACGCCACGGTGAATGTTGTTGAATGCATTGTGAGGATGGCGGACGTTGAAAGTTCGCAAAGTCTAAACGACTTCCGTTGAGTTTGTTGTTCAACATTGAACTGAAACACAAAACTTACTCTTTCTCTCGCTATTGTGGATTTCCTTTTCATTTGTGTGCAAATTATTTGTAATTGTGCCAAAAAGCAGAGATGTGGGGCTGCAATGGTGACAAGGAGTTGGGATAATTTTTGTCATTATGTATTAAGGTAGTTCACAATGACATATTAAGTTAACATTTAACATAAAGTTCGAGGAAAATATTTGAGATTTCACGGTCAAGATAATCGTCTATCAGAACAGTTAATTCGATTAACTATGGAACGTTTTCACACCACGTACCAAGTCGTACAGTGCGTACCAAAAGAAATCATTGCTGTTGTAGAACGCAGCGTAGAGGAAGACCCAAATCAGTATATCCGCTATCATCACTGACTTCTTCATTCATCAATTGAATAATAATGATGTGCAGGAGCTGTATTTTCACCAAACGTTTGATAACTACATAGTTTCACGTTTCCGACCCGTGAATTGGTCTTCAATATTTTGCAATTTAACGCAAGTTCCATTAAGACCAGAACGATTGTCCACATGGAGGATTCACAGCGTTATTACAAATACACGGGCACAAATTTTGGAAGAAGTCATCGAAAATTGACTTCCAGCTCAGAGTACGTCCGAGAAAGCCGCAGCGGTGATATGCCAGAAGTCACATTTAAATTATAACTCCAGAAGATTATATTTCGAATAAAGTAAATTTCATGTCAATTTAAAATATTTATCTTTGTTTAATTCTATTTCAAAGTTCTATACCTCCATAAAAACATCATTTTAAATAGAATAAAATAATATAAAATAAAATAAAATAAAATAAAATAAAATAAAATAAAATAAAATAAAATAAAATAAAATAAAATAAAATAAAATAAAATAAAATAAAATAAAATAAAATAAAATAAAATAAAATAAAATAAAATAAAATAAAATAAAATAATATAATATAAAATAAAATAAAATAAAATAAAATAAAATAAAATAAAATAAAATAAAATAAAATAAAATAAAATAAAATAAAATAAAATAAAATAAAATAAAATAAAATAAAATAAAATAAAATAAAATAAAATAAAATAAAATAAAATAAAATAAAATAAAATAAAATGAAATAAAATAAAATAAAATAAAATAAAATAATATAATATAAAATAAAATAAAATAAAATAAAATAAAATAAAATAAAATAAAATAAAATAAAATAAAATAAAAAAAAAATAAAATTAAATAAAATAAAATAAAATAAAATAAAATAAAATAAAATAAAATAAAATAAAATAAAATAAAATAAAATAAAATAAAATAATATAAAATGAAATGAAATAAAATAAAATACTACAATATCAAATAAAAAAATAAAATAAAATAAAATAAAATAAAATAAAATAAAATGAAATAAAACAAAATAAAATAAAAGAAATAAAATATAATGAAAGTAAGTGAAATAAAATAAAATACTACAAAATCAAATAAAAATAAATAAAATAAAATATAAAAAAATTAAATAAAAGAGAAATATATCATATAAAATAAAATAAAATAAAAAAAAAGGAAATAATATAATATAAAATAAATTAAAATAAAAATTAAGTTAAATAAAATAAAATAAGATAAAATAATTTTAAATAATATAATAAAAAATAAAATAAAATAATACAAAATCAAATATATAAATAAAATAACGAATTAATATAACAAATTTTATCTGTTCACAAGCGCATGAAAAATTTCGTTTATTTTGAAACAATAAACCATACAACTAAGCTTGTGAATTAAACAATAGTTTATTTACAATAATTTTTTAATATTTTAAATTAAAAATATATATTATACACAAAAAAAAAATTGTATAAATAGTTTCCTAATATCAATTAAAATAGTAATAATATCAATTAAGAAATTAATTAAATTTTCATCTATAAACAATTTTATTAGTTAAGCTTTTCCATTCAAATTAATTAATAAAATTCGTAATTTAATTGAATCCATTAAATTTTGAATTGAAAACTTTAATTGGTGAATACTTTTTTCTGTGTATGAATTGAATATTTCTTCATGGACAATTCTTTTGAAATTCCGTTTAAAATATGATTTAAAATTTTTTTAACTTTTAATCAAAAGATTAATTTAAATATTTTTAAAGAAGCATTTAAAAGATTATTTGAAAGTTTTCAGTTGAAAAAATATTAAAAATTTTTTCTAAGTTCAATAAAAAATGTAATTGAAATAGTCGTTTAGGCAGCTGATTGCTCCCAGTACCCTTTTTTTAACTAACTAAAGTTACGCCAATGTTTTTTAATTCAATTTTCATAATTTTTTTTTTTGCTTTAAGTTTTTTTCGCTATCAATTTGCACAACGACGTCACAGTTTGCATGTAAAACAAAAAGAATGCGTGTAAAATTTACATTGCTCCATAATTACATTGATGAGTTAATTTTTGTAGGTAACTTTGTTATACTTATCGGGGATTGATACACATACACACACACATGCAACAAAAATAAAACAAAACACCTTAAATGCTTTTTATACATTCATACATATTTGTTCAAGCCGTTTTATTTTCATGTTTTTTACAACAACATTTCATTCATTTCCTTTGTGTCTGACATTCATGTTGAAATTGATGACTTATTTATAACTCGTTTGTACAGATATCTTCAGTAAGTAGTAAAAGTATTCATCGATTTCGGAAATATTGCTCATATTTTCATGTCTTTGATTTTATGAAGCTTTCCTTTAATTATATCCAACATTTATTTAATCACACATCCATAAGAAAATAGAGAAAGGTAAGGGTTGCTAGCAAAAAAAAAGAAATTATTGCAATACATACATACATTGAACTACAAATGAGGTGGCTGATGTTCCTGTGGTAACCAGCAATGCCAACTTGGTGCTTTTGGCACTATTTTCAGTGCTTTTTGAGACTCAAAATGCCGAAACACTATATAGTGCTTCCAAGAAATTTGTATATTTCTTAAAATTATTTTAACAAAAACTTGGTGTATTTATTTGTTTAGTGTAAATCATACATTTTTCGTCTGATAAATTTCATTAAAGATGTTAATAATATTTCCGAAATAGAGAATAGCTTAAAAAACATTATTAAACGTCGCTTATTTTTCACGTTACTGCGTTTTACTTTTTTAGATGTCAAAAATGCGCTTTTTATATTAACTATTAATAACTTGTTTTAAAAAATCCCAGTATACAATTCTTATCAAATCAGAACACTTTATTTACTCTACATGAATACTATTAGCTTTTAAGACTCAATGCTCAATTATTCACTGCTGTAATACGACGATGTTAACTTTGCTGGTTTTTACTAAATAATCGACTTCGCTGCTCTTTACATGATCACATATTAGCTCATGTTACAATTCGCGCTCTTGGTTTGTATGCATGTGCCCTGATAGCACAACACCAATATAGAAGCATCATAGTTCTTGTTAATTGTGTTTGGCATCTTCATTGGCCTCATGTGTTTGTGTGGTTGTATATTTCTTATTATACAGTAGAACGAACAGTATAGTTAATGCATTGAATGTTTACTTCAACTTCGTTATGCATATTTGCATGCTTATGTTCTTAATCTAATAACGTCTGGATTATTCTGATTGTATACAAATATTTTTATGAAAAACATTGCTATTAGGTCAGTTCACGTATATTTTTGTAACAATATAAAAGTATTTTTTTCGGATTTATCAATAATAGAAGAATTTAGGCAAAGGTACACATCTATCGCATTAAAGGCCTAAGACATGTAATTATTTTCTTTGTCACAGCTTTCATCATTATCATCATGCTTAAGAAAATATTTAAAATAATTGTCAGTAAATTTTTAATGAAAGAGAACTATTCGACATAATGGAAAAAATCGAAACTAGTTCGAAAAGTTTAGTACTTTGATAGCATACTAATAACTACAGGTAAAAAAATTTAATATTCTATTGCTGTCGAATATAACAAAAATTATTTTAGACAACCTTTTAAGCACATACCATTCAGTTACTTACTCGTATTTAGATCACTTACATCCTGTGACAGCCATGTGCTAAATTCATTGATGATTCTCCAGAAATAGAACTACTTCGAGCTGTGTTCATCAGTGCTACAAATAATGATTTGTATTGTCATTTATTGAAGGGAAGTTTCATTAAAACAAACAAAAGAAAGTATAGTGCGAGCAATTTTGTTGCTGACTGTATACAATATTTCTGTGTGCCTCTAAATGTATCAAAGTAATTAATATCCAGAAAACATTTGGTACCACTATAAAACGAACTTTAAAACAATTAACAATACATTTTCACACAAAAAGAATTATTCGACATAGTAAAAGCAAGTTTTATAAAAACCAACAAAAGAAAACCTGAGTAGTATTTAAGCAATCAGTACTATAGTACGCCCAGTTTTGTCGCTTACTGTATGCAATGCTTCTGATGCTTCTGCATGTATTAAAGTGATTAATGTTCTGAAAACATTTAGTACTATAATAAATATTAAAATTTAACATTAATTTGAAAACGAAATAATTACTAAATAATTATTGTGGGCATATTATAATTTTATAGAAATATTAGGGACGTACAATTTATATTGCTGAGATTTAATTAAAAATCATTTATACAGCGACAACTATCTTTGGATTAAATGCACACATGAGGGCTGCGTAAGCATTCTTGATATGTAAATACGTCTTGTTGTTAGGGTTCCGTACACCAAAGGTGAAAGGGACCCTATTGTTTTCGCTACGTTGTTCGTCTGTCCATCTGTCTGTCTGTCCGTCATAGGCTATTTTCTCAAGAACCGTAAGAGCTATGTACCTGAAATTTAGACAGAGCATGCAGAACCTTAGCCGCTGCAACAACAAATACATGAGAGTTCAAAATTTAAGGGTGGACCAAAACGAGCAAAGAAAAATTTTAAAATCCCATGTAATGTACATACAAGTGTGTGTACATATGTATGTACATACATATGTATGTGTATGGACACTTGAAATTTTTAAAATTAGTGCATTTTTATACAGACTACAACAATAAACACTAAAATTAAAAAAAACTGGAACTAAAGAGTGTTCTATCAGTTAACGCAATTTTGACTGTGTAATTTTGACACTTTCTTGTATCTTAGAAACCGTAAGAGGCAAACTCTTGAAATTTTCAAAATACGCAAAATTAAAAAATCACAAAATTGTAAAATCGTCAAACCAGAAAAAACCCATCAAAAGCAAACAAAAATATCGCCAGAACCAAAAAAGCAAAAAATTAAATTGAAGTTTCGATCGCTAAAATAAATCGACATAACTGAAAAAATCGCCAAAATTAAAAAAACCACTAAACTGAAAAAGGAAATGCCAAAACCAAAAAACACCAATCCGTGAAAAAGGTGCCAAAACAAAAAAATCGACAAAATGAAAAAATAGCCAAAATTAAAAAATCGCCAAAATGAAAAAATCGTTAATATGAAAAACATCGCCAAAATGAAAAAAAATCACCAAACTGTAAAAACGTTAAAAACCAAAAAAATCGCCAAAACCAGAAAAAAAATGCAAAAACTAAAAAAGCGCCAAAAGATTAAAAGCCGGAAAAAAACCTAAGTACGAAAAATAAATGCCAAAACTATATATTACATAAGCTAAAGTTTGCATTTAATTATATATCTAGTGTCCGTACGGAACACTTCGTGCGCGGGTCAAGGTCGCACTTCACTGAATTTATTTATGTTTAATACTAAATGCTGTCGTATAATAAGCCAAGCACGATAGATGTTTTGATGTTCGTATATATGAGTGTTTAAAAGCGAAGTCGCGAAAACTTTTTGTTTGTAACAAACTCTCAAAATACTATAAGAAGAAGTAGTGACTTCACCTTTGATGCGTGTATGCTTGATATTTTACGTTTTAGTTTGTATGTAGATGTAGATGGTAAACTATGATGTTTGTGCTTAAGGGTGGTTTGTGTTTGTATGTGCACAAAAAAATAGATGATATACAACGTTTGTATGTAAATACATATATATATACATATATGCGTGACGTTTGTATATACGCCCATGCGTAGAAAGAAGCAAGCATCACAAATCCTTTCGGCACGAAGTACTTGCTTATTTACTTCTATACCTGCAATAACTTAAACAAATATCTTGCAAACAGTGTTATTCAGCGTTTGTTTTTGAAGATTTTGCTGCATTAAAGCATTTGAAAAATCCCTCATGTCTTAAAAGTACTTTTAAATCGTATTTTGCAGACCTCTAATGCACACGAACGCTGATGTATGATCCTAATTAAAAGAATGTTAAGAGAAACTACCAACCTGTTAACCTAAAAACTGTAGTACACTATATGTAAAAAAAACACATTGCGTATGTGGCTAGGACGTCACGAGAATTTGAAGCATGAAATAAAATTTTTGTTCACGCCATCATAATTTTTTACAACTATCATAAAGAAATGCTTCAAAAATTTAAATAAACATTCAATACATTTTCATGCAGCTATTTAGGATTTTTAAATTTTTTTTAGCTTCAACTATTTAACTTATTTTTTGCTTATATAAAGTTAAGATTTCCTTGAACTTTTCCTCGTTCTTCACGAGACTTTTTTTCTTTTGCTACATTTTGTCTTTTATTATAATCAAAGCATTTAAGCATGTAATGGGCGATGCGATAAGCCAAACTGCCACGACTAAAAGCAGCAACAGCAACAGTAACAGCATCTCCAATGGAAAGTGAAACAGCCATTGCAGCATCTCAAAAGATATTTGTTTAAGAGTTTAAGTTTTGTAGAAAAAGATAAAAATGTAATATATGTATAAGAAGAAGAAAAAAAAGCCAAGCCAACTAGAAACACATTTTCCTTACTTCCAAATAATCTATTCATTTTATTAAAGGGAAAAGTTTTTTTATGACACAACATGCTCGCTTAACTAAAATCGCAAGATACTGGCGCAATAATGATAATATTTTTGGTGGTGCTTGCTAAGCTGTTGTTATTCGTGTTGGTTCTATTACTATTAAACTGATAATGTTTTAGTAAAATTAGAACTTTACAAGTCAAAATGAGCAGAAAGAACATTCATAAACATAATACTTAAGATTTATAGTTTATATCATAAATCGATAAAAATATTTTATTGGACAAAAATACACGCTTCTTTCTTTTCTTAGATATTAAGAAAAGATTTTGGCTGCTGTTAATTTAAGGGTGATTTTGGATTTCTTTAAAATAAAATATAAAGATATAAAATTTAAGAATTTTTTGTAGCAACAGCATCAATAATATTAAAGTAAAATAAACAAGATAAAATATGTGGCAAAAATTAAAAAGTACTTAAGTCGAGATAAGCCGATTTTGAGTTAACGCTACTGGCGTAATTTGCATACTTAAAAGAAGCCCTGGTCAAAATCTCAATTGATTTGTGTCATTTTTCAGGAAGTTATAACAGTATTACCTGCTACTTATATTTTTTAGACTTCTAATATCATTTGGAATAAAAGCTTAAGTAAGGTTACACTTTGGTAAATTTCATTTTAAATGTGTTACTTATAGTGTGTAAAATGCTGTTTGCTTAAAAAACTAAAGCTTAACAGAGAATTTCCCAATTTTACTGTAAAAGAAATAAAATTCTGAAAGTCGACTTGAACGCTTAAAAGAGCTCCCATGAAAAACAGAAAAATATGATTTAAGCACTTTTTCCTCTTTGCCACAGAAATAATGAATTAAATAATTTTGCGGACAGAAAATTTTATCACTTGACCCACGTGAAAGGTAACTATGAAGTCCATTTCACATTTTTATGACGTCGTTAATAAGCAAAATTATCTCACGTGACGTAAAAACCACTGTTTGCACCGGCATTTACGCTAAAACTTTAACTCACATTTAACATGTCAGTGGATGTTGACTCACATTATATCTGCATGAAAAAACATCCGTTATTTCCATAAAATGATTCAGGTTTTTTATTTATTCCCCAAACTATATGCAAAAAAAAAACAAAATTAAACAAATCGATGTTTTTTCCAAAATAACTTTATTTTGTTACAATTTCTTCAACTTCACATATTTCCATTTTAATTGTATACACAAAACACGATTTTACTGTAATTTGTATATGACTCTTTTTTTTAAATTTAAACAAATATCGAAATCTACTCTATTAGCCAATCTAAGTATCTCTCATTTTTAATTAGAATACAATACAATGCAAGAAAAAACATTTTAACTTTTTTATGTTCCTGTTAATTAAAAAACTCAGATGTTAACGAACAAATATAAATAGAATATTTTACACGGTAAACTTTAAAGAGAACTTAAATACGTGTCTAACATTTATCAAATAACTAAGAGAATGATTAAATATTTTTTTTTTAATTCTGAAGCAAAAAAAATTAGTGTTGCCAAATAAATTAATTTTCTATGAAAATGAGGAAAAACATGAAATTCTTACACAACTTAAATTTATTTCTAAAATTACTATTTTCAGGTAGTTTAAGGGTTAATATAGCAGCAAAAAAATACAATTCGAATAATAATATGATACTTTTTTTACTTTTGCTTATTTCTGGTATTATAGTAGAATTTTCTGAGACCTATATTAGAATTTCATTACAAATATTTTTACCAAAGAATGGAAAAGAGTAATTAGATTTGTCATTCCGTGTGTAATTTCCACAATATTAATAAGCGAACCATAAAGGACATATGTATATTCGGGATTCTTATGCATATGGAAGCCCAACAAGCGATGTCCGTCTGTCCGTGTGACCGTCTGTCCCTCTATCCATCTGTCTGTAAGTGAAATCGGTTTTCCGAAGCTCCCAGAAAATCTAGAGAATCAGCAAAGTCGATTAGATGGTTTCAGAGCTGGAAAACTCAGACTTTATTTTGCCATATAAAAGTAACTACCGAAAACAATTTTTTTTTTGTTAAATAAACCTTTCTATAGTTCAGTGCGAATATCTCAAATCTAAACAAAAATAAAGACAAATTAAAAAGACGCTTCCAGTGTTGGAAAACTTTAATTTTGTTTCTTATACAAAAGTATACTTAAGAAAATTTTCATTTTTCTTCATATATTAAACATAAAAAACATAAAAGAAAGAGATCGATGTAAGAAATCAGAAAAATCAAAAAAGATGATTCCAGGGTTGGGAAACTTATACTTTTTGTGATATATAAAAGTAACTAGGTCTAATTAAATTTAAATTTTTTTATTAAATAAATTTATTTTATACTTCATTACGAATAAAATTGGTATTTAAAATTTAAAAGAAAATTAAAAAGATGCTTCCAGGGCTAGAAAACTTTAACTTTTTTCTTATACAAAAGCAACTTACTAAGGCAAATCTTTCCTTTTTCTCTAAAGAGATTGGTGTAATAAATCAGTAAAATCAAAAAGGATGATTCCAGGGTTGGGAAACTTACACTTTTTGTGCTATATAAAAGTAACTAGGTCTAATTAATTCTTTTTTTTCTATTTATAAATTATACATATTTTACGTTTTGGAAAGAAAAGTTTGGTGTAAAAAATTATAAAAATAATCTCCACAGCTCCAGAAATGGAATCTTCTAACTTTTTTTCTGAATATTAAAGTAACTAACTAAACCTAATTTTTTTATTTTCTTTTTTTCTTTGTTCACTTAAAATACCGTATATACTTTTTTAAGAACTATTAGATTGGTATAAGGAATCAGAAAAATCTAAAAAGATGATTCCAGGTTTTGAAAATAAATTTTTTTATATAAAAGTATGTCATATTATGTTTATCTTTTTGCTTATAAATTATTTATACTTATTGTTTTAGAAAGAAATAGTTTGGCATAAGAATTATAAAAATAAAAAATTTTCATTGAAAATTTAAGTTAAATAGCTGATGTTAACAAAAATGTCTACCCAACTAGATAGACTAGGTTGCTGATGAAGTGCGTGGCTGCACAGAAAAGTATCGGTATTTCCCCCAGCTTAAAGTCTAAGTTTAATTTTTCTTCTCTTCTTTAGAAAATTACATTAATTAATAAAAATATTTCATTCAATAAGAATTGAAATTACTGAACTTAAGCCTGACTAAAAATTATTTCTGATTAAAAATCACTAAAAGTTCAATTAAAAATTTACAAATGTTTCACTAAAAAATATAAAAACATAGATCCAGACCTGGAAAACTTAAATTTTTTCTGATATATAAAACTAAATAAATAAAATTAATTATTTTTTTGGCAAATAAATATATTTAATATTTTAGAAACAAACAAATTAGTCTTAAAAACTAGAAAAATAAAAATTATAGCTCTAGGGTTGGAAATTGAAAAAAAAATTGTTGGTAGAAATATAAGCAAAAATATTTTTTTTCAATTAAACATATTTCAGGTTTTAGAAAGATCTTTAATCTAGATTATATTAAATCTGTTAAATTTTTATTTAAGTATAAATCAAGGTTTTTGACATGTTGCTTATTAAGCTCTAAGCACAGTTGTGTTTCATATCAATGGACTATCATTGACAGAAACACTGAATAACTTATGTATCTGTACATACCAGAACCAACAAACGCATAAGTGGTGCAAACAGGTTTATCTGTGCAGACCTACAGTTAGAACCTCGGGTGTGAAGTAGACGCATTATATTAACCTTTGTAGACATATTATTAGTTAGTAGACATATTATTAGTTATTTTACTTCGCCGTCAATTCATTTCTATGAATATATTTTATTATAGTATGACACCTTATATTTCAGCTATAAGTACTTTTTTATTATGATAAGACTACACTTGTGTAGGCTTTTTCAAAAAATCATAAAATAAAAGAATCTCTCTTTTTTAGAAACATGAAACAGTTAACTACTTATGTCAACAACTTAATTACCAGCAATTAAATTTTTATTGTATGTTAAAGTCATTTGTTATTGATACGTTTACCTGCGCTGATAAGCGATAAATAATATATTTTTAAATTCGTTAATGATTGTGCGTGATCCAATAGCACGTGTAGACATACACAAACCCATTTACTATACATATAGATTTTATAGGTTAATAAATCTGCGATTAATAAAGCTCATAAAAACTGTTGTAATAAACATTAGTTAGAAGCATCTTACATCATTATGAAAAGTTGTGATAACAACCTACCAATGACTTGCTTAACGAGGCTACATACGAGTACATATTTAGCTTAAAATTTAAAATTAAAATATATTTCCTAATTGTTCAAAAGCCTTAATTTTTGATATACATATTTATAATGTAAATTTTTGTTTTATATTAATACTTATTACTGTTGCCACATGCTTTAAAATTATGAATGATATAATGTCATATATATCTATGTACGTTGAATTATTTCTTTATTTCACCAAAGTTCATCAGTCCTCTATTCACAGAATATGTTTTAAATTGTCACATATTTGCAAGTTGTTAGTTATCTTGGTGTTGTTTTCTGCAATATTTTTTATCGGCAACTTGTTTTTTTTTGTAATTTGAACATCTACCTTTAATTAAAAAAAGAAAATAAATAATAATAGTTTACTATTTAATATGGTAGGAAGCATGCAGATTTTTTACCATAATTTTTTTTGCCTGTTAAAATAAAGTTTCCGTCAAGAAATAAAACCAAATTTGTATCTCCAGTATCTCTTACTTCAAAGAAATATTAACCCTTTCGAAAACGCACCAGCCTAATGGAAATATTTGAATGTCTGATATTATTATATTACCAGTATTGTTAGTTAGGACCTAATTAAATTGGACTTTACATCCCGGCAAATTTGATTTTGTTGTGGCTGTGTATCCTGCTGAAATAAAAAATAATTAAATAAAATAAAAATATAAATAAAAATCAAAATATTTGTTAGCTACGGCGTGAAATTTATTTGCTGGGAGCTAAGCACTGTCTAAATGCCTTTCACTGTCGCTTTTAACAAATTGTCAGTAGACCTCAAACCACTGTTGCCAGTGTTTTTCTGGAGCTTATCCCCAATTTTTGATTTGTCACACCCGAAATTCCCCAAATTGAGATTTTTTGTTATAATTTTATCTTTTTTGCCAAAAATAATAATTTTAATTTTATAAAAAACATATTGACAAAAATAACATATTCAGTAAAATTCATTTACATCGATAGCTACATATATTACAATTCATATTCATATATGTACACATAGTTTAATACACCCAAGAGCATAAGAAATTTTTAACCAAAGTTTATCATTTCAAAATCTTCAGAATTGAAATCTTCTGATTCATCAGCCTCAGAAAATTTGTTGTACATAGTACTTGTACTAGAAAGCTGTAGCACTTCAGCAGAAGGATTAAATTTGTCACAACAAATGGAATTATTTTTAAAGTGTGTGTTTATTCTAGGAAGTTTTTCCAACAAGTCATATTGCGTTTTGCTACATGTTTTCGTTTTGCTAGTATTCATTATTGGTTAATCTTTCTTGATACTTCTTCTTTATTAAAAACCATTTGCTATGAATAGTAACACACATTTTTAGACTTGCCAGACAGACGCACATGTCTTAGCTCAAAAATCATTCTTGTTACCATTAGTTATAAAAACAATCCCCAAAAAATCCCCTAAAGTTAAGTTATCATCCCCAACAAATCCCCAGATCCCCAACACCAATTTTTCATCCTCAATCGCGAAAAAATCCTCAATTTGGGCAGAAATCCCCTAAACTGACAACATCACAAACCTCAAAACCTCAAACACACATTTAAATTAATAATATTTTTATAAAAATAGAACCTACCACAAAATTCCTAAAACTTTAGTAGAATAATAGCTAATAAATCACTGAATGTTTAAACATAGTTTAAGTTAATTTTCACAAAAAATTAAAATTGATTTAAATACATTTTCATTTTTTCAGTGGCTAATTAAAGTTAATATCAAATTACGTTGAAAGTATGGTAGCTCTACAATATTTCCAAATATTATGGAAAGCTTTCCAAAAAACAGCTGTTTAATATAAATAAGAAAATTGATTTATCAAATTGCAGAAAAATTAAAAAGCAAAAAACACATTTTATGACACAAAAAGAGCATCGGAATGCATTTTTCTATTTATATATTTCATGAAATGAAAATATGTGTTACATTTGTTGTATATTTTCAAAAATTAAACAAAATTTATTCTAATATGACCACATGATGTTCATGTACATGCATTCAAAAAACACACCCATGCCCAAAACATATGGGATGTTTGTAAAACTTAAATAACGCTTAAATGCACAATGTTGGCTATTTAAGATTCATTTAATTTTGTGGTGAAAACAAAATTTTGTGTTTAAACCCGATTTAAAAATAAAATACATATAATCATTGACTGATTTATTTGCCCTAAATAACAAATTTTTTTCTTTATTACTCTACTCTATATTCGTAAAATTAAATAAAGAAAATTCATTATTTTCAGAAACATATGAATATTTAATTCTTACTTATGCAAAGAAAAGTTCTATGAATCTCAGAGTATCTATAGCAGGCTTAAACTTGTCGGATAGTGTAGTTTAAGAGAAAAATTATATTAATAATATTCTAAAAAAAAATATTCATCGTGCTAAAAATAAATTCAAACAAGACTCAAAGTACTCATTAACTGAAAGTTTTTTTGTTTTCATCTAATTAAGTGATTGCAAACGATTTACTCGTTAATAATATATTTATTAGTAAAGCTTTTAATAAATCTTTTAATTGCAAGCTGGCAACGTCATACTTTTTTTTATTACATTTTTTATTCCTCTAAATTGTAATGATGCATAAGAATCTAAAAATGTTTTTATTGCAAATTAATGCCAAATTGCTTTTTTAGTTAAATAAAAAAGTGCTAATATTGTTTTTTTAATAAAATATATTTAATAAAATAAATAAATTGGTGTTAGAAGCTTGTTTTCAGTTATTAAAAATTATATTAAGAGATAATAATACTAATTATTCTAATTTATAATTGATCAAAGACAAAGAGTTTTGGTTATCTCCAATAATATTGATACCAGGTGGTCTCGATTAGCAACTCTGCATATTCGCCTTGTATATGTGTTAGTGTAAAATTTCCGAACGTTTTGCTTTGATTTGACACAAGATAAATTAACAGCTGATCGTCATAATTGAAATCAACCAATATGAATATGAATTATGTCCTTTCATAAGCAAATAAATTTCATATATTATTTTATTTTATTTTATTATTTTATTTTATTTTATGAAAATTAAAAAAAAGTATTTTCTTTCTGTTGCTGTTCTGTGTTATGGTACTTTGTTATTAAATTTAAATAGTTAGCTTTCTTGTAATAACGTATCAGCTGTTTCTGGCAAACAAACATCGTCCATTATCATCTTTCAATATAATTTTATGTTTTTCATTTCATATAGGCTTGCAACAATTTAATTTTTCTTAATTCACTTTATTTCAAAACGTTTATCGTGTGTACGTATATCTTGCTGTCACTTACAAATTCCTTAAAAATTTTTGGTTTTCACAGTTAAAATAAAACAGAACAGTCAAAACAGAACTGAAAAACTAATGACTTGTATAAGATTGACATAAATAAAAAAGAGTCAGCTGATTCTTAACAGAATAGAAAATAAGATCTAATTCCAGCCTTACATGAAAATTCAAAGTATAGAAGTTAATATTTGTATGGCAAAGTGAGAAAATAAAACTACAAAGACTTTTAATTTACTTTATAATAATACCCAAGATTTATAAAAAAAATTTGAGTGGATATACTCTGACAATCTCTATTAGATGCAATTTACACTGTGCCTTTTCTACTTGCCTGAGCAGGCAGGATTTTTTAGTTAATTGGTGAGAGGGGGTGACAAAATGAAATGAAACGAAAATTCGAGGGGATTTATGACATTTCTCTTTGCATGAGATGAAATGAGTGAAACTGTGATCACAGTCAGTCACAGTTTAATTTCACTGCTGCTCTTCTTATTAGATTTTCTCAAAATAACAGAGCTGCTACAAACAAAATACTGCTAAACTGTGATCACAGTCACAGTTTAAAAGAACAGCTATTTAGAAATCACTTTCACAAGGAGCAACATTATTAAGAAATCGCGTTATCGCCCATCACTATGAAGCGTGCTAAAAATGCACAGTGTGAATAGCAACTTAAGGACAGTAAGATTTTCACAAGAACTAGCTAAAAAATTTCAATGAATTTTAGTTTTAATTTTAAAAAAAGGCTTTAATAAGGTCCCTTTTCGCAATGTATAATTAAAATCTAACAAGGACTTTAACGGCAAGTTTTATATGAAGAACTGTCAGTTAAAGTTCATGTTAACTCTTAATCATAAATTTTGAAAACGGATGTAAATAAGTTAAATCGTAATAGAAAAACATATGTTCATTAAAAAATAAAAGTAGTTTTTCAATTTGGCGTCAGAGCGATACGAAATTTAACACAATCGAATCATACAGGTTAATTATGAATAAAATTCACTTTTTTAATTAGAATCTTGTTTTACTTTTACTATTAGTTGCTACTGCTTAAAATTGTTCCCTGGGAGAAATTTCACGCGGAATTTTATACATATTATACAATTGACCTTATAATTAGAGAAAAATATAAGTTCAGAAAATATAATTAAAAACTAAATAATAATTTAAGTAATAGCTACGGGCTAGTAGCAAATATACTTAAAACTCCCACATCAAAAAAAGCTTATCTAAAAATAAGCAAATTAACAAACATGTGCATGATTAGTAAAGCACAAACTACACAATGGCAAACCTGTTGCAAATTAGTGTAAGCGTTTATTGCACAAAAAGCTTTCAACAAATTCAAGTATATACATATATACGATAAATCAAAACAATTCACGTATTCAATTTTCATTGAAAAATATGTATATAAAATTGAAAATTCTACTAATTGACACCTCACATAGCGGATCAAGCACTCATAAAAAAATTATGACTTAATAATAAAAAACTAAAAATAACATGTACTCGAATGAACTTCATTTTAGAAAAAATTTTATGAAAACTTTGAAATCAAATACATTTCAAACTAATTTTAAATCTTAGGAATAAGTGGGATAATAATTTATTCAAAAAAATACATTATTATTAAGTAACAGTATTCAACAAAAACCCGATAATACATTAGTTTATGAGTCAGTCTATCTAGAACGAGTAAAAGTATGCCACAACATGTTAATTTAAGATTTAGTATGTAATTGTACTTGTAACTTTTAATAAATAAATAAATAAAAATTAAATAATATTTATTAACAATATTCAGTAACAAAAAAACATTATAAAAAATTTTTAAAATTTGTATAAGACACGAAAAGCTTTCCACATTCGCAGTGTTTAGGTTTCACCCACTATAGATCTTTCTGGTGTTAAACTATTGAGTGCAAGGACGTATTGATATAGCACACTAAAATAAATCTAGACATTAGCTTAGAACTTATTTATGAGAACATTATGAGAAGCTTCACATTAAAACAAGAATATTTTTTATTAAAACATGTGATTAATTTGCATGGAAATTTTGTTTAAATAAAATTTTTACCAATTCGGAATCTAATAAAATTATAAAGTAGACTTTTTAATTAATTTAAAATAAATGTATCATTTAAAACAAAATATTGCAAAAAGTCTCTAAATTTAAATAAAATTCAATCCCCATTTGCTTCCGAAATCGCAGAATAATATGGATGATTGAAATTGTCAAAAAATTGCTTAAAAAAAGCTAGTCACTAATTATTAGGGTATTCATTTAATCTGGGTTTTGCTTTAATCGTTTAATCGCTCGATTAATTAATCGAGATTTTTGCTTAATCGGTTAATAATCAATTAATTTCGGTACTAAAGTTTTTCCATAAATCAAGTGTTTTCAACAAATAAAAGTGCATAAATTATTTATTAATTTGAGTTTGTTAGTAAAACCAAAAACACACATAATAATTCTTAAAATAAGTCAGTTAATTTTTTTTAGAACATTTTTTGTAATACTATCTATAGTTACTTCTGTTGGCGGCTCATCATCTGAGTCATAATGACAGAGCTCAGCAACGAATATTTTGCAAAAAAGTTAATTTCTGAATTTCTTGGCTTTCGTTTTTGTACTGTCTCTCATTAAATCTAATCCTTAATTAAATCGTTGCCAACAGTACTACTGGCTTTTATTAAATAAAAACTTACGGCCTTATGTATTAGCAAAAACTGGCACGAAGTTAGCATAAGTGGCAAAATTGAACATGTTCTTAAAGAGTTTTACCATGAAACTTCACATTAAAAATCATGCTAGGACGTCGAGGTGGGTTAAAATTAGGTAATGCGACAATTTTTAATGTCAAATTATATGAATGAACTCGTTAGCACCTAATTCAATTTCGTCAGAAATTTTTGCTTATACATAGGGCCGTTAATAATTCGCTCCAGTTGGAGTACCAGGGTCTCTAGTTAAACTTTTTTATAGTAATGTCCAAAGATTTTGAAGTTTTACTTAAGTTAGGATCACTGAACATACTTCTTTGTTTGTATGAAAAATAATTTCTAAACACTCACCTTTTGCAAATGAGACGAAACAAATAATTATTCACACAAAAAATAAGTTGTAACACTAAAAAATATGAAAAAATTTGTTACGTCGTTTAATCGGTTAATCGACTGAAATTAATCAGTTTAACCGTTTACCAAAAAAATCCGATCTTAAATTAACCGATCAGTTAATCGGGTAGTAATTAACCGGTTAACCGATTAAAGGTTAACCGATTGAATACCCTACTAATTATAGATTTATATTTTCTGGCTTTATTTTATTTACCATTAAAGTTCAGTTTAAGAAAAAACTGCATATCTGCATCGTTAAGCATTTAATTTTCAAAGACGTTTATTTAAGCAATGAAATAGATGATGGCATCAAAAGTTTAACTTAGATGACCTTTGTGATTGTGCATAAAATAACATTTAAATAACGAGCATTTTGTTTATTTCGATTGAGAAGATAATTTTAATTATTTAAAATACGCTGGCGAGTATTTTAGGGATTTTTATATTTTTTTTATTTAAATTACTATTGAAGAAGAAAAACAACCAAGTTCTTTAAATGATTGTTGTTATGTACTTAAGTTTGCTTGTAATAACAAAAAAAATTATAAAATAAAGCTGATATAAAATAAAAGTTTACAACTAGTGTGTTGCTAAACTTAAGCAACACTATTTTAAGACTTTTAGTAAATTTTTATGTTGCCGGGAACTGAAAGCTGTGTTTTCATTGTTTATAATCAAATAATTATTTTCGACCCTGAATTTCAATCAGATAATTTTTTTCTTAGATAAACCGCTATATATAACATATATTATATATATTAACCTACCTGCACATCATATATAAATAAAGCATAACTCGAGAAGGGTTTGCTTTCTTTAGTAAAAAAAAAAAATCGTAACTCAACAACAAAATTATCTTTAATATATGCAAACAATACTTCCAAATCTGCCCAGTAGTATAATAATATTATTATTAACTCAGATAATAATATTATTTAAACTTTGCTTTGCTATTGACAATAATATAATTTTAATGGAACCATGTAATTCAATCATAGTATGTTGCTGTTTGATTATGGTTACCTCAACCATATTTTTTCTTTGCGTGTATAAATTCAGTTCAATCTCTAATCAGTTTCTTTTTGAAGAGGGCCAAGTCGCGAGAAAGTTTTAGTATGTTATAAAAAAATTTAAAATTTTTCTTCCAAATTAAACAAGAGGAAATAAAAAAAATATTTAACACGTAATTTGGGTTACAAATCGGTATGAACTTTAATCTTATCAAATAAAATACATTCTTTTTTATCACAACTTATATGATATCTCTGAAATCCCTGGTCAGATTTTGAGACAATTTTATTGGTGGGTCTTGAATATTTTTTTTAATATAGAGAACCTTTTCCAAAGTTTTGCTTATATATGTACGTATGTATAAGTGATGTAACGAATGTCAATTTTTGATATTCGCGAAAACGAATACGAATATTATATACAATATAAAATATAAAAAAATTGTTATGAAAAAGGACGTCGCACTCTTGTTGGCGTACTTTAAAGTTAATAAAAAGTACCCAAAATTTTAATGATCGACATTAAATAATATTTGAAAAGTATACAAAGCACAAATTTCTATAAAAAAAATTAATGTATTTGTTTTTAAGAAATTTATTATTCGACATTTTGTCATAATTATATTTTAATTTTAAATTTATTTGCTGGTGGTACAGCTTGGTCTATATGCATTTCATTGTTGCTGTAACAAATCATCAGTAGACCCCAACCGCACGTAAAGCTGATAAAGAAAACGAAGTAGAGATTTGAATTCAGCCTCCTAAAGAAGCAACTTTCAGTTCTCGGCATGAAAACTTTTAAATACTAATTCAAACAGAAAAAATCCAATGAAATTTTTCAAAGTCTCTTCAAAGATTTTTATGATCTTAGAACATTTAATCTAAGCACTTGTCTTTAACTGGTTTATCTCTGCTTCGTTATGATAAAAAAGCAATAAATAAGTCTTCATATTTAATAAACGAATTTTGTTTAACCTGGAGTTAAAAAAAAAACACTTCATATTTTTCAATTAATGGTAAACATTTTTCTATGTCACACCCCACTTAAAAGGTTAAAATTTTATTCAAATCACTTCATGTTACAGCCAGAGCGCAAATTGAAATGAGCAGCAACTAAATGTCTGTCGCTGATGTTGCTGCTACTAGTTTTGTGTACCTGGAAGTCTGATAGATAATGCGTTGCTCTTGCTGCTGCTGGCACAAAGGCTGCTGCTTGCTATTCAAAGTATTTATTTTTTTGTTTGTTTTTATTGGTTTTGTTTTTGTTTCATTTTATTTTGCTATTTGGTTAACACGATCATTTATTTCTTTTTCTTCTTCTTATTTTTTTTTGTGTTTAACTGGGCTAGTGTACCTACCAAACAACAACGTAAAACGGTTTGGCCAACTTGTTGAGCAGTTAGTCGCATCCTAAACGTTAATCAGTAACGAACTCAAAGCAACCGAAAGTTGGACGTATTATAATATATATATTGTTTAAAACGAAAACGGTTTTTAGGATTTTTTATTAAAGAAATAGCACAAATAAAAAATCAGTTAAAATTAACAAAAAAATAGTTGAACTAATTATTAACAACTACAAAGCAAATTATTTCAAATACCACGTAAGAGGCCGGGTTTATCTTTCCAAAACATTTGTTTAGTTGTAAACTTGTGAAATTATAAATCTAAGATAAAAATTTTATTATTTATATATATTACATGACATTAAAAAAAATTATAACCATTAAAAATTTCTTAACGTGCTGCCTTGTTTATTCCGCATAGTATAAAAGAAAATAAAAATTTAATAAAAAGGTGTTAAATTGTTTAAAAAAAATTCAAAACTAGAAAAAGGACAACATTAATTTATAAAAAACAAAAAACATTTTATTGGAAAATAAATTCTTGGCTAACAGGTATGTACATTCAAACATTCAAACATACACACATACTCATGTGTGTACAAAACCAATCTCTTATAATTTTGTTCAGAAACGTCCTTGCCTGAAAAAAAAACAACAAAATCTGGTTTTCAAGAAACTGTGACTGGATTGTAAATTCTGGTTACATGTTCTCTTGCAATAATAGAAAAGAAAAGATAAACAGCCTTAACAAGAACATTGATAGAGTGCTGGGCAACATTTTAATGTTGCTAAGCATGTTGATACAGAATGTATATAGTTTTTATATGTTTATATGGGGTTTTTGACATTATACCAGCACAATAATAATACTAAAATAGAATTAATTTAAATGGTTACAATAGATTTACTAAACAGAACATTTTTGTTATATAATTTATTTCCATTGATCTGGACATAAAAAATGTTTACTATAATTTTTATACATATGTATATAAATAAAACATTATTTAGCATTGGCAGTAGCCAAAAAAATGTAAACTGGTAAAAGAATTTTTTACTTTAAAACTATTAAAATATATGTATTTATAATAGTAAAATTTTGTTAGGACACTTGGTGTCGTCTTCATGGTGTGGCATTCACCCAAGGATTTTTAAAATTTTTTTCTATATTAGTTAAAAGTTCTTAAGACTCTAATGTTTTTTTTTTGTTATTTTCATGCTTTTTAAATACGTCTTACAGCCTGTTTCTGTAAGACAGTGACATTAGAAATCTTGTTGCTTTTGGAAAGGAAACTTATACAAGTCTCTTTTAATCTATTACAGAAATAGGTTGATAATATTGTCATACTTCAAATGCTTCTTAACGCTTCAGAATATTTTCATTTCCGATTTGTGTCCCAGTGAAATTGGAATATAATTATGCAGGAACTACTTTTTCTCCATTTCCAATAAGTGTATTTTTTACTTTCATTCAAAACTAATGCAAAATTGGAGATCATTTGTAATTTACGCAAACACTTAGAATACGTCTGGATCTTTCAGGAAAATAAAATTAGTGTTTGAAGTATTAAATTTTTATTTCTAAAAAATATATTATTAAGGGTTTTCGTGAGAATGTTCAAAAGTCTCACAAACTGTGCAACTGTGCATTTTTACACTCTTTTAAATAAAATGTCAAATTTATTTACTCAAAATTGTGATGTTTGCCCAATAATTTTGACTCGTAAGCTTAAGCTGTGCAATTGTGCACTTTTTAAACAACAACTTCTTGGTTTCTTCGATTTCTTTGGGATATTTTAGACAGACATTTATTAAATGAACTTTTTGACGTTTATTTCAAATTTACATGAACCGTTTTGCGCAAAAGTTCAAAAGGAGCCGATTACATGTTTTAATATAAACTTATTAAACAATTAAATAAAATTTATAAAAAACTTTAATTGTGCATGTTTGATTATATATCATTCAATTTAATTCTTTATTCAATTACTTTTTTTAATTGTGTAAGTGTGTAAGTGGAACTGTGGCGGCGGCTTCTTGGTCATTGTTAAGCGATCGACTTATTTCTCTGTACAGAAAGAAAAATAAATTTGAACCATTCATTTTCGTCATAACACAACGTATACGTATGATGCTTATTTTTGAAAATAAAAAAACAAAAGAAAAATTATGTATGCGGCCCAAAAATGAAAGTTAAAAAAATTTAATTTTTCTTCAAAACATGTATCGAAAACAGTGGTGCAAATATAAAAAAAAAAATCATTGGTTATATTTTGAGAAAACTTCATGTAAGCTTTGCTTGTCGTTTTTCTCCACTCCAACTTTGTGGCGTATGGGTTAACCCAATTCTGAGGATATAAAAATTTTGGATATCGTGCCATAATCACCAAAAAAAGCTTAAGCGTTTTTACAAAAATCGATTACTTACGATGGTAAATAAACGATTATCGCCAAAAAATTAAGTGCGAAAGTTATGTCACTTAAGCTCTTTTTTGGCGGTTATGGAACGATATTTTATGTATCATACTTCAAGTTACCTGCAAGTGCAAGAAAGTAAAAAATAGAAAACAATTAATAAAAGACAAGTTACGATACATAAAATTATATATTACTCCCTTATATTTGATCACCTCAACTAATTCATTAATAACCAGGAATAAATCTACTTAAACTACAATTATAATAATAACACTTTTATTGTCTCTTAGTTGCAAAATTTATTTGGGTTATTTTTAATGAAACTAATGCAAATATAATTCCAGCTAATTTTGTGTTAATATCCCATATCATTTAACACAATAGTTTAAATATATTTCGATCTAAGATCAAAAATCAAAATTCCCTTTAAACAAACAAAAAAAATAAAAATACGAGTAACATCATCAAGATATTATCTGCCAATGAAATTAACAAATACATAGTCAAAGGTAGTCAGTCAGCTGCTGATATTCCCCATGACGTTTGTTTAATTAATACACAAAAGATATTCTATGATAAAATTGTACCTGCTCTTTTTGTCTGGTATTTATTACATTTTTTACAACAATCTACTTGTATCGTCATATAAAATTAAAAAGGGAGTAACTAAAAAAAATACTAATATTTTTTTTTATGAATATGATTAATTAAGGGAAATCCACACAGTCACAATTTTTCAATTTTACATATATGTCCAAAGACTACTGAGAACAAAATTTACTAATAATAAAATTATTTTTTGCTACTCCTGTAAAATACTTTAATTATTACTTACACCTTTTTAGATTTTATCTGACCATATAATCTATAGAATTTAAGTGTGTATGTGAACAATAGATAACAAAAAGATGTGTTTGAAATCACACTATTTTATCACACACAAAAAAAATTAAATTATTTTACAGCCAAACATAAAAAAATAAAAAATTATTTTTAAATCTTAAAAAAAGCCATACAATTTTTTGAAACACATTTAAGTATTAATATATTATCTCTTAAGGTTTTTTTTAGTTAATTTTCATAAAACATGTCATTTACAGCGTTTAAATCTTATATTTAATTATCTATATACAAAATATGCAACAAAAAAATGTATTTATGTATGTGTATGAATATTTTGTTGCGTGTTGAATTTTTTTATCATAATTGCATAATTTTGTTGGCATAGTTTTTTTTCTAGTATACACACACATATACATATGTATATTAAACATACATATGTATATATTTTATTCATAAATTTTGTTATTTTTTATAATTTTATATAAAATTTTTATTTTAAATTGTTGTTATTGTTATTTAAAATTATTTAAGATCAGTTAGTGGCACCTATAAAAATGAGATTAGAATACTTAATATATAATACAAGTGAGATTGACTGGTTGTCTCAAATTACGTACTAGTATCTATTCATTAAGATAAATATTTTAATTAGAAATTCATTTGCTACATAATGCACATCATCAGCTTTTTGTTGGTTTGGCGCATATACCAAAAAGTCGGAGTGGAAAAAGCGACAGAGAAGGCTCAAATGAAGTTTTCTAAATATATAAATATATATATATATGTATATACCTATAGAATTATTTTATGTTTTTACCATCACTTCCGAGACATTTTTCCATTTTTAGGGTTGCGTACACCAAAGGTGAAAAAAGAAACACTATTGTTTTCGCTACGCTGTCCGTCTGTCCGTCACACGGTATTTCCTCAGGAACCGTAAGACCTACGGACCTGAAATTTGGACAGAGTATGTAGAACCTTGGCCGCTACAACACAAAATACATGAGAATTAAAAATTAAAGGGTGTTCCAAAACGAGCAACGAAAAATGCTAAAATCCCATGTAATATACATATAATTGTATGTACGTATGTATATTGACACTTGAAATTTGTAAAATTAGTGTATTTTTGTAAAGACTACAACAATTAACACAAAAATTTTAATTAAAGGGTGGTTCATCAGTTAATGCAATTTTGACTATGTAATTTTGACAACTTGCTATTATATCTTGGAAACCGTAAAATCAACTCTTGAAATTTTCTAAAACGGTAAAACTAAAAAATCTGAAAATTATAATACCGCCAAACCAAAAAAAAATCGCCAAAAAATAAAAAAAATAATTCTAACACTAATATAAGTCGCAAAATTCGAAAAAATCGTCTAAGTGAAAAAAATCGCCAAAATCAAAAAAAGCGCCAAAAACCGAAAAAATCGCCAAACGCGAAAAAGGCTCCAGTAACAAAATAATTGTTAATATTAAAAAAAAAATCCGCCAAAAAGAAAAAAATCCACAAAAATTAAAAAAGTAGCCAAAAACCGAAAATCGCCATAATTAAAAAAAATCGCCATATATATATATATATATATATATATATATATATATATATATATATATATATATATTTTGCAAACTTTGGGGAAATTCCTATTAAATATACATATGTATGTAACCGTCTAAATATGTCTGTATGCATTTCCCCTGCTGCATTCCCTGTTATCAAGAAAATAAAGTATTACATCCCAGTAAAAAAAGAGACTCCAAAAAAGTCATGAAAATGTAGAGTTTACGATGCGGAAGTAGTGCAAATTTCGATCCGATCTAATGATTTTTACATAGGGTTGTCATTGCAACCTCATGTTAATTTAAGCAAATAACTTTTAAATTTTAGACTAAAAATAATTTATAAATTTCTTTAAAAAAATATTTTTTTTTTTAAATTCTTGTGAGTATTTTCTAACACTATGGAGGAGTTACAATGTTTTGTGTGACTAAAATAAGCTTCTACATGGTTGTTGCTCACTCTGGGCAAATTAAAAATATCGATTTTTTGGAAGCAATGAAAATGTACTTCCGCTAGAATGACTTCCATTTTTTTCACTGGGATGGTTTCTTAAAGTTCATCAAAATGTAAAAGCACTTGGCTGGCTGATACTTACTTATCTCTTTAATTAAATGATTCGCTTAAAGATCCACATTACCGGGTAATACAACATTTTTTTTATTACACTTGTGCTAAAGCTGTTGTCAATAATTCTTTTGTGTTTTTGTTTATTTTTATCTTAATAACAATAGCAGAAATGTAAATAATTTCTTTTTTAAGACATTTTAAAGTGCAAAACAATGATTTCATTAAAAGATATTGTTGTTCATAAATTATATATGTTACGATTTCTTTTTTTAAGCAATTTCAAGCAAATGATAATTTAAAAACATTCATCATGGGAACAGCCAAACCAGCGACTGTTCTTTTATAATTGATAAAAAAAATAACAATTTAGGAAAAATATTTTAATAATGGCGGCTTTAGGCAATAAAACCATCCAGTAATTTGGTTCTGTAATTTGTGGGAATCTTTCGCATCGTGGTTGTCCCATTTTACAAAGGGATGTTCACATAAAAACTTATTTGCCAGTTTATAGAAGAGAAGTGAAAGTTCTCGCTGCCTATTTATGTTTTTGTTTTCAATATAAATAGACAGACAAATAATTTTTACTTGTCTTCTATAAGCTGGCAGTAAAAAAACTTACAAAAAATATCAGCAAGTAGCAATTGTTTCTTACACCCTTTTTCCACACGAACAGTTCACTTTACTTTACTACTGCCGCTATCTTTCACCCAGCTGAATTAAAACTTTGTAAGGAAAACTTTGCGAGTGGAAAAGGAATCTTACTCATTCTATGTCCCAGTTCACATACTTCAACTTTTGTTGACCAACTCGTAATTCAGCTGAAATACAAATATCTATATTTTTCTACACAGAGAAAACAGTGCCTAATAAATACCTCATAAAATAGAACAAAATTAATAAGATTTCCCTATTGTTTTGTTTTCAATAAGGAAAATTTATTTATTTCATAGAGAAACCCTTTTTGAAAAAATCAAGAAGAAATCTTTTATTTTTTATTAGGTTATATTATTGATTTTTCAAAAAGGTTTTCTTCTTGATTTTATTAGGCAACCTAATAGAAAATAAAAAAAATTCTACTTATGTATTTTCATTTAAAATCTGTACGATATATATATATGTATATATGTAGTATATTTGGATGTTATTATATTATATTATATTCTTAATTAACTAACTCACAATACATACATATTTATTACTTGAGAGGAGACAAGTATTGAACCAGTGACCTTCTGACTGATAGACAAGAACTCTAACCAATATGCTAACAACCAGCCTGAATCCGCACTAAAATTATAGTACAAATAAGGTTACACAAGAACAAAAAAGATCATGAAAAAAATTGTCTCTATGTTTATTTATAGATATGAAATAACAAGAAACCTAATAAAAACAAGAAGATTTCCTTATTAAAAAAATAAAAAATGAATAAGATACTTTACACATAATCATATAGGAACCTAATAGAATCAATAAGAAATCCTATAGAATCAAGAAGATTTTCTCTATGGATTGTTTTTTTGCTTCAAAAAATAACGGAAATTGAGTAAAAAAAGTTGTGAATAATAAGATTTCTTCTTGATTTTATGTGATTTTCTTCTTGATAAAATTAATAAGATTAACCACATAAAAACAATAAGGAATCTCTATGAAAAAATCTTCGCTTCTTTCTGCTGGGATACCCCTTAGCCTAAGAACGTTCCATAGAGAAAATCTTCTTGATTCTATTAGGCAGTTTTTTCTCTGTGTACCAGCTGAATAAAAAATTTATCAACAGAAGGTGACGTGTGTAAACCGGGACAATGCTTCACATGTTGATGCACCCTCTTTCTCTCTCTCTCTCTCTCTTTCTCTTTCCCTCTCACACACACACATGCGTTACAGAAACGAAGCACCCCACTTGACCAAGATTGATATCGATTTCGAATATAAAACGATCGAGAATGCCACTCAAAAATGAATCGAAAAATGTTCACATGTCGCTCAGTTTTGTCCCAAAAAACATTCGTTATCGAAGTTTCGCTCAGTGTTCCCAGTTTAGGGAATTTGTGTCCAAATTGCGGATTTTTTTCGCGATTGGGGATGAAAATTTCGTATTGGGGATCTGGGGATTTGTTGGGGATGTAACCAAATTTGAGAGAAATTTTGGGGGATTTTTTGTATAACTGATGGTCAAATAAGAATGATTTTTGAACTAAGAAATATGCGTATGGCAAGACTTAAAATGTGAGTTACTATTCATAGTGTATGGTTTCTAATAAAGAAGAAGTATCAAGGCAGATTAACGAATAATGAACGCTACCAAAACAAAAATACGCAACAAAATACAATACAACCTTTTGAAATCACTTCTTAGAATAAACACACACTTTCAAAATAATTCAATTTGTTGTGGCAAATTTATTCCTTCTGCTGAAATGCTAAAACTTTTTAATACAAGTACTATGCACAACAAAGTTTCTGAGGCTGGTGAATCAGAAGATTCCAATTCTGAAGTTTTTGAAATGGTAAACTTTGGTTAAAAATATTTTTATACTGGTGTATATTAAACTATGTGTAATTTTTTCCTTTTCCAAGTTTTTTATAAGTACAAATTAAATTTATATTAACGTAAATATACTCGTATCTAACGGTATAAATGAATTTTATTGAATAAATATATTATTTTTGTCATTATTTTTCAAATAAAATTAAAAAAAAATATGAAAAATTTTTTTTATTTTTCACAAAAGAAAAAATTTTTATAAAAAATATCAATTTGGGTATTTTTGGGGATAAGCTCTAAAAAAAACTGGCAACACTGGTTTCGCTAGAAATATCAAAAATGAGAGAATATATAACTCATTTCGATATCCCAAAAAGGCAACAGAAAAAGTAAAAAAGTAATTTTATTTTTTAATTTATTTATTTATTTTATTTAACTTACTTATTTTATTTATGTTTTTAATACCTTGACTTACGCTGCAGGAGTAGAACATGGTACCTCCATTTCAACAGACCAACACACATCCACTAGGCTATCGTGACAAACTTATTTCTATTCAATTATTGCACATATGTACGTATGATTTCTTTTTTATTTTTTAACTTACAGTGCTGTCATGCATCGAACTTGGTTGGTATGTCTCAACCATCAGTCTAGCACATATCCACTCAGCTACCGTCATACATTTGAAAAACTTCCGAGAGAAGTTTGAAACTCGAAGTTTTAGCGAACATTCGAATTTTCTTTGATTAGCGAACAAATATCGAAGAATTTTGTTTCGAAATTTCTTCGCTTTAGTGAGCATTCGTTTTTATCGAATCTCAGTTCAACAGGGACAGGTTAAAATTTTACTGCTGCATTCTAAAAAATAATATTTGAGTTTGAAGTGTATATCAAAAAAAAAAATTTTGACTAATTCAGACTTCAAATAAAAATTAATTTTTTCAAGAATATTATAATATTTAAATTTTTCAAATCATGTCTGGAACAATTTTTTATTTTATAATATTAATATGTTACAAGTTAAAGAACTGGATAAATGAAAATACAGAATCAAATACAATTTGACATCAGATATTTTAATTAGCATTACATAAATGTATGTTCAATTTTAAAATAAGTATGTTTAACGAAACAATTTAAATTGAATTCATTATAGCTTTATTAATCTCACATTAAATTATGATCATTTATATACAATATTCCAATTAATTTGAACTCTTAATGACAAGTTCCTGGTTGATTTAAATATAACAAAAAATCCCAATAATTGTGTCTACAATTTTACAAACATGTGTACGTATTTGCGTTGCGTATAAATATGTAAATATTAAAATTTAATTTATAGCCATATAATTAATTGTATTTTTATTTTTATTGTTAAAAATCAATAAAAATCTTTAAAAGCCTATAAGCAGATGTTTTTAACAAACAATTATGAAATCCAACAAAAAAAAATTATAAAAATAACCAACAAACAAAAAATTCAATAATAATAAATTAAATTGATAAATATACGTTAGACGTTATAAATTTACAGTAAAACTGTTTTATGACGAACATGAAACGCCTGGTAAGAATAATTTATTAGTTAGGAAATTTGAAATAAGCCAGACAATTTTTTTATTTAATTCTCTGTTAATTGATTTACTAATGCAGTTACAGAATTTTTTGATTAATTGTGATTCTAAATCAATTAAACGGAGGTTATTTAAGCGGAAACTACTGTATGTATGTATACTTGAGTTAAATATACTTTTAGGTCCTTGAAAGTGTATAGAGAAGCAGTTGCAACCAGGGCTATGTAGTATTTGAAATATCGTCAGCCCATTATTGGTTTGACCCACTGACGATTTAAAAAAAATTACTTAGGTATGGGGTATATATATTGCGAATATCCTCTTCCTAAATCCAAAATATGTTTTGGGAAATTAATTATGGTTTCTGAGATATTAACCATTAATTTTGCTCCATTTCAACTATTTTTAAGTTTAATAAGTATTGGTTTGCTGTACACGCCACTGTTTGGCTACTGCGTCAAATTATTTATACAAAAATGTACTAAATAAATTTAACTCTTGTTTTGCTTCATTTCCGTAATGTTATAAACACAATTTGGAAACAAATCGCGAGAAGTTGTAAAATCGAAAACAAGCCCTAAAATTTATTAGAAATCGCCAAAACGAAAAGAGCCTCGAAAAAATCGTATGTTCACGAAAAATTTCTATATGCATTGTAGGAATTACTTATATTTGTGTACATATGCAGCACAAAAGGCTACTTTCTAAAAATAGATTACGAAAAGTGGCGCATGAGGCACAAAATAGTATTTTTTTTCTTTCAATAATGTGATATTAACTTCTAACTATATTCATGAAATTTAAAACAAAATTTACACATTTCTTCCAAACATGTGTCGGAAGCAATGGTGAAAATACAAAAAAAAATCTATCGGCTATAGTTTGAGAAAACTTCATGTTAACCTTCTTTCTCGTGATTCTCCATTCCGACTTTTTCACATTTGCTCCAAACCAATAATGGGCTGACGATATGTATTTAAAATATAAATACGTATTTTGTATTTCAAATACATGACGTGGAAGTATTTTGTATTTAAAATACGAGTACCAATTGGTGGATGTTTTGTTACTAATTCTTCTAAGTGGATTATTGCAAAGAAAAATCATGCATTATAAAATCGCAATTGCCAGTGAGTCCGTTTCGTTATCTTCCTTACAAAACTGATTCCAGCAAGCAAACATTTTTGCTGGGATCAGGCTATTCGCTCAAATCTGACTTTAACGTATTATTATTATTATTATTATATTAAAAGTTAATTCTTTACAAATTGTTCTGAGGCCCTTCAAAAATAACCGCTTATGTTAAGTTTTGTTCTTTTTTGGTTTTTAATGGCAAATTGTTTCATGTTAAATTCTCTTCAAGTGGCGCATTTTTATTTTATATTTAACATTTTTATAGTCTCAGCTGGAACGAGTTAAGGGCCACTTTTCGAGTTCGAGATGAAAGTTTAAATTAACCTTTTTAAGCAGCAATAATTTCTTAATTGGGTTTAAAGTTCAGTATTTTTAATTTTTATATTATAAAATAATTTTATTGATTTATGAGATTTTTTAAAGAAGAAAATTTTCTAAATGAACTTTAAGCCCTTTTTGTATTATAAGAGTTATGTATTATTAAATATATTTAGGGAGTTCACAATAGTGTTTTGAAATAAATAATGTTTATATTTTAATATCTTAATATGGGTTGGCAAGTTTGTATTTTTTTGTGTGTATATCAAATTCAATACAAAGTGCCAAAATATTGCAATATGGTCATTTTAAACAAAACAGTTTAAAACTGTCAGCACAGCTGAAGTTAGCGGAAAAATATGCTGCAGAGTCTAATTAAAATTTTTTTATTTTTACTATAATTTTGTTATTTTAATACTTCAATATATTTACTTAGAGAATTCACAATGATACGAGTATCTCAAAATTTTAGTTTGGCAACATTTTGTCATCTTAAAATTTTAATTGTAAGCAGCCTTTTTGTGGAAATTTTATTTGAAAACAAACGCATGTGATAATTTTATGAAAACTCTATACCTTAACAGCTTTTTTTAATTTATCTTTTTCTTGAGGCTGCAAAAAGATTTAAAGCTCTAGACACTAAAATCTCTGAGATTAGTAGTAAATTATATTTACTTTAGCGATTGTTTCAAAAATTATTTAACAAAATAAACAAATGAGTAGATAAAAACAAATAAGTATTCAGCAATAAAAATCACATCATGTCAATAAAATGAAGAGGGTGTATACTGCATGCGTCAGTTTGGACATTTTGCACACCCTTCATTGGAAAAAACTACTCAATTGCATAGATAGATGGCTTGAATCCTACAGTAAAAAGCGAAAATTTGTAGGAAATAAAGGTTATATATATATAAATTTTTTTGTTGTAAGTTTTTAAGAATATTAATATTATTTTCGGATTTTCTTAAAACCAAATACAAGCTGCAAGGCAAGGCTACATTGGCCTGTTTGCAGAAACACCCAGAGTCTTTGGCGGGAATTGAACCTGCAATCCACTGACTAATAGCAAGAGGGCACTCTAAATAATTATATAGAATCTAATATAACAAATACAGTCAGTCAAATGGTTCCATAATTATTTAAGATCTCCCAATTTCTCTTTTATTTCTGTGTATCACCACAAATATACCGCTTTGTCTATAGAAGTTTGTTACCCTCGGTCAAGTATATAAATCAGTAATTGGGCGCTGCTGTTGACTTATGTACTTTAACACCAATATATAACATTTTATTATATTATAAGCAACGATTAAAATGTATCACAATCTTAACAATAATTAATATATGACCATAAAAATTTTGATTTGATAAAAAAGTCCAAAAAGTCATAAAATGTAATAAAAATTCGCAACAAACTGATAAATACTTGTTCAAACAATAAAAATGTTTAAATTCTGCAGAAAATCCCAAATCCACAATATATTCAAATATCATATATAAAACAACCCAATAAAATTATTTAAAAAAATAAATATGTAGATAAATGGAATCTTATACGAGTCTATAAAAATATAAGCAAATTGAAGAACGTCTGTATGTTGCTGTTTAAGCACTAAGAAAATGCATCTAGACGTGCTTAACCATTACAAAAACAATATTTTCTAAATATGTATTCATTTTGACAAACTTTAAATGAAAATAAGAAATTATGCAGATTTGAAATTTTCCCAAAAAGAATTTAGAATAAAAAATTAAACCACTTTTTCTGGCACACTTATACCCTTATTGTGTTCCAAGGAAGTCATAAAATGTTTGCCGTAGTCTTTACGTCTTTAAAAATTCATTAAAAAGCAGTTCATGATTGATCGGTAGATTACAAAGGGAATTTGTTATTCATATGATTCATATGTGGACTAAACTTAATGTAAAAGCTCTTCCTGTTACTTTAAATTTATAAAAATTCACATCAAATACCCACAAAAACTTTTTCCTCTATCCCCGAAGAATTTTGAAAAAAATTCTCAATGATCTGTTTTCGAAATTATTGGAAAATATCCTGCGATCATTAAGACGAAATGTCTATTTTTTTCATAACCATAAAAAGTACCTTTTTTAAAAAGTACCTTTTTAAAAATACTACCTTTTCAAAAAAAAAAGTACTTAAACAAAAAAGTTCCTTTTCAAAAATATACACCTTTGAAAAATATTTTTTCAGAAAAGTATTTATTCCAAACAAGTACACTTCAAAAAAGTACTTCTTAAAACATAATTTAAAAAAAAAAACTTTTAAAAAAAATTTTAAAAAATACACATTTTTGAAAGAATTCTAAACAGTACATTTTCAAAAAATTACTTTAAGGAATATTTTATCTCAAAAGTATTTTTCTAAGGAAGTACACATTCAAGAAAAGTACTTTTTCAAAAAAATAGTTTAAAAAAACTTAAGAAAAATATTTTTCATAAATATCTTAAAAAATTTACTTTTTTGAAAGAATTCAAAAAGTACCTTTTCAAAAAAATACTTTAACGAAAAGGTTCGTTTCAAAAAAAATGCCCCTTCAAAGATTTAATTTTTGTAAAAATATATTTTTCCAAAAAGAAACTTCCCGAAGAAGAAGACTTTCAAAATAGTAAAACAAACTTAAGAGAGAATACATTTCAAGAATAATTAAAAAGAAATTAACCGCTATTTCAGAAATAAAATTATGCACTTAAAAAATATTATTTTCCTAAGATACATTTTCATATACAAACATATTTATAGACACACATATGTATATGTATATATGTATATTGTGTACATGCATACATGTACATATGTATGTATGTATACAATTATTTTATATTTGTTTTTACTTTTTTTTAAACAAACACAAGTCGTGAAGCGATTAGCTTGTCTATGGCGAGAATCGAACCCACAACATCTGGACTGAGAGGCTAGCATCGTTACCACTCAGCCACAGAGGCACCCAAAAACATAAATTCATAGTTCGGCAAGTCCATATGCAAACTTCAGATTTATTTTTTCTCTTTTGTCATTAACTAAATGGCTTTTTGTAGAAACACTGTTTTTATATAAAAAGTTATTTTATTTTTTAAATATAGTCTCCTTTCAGTTCTATACAGTTAGTCCAAAGTTTCTCCAATTTTTTTATCCCTTCTGGAAAATATGATTTTTCGAGGTCATAAAAATAGGCATTTGTTTGTGAGGTAATTCGTTGTTGGAGTCAAAGAATAAAAAATAGTAACTTGGGCCTAACTCTTGAAAAAAATGTGGATCAGGGAGCAATTGATATTTGCCATGGTAACTGCCATCTTTCGGAAAGCTTTCTCATACCAAACTGATTATTAAAAATTTTAAAAAATTTAATTCAGGGTGGCGTTGGCTGAAGTAGTTAGCACGTTGACTACAAAGCCTAAGATCCTGGGTTCAATCCCTGTATCCGACAGTCATTAAATAACAACACCACACATTTTACTGATGTGCATTAGTTGTTGTAGGAAAGTTCAAGTGATGAAGGTATAGTATCTGGTCACTGAACTATACCGATTTCGGCGGTTACTAGTCCTAATGTAACATCAGAGCGCCCTCCTTTGTCGGTATTGTGTAGCAGAATCATCGGCGAAGTAACATAACGAATGAAAATGGCTACTAAGCACAGCTTCAAAAATTTAATGCGCTTCATTGAAACCAGAGGCGCTGCAACTCTGCATTATAACGTGCAAAACGTAGAGTTGTAAAAGAAAAAGAAGCGTTCCTCTATCTCTTCCTTCACCACCTGGCCTCTCTCTCTATCACTATCTCTTTTCTAAATAAGGTAACACCTATAAGTAGTAGTAGGCATTCATTGCCTGAGTGTTACTTCTCTTTGTAAGAAAAATAAAAATAAAAATAAAAATAAAAATAATTTAAATCACTGAGCCATATGAGATGTGTATGGCTTCCACTCTCACTTTTAATCTCCGATCGACTAAAACCATATTGTGAACTTTTTCAATTATTTCGGATGTAGAAGACCTAAACTGATTATCCAGAACGTTCAAAATGCAAAATTCAGTAAACCACTTTTTTGCAATTGAAATTCATGGTGAACACTCCCCATTTATCTATCAAGCCAATCGTCGGTTTGGGTAACGGGTTTTTCCCGCAAAAAATAATGTTTAATGAGCACACGAAATTAACTTTCTTCCATTTGCGTCTCAAAATGCGGAGTGGTCTGCTATCGACGGCTGCCAAACACAAATTTACACAGGAGTCAGCTGGCAGTTGCCTGTTGACAGGAGCAGTATTCTTATTTCAATTAAGAGAGAGAAGAGAGAAGTTCAAATAAACTCTGAGAGACACTTTTGCTTAAAAATGTTATTAATAAAAAAGTTTAATTAACAAAATTAAGTTTTTAAATGATTTTAATTATATTTTTTTTAATTTAAGAAGCTGATTGGAGAAATATTTTTCTGTGTGTACATATACATACACACATCCATATATAGAAAATTTGCAAGCTAGAAATAGAAAATAATTTTGTTCGGAGAAACGATTCTTTATAGCTTTGTTCTCATTTCAGAAATTTAAAATTAGTAGTTTAAATCATTGGCAATTACAACAAAAATTGTCAGATTTTTCAATTAAAAATATTTATTTTTCCTAAAATATGTGTTACAAACAACATCTTACAACAAACATGCTCATATATTTTCTTCGTTGTTCTAAAAAATTCATACCAAAATTAATTTTAATCTACAGGTTATTAAAATAAACAATTAAATCTGACAACTTATGACGCACATACATACATACATGCATATGTATGTATGTGCATGTGAAAATGCATTTGTATTTGTTTATTTATCTTAAACTAACATACGTGACAAAGTACAAATTGGAAACAATAAATTTCGATACATTGCAGCGGCTTAAAAGTTATTTATTAAAATATTAAAATGCCAACACACACACACACAAATACGCCGACTATAGTAATTTTAAGTTTTGTAGAAAAATTAATTTAAAAATAAAACAAATTAATCTTTATCTCTGGTTTTCTTTATTCTACTTCTTCTTGGCAGCTTTAAAACTTTGAAGGAAAATAAAAAGCAAAATTCAAAACGAAAACTTTGCCATTGCCAACCTTGTGTTGTTTATGCTGCTTAGAATAATTATGCCATTATGTTTTTGTTGAAAGAAAATCTACACAAACAAAATATTCGGCCATTAAGAGCTGATCTCATGCTGGAGCCAACATTACAAAAACACGCCGATACTCGCTGTCGTTACCAGTTGAACAGCTTAATGTATATTCTTCTGTTATTGGGTTTGCTGTTGGCCCAGCAACCGCAGCCGGCTGATGGTCAAAGCGCCATGTCAAGCATATTATCGTCAGTTAATAAAACAGGTGAGATATTTTAATGGTTTAAATTCATATACATATGTATATTTAATATATTATTATTTAATAATCTAAATTTTTATAAAAAAAAAACGTATACTACATAAGCATATACACACGTATGCAAATTTGTACATATCGTTGCCAATAACGCAAAAGGCTTTAGCTAATAAAAAAAAGTTGTTTGTAAAATTCAGCGTATTTTATCAAGCAAGCAAACCAACTGGTAAGATATTCATATAACAAAATAATAATTACTATTATTATTAATAAGTTGCTAAATTACAACTTACTTTATCTTTAACTTTAACCCACTGCTCCAGTTTAACTTTTCTTGCCTTCTTTAGAAAATTACAAAAATTAATAAAAAGATATTTAAGATACTGAGCTTGAGATTGATTAAAGAATTGTTACTGCCCAGTTAGAAAAATATGTATGGAGCATATATGATATCCCATATATGGTTCGTATCCGAAAAATGAGGGTAAATGGGCATATATGATTATATATATTCATACATTTTCATACATGTATGTGCAAAATTCATATTCATACACTCTTGATTCACAAAGGCACTGCTGTGCAATAAATTAAATTATTAAAATTAATTTTTTTTTAGACTTGAGAGAGAGGTTGCATTTAATGAGACATTTGTTTGGACAAATAATTCAAAACGAATAAAAGTAATTTCATTCATCAAAAGGTGAATCAATTATTTTAAAAACACATAAATCATATTCGTACATAGCTTAATAAATCAGTTTAAAAACTAATGCAATTAGCTAATTATAAAAGAAAAAATAATCCGTCTAACAATAGTTTTCAATACTGTAATATGAACTTTGTTTCTTATCTAGAGAATTTTGTTATTTTCTATGAAATTAATGACTGGATTATCCTTTTGATCATTTGATATATTAAATGGGACCACAATGTATAAAATCGTACAAGAATGGTTTTTTTTTTGTAACAAAAAGCTTTTCTATTTTAAACGTTGATGGTACGCATATAAACTTTGCATACCGTATGTATTTTCTAATGGATTTCCAATTCAACAGTGATAAAATTCCAAGCTTTTTTGATTGCAAAAACGATCTCATGTGAGATATCATGTATGTATACATTCTTATATGGCTCTATATATAAAAACTTATATTTATATATGGATCCACATATGAAGAGCTTCATAATTAAATTTTCATATATGAGCTCATATGTTATAATACATTTCATATATTAGTCCATATATTAGTTCATATATAATAGTTTTGCCATGTATAATCCCATATATTTCCATACATGAATTCATACATATTCATATATAGTTATATACATTCATATATTAAAAATATATGGACCATATATAATTTTTTTAGCTGGGTGGTTCAAAAACTTACTTCAACTCATCTTTAAAGTTTTTAAACAGTTTGTCAAAACATTTTGAGTTTTTGGTAACTATAACTGTTATTTATATTATTATTAATAGTTGTTTGTTATTGGAATTTGCATTAATGCATACCTAATCTTTATTAGACACGATCTTGGGCTTATAAGCAAGTAAAACATTAAACAAGGAAGCCGGTATTATTAATCTAAAATTAATTATATTAAATTTTCTTACTTGCTATTTTGTAAACTTGTATTTTGCTTAAAAAGTACCTTCAAAAAAAATTTATAGAAATAAATGTTTGTAGATACTCTTTAACCCTTAAATGCGTGCCATACCATAAACGGTACATTACTTTTAATAATTTTAAGAATACTGATTAAGTCGACAAACACTATCGACAAAACATTGAAAAAAGTTGAAGTAAATTATTTTATTCACATTGATTAAAAAAATCACTGACACTGAAAATAAAAGTTTGAGAACTCTTTTGCAAAACAACTCCTCGAAAAAAACCTTTTCATGAAAGCATTTTTCTCCAAAACATCTTTTCAAAAGATTACATCTTAGGAAATTACTATTCATGGCAGTGCTTTAAAAATGAATATTTTTAAATATATTTAAATGTAGCTTTTAAAATAAGTACCTTTTTAGAAAAAACCTCTTAAAAAAAGTACCTTTTTAAAAAAAGTACCTTCTAAAAAAGTTTATTTTTAGATAAGGAAGAGTGGTGTTAGAACACACATCCACCTGAAGACACAGTGATAAGTATAGTGTGATAAGTATTTTTTTGTCAGAGGTGCTTTTTTAAAAATGTACTTTTTTATAAAAGAACTTTTTTAAAAACTTACCTATTTTAAAAACTTATATTTTTAATAAGGTGCTTTTAAAAAAACATACCTTCGTAAAAATAGTACCTTTTCAAAAAAGTCTTTTCAAAAAAGTACCTTTTTAAAAAAATACCTTTTAAAAAAGTGTGTTTTTCAAAAAATTATGATCTCAAAATAGTACCTTTTTAAAACAGTACTTATGCAAAAATATGTTTTAATTTTTTTTGAAAATTATTTTTTCCGTTGCATATATGTAAGTACTTTTTATATAGATTATTTTAAAAAAATACTTACACATGTATTTAAAAAGTACTTTTTTCAAAAAAGTCATTGTCAAAAACCCTACTATCAGAAAATTTTACTTTCTATAAAGAGAACATTTTAAGAAAGTTCTATTTTCCAAAGTACTTTTAATAAGTAAAATTTCAAACAACATGTTTCCAAAGAAGTACCATTTGTCAAAAGTACTTTTTATAAAAAGTAATATACCAAAAAAAAATCAAGGAACATGTTTTCAAAAAAGTACTTTTAAAAAAATATTTTATCAAAAAAGTACTATTCAATAAATAAATTTCTTCTCAAAGAAGTACATTTTTCAAAAAAAAAATTTATTTCATAACATAACTTTTAGCTAAAGTACCTTTTCAAAGAAGTAATTTTTCAAGAAAATTCCACTTCAAGGCAGCACTTGTTCAAAATAGTACCTTTTTAAAAAAAAGAAGTACTTATACAAAAAAGTTCTTTTTCAAAAAGAGTACATTTTTATAAAGAGTACATTTTTATAAAAATATTTTTTCAAACTTGTATGTATTTTTCCAAACAAGTACACTTAAAAAAAGTACTTTTTTAAAAACTTATTGAAAGAATTCAAAAAAGTGCCTTTTCAAAAAAATACTTTAACAAAAAAGGTCCTTTAAAAAAATTCATCTCCAAAAGAATAAATTTGTCTAAAAATATTTTATCACAAAAGTATTTTTTCGAAGAAGAACACTTTCAAAAAAGTACTTTTTCAAAAAATATTTTAAATAAACTTAAAAAAAATATTTTTCAAAAATACCTTTGAAAAAAGATGCGCGTTTTTTAAGGAATTCCAAATAGTACCTTTTCAAGAAAGCACTTTAACAAAAAAGTTCCTTTTCAAAAGAAAAATACCTCTTCAAAAAGGTTTATTTTTATAAAAATTTGTTTTCACCAAAGAAACTTTCCGAATAAGAACACTTTCAAAAAAGTACTTTTTCAAAGAATAATTTAAAAAAATTCAAGAAAAAATATTTTTCAAAAATATCTTTAAAAAAATTGCCCTTTTTTGAAAGAATTCAAAAAGTACCTTTTCAAGAAAATACTTTAACAAAAAAGTCCATTTCCAAAAGAAATACCTCTTCGAAAAGATTTATTTTTATAAAAATTAATTTTCACCAAAGAAACTTTCCGAATAAGAACACTTTCAAAAAAGTACTTCTTCAAAGAAAAATTAAAAAAAAAACTTAAGAAACAATACACTTCAAGTTCTTAGGTTTTTCTTACCAACAATTATCCCACAATTATTATTAAATTTTTATATTTTTTTCTACTAACTGCACATACACTTCACTACCTTAGCCTAAATTGGCCTTAACATAAATAAAATGATAATCACTGTAGTTAATACAAATTTCATATCAGAATAAATAAAAATAAAATCGAAAAAAAATTTGCATAACAAGCAGCAGCAGGCAACACTAAATAATATTCAAATTCCCACACCCATGTGAATTTATTTCACTCGTATTGTGGTGTACGTCCGACGACAGGTACAATTAAATCATGAAAAATGCTTTTGATTAAAAACTAAACAAAATTAATTCGCTACTGCATAAGAAAAATCAAGTGTTTGCTTTTGACTAAAACACGTGCTGTGAAACAATATATTTTACAAAATTAATTCTGCTACAAATAAAATTGTATTTATTAAATGAATTCGGAACAAGCAACTACAATTAATAAATTAAAATTTTAGCAGTTTTTTAACTAATTTAATTTAAAGAACTTAATTTTTAACTACAACACCTGATTTAGAATAATAAACTTAAAAAAGTCTAATTTGATGTTAATAAAATATATGTATATATATATATATATATATATATATATATATATATGTATATATGTATTTATGTATGTTCATTCATATGAATGTAAAAAAAATCTGCTGCAATTTTATTACCAGTAATTTTCAAGCATTAATAAATTTAATTTTTTACAATTTAAACGAAAAAAAGTTAATAAAAAATTCTGAAAATTATTTTGTGATAATAGCTAATTAATTTATTTAAAAAAAAATTTGCAATTATCTTTAAGATTCAACCATAATTACGTGGTATTTAATCATTTATATTTTTGCTTTGTTTTAATTGCATGCATGTGTTCTTTAAAAACGAACAAATATATTCAACACATTTATTTTATTTAGTTAATAAATTATTTGTGAAATAAAATGCAAAAAAAAAAAACGGAGAAAAATTGTCGCAAAAAAAACAACAACAATAATTAATTATTGTTTATCCATGCATAATGATTGTATTGAATAAGACAATGACATCTGTCGGTCTGTATGTCTGTTTGTCCATCAATCAAAAGTGTGCTTTTGTATGTTTATGTCGTTGTCACTTAAATCAAATATTGCGAGTGCAAATAACTGAAAGAACTACATACATACATACATATATATTTATTTTCACATAAACTTGACTTTAAGCGATTTTTGTGTAATCCTACGAAAAAATTTAATTTAAATTTGATTATTGCAAAACTTCAGTTTTTTTATTGGAGCTGTGATTTTCATGAATAACAGCGCATGTTCAAAAATCTAATTTTTTTACTAGATGCAAAAAAGTTCTTTTTGAAGCTTATTTAAAAATAAAGCAAATAATATTTTATGAATTGAACAGGCTAAAGTTCGTATCGCCTTGTAAGCCAAATTACATGTGATATTTATTAATGAACAAATAACACTAAAGATGGGCCGGGCTTACATCTGTGTGCCAAATGCCATACAAGCGTAAAAAAAGCGTAACCAACTAATTACTAATGAAAAACTGTTTGATTTAGACATGTATTTATTAAGTTAAACAGTTTAGTACACAATTAATAGACAATTTTATAGAATCCAAAATGATTGCAAACTATTTAAATCAATAAATACATGTCTGAATCAAACAGTTTTTTGTTAGTATTAGTTGGTTACATTTTTTTTGGCAAATGACACACAAGAAATGCCAGATGTAAACTCAGCCTTAGTTTGTAAATATTCTGACAACACATAGTTGAACGGAACAGCTAGCCATTTTCGAAGGCCACTAAACCTTCATCATCAGCGTTTTTCTGTGTTTGGTCCACTGTGCGTGTTGAGCTTGTATTGTTGTTTTAGAAAAAAAAATATGTACAAACGTTCATATTTTTAAATTTTTCTTAGACCTTTTTAAAAATCCTTTCAAACATAACAATTTGACATCATAAACTCGCAATAAGAAATTTATAACATATGGGCATTTCCACATGAATGTCAACTTTTTGTAGCGTGCGACACCAAGCAAATATGATTGTTTTTCAAAGAAAACGAAACATTTTTTACTTAGTTATATATTTGTGTAGGCCGTCAGCAACTTTACGTTAAGTAAAGTTTTAAGAAATATCGATCAACGTTAATTACTTGCTGTAGCACAAGACAAAAAGTGGCATTCCTCGGAGAAATGCCCATATTTACATACGTAGTTGTTCATGAAAACCATACAAACATATATAGAGTGTTGCCATGGGAGGCAATGTTTTCGCTGCGACGTCCGTCTGCCCATCCGTCTGTCAATTAGTGTTTTTTTCGAGATCCATAAGAGATATGGACCTCAAATTTTCACACAATATGTAAAGCTTTGGCCGCTACAACAAAAAATATATGACAGTTAAAAATTTAAGGATATTATAATGTAATATACAGAACATTGTATATAGAGACTTAAAATTTTCAAAGTTTTTGATGTTTTTTCAATTTTGGAGTTTTTTTATTTTGGCAATTTTTTTATATTGGCGATATTTTTAATTTTGGCGTTTTTTTCATATAAGTGATTTTTTTGGTTTTGGCGATTTTTTCGTTTTTTCAATTTTGGAGTTTTTTTTATTTTGGCGATTTTTTTTATATTGGCGATATTTTTAATTTTGGCGTTTTTTTTCATATAAGTGATTTTTTTGGTTTTGGCGATTTTTTCGGTCTTTGGCGTTTTTCTTTAATTATGGCAATTTTTTTTAGTTTTGGCACTTTTATTTCTTGTTTTAGGGATTTTTTTCGTTTTGGCGATATTTTTAATTTTGGCGATTTTTTTTTCATAGAAACAATTATTATGGTTTTGGTGCATTTTTTGCGTTTTGGCTATTTTTTTCGGTTTTGGCGTTTTTTTTAATTATGGCGATTTTTTTCATTTGGGCGATTTTTTCGAATTTGGCGATTTCTTTAAGTGCTAGAAACTCTTTTATTTTGGCGATTTTTTTTTAATTTTTGGCGTTTTCTCCGGGTTTTGGCGATTTTTTTCGGTTTGGCGATTTAGTAATTTTCGGATTTCTTAGTTTTAGCGTTTTCGAAAATTTCTTACGGTTTCCAAGATACAGCCAGTTGTCAAAATTACATAGTCAAAATAACATAAACTGATAGAACACCCTGTAATTTTAATATTTATAAATTTTGGTATTAATGGTTGCAGCCTGTATAAAAATACAGTAATTTTACAAATTTCAAGTGTCTATATACATACATATGTGCAAACAATTGTATATATGTATATTAAATGGGATTTTAACATTTTTCGTTGCTCGTTTTGGAACGCCCTTTAATTTTTAACGCTCATGTATTTATTGTTGCAGCGGCTAAGGTTCTACATAATCTGTCTAAAATTTCAGGTCCGTAGTTCTTACGGCTCCTGAGAAAAAATCAATAAAACTGAGCAGAAATATGTCTTATAGGCTAGGCTACGCTATTAAACCTTGAAAATAGGAAAAAATCGGAGGAAAGGGGAAAAAGGTTCCCCTCAAAGAAACTAAAAAAAATTTAATTTTTTCTTATACTTTTGCTTAGCAAACGCAACTTTTAACGTCGGCGAAAGTTCAAAACCCTAAAATCCCCGCTTTTAATTTTTGGGCATACGCATTTCATTTGGGCATACACATTTCATTGGCGCTTGAACCAAATCATCAGTAGACTTCAAACACAAATTTTGAACAGTCACAAACTTCAAACTTCAATTGAACTTTAAAGAAATTTATTAATATGACATATTGTCAGAAGTGTACATATAATATTTGAAATTTATTTGCTGGTGGTTCAAAGTTTGTATTTGAAGTCTACTGATGATTTGATTCAAGCGCCAATGAAATGCGTAGTATATAGACATGCTAAACCACATAAATTTCAAATATTGTAGAATACATTTAATAAAATATTTTATGTTAGCCAGTCATTGCATAACTCAACCAAAAATAGCAATTTTAGTACGCTGGCCTACGCCGGATTTGTCAAAAAACATATTTAAGTAAGTGCGTAATATAACTATAGCCACATCCTTAAGATACAATAATGTATTATTCATTTCAAATTATCATGGGTTTAACTAACTAATGGGTAAACCGCAATCAGAAATTTCCAATTTTTTTAATTAATTAAAATTGTTCATAATGTTCATAATTTGAATATTTTTTCCAATAGAACTAAGTAATTTAAATGATATATTTTCTTTATTTCAAATGTACGCATTATATTTATTATCAGTGTGCTTATAGTTAAACTACGCAGTATGTGTATAAGTGAGCTGATGCAACAGCCGGCATTTGTATGATGGCCACGTTAATGTTAAAAACGTTTTTCTTTAGAATTAAATAGTATTTGTAAAACGTTTTATACCTGCAGTCTTATTTTTGGTACTGCACAGAAGTGTTGCAAAACAATTCTGTTTAAGTAACACACAATTTTGTAATTCACACAAAATGTATTTTTTGGTAAATAAAATGCAGTTTAAAAATGTTAAGACTATATTTTAGGGGATGTTTTTTTTAAACCAGTCAGTTAGTCATCATACAATAATGCAGGTATACGCACTTAAATAAAAAGAAATAATTATGTACTTTTATGCTAGAAAATATAATTTCATAATCATGCAGGAAATGTCAGTATAAAAACTGTACTCATTCACCAATAACTGTGCGATGACAAATTATACCTGAGACGTTATCCTTTGTTATAGAGATTTAATATGTGATCTTTTAACTAAGAATTATACAATTCTTACACTGAAGTCACAAACCTCTTATCTTATTCACAGACTTTCAAGAACTATTTGAGAACAAGATAAGAGGTATGTGACTATTCAAAATGTGTGGTTGATGTCTACTGATGATTTGTTACAGCAACAATAAAATGCATATAGACGGGGCTGTACCACTAGCAAATAAATTTCAAATTAAAATATAATTATGACAATGGCTCGTATGAATAAAAAAAAGTATTTGCTTTTTAGTCAAAAATTTGTTTAAAAAAACAAAAAACACATACATATTTTGGGTTGTAAAACAAATTTTTAAGTAAAAAGCAAATACTTTTTTTATTCATACTACCCAATATGTCGAATAATAAATTTCTTAGAATATGTAAAACAACAAATATTTGAAGTTAAAAATTTTAGGGGTTTTCAAAGCGAGTATCGAAACATTTTGCAATACTAATGTAATATACAGACAATTATACACATCTGTGGCAATAAGAAAAAAGTGCTCTAGTCATATTTTACTAATTTGCATGAGGGCATTTTTAAACGTTCAAGTCGATTTTCAGAAATTTATTTCTTTTACAAGGTAAATTGGGAAATTGTCTAATAGCCTTTATTTTTTAAGCACATATCGTTCTATCACTACAAGTAATACATGTAAGTTGAAATATACTAAAGCATAACCTAAATTAAGCTATTATTCCAAATGAGATAAAAGTCTAAGAAAGATAAGTCGAAAGTCGTAGTGCTATAACGTCATAAAAAAATCATACAAATTAATTGAGATTTTGACCAGGGGTACTTTCAAATGCAGATTACGGAGGTGCCATTAACTAAAAATCAGCTTATCTCGTAATAGGCTTTTTTTCCTTTTTGCATGTGGCCGCCGCGGATGGCTCCAATAAAGCCAATTCTACAGGTCCAATTTTCAACCACTTTTTCGAGCATATGGGGCCGTATGTTGGCAATAACGCCATGATTGTTGGCTTCCAAGTCCCCTAACGTTTCTGGTTTGTTGGCGTAGACGAGCGACTTCACATATCCCCAAAGAAAATAATCCAATGGTGTCAAATCACACGATCTTGGTGGCTAATTGACAGGTCCATTCCGCGAAATTATGCGCTCATCGAATGTTTCCTTCAATAAATCGATTGTGACGTGCGCTGTGTGGCATGTAGCGCCGTCTTGTTGGAACCACAACTCATCCACATTCATGCCATCCAATTCGGGAACAAAATAGTCGGTTATCATGGCTCTATACCGGTCTCCATTAACGGTAACTGACTCCCCAGCATTATTTCGGAAGAAGTATGGCCCAATGACTCCACCAGCCCATAGAGCACACCAAACAGTCAGTTTTTGTGGATGTAATGGCGTCTCAAGGGTCTCATATGGATTCTCTTCACTCCCCAAATGCGGCAATTTTGCTTGTTGACATAGCCATTCAACCAAAAATGAGCCTCATCACTGAACAAAATTTTGCGATGAAAATCAGCATCGAGATCAATCTCATTTTCGGCTCATACACCAAAATCACGACGCATTGCATGGTCTCGCGGCCTTAATTCTTGCACAAGCTGGATCTTGTAAGGTCGCAAGCCAAGATCTTTGCGCAAAATCTTCCATAAAGTTGATGGACAAAGCTCCAATTGCTGTGCATGGTGGCGAATCGATTCATTCGGGTCCTCTTCAGCACTTTGCTCTACAGCGGCAATTGTTTCTTCGGTGCGCACTGTTCGACGTCTCTGCGGATGCGTATTATCACATAGAGTAAACGTAGTGCGAAAACGATCCATGGTTAACCGAATTAATTGTTCTGATGGACGATTATGTCGACCATAAAATGGACGGAGCTTGCGGTAAACTTCGCGAACTGAACCATTATTTTCGAAATAAATTTGCACGATTTGCAAGCGTTGTTCTTTTGTCAACCTGTTCATGATGAAACTAAATATTAATCACTTGACAGCTGACAAAATGGCCGCCAGTTAAAAAAGTGATGCCAACTTAAAGTTCTATACCTCAATAAAAAACACCCATTATATGGACACTTTAAATTTTCAAAGCATAAAAATACAAGTGTAGGCTATACCAATTAACACTGAAATTTAAAAAAATTTAATTACGGGGTATACTCTCTCTTGATATAATTTTGTCTATATATTTTTGACATCTTTGATGCACCTTGAAAATCGTAAGAGGCAAACCTTTGAAATTTTTAAAATCGCGTAAACTAAAAAGTCCCAAAATTAAAAAAAAAACCCCGAAACAAAAATCGTCAAACTGAAAAAAGCGCTAAAATTAAAAATATAAGTTAAATAAAATAAATCGCTAAAATGCAAAATAATTACCAAAAATCACCAAAATGCAAAATAATATTTAAAAAGATCGCCAAAGGCTGAAAAAAGTCGTCGTGCTGTAAAAAACCGCCGAAAATAAAAAAACGCCAAAACGAAAACAACGTCAAAAGAGAAAAAATCGGCAAAATGGAAAAAAATTGTCAAAACGAAAAAAATCGCTAAAACTAAAAAGATGAGTGTAAAAAAAATAAGAAGTAACTAAATCGCTAAAAACCGAAAAAAATTGACAAATCTAAAAAACGCTAAAACTAAAAATATATGTGCACCAAAAAAATCGCCAAAAGTCGAAAAATAGTATCCAAAACGAAAAAAAGAGTCAAAATGGAAAAAAATCGCCAAACCGAAAAAAAACGTCGAAATGGAAAAAAATGCCAAAACTATAAAAACGCGGAAGTTTAAAATATGTACTGTAAAAAAATCGCAAAAAGTAGCAGGTAACAAGATCAGCAAAAACCGAAAAGTGTCGACAAAACTAAATAATTTCTATAACTAAAAATATGTGCTGTAACAAAAAATCGAAAAAAAGTTGCCAAAACAAAAATAGAGTCAAAACGGAAAAAATACAAAAGTGAAACATTTTTCAAATAGAGAAAAATCGTCAAAGGTATCAAATTTCTAAAACTAAAAATATTTACTATAAAAAAATCGCTAAAAAATCTAAACAAAAATCGCCAAAGCAAAAGCCGGAAAAAATGCCAAAAGTAAAAATATGCCAAAATTTTAAAAACGCTTAAACTAAAAAGACGCCAAAAACCGAAAAACATACCGAAAACAATAAAGCGTTAAACCTAAAATCGCCCAAAAAAAAAGTTTATTACCCAATAAATTTAAGATAAGATATTCTATTATATTATAGGCTAAAGTTTGTATAGTATTACATGCATATCGTCACCTTAAATGGAAAGGGAAGTAACTACATAAAAATTCGAAATCGAGTTTTTGATTGATTATGGTTCATGTCATCAAACTACATTTTCACGCAAATATTTAGAACTCAGCGATGAAAATGGACGACTTTATTAAAGAAATTCAAACCGAATGCATCTATTTTGTATTGCAAGGAACGTAACTAATATAAAAGCTTAAATATACATAAAAAGGAAAAAGATGGTTGAAAACATAAAAGTATCCATACTACAAGTAATTTCCGAGGACAATTTTCAAGAATACTTTATTATTATTGATTTTATAAGGCTTTTGTTTCACCTGTAAAAAATATAAAACTAACTACTTTGCATTTAAAGTGACGATATGTAGAAAACGTGTGTGCGAGTTAAAGCGTATTTCTCCAAATTTTTGACTTATAGTCTCATATAGAATAATACCTTAATTTATACTTTGGTATTCTTCAAATTGAGTATAAAATATTTATAGTGTTTGCAACAATGTTTTCCTAAATAAACACACAAAATTTGGCAATTTAACTGCCAAAGAAATATATATCTGAAAATCGACTTAAAATGTTTAAAAGTGCTCTACAAAAAAACAATAAAATATGAATTACTATGGAAATTTGGCGTTTTTTCAATAGACTTAAAGAAACTTATAAACTTTCTTTTATCTAAACGCGCTGTGATTTTCACCACCAACGTGTTACGTAAACAGGCTGTCAAGCCCCTGTTTCTCATAATATTAACGTATACTTTTTCTTTATTTTTTTTAAAGAACATTCATTTTTTAAATTAGATCATTATTAATTTTTTTTTTGCGCAGTACCTTTTTTTATAAAAACCTCAATTACTTACATATCAGTAAAATACTTTTTACATATTTTAATTTTAATAACATATAAATAATCTTAGTATAACGACGCATAGATTATACTTTACAAGGTTGAAAAAAATTTGTTTAATCATCTTCGAAAAAAAACAATGTATTCATCTTAAGTTCTTTAAATAATTCACACGAAACAAACGAAATACTTATTGCTGCAAAAATATAATTTAACAAGAAAAATATTTAGCACTCATTTATTTAAGTTAATTGCACAAGTTTCTGCATTGCATACTAAATGATAATTTGTTAAGACAATAATGAGGTGATTCATTATGATGATGAACATACACAAGTAGCATTACATACAGACGTACATACATATCGCACTTGTTTATCTACAGGGGGTCAACTCAAAATTCATAAATTCTACTCAAAATATACTCTTGTGTTACAAGGCGAAAAACATACAACTTTATCTTTTGTCGAAAGCTTTTTAATTGGCTAAATATGACCACTGTATATGTTTTCTAGCAAAAAATTGAGTTGCAAAATTTTGAATTTACCCTTTTTAGATTAACAAGTGCGATATGTTAGTATTTAAATATGTTTTTGTTGTTATCTCTCTCTCTTATTGCAACATAGCCATAGCTGGAAATATGCGTTTTTGGAATAAACAATGCAGAATAATTCGTCATATCGTATCGAAGCTTGTACAAAGATTTTGCACAAATGACGCTTATATATTGAAAGAAAAAGAATTTATTCAATATCTTCAAGCAATTTGTAATTTTTTAAGTTATTTTTCTGCAAGCTTCTCTTTTTATATATATAACTCCATTTTCTGAGATCTTGGCTTTTTAGAGACTTTGTTGCATTAAAGCAGTGGTAAATTAAGAAATAAATCGCTGGCTTAACATGCAAAGGCTCTAAGTCCATATTTTAAAATTTTACAGCAGGGACAAAAAAGAACCAAACTTTTTTTTGCGTAAACATTTTTGAATTCTTTAAACGCAATTTTTTTTTGTATTTTTTTTTTGTTTTCTATGTGCCTAAATGCAAAACGAAAAAATAAGTAGAACAAAAAATAAGCAAATTAACTAACATGTGCATAATTAGTAAAGAATAAATGACAATGGTAAGTCTGTTGTAAATTAGAGATGGTAATTTTATTTGGGCTTTCATTACAAAACACGTTTTCAGCAAACTAAAATACGATGAATCAAAACAATTCACGCATTTCATTTGCAAGAAAGTTTCGTATATAGGGCAGAAGGATGAAGGTTTAGTGGCCTTCGAAAATAGCTGGCTGTTCCGTTCAACTATGTGTTGTCAGAATATTTACAACTAACTTTGATGTTATTTGTTCATTAATAATTATCACATGTAATTTGGCTTAAAAAAAGCGATACGAACCTTAGCCCGTTCAAATAAATCATAAATATAGAAACAAATGAAGTTCGAAAAATAATAATTAAAAATTAAGGGCCAATTTCACCAACCCTATTTAAATATCAATTCATATTTAAATGTCGATTTTCATTAATTTTTGTATGGAAAAATTACTTTTAAATATGAATTGATGTTTAAATAAGTAGGTGAAATTGGCCCTAACTTGAAAAAATAAGTATTTGCCGAGATAAACGATTTTTTGGACTTAGAGCTTTTTCTTAGAGCTTGTCTTTCATTGTATTTCTAATTTACTACAATGAAAATATTGAACTTTTTTAAAACTGTTTCTGAAATTGAATACTTCTTCGACCAATTAAGCACAGCCTTTGCAACTTCTGCACACTCGCATTTTTTTGTTTTGTACCTTGAGGTAATATTTAAAAGTTAGACTTCCTATTTTGCGGTTTATTAGCTGGAGCTGATTCCATCAAAGTTTTAACGTGAACTTTTTTCTTCCCAACTCATTTTCCATAATTCTTTAAAAATATTTTTTCTATCATCGTCATTTATCTCCGCACATTTCATGGCAGCAAACTTTTTACAACTGAATCTATCCTTCATATTTTTCATATTTCTTGATTCTTTCATCTTTTCATAATTCCAAACATTCCCGTCCCTTACTTTTCCAAAATAATTTTCATATTTCTTTATTCTTTCATCTTTTCATAATTCCAAACATTCCCGTCCCTTACTTTTCCAAAATAACGTTTACCCTTTTCTCTACGAATTCTATTTTTGCCCGAAAATCAAGCTGAATTTTCAACTTGATATCTTTTTTTGCGAGTTTTAGTTTTGGTTGGTAACTCGTATGAATCATCGGAGTCCCTATGAAAACCATATGGAACCAGACCTATGATTGCGTCGTCTAAGTCAAATCAATAATGGCTTTCAATTGATTGAGTTACAAAATTGCTGTTTCCAGTAAATTCCAAGGTTGGCGTCTAATAAAATAATAATTTAACAATAATTTTTGGAGAATTTAAATATATTTTAATATATTTACCTTAAGCACCATAAATTATATAGCCTTATTAAGTTAAGATTTTTTTATAAAAAATAATTAGAGTTTTCATGAGAATGTTCAAAAGTCTCGCAAACTGTTCAATTGTGCATTTTTACACTCTCGTAAATAAAATGTCAAAAATTGTATAGAAATTTATTTACACAAACCTGTTAAGTTTGCCCAATAATTTTGACTTAATCTGTGCAATTGTGCATTTGGTAGACATCAACTTCTTGCTTCTTTTGGATTTCTCTAGTAATTTTTAGGCACACACACCCACTTATTATTTTTATATTAATACTTAAATATGTTTTTAGATTAAAAAATGCTTTAAATTTTCTTGTTTTATTTTTATTAAATGAACTTTTTGACGTTTGTTTCAAATTAACATAAGCTGTTTGCGCAAAAGTGCAAAAGGGGCTTCATGAAGCAAGTCTCGCAAGTTTGCCCAATTGCACAAATGGCAGTTTAAAGAGATATCATGAAAACCCCTAATATTTTAAACTAGTTTTACTCATGTGAGAGGGTTTGAAAAAAAATTATACATAAATTGAAATAATTTTAACAATTAAGGAAATTAACACTGTTAAGTTATACTATCGTTGCAATACTGACTCATTGATATTGAACAAAATTTAGCATACGTTAATTATTACTAGACATAGCAACGAACGACACAATCGTCCGTATTCTAAAATTTAAATGTAAATAATTGTGTTAATATTTAAAGAAATTGTATCTAAACGTCATAAGAAATGCATTAAAACACAGCCATCCACATACTTACATACATATGCATAATTAAATAATACATGAAATTAAAAATACAAACGAAATCCCTTTAACTAAGCTAATTCAATAATATTGAACTTTCTTCCTTTAAGTATTATGGCCACGGTTGCCAGAAATGCAGATTTATCTGGATTTTGCAGATTTTTAACCTCCAAAAAGACGAAATCCAGATTTGAAGATTTTTGGCCTAAAAACGCAGATTTTTCAACTCCAATTATAGCGCATTTTTCCTATTAATATTACTACTTTTTGTTTCTTTTATGTGTGAACGACTCATAGTTCAGAGAGTTACAATTTTTGAATTTAGAAGACATTATTAAAGAAAATGAACTTTGACAAGCTTCTGGAATAGAATAGAATCTGATGTAAAACGAGCTAATTCTGATTATGATCTTGCAGCCCGAAGTTAAATTAAAATTAAAGTAAATTAAATGTCATGACCACATTCATTTGCAAATGTAGAAAGAATTTTCAGTCAAGTGAACTTGAATTAAACAAAGCTTCGAAGTCCTTTGGATATTTATGCAACAAATTAAATGACTCTTTGTATAATTTTTCATATATCCGATTTCTTTTCTGATTCATTTTATATTATTTGTACATAACTATAAAGAATTTGTATTTGTTTGTTGGTTATATGCATTTCGTTTCTCCAAAGGAAAGGCGGTTTTTCCATGCAAAGTAAAGCATTTAACACATTCACCACAGCAGGCTACACGAACACACGACTTCAAATGCCGCTAGCAGCATTTGTCGCCTCGTAGCCATCTACTTAATTATTTTGGAGACGGCAGCAGGACCATCTGCAACTCATATTTAAGTATAAATACATAGTTCAGTATTGCCACCTTCAAATATTTCGCATTTATAAAAATTATATTAGTCTTTCAAAATGTACCCATATGACGTAAGAGTATAAAAATTAATCAATTTATTCTTTAAATCAACTTTTGGATATTTTTTCTGTTAAATAATATGAAATAATTGTAAGATATCACTCATTCAACATTTTGTATTATACTGGTAACACTGAACTTTCTCATTGCAGCCAAAGAAATAGAAATTAGTTTAATTGGACTACAACGACAAAATCAGAATGGGCAACAACCTGCCGCCATGTTGCCTTGCTGTCTTCAAAATAATTATTCTCATATAAACATGTGTATTCTATTTTTGACATTTCGTAGTCCGTAGCTTGCTGTGGTGAATGTGTTTAATGCTTAATATTTGCAAAGTCTTGAGTTTGTAGGAGAGAAGAGAAAAGAGATTTTATTCTATATTATTTTTTCTTCAACAAACTCAAGACTTTACAAAGTGCATTTTATCGTGTGGAAAAGCTGCCAAACTCATAAGTAGATTTAAACCAGTGTGGCAGCTAATTGTGAAAAGGTAATGAGAAAATATTAGTGGATTCAAAATCAAAGATGTTAGCCTGTAAAGATTTTTGATTGAATCTTTTAAGATTATTCAGCCGTATTCATTAAAAATAGTTTTGGTTTACAAAAGGTTTACAAAACAAACTCTGTATGTGTTTGTTAAGCATTTTGTAAGCAAAAATAATTTATGTGAATATTACCTATTATGTTTGTGTACGTTATTCTTAATAACATACTGATGTCTTTTGAATTATTTGAAAAATTTTTTGGTTGAAGTCTACTGCTGAGTTTCTTACGCCGAAACGAAATGTACATTCTTCGAACATTAAAGGCTTATATTCATAAAAAAAAATAAAATGTGATTAAAAGTTATGTTGAAAATTTTTTTCTAAAAAATTTAAATAAAATACATTTTAAGCCGAGTTTAAATTTTATGAATATGGTTTAATGAACAAATATTTATATGACACTTGCAAATCCATATTTTTGTAATTTGTTTAATAATATAAAAAAAGTTGTTTTAAAAATAGCTTTGAAGATTTTTTGAAGATTTTAAAAATAAAATGCAGATTTTGAAGATTTTTTCGTGAAAATTTATTAGATTTTGCAGATTTTAGCCTTATAAATTCTGGCAACACTGGTTATGGCTTTCATACAATAACAAATAAGAGAAAAACATTTTTAGATCAAGAGAAATACTACAAACACACCCACAATCTCATGTTTTGTTTTTTCTTGTTTACTTTTAAGCTAATAAATGCGTGTGTAATATGTGTGCATGTAGTAGTAGCAACTTTAAACGCTTATAGCTCCCAAAATACTAAACCGATTTCAATAAAATATAGATTCTGCACATCTGTACCAAAAAACCTTTAAAACAATATAAATCTTTTTAAAATCGGTACAGTAATACCAGCGTAAAAGGGATAACAAAAAACGTGTTTGCCCATTAATTATATAGATAAAACAGTTATTCGATTTTTTAATACATGTGTTGGAACAATTTGACAGAAATGCTTAAACTGTACTTTTTTTATAGAGACTTAGAGCTTTTTCTTGTGATAAATTGGACTTAGCGCTTTTGCTCATCACTATAAAACAACAACAACAACAAATGAGATAACTGTACTTTTTTCTTTGTAATCAATGTACATATTTTTACTTATTGCACATTGCTGCATTAAAATCTAAATTTCTGAAAAAAATTTAACTTAGAGCCTTTGCATATGTTAAGCCAGCGAAATATGAATTTATTTAAACATATTTCTTATTTGCAAGTATAAACGAAACTAAATATGTATATCTTTTAAGTTTTATTGCTAATTCATTTCAAACAATAAAATTAGTTCAATTCCAACTTGAAATTTATTTGCGTGTGGTTTAGCTTGGTCTATATACGTATTTCATTGGCGCTTAAACCAAATCATCAGTAGACTTCAACCACAAATTTTGAACAGTCACAAACCTCTTACTTTATGCACAGACTTTCAAAAACTATATGAGAATTCATAGAATAATAATATTTTTGAAAATCACAAAGACAAAATCAGTTTAGTAGACTTTGAAACTCATACAAAACCCAGCAAATAATTTATATTCGATATGAATCTATTTTATTTTTCTAGTTCAATTCCTTAAATTCAAATCGAAAACCGGATAAACATACACACCACAAATATTTAATATCACTATAAATTAAATAACAAATATTTTAAATTGAAACGCTTAAGAGAAGCAAAAAAAAACAATTTATTTTTCTTGCATTTAATATTTTATTTATAAGCACGCAAGTATATTTAGCACAACATTTAAGCGGAGCTAAACATTTAATTTATGCAAGTAATTTAATTAGCATTTAATATGATCATGAGTCATTTGTAGGCGAATTCCAATTCTCCAAGCACGAGGGGGGTCTTTAATTCCTAACGCAAGTATCAACCTACTACGTGTTCAATGAGGGAATTCCTATTCGTTTTTCGCTTTTTTTTTTGCTTTCAGTTAACCTGTACGTTATTGTTGTTATAGATACATACATACTTATGTACATGTGTATATGAATGAGAACGTTTCAATTTCACAACAAACAAAAAATAGATTTTTTAATGGCATCATTAATTGTCAAACGGATTTAATGTGAACAATAACCGCTTAACGTAATTGGAAATTTCAATAAATCTTATTTTTTTGTGTTAAGCAGGGAATCTCTTTTAATTCCGACTTTCCCCTGAATTTCTTGTGGAATCCCCCTGGGATTATTTTTTACTTACACACTTCTGAGAATTAAAACAAAATATCAGGTTCGGACGTCAATAGAGTTGTAGGAAATAATTTATTTTACTAAATCGTTTTGATCGAGTGATGCGAACGATCACAGAAAAAAAACCAAATCTTATTTTCACTAATCAAATTCATTGAATCAGTAAATATTTTGTATGAATGCGTATTTACAAATAGATTTTGTAAAAATTTTAATATAACAGAGTTCAGGTTAGAGAATTTGTTATATTATTGTTACTGTTGGTGCTTATCTTCCCAGCGGGAAAAAGAAAAGGAAAAATAAAAAAGGAAGCCTTAGTAAATGCCTTTATACTCCGACTTTTGGATGCACAAGGCCTGCTGGCTCCATTCCATACTTATATCTTTTTTACAAATATATATATTAGGTAACAAAACAAAAAATGTTGCTCCCTCTCTTCTCGCTTTTCGCTTCTCATAAAAGAGAGATAGTGCAATGTCTATCTTATCTTTTATTCGAAAGAGTTGAGTTCTTCTATAAAGGTAGAGGTCCATAGCTCGCTTTTTGCGCGTTATGCTTTACACGCGTTTCATCCTCTTGTTTCATTCTATACTTATGACCTGTTTCCCACCTGTGAAAGAACACGTTCGACTTACAATTTATGTTGAAAACAACAATAAAATATGAAAATTTGTTTTTGTTTTCAATATAAATTGTAAGTCGAACGTTTTCTTTCGCATGTAGAAAACAGGCCATTAGTTCGCGTTGAGTTACATGCTCTGCTTTTCATGCGCCATTTTATTTTTGTTTTGTTTTTGTTTTTTTTTTGCGTAGAAATATTTTTTTGAAAAAAATTATGCATGACAAAATAATATTTATCGATAACGTAAGAAATAAAGCATTATTTAACATCTTTAGCTTTCAAGAACAGCTGAATTTCTTTCATGGTGCTTGTAACGCGTACAAAAGTAGAAAGTATACCTATTTTTGGCTTTGAACGCCCCTACGCTTCCACACTTTTTGCAATGTAACTTGTCACATGCTATTACATGGATTTTTTGACAGATACATAGAAACTGTAGCGCGCAAAAAGCGAAATATGGACATCTACCTTAAGGCATCCTTTAGCAGTTAGATAAGAATAGTAATTGAATCAAAAAAATCCCTAAGCAGGCATTTAACAATGCATGAAGTAAGAAGGTCTTCTGAGTTTTCCTGCTGGGTTGCTTGTTGATAGATACAACGTACTTTTATGCTCTTGTTGTTGTTTATTTTGATAGATCGTGCTGTATACATATAAATTCCTACAAGTAGCCGACCAACGTTGTGGCTTATGTCTGCTCTATACAGTTTTTTTTTCAACAAACAATTTACTGGAACAGTGAAATTTTTATTTCAAATAAACATTTCTTTGAAAATTTTTTTTGGAATAATTTTGTCTGTGATAAAATGAACTAGTTTGTTCACTTTGTTCATTGTTGATCGTTCTTTATATAATCTGCAAAAAGATTGAACGAGAGATCATATATCATCTTGTTGACCCTAAGAACGATGAAGGATAAAAAAATAATAGAATTATAAAGACAGAATGGTTCAATTTACTGCATCTTTTAAATGCACTAGTTCATTCATGAACTACTCAGTTCTAGACTAAATTTACAAGAAAACTTAAATTTCCTTAACTCTATCTATATTTGCTGACAGCATGAGTATACTTCCATAACTTCCATCTACATTATTTTGCAATCAGTAGCTTAATAAACACACATGTATTACTAATATTTTAACATACATTTATACATATTTATGTAAATATATTTCCCCAGAAGCGGAGATAGGAAACTCCTTTTAACAGCGAACAATATTATTTCCCCAGACAATTCTAAAACTCTGTAAATTAAAACCCTATGATTAATTAAAATCCTCTTACTATTAAATGACCAGTATGTACTTTATAATTAAATTTATTGAATACCAGGTGCAATTTCATAACATCGTGTTAACTTTTACTTTCATAAAATTGTAATTGATTCAAAAGTAACAGCGGCTAAACATTTGAAATAAGAACGTTTATAAGCACGATCCGGTTTTATCGCAGCAATTGATGGTCAATCAAAATTAATCTTATGAAAGTTAGACATTCAGTAATTACTTGCATATATAAATAAATTTACCATTATATACAATACAAACGACTAAAGACATAAATACGAGTAGCTACTTTTAGAAACATATCAACAGCTTATATTATTTTACTGGAAGTTGCTCTGCAATGCAACTCAAAAGAACACGATATTAAATAGTTTTCTCCCTGATATATTGCAAGGTTATAAATAATACGAGGGTTACTATTTATATTTCGTGAATAACAAATAATAACAAACCTTTTTAAATGAAATTTGATTTATTCGAAATATTCCCCTTGATGATCAATACATTTTTGCATTCGTTCAAACCATTTGTCATAGCAGTTTTTCCATTCCTCTTGCGAAAACTTCAAAACTTCTTCGTCGCTGATAAATCGTTGACCATGCAGTTTACCTTTCGATACTCGGGAACAAGAAGAAAACATTTGTTGGGAAGAAGTCAGGACTGTTTTGACTGCTCAAAAATTCATTTGTTTGACGAGATGTGTGATTTTAGCTATTGGCATATCCCGACACATAAATAGTAGCCCTCGTATACAAAATTGTTATAATAATTCTTGTAATTTTTTACCTCTTTTTAATTATAATTTTTTTTTTTAAGCTTGAAGTTTCTTGTTTTTTGTATAAAAAATTTCTCCTCATATTTCAATATTTTGCCAACCCTTTTGTGAAGCTTCTTCGGGAAAATATTTTGTTTTTTCTTTTTTTATAATGGCGGTATTCGATGTTTGATGCAAATATTCTTGCGTTAGTGCAAATGCAAAATATTGTAGCCTTTCTTTGGATTGTGTGTGCATTTTGTTCTTGGATTTTAAAGAAAAGCTACGATATTTTGCATTTGCACTAACGCAAGAATATTTGCATCAAACATCGAATACCGCCAATATAAAACTTGAATAAATTCAGTAAAGTGCGACTTTTAATTGCTTGTTTCTCTTTAATGATTTTTCGGTTTTGGTAATTTTTTTTTTGTTTTTATTAAATACAATTTAAAGTTTTAGCTACTTTTTTATGAAGTTTTTTAATTTTGGTGACTTTTTGAGTTTTTGTCTTTTTTTTGATTTTTTTTATACACACAAAAAAATATTCCCAAAAAATTTTGACACAAACGTTTGTTTGAAATAAAATTTAGTTTCAGTAAAAAAAATTTACCGCTCCAGTTAATAGTTTTTTCAAATTTTATTTTACGCAAAAAAACAGTATGTAGTGAAAAATTCTAGTTCATACAATTAATATAAAGTAACATTTGTAACAAAATTGTTAAGAGAAGATTCCTGTTCCAGTATAGAAATTGCACACTGTACAGAACAGTTATTTGTTTTATTTGCCTTTTATTTTCATTTAAAAATTTGGTTGAATCAGACAATTTGTTGTTTAAAAAAATTATAGTTTTTTTTAACAAATTATTAGAAAATTTTGTATTTAAATTTACAAAATTCTTTGAAGGACCTAAATTAAAAAATATATTATTTGATTCAGAGAATTTTGTGTTTGAAATGGAAAATTGGTTTTCCATTACATATTTAAAGTTTTCGCTTCTTTTTTTAGTTTTGGCACTTTTTTTCGTTTCTTTTAAGATTTTTTTTCGGTTTTTGGCGATTGTTTTTTTTTGTTTTTACAATAAATATTATACCATAAGTCTCAGCGATTTCTTAGTTTTGACGCTTTTTTAGTTTTGGCGATTTTTTATTAATTTTTTTTTGGTGACCTCTCTACTTTTGGTGAATTTTGGCGAGATATTTTATTTTTGGTGATATTTTTCATTTAAGCGATTTCTACAATAAATGTTCTACGTCTCAGCGATTTTTTAACCTTAGCGCTTTTTTTGTTTTTTTTTTTGTTGTCACAATTTTTTTCGATTTGGCGCTTTTTAATTTTGGGAGTTTTTACTTTTGGCGTTTTGAAAATTTCAACGGTTTCCAAGATACTGCAAGTTATCAAAATTTAATAGTCAGAATTACATTAACATATAGAATACCCCTTAGTTTTAGTTTTTGAATTTCTATGTTAATTAGTGCAGTGTGCATTGAAAATTGTAAGTGTCTATTTCAAAATTTTTCGTTGCTCCCTTTGGATCCTCCATTAGTTTTTAGCTGTCATATACTTGTTATTTTAGCGTTCAAAGTTTTACATGTTCAGTGAAACTTTCAGGTTCGTAGCTCTTACAGTTCTCGAGAAAACAGCTTGTGATAGACAAACAGACAAACGGAAATTGAAGCGAAAATTACAAGTTTTTTTTCCACCTTTCTAAGAATATTATGATATTTTTTTTTTAAGTTATAGATATTTAAAAAACTAATTGAATTAAACATGTTATATTTTCCATATCTTTTTTCAGAGAAAAATCCTACAGATTACTGTGTTGTTGAAATCAAGGGCGTAACAGTATTTAAGGAAATAGGATCAATATGGATCTCACCGAAGGATTTCTGTGCCTTACATTCGTGTGAACTGAACAAATATGGGGAGCCAAATGAGGTGATAAGAAGAGACAGTTGCGGAGATTTCTATTGCGATATTGTAAGTATTAGCACACGCAAAGAAAAGATATGGTTGTAGAATGGTTGAGAAAACAATATTATGTTCTCAGAAGCAAATGTGTGGTCGTTGAAAACTAGTTATTGTTATTTTAACATTACATTATTATATTCATAAGAAAGTGTGATATGGTTAGGGTTTCACAATATTGTTTTGTTAAAAATTTATGACTGCAACATAACTTTTATTATTATTTAAAAATAATATAATGTAAATAAGAATGTAATGTTATTTTGTCAGTTCAGTGTTTCGTTTGTAAGGTATCGGTAGTGCACGCGTGGTGTTAAATAAATAAATAAAGTAAAAACAAAAGGGTAGATCAATAAAAATATGCATATATACATATGTACATACATATGTATATCTCTTTACACACTTCTATATACATATATATATATATATATATATTATTTCAACAATATTAATTTATTTTTATTTCGGATTTAACGCACAGCTGTTTTAAACAAAAGATCTACCAATAAATATATGATTGAAAAACAAAATATATATATATTAAATAATACTGTTGTCATATTTAACAATATTATTATAATATAAGACCATGGTAGGGTGAGACTCAATTATATTTTAGCCACGTCTAACAATATTGTTGTCATATTTAGAATAGTAAGATTAGGTGTAACAAAATTCATTGTTTTTGTTCATAATATTATTATTAACTCAGATAATAATATTATTTAAAATTTTGCTTTTCTATTGACTAGAATATGATTTAACTACAACCATATAATTCAATCATAGTATGTTGCTTTTCGATTATGGTTACATTAGACATATTTTTTCTTTGCGTGCAAAGGCCAACATACACCAGGTGATCTCTATTCAGGAAATGGTGATCAGCTGTTTAATTTCTCTTGTGTCAAAACAAGCAAAACGTTTGGAAATTTTCTGACAGCAGGAAATTTTGTACTAAAATATATACATGCATTTAAAGCATAGTGGCAAATCGAGACCACCTGGTATGAATATGCTTTGGTTTTATTATAATACCAATTAGGATAAAGCACTCCTGTTCTGTAAGCCGATCGATTCCAAACCGCACGATTTTAGAAAACTAACTTCAACTTTTTTAGATTTTTTTTAATTTTTTTAATTTATAAATTCCAAAATATTTATCTTTTCCAGGACTCGGAAGTACGTCCCAAGGAGGGTTCGTGTTGTGGCGAGTGTGTGCGTACAAAATGCCGCTTCAAAGTTCAAGTTTACAATGTGAATCAGACTTGGCATAATGCAAAAGACTGTACCTTAAATGAATGTCAACTGATGCCGAATGGCCAGCCCATAATAAATACGTATAAAAAGTCATGTCCACCTTTAAGCAAAAATTGCCCTTCGGAATTTATTTATATAGATAATTGTTGTCAGTATTGTAATATTTCTAACAAGGCCAGAAATTCATTGCACAATGAGGAAATCGATACAGAAAGCGAAGAAATTTGGACGCAAGAATTTTACCGCCAACATCCTTGTAACCGAGATTGTCAAGCAAATGAAAAGCCCAAACGCTGTTCCTATACATTTGTGGTGGAATGGTATGAGACTTTGTCAAAAGCTTGCTACAACTGTCCTAATAACTTAACGGACTGCAGGAGACCTCATTGTATTACGGCCGATGGCATTGCTCGTTCCATAACAGTGGTAAATCGCATGATGCCAGGTCCCAGCATAGAAGTGTGTCAAAATGACTTGATAGTGGTTGATGTTAAAAACCATTTACTGGGCGAGAGCACCACCATACACTGGCATGGCATGCATATGAAAGAGACGCCTTATATGGATGGAGTACCTCATATAACCCAGTGTCCCATTTCGCCACACTCCACTTTTCGTTACACCTTCAAGGCAGAAAATACCGGTACACATTTTTGGCATTCTCACACGGGTATGCAAAGAGGTGATGGTGTATTTGGTGCGCTCATCGTTAAGAAACCTAAGTCAGAAGAGCCTCATGGACACTTGTACGACTTTGACTTGACGGAGCATTTAATGATAGTGCAAGACTGGGTGCATGTGCCCGGTATTAGCATGTTTGCCTCACATCATCATTCGATTGGTGATAATAAGCCTTTAAATTTGCTAATTAATGGTAAAGGACGCTACTATAAAGCCATTTGGGATAATATTAAAAAACAAGAGACACTCCAGGCTAGAACGGCTAATCTTGCCACCACTACAACAACAACAACAACAACAACTACTACTTCAAAGCCCTTAGTACCCACGATTGCAAGCGATAAGGCATTAGAAAATTCCTTCACAGACTCTATAAGCAATGAAGCTACTTTCACTACTACAGAGAAGGAAAGTGATGTAGTCGTTTTACATCCCTTGGATGATGCAAACGTTAGCAAAATGCGCTTAAAACAAAATGAGATTTCTTTGCCAGGCAAAGTTTCTCAATTGGACCAGGAAAGTTCATCAAAAACCGTTGACAAAAGAGAACAAATTAAAACTAATTTGAAGCCGATTGTAGTAAATGCAACAGACTTGAATCGCAGCAAACGTTCAGTAGATCCAAATATTCCATTACACTTCATACCAATACAGACGTACAAGGTCAAACACGGCTTTCGTTACCGTTTTCGGGCAATAAATGCTGAGTTTCTTAATTGTCCCATTAAGATTTCTATAGACAATCATACTTTAACTGCCTTCAATTCAGATGGTTTTGACTTTGAAGCCGTAGATGTGGGCTCCATCATAACTTATGCCGGAGAACGCTTTGACTTTGTGGTAAATGCTGACCAGCCTGTGGGAAACTATTGGATAAGATTAAAAGGTTTAATGGACTGCGATCAAAGATTTACTTCAGCCTTTCAAGTTGCCATATTGCGTTATGATGGTGCTCCAGAGGAGGAACCTGCTCAGGATTTGGGTTACCAGCATGAACCGAACGGCATTGAGTTAAATGCCATGAACCAGGGTCCCGGTCAGGTTGACTCGCTAACTATAGCTGAAGTCAATGCACTACCCTCTTATGACAAGGTACCGGGTATTGATCGAGATGCTTTGAAACCAGTGGCCGATTACAAGTTTTTTGTTTATTACGACTTCTATCGTAAAGATCATCCAGAATTTCACCGCAGCGAATATTACGGCGTAAATGCTAATATTTCCAATAACAATAGAGTGTTTATACCACAACTCAATCATATATCGCTAAAATTTCCTCCTATGGCATTATTGCCTGCACGCGATATGGTAACCGATGACATGTTTTGCAATGAAACCAGCTTGGAGCAGCAGGGTATTGATTGCCGTAAGGAGTTCTGTAAATGTCATCATGTACTGCAGGTGCCTCTTAACTCCATTGTCGAATTAATTGTCATCGATGAAGGTTTTACTTACGATGCCAATCATCCATTCCATTTGCATGGCAATGCCTTTCGCGTAGTAGGCCTGGAGAGGTTGGGCAGTAATGTAACAGTAGAAATGGTAAGTGTGAATTGTTTTTTATATCCTTACACTATAATAAAGTATACATTTACTGATTTCAGATAAAACAGCTTGATCGCTATAATCTCCTCAAACGCAATCTAGTCAGACCTCCAGTCAAGGACACCGTCACCATACCCGATGGTGGCTACACTATTATACGATTTGAAGCTTACAATCCTGGCTTTTGGCTATTCCATTGCCACATAGAATTTCATGCCGAAATAGGCATGGCCTTAGTTCTCAAAGTGGGTGACAATGATGAAATGATGCCGGTTCCAAAGAATTTCCCAACATGCCATGACTATATGCCTGATGAGAAGGATACCAGTGATAAAGGTGAACAGGACATGAATACCAGTTCTACTTCTGAACCATTGAACAATGAAAATGGTAGTAGTACTGCTTCCAGGAAGCACTACAATCTCAGCTTACTAACAGCTATTATTTGGCTGGCATTACTCTGCTCGCTGAGATCGTTGTAGGCAAACATAAAGAGTCTAATATTGTACAATTGATACAAAAAAAAACTGTGATTTTTCTATACTATTAATTTACTTAGATTAAGTTGTAATTAAGATTCAAGTATTATGTAATATTTTAAATGCAGAATGTAAAAGTCAACATACCTATAATTAATTTTATTTTTATATAAATAGATCAATAATTTCTACCAAACTTTCTACTGAAATCCATATATATATGTAATTAATAAATTTAAATCTTTGTATGAATTTAGAGTAAATGTTTGTTAAAATTATTTCATTTTTTTACAGATAATATCATAGACGGATCACTGTACTAAATGAAATCTTATTATTTATGGTTTTAAACTCGCATTTTTTTCATACAAAAGTTGGTTCATCCAGAGCTGGGAAGTGTGTTTTCCTTAACTTTTGTTTTGGTTGAGTTTCAATCTCTGGGTGAATGATATAGTTGTAATTTCTTGCATATTTTGAGGTATTGAAGGTTGTTGTATTTGTTAGAATATGTCTGAGGTGATTTTTGAGTTTGTGGTAAGAATTAGATATCACCAGTGTGGGAGGAATGTTTAGTTTAATACATTGCATATCTGGTGAGGTGAAGTATATAAGAATTAAGTGTGAATGATGGTGTATTTGCTAGAGGATCTCTGAGGTGATTTTTGAGTGTGTGGTAAGAAATAGATATAACCACTGTGGTAGGAATTTTTAGTATATATAGCATATATTTAAGAATTTAATGTGAATGTGTGTGTGTTTGCTGCGGGGTTTCCGTGGTGATTTTTAAGTGAGTAGTGAATTAGTTCGTTTTAAATGTGTGGTAAGAATTAGATGATGTTAGGGTGGGTCTAATTAATACTTTTGCAGTTTGAATACACTATTTAAGGCTTAGGGCGACTTTTTGGGTTCGAGATTAAGATCCGTTTATTTCTCTATTTAGCTAATCCGAAAATTAACATAATTGAGTTTGATGTTTTTGAGTGGTAGTTAAAACTTCTTGTTATGTGTAGTATTACCATACTGAGAAACAAAACTGTGGCAACATTTTCTGTGCAAAAGTCGTACATGTTATCAAAACAGTTTGATTTTTTGTGGGAAGAAGAAGAAACTGTCATATTTTACTATTTATAAGTAAAATATTGCGCGTGTTAAAGAGAATATACATACATGGTATATGTATAATATAAAATATGCATATATACATATATGTATATATTTATTTAAGTATTTTTAAATTATTTTACCATATAAATTTTACAAAAAGTTATATGTTTCACAAGTGCTTGTTGTCAGTACTAAACCAACCTAACCACCACGATTGGCTGCTTAAACTAGCAAGTAAACCCATATAATCGACTACCCAAAAATTGCAAATGAAGATTAAGGTTGATTTAATCTCTAATCTTCAACTCAAAAAGTCGCCCTTAAAGTTTAAATAAAAGAATTTATTTTATCACAATTTGTCATAAATTCCAAAATTTTTTATTTTTATTTTTTCATTGCTGAAAAATGTAAGATATTTATTTGTGTATTATTTACACAGTGCAACAGTATACGTTCGATTCTACTAATAAGCTATAGTAAGGCCGTATACTAAGTTAGGCAATTTTGGTTACAAAAAAAATTTTATTGGCCTCCCAAAATTTCGGAATTCATTGCGACCTGAAAGAAAGTTGTAATCAGTTTTAAAGCAACAGCTAGTTCAGACTTGGTGATAGCTATAAACTACATAAATGTATATGGCTATAATGAGTCTGGTAAATTTGTTTTTATACCCTTTACCAAAAAATGGTAAAAGGGTATATATAGGTTTGTCATTCCGTTTGTAATTTCTACAATATTAATAAGAGACACATAAAGTATATATATTCTGGATCCTTATGCATAGGGAAGACGAACAAGCGATGTCCGTCTGTCCGTCTGTCTGTACGTGAAATCGGTTTTCCCAAGCTCCCAGAAGAGCTAGAGACTTCGTTCTTGGACTGGTGTGTCAGAAATTTTCCGAAAAATTTTGATATTGAAAATCAGCAAAATCGAGCAGACGGTTTCAGAGCTGGAAAACTCAAACTCAATTTTCCCATAGAAAATAACTACCGAAAACAAGTTTTTATTACTTTTTTATTAAATTAACTTATTTTATACTTCGGTATGAATAAAATTGGTATTTATAATTAAAAAAAAAATTTTAAAAACTTAACAAATTAAAAAACGTTTCCAGGGTTGGAAAACTTTAACTTTTTTCCTAATAATTAAACATATTTCATGTTTTAGGAAGAATACTATTTTCTCAGGAACGGTAAAAACTACGGGTCTGAAATTTGGACAGTGTATGTAGAACTTTGGTCGCTACAACAACAAAAATATAAAAGCTAAAAATTACAGGGTGTTCCAAAATGAGTAACGAAAACTTTTAAAATCCCATGTAATATCCATACAATTGTATGTATGTGTGTCCATATGTATATTGACACTTGAAATTTGTAAAATTAGTGTATTTTTATATAGGCTACAACAATTAACACTAAAATTAAAAAAATTTAAATTAAAGGGTGGTCCATCAGTTAATGAAATTTTGACTATGTAATTTTGACAAATTGCTATATCTTGGAAACTGTAAGAGTTAAACTCTTGAAATTTTCAAAAACGGTCAAACTAAAAAATCCGAAAATTATAAAATCGCCAAAAATTTAAAAAAATCGCCAGTACGAAAAAAATCGCCAAAATGAAAAAAACGCTAAAATTAAAAAAGAACGCCAAAAACCGAAAAATTCGCCAAAACAAAAAAATTCTTATGTGAACAAAAATCGCCAAAAATTAAAAAAAAATCGCCTAAATGAAAAAAAAATAGCTATAATCAAAAAAAAATCGCCAAAACGAAAATAAATCGCCAAAATTAAAAAAACGCCAAAAATCGAAATAAAATCGCCAAATCAAAAAAAAATTGTCTATAAGAAAAAAAATCGCCAAAAATTTAAAAAAATTGGCAAAATCAAAAAAATCGCCAAAACGAAAAAAAATCGCCAAAATTAAAAAAAGCCAAAAACCGAAAAAAATCGCCAAAACGAGAAAAAAGTGTCAAAACAAAAAAAAAATTCTCACAATGACAAAAATCAGCAAAAATCGCCAAAACAAAATAAATGCTAAATAAATGAACAAAAATCGTCAAAAATTAAAAAAAATCGCCTAAATGAAAAAAAAACGCCAAAATCAAAAAAGCGCCACAACGAGAAAAAACTGTCAAAACTAAAAAATTGCCAAAAAGAAATAAAAACGCCAAAAAACGAAAAAATCACCAAAACAAAAAACAAATTGCCTATATGAAAAAAAATCGCCTAAATGACAAAAATCGTCAAAATCAAAAAAATCGCCAGAACGAAAAAAAAAATCGCCAAAATTAAAAAAAACGCCATAAACCGAAAAAAAATCGCCAAAACCAAAAAAAAATTGCCTATATGAAAAAAAAATCGCCAAAAAATTAAAAAGCACCAAATTAAACATAATGCCGAAAACCTAAAAATTGTACTAGAAAAAAAGTATGAATTTTTTCACAAAATGAATATGTACCTACATATCTCTGTGCTTATGTATGTATCTCTATACTACATAAACGCACTTTGGTAAAGGGTATATAAGATTCGGCACAGCCGAATATAGCACTCTTACTTGTTTAATCTGATTTTCTTCTAAAAGCTTCCTATTGACAAGTGAAAAAAATTTAATGCAATCAATTTCATGAAAAAATAAAACGATTAATGTGAATTAGTTATTATTTTATAAAGCAACTACTCCCATATTGTGTGTAGAAATTTTGTTTAATTAATTATTTTATTATAATTTGTTTATGGGAATTACTTTTAAGATGTTTCATAAAGTCGTACCTTTTCTCAAAAGTTCCTTTTCTTTAAAGAAACTATTCTCAAATTACTCTGTATTCAAAGTACTTCTATCCTTTCTGGAAAAAAGCCCTGTTTGGAAAGGCAACATTTATATCTTCGACAAAAAATATTAAAAATAAAAATGAACTCCACTTGACAAATATCAAACAAATTTTCATTTTACGAAGTCTTATCCAAGTTAAAGCGATTCTATATATGTATGTATGTAATTGGCAAATTAATTTTATCATTGTAATCACAACAACAACAATTTAAAAAGCTCATCAAACAGACTTAAACAAAGTTAACAATAAGATACCATAAACAAATATCATGCAGTTCGTATGACAAAAATAAAACATGCCCATTTACTCACTCACAAAAATAATTTACATATTTAAATACGTCCAACAAAAACCTGAAAGGAATGAAGTCCCTGCTGCCTCCAAATCTGATATCTGGCTGTGAATGACAAATGCAAAACAATACACATTGATGAGGCGACGACTGTGCTCCTGCATGTGCGAAACATCGAGTGTATTTGTAGAAGATGAATGTGTAGGAAATGAAAAGTGGCCGAAGGTTGGATGCGTGGATAGGTTTGTATGTGTGTTAGTGTATTGGTTGCTTCTGGTTGTAAATTCGCGAAGCAAAAGCAACTGAATTATGTTTACAGGAGGTCGCATCATGTTCACAAACATATGTACAGATACAGTACAACGACGTTGCTTTTATGCAGATATTTACGTGTGTATGTTTTTATAAGCCCAGTAAACATTTTATGATCAACAAAGTTAATTTAAAAATTAAGTTTTGAGTTCATAAAATATATTTCTGTTTAATAAGAGGTTTATGAAATAAATTTTCTATGGAAACTTGATTAGTAGACCTTTTATAAAATCAAAATATTTTCTATGAATTAGGCCCTAAATATATAACTTTTTATTGATTTAATAATATTATTTTTGATAAAAAATATAATTACAATTAAAATGTTTATTTATTTATTTATTTCGATTTTGGAAGACCCCAACACGATAAGGTTATATAGACCCTTTTTATAGTTTAAAATATTTAATTGAATATATTGTATATGCAATTAATTAAAAATCTAACTGTTAATCCATTACTGCAATAATTGAACTAAACAACTCAGTATTAATAATATTAATGATGAAATATGTTAAGTTATAGTTACTGACGTATTAAACAAATAATAATAATTTTTTTTTTCAAAAGGTTTGCAAATCTAAATTAGCTTGGAAATTTTTTTCGTAAGCCAACATTTTTTATAAATAAGCTTAGCAGGTTAATTGAAATACGTGTTAGAAATCAATTAAAAGTATAACTGAGTCAATGAAAATATTAGCAAAATTATGATTGTTTATTATTTATTATTTATTTATTTATTGATATATCTATCCGTTTATTTAGTTATTTATCTATCTATTTATTTATTTAATTATTTCTTTATTTATTCATTTATTTAATAATTTATTTTTTTATTTACTTATTTACTTATTTATTGATTTATTTATTGATTTACTTATTTATATATTTATTTATTAATTACTGAATTAATAAATCAATTAGTCAATTAATTTATTTATTTTTTTATTTACTTATTTGTTTATTTATTTATTTATTTATTTATTTATTTATTTATTTATTTATTTATTTATTTATTTATTTATTTATTTATTTATTTATTTATTTATTTATTTATTTATTTATTTATTTATTTATTTATTTATTTAGTTATTTATTTATTTATTTATTTATTTATTTATTTATTTATTTATTTATTTATTTATTTATTTATTTATTTATTTATTTATTTATTTATTTATTTATTTATTTATTTATTTATTTATTTATTTATTTATTTATTTATTTATTTATTTATTTATTTCCTTATTTATTTATTTGTTTATTTAGTCATTTATTTATTTATTTATTTATTTATTTATTTATTTATTAATTTATTTATTTATTTATTTATTTATTTATTTATTTACTTATTTATTAATAAGTTATTAATAAATTAATTAATAAATCAATTAGTTAATTAATTAATTTATGTATTTATTTTTTATTTTACTTATTTATTTAATTATTTATTTATTTATGTATTTATTTATTTATTTATTTGCTTATATATCTTCTTTTGGTCGCATAACTATTGAAACTGCTGTATGCAAAATTTTTTATTCTATATCCTTCTTTTTGTTATTCTCTCGGATGTTGTCTTGAATCAATCCTATCGTTTTTATTTTCAAATCATTGTTTAAAATCATTTAGTCTTAAGCCTGTCATTACGCTAAGTTTGTTTTATACTTTTTCTTTGTTTGTCTGTCATTAAGGAAGAGCATAAAGTAACAATAATCATAAGTCATAGCTACCCAGTAAAAAAAGAGACTCCAAAAAAGTCCTGAAAATGTAGAGTTTGCGATGCGGAAGTAGTGAAAATCTCTATCCGATCTAATGATTTTTACATAGGGTTGTCATTGCAAGAAATTCTCTTTTTCGATGCCTGGTCACAGAATTGGAAGCGATAATATTTTCATCTAGGAAAAATTGTAAATAGTTACCTATTTTAACAATCCGTTTCTTTTTATACGAACTTAAGCCCGAAACAGTGTTTTCATGTAAATTGAAGCAAATAACTTTTAAATTTTAGACTGAAATTAGTTCATAAAATTCTTTAAAAAAATAATTTTTTTTAATTCTGGTGAGTGTTTTCTAACACTATGGAGGAGTTACAAGGTTTTGTATGACTAAAATAAGCTTCTACATGGTTTTTTGCTCACTATTGGCAAATTAAAAATATCGATTTTTTTGGAAGCAATGAAAATGTAGTTCCACTAGAATGACTTCCATTTTTTTCATGTACTTTTATTTATTGTCATCATAATTTTCTAATCTGCTCCAGCGTCCACTCAACTCAGTATTAAGAAAACAAAAAGTTTACTGCACTTCAACACAAATTGTTTGCTGGGTACATGTTGATGTGGGAGTAAGTTGAACAGTACACATACAATCATGTCAAAAATGTGTTCGCACGTCATAAAAACGGATGTGAAAATGAAACCATCTTAATAACAATCACAATGACAATCATCATAATAAACATGACAGCATGGTGTCGGAAGTTGAGCTACTTAATGCTAAACCTTTTTCGTATACGAACATGTACATTCACGAGTGTGCGAGTACAATATGTGTATACACAGTAATGTGTGTGTATGTATCAAAAATAACCGTTTTAAATTGATAAAAGAAAAGGATTTTTAATGCGTATGTGTACATATGTATATGAATATAGTATGTTAATTTTTAAAAATCTGTGTGTGTGTGTACTTATTATTTCTTCTTCTTCCTTTTTCATATCTCGTATTCTTTACCAACTTTTTTTACATATAAACCATCCAAAAGACTAATAATGAATGCTAATTAAACGTTGACAATATGAAAATTTTTATGCGAATGTATGAGTTGAATTTGCGTCTTGTTTATCATTTTTTAATTTTTTTCTCTTAATTCATTTCGTATTGTCACAGCCAAAGATAAACTTTGGCGATACAACCAACAATAACAACAACAAAAAGATTGAACAGACTGAGAAAAATTTTTCAATAAAGATATAGGAGAAATGCGACTGCATACATACATATCGCACATCAAATGCAAAAAGGTTAAGACGTAAAATTCAGTTTTAAAAACTGATATTTTGGTTTGTTTTAGTTTAATAAAATCTGAAATTGCAGTTCAACTATCAAAGTGATTTATTTTATAATTAGATGATGTTAACGGTGGATGTGGCTCTGATGACTAATATCAAAGAAGTTGTCTGAAATCAGTCACACATTTTATTAACCCTTTCAGCCCCGCTGATTATTAGATCTAAGTTCAGGATTTTTTGAAGATTTTACAATTCTGGAGATTTTGGGTGACTAGATGTTGGAAGCACTTGTGGGCCGTTTGGGAAGTCTGTCGTGGCATTGAACAATAAAAACAAACTTCTTTATTTGTATTCTTCAGGAATCATAAAAATCTTAGAATAAGATAAGATTTTGTTTCACTCGTATTGCAAAACAGATTAATACATTTTAATTAGCCTGTTCCCATCTTGCAGAAGGGCAATAGACCTGTTCCTCCCCTGGTGTATAATCTTGCGGTGCTTGAAAGTGCAATTCGAGGTAAAAAAAGATATGGGCACGATGTTGCTGAACTTATTTGTTTCTATTCCAAACTATTTTCAATAAATCTTTCTGTTTTTCTTGTATTAAACACAAGGACGATGCTGCAGCAGTTATCTTAACATTTAGTTCAACTCTTTCCATGTGCTCGTGGATTCAGACACAATACTTCTAGCAATACAATCTCTCAACAGGCTCAACTCTTATAAATCTAGAAAGCAACTGTTCCATATTTTAGGGTGATATATCAGGCTTTCCATCACTCTTCCAGTCCAACTCAGAACGGCTGTTTATTATTGCTTTACAAGGTCATTTGTGTGGTTTATTCATGTCTTCGATGTTAATGTTCTTATACTTCCAGTAATTCATGAAGATGGGGGTGGATGGGTGTTAAAATATAAATAAATAAATTTCACTAAAAAAAAAAGTTGCTGCAACAAAAATTGGAAGTCTGGTTCGGGACTCTTATAAGCAACTCCAATAAAAAGTGAAACCTTATTAATTCATTTTTTTCTTAATTTTTTTATTACACCTTCTCTTGTTAAATCTGCTTAGATGTTTTCTAAGTATATTTATTTATTTGTTAATTTTTGCACTAAAAATTAAAACACCTAAGCCTAAAATAATTTTTTGGCTATTATATACTGAGCTTGCGATATGTTTATTGGTGATGAACAAGAACAAAAAAAAATCATTATTAATACCGGATGAATGGGAAATGAAATAATAATGAAGTTGGCATTAAAAATGAGAATATAAACAGATGAATGAAATTATCGCATGAATGGTGAATCATTTATAATTCAAATTAAAAAAAAAGTTCAAATTATATTTATATATTGTGATAATGAACTTCACACAGATAAATTGAATTGAACTTTATTTATGTCCTTATGTTTGTAACACTTTTAAAAATCAGCTGGGGCAGGGAGGTGGTATGCTTGGTTGTTGGTTCACATAATTTCTTTTACAACTTTGAGATATATATGCAGCAGCAATATATATATGTATGTATATATATATATATATATATGTTCCTTGCACTCCTCGAGGGAGCATAGGGCCATATATATAAGAAATAAAATTCTTTTGTCAAGCTTGACAGCCTAAAATTAGTTTAAACAAGTATTACTTGTTGTTTAATAATTTATGAAAAATTTATAATGATAATAGTTGTGTTCATTTACTCTCCTAGCAGGAACGAACTTTCAAGGAGAGAGAGTGAGAGAGAAACTTAAAAAATTAATCTCCCTGATACGAAAAAAAATAGTAAACTTGTAAGTTAATTTTTTCACATCACAACCATGGATGGAAGTCATGACACAATTTTACTTTTTCTGATGTATTTTGTATAATCTTGGTTGATAATATTTTATATAGACATATGCCAAAATCGAATTTTTACGAAAAAGAACTTTTTTATTGTTGAAAATGGTTCTTTAGGGCTTCAGCAGCAATTTTTGTTCTGTGACTTTTTCATAATTCCGCTATTTACAAAATTAGGTTATTAAAGAAAATCCAAATTTTTACCCTTAAATTTCCAGAATTTGACCAAATAATGTTTGGCAAATTTGTACAAAATCCTTCGGCGAGTATTTTTGCTGAACATATGAACTCATAGTATTTGCTAATACAGGGTGTTTTTATAAATTTTTCAATAAAAATTAATTTTACGCCACCTATCTGCAATAATTTGTAGCAATTACATTCAGCAATTTGAGAGGTAATTTGAATACCTTTCCATTAAAAAAATTTGAAAATCGGTTGAAAAATAACCGAATGAGAAAGAGAAGAGCTAATAAGATAATTAAATATTTTCAAATTTATATTAAAATATGAATGTAACTTAAATTCGTCATTAAAATTTTGTACGTAATTACATTTTTCCTTCTCATAATAGTAAATTAAATGTAAGTATATTTACTTAACTCATGGAAAGGAATTTTTTTGCCTAGATAAAAGCAGTTTCTATGGTCTTAATTATATATGTATAATTAATTAATTTCAATAGCATAAATTCCCTTTTTATTAAAATATTCACTATATTTTTATAATGAATGAATAAAATTTGCTGAAAATAGGCACAATTTGGGCTGAATATTATGCCTTGAAATTCAACATAAACATGGATAACTATAATATCTAAAATTCTACGGTAGTGCTTGAAGATTACATTCCTACTTCAAAAGTTATATGTAAATGAAGGTGAAAAAACGATTTTTTTTAATTATATCGCTTTTTTTTAACATTTTTCAAAATTTTCTTTTAAACGAAAAATGCGATTGCCACGCACCACCGCAGAATCTTAGAACTTGAAATCATTAGCAACTGTGTTGAATGGCAAGACATAATATTCAGCCCGATTTGTGCCGCGTAAAATGTTAACAGTAGTATTTTCTTGCTTCTAAGTTTTGTTGTTGCAATTTTTTGCTAAGTGTATTGTTGCAATGATAACCGTAAATGAAAGATTGCTGTCCAAACTAACTATGTAAAAAAATACCAACATTGGTTTTGTAGCTGTTAACATAAATATAGCGTTAGATTCATAAAAAATTAAAAAAATCCAAGTTTTAATGGACGCCCCAAATTTCCGTTTTAGGACAAGTGAGGGACACTCTAATTACCAATTAAGATAGCTGACTCTACCCTCGATTCATTAAAAATCATTCGGCACTTATAGCTTGAAAATTAAAGAGTATATATTTTTGACATATTGCTAATTTTATATAACAAAATTTTTAAAAAACTACATTTAATATAAAATACTTTACACAGATTCATGTGTTAGTTACTCTATTAACAAATACAAAAATTCCTTTTTCCATCTCTGATGAGATGTGATAGACACACAAGATTCTTTGACAATAAAATTGTATTTATGTGGCTCAATCAAAGAAAAACAATAAATTGATAAAATATTCTTACTTTTTACATATGTATACATATTTTTTTTAATAAAGAACTACACATTTTTAAGTTTTTGTTTTGCAGATATTTTTCAAATAATTAATTGAAAACAAAACACAGAACAGCTGTTTGGATAATTATTTCAAGTAAAAATTTTACTAGTCACAATTTGTAAGATTTTTTTTGTCTCTAATTTTCTTTTCTCTCTTTTGACGATCTCTCCTTGCAAATAACATTTTCCAGTAACAATTGTTACATATTCGAAAAACTTTTTAGTAAATGAACACACCTTATATCTATCAACGGCAATGGCATTAATTTCAAAAAAAAATAACTTGTGATAATTTTTTCTGTGTTAAATAAAATTTGATAAAGTAAAATGTTGTTAAAAGATTTAAAACTTTATTGTTATTATATATGTATAACTGTTGCTAATTTTTTACAATTCTTATTTCTATTTACACTAAATATTCAAAAAATCAATTATAACTCTACACCAGTCTGATTTAATACTAGCTAATTCCAATAGAAATATACCCAATGAAAACGCCAGCAAAACTCCATAGATACAAAATAGGGCAAATAATAATTCAACTGATAATTTCAAAGGTTCCCTTTGCTTATGATGAGAATGTCGTGAGGAATATAAATAAAAGGACTCATAGCGTTTCATTAGGCCTGATGATAAGATGCGCATAAGTAAATCGTCAGAATGATGCCTTATATAACTGTGGCGTGGCATATAAAAAACTGTGGGTGCGGTCAGCAATGGCTGATCTAAAATCTGCACTCGGCGACTTGGATTCATTTGATTATACGATCTTATTGAATATTCCAACAAGCATAAAGCTATTTTCTCATTGTTTGAAGATGAAATACGTTCATACAATAAATTTGTAGGGTTTCTAGCATCAATAACTTCAGTATTTACTTCTGGTATAGCAGCTTTTAGTATATCAATTACAGCAGGAAAAGCATAAATAGTGTAATTATTTTGCACCACTTCATTTATGCTTTTAAAGGTATTTCTAGCACGACCATCCTGCAGTAGAATATATAATGCGCCCGAGTAGGCAGATCTCAATACGAAAGTGTACAACAGAAAGATTAATAATATGTAGCGGGCAAAATTTCTGATTGGTATATTTCCATGTACCGCAACTCCAAACAATATCGAGATTAAGTTTGTAAATGGTATACGATTTCCATGACCATAAACAAAATTCATTAACTTGGTTCTACCCAAAAAACGTATGTAATATATGAAGATGATTCCAAAAAGTATACTGGAGCTGAAGCATGACCATATTATATAGCGAAATGGTTTCATTAGCCGTTCAAATGATGACATTTTGGAGCCCTTGGGAAGAGCCAAAACATATGGTATGTATAAGTAACCAAAACTGGCTTGCATCACCTCTGAACGTATCCGGTTATACATTAAAGATATAATTGTTATGTTAGCCTCAGCATTGATTATCTGAAAAGAAGCAAATATGTATGTATATTAGAAAACTAAAGAATAAATACTGTTAAATAGTATTTATATTAGGTATATTCATTTACTAAAACTTGTTACGAATTTGTAACAATTATTATTTTAAAGTGCTCATTTTTCCAAAGAGTTTTGCAAGGAGAGAAGAGGAAGAGAGTCAAAAGAGAGTAAAAAATTGGGACACAAAAAAATGCTTCAAAATTTTTAGTGGTAAAATTGGAAATTTGTTTTCTGGTGGTTAAGCATGTCTATATGAATTAAAATAAACTTATAACAATATGTTATATAATAACCGCCTTATTTATAAAACTTATTAAGGTTTTAAAAAGGTTTTTTTTTTTTAAAATTTCATAAAAAATTTTCTTAAAAAGTCTTTATAAAGCCTTATTAATTTTTAGAAATAAGGCTATAAATATCTTACAGTAAAAAAGATAATTTGAAAAATGTACATTTCTTTATTAAAACAAATTCAGTAAAAATTTTAACTTTTTTTCAGTTTTTGTCGTTTTTTTAGTTTTGGCGTTTTCTTAATTTTTGTGCTTTTTGCGTACAAGGGATTTTTATTCAGTCTTTGGCGTTTTTTTCATTTTTGCGATTTTCTTGGTTTTTGGCGATTTTTTTTTGGGTTTTGGTGCTTTATTTTCGATTTGTCGATTTTTTCGGTTCTTGAAAATTTTTTCGGCTTTTGGTGATATTTTTAATTTTAAATTTTTTTAGTTTTGGCATTTTTGAAAATATCAAATGCTTTGACAACTTGTTGTATCTCGAAAACCGTAAAAGGCAAACTCTTGAAATTTTCAAAAAAGCTAGAACTAAAAACAAATCTTGGGATTTTTTTTTTAAATCCGAAAAATTCGCCAAAACGAAAAAAAGCTCCAAACTAAAAAAATCTCGAAAGCCACCGAAATTTAAAAAAAACGCCAAAACTAAAAACACTTTAAAAACCGAAATAAATCCCAAAAAGGAAAACATATATTAAAAAAAAATAACAGAGGCGTCTAAGGACAGCCGGTTATAGATATATAAAACAAACTTAATGTGTTAAATAACAATGCAATAAAACTACCATGTTAAACTATTCAATATGCAAAATTCGTTTCTTAGATTTGTTATCTTGGTACCCTAATTTGCACAATAAGCCTCGTTTCAAAATGATAAAATTCTCATGGACGATAGATAATAATATAATTTCCAATATTTTCTTTTCTAGCGGCGTACGATTAAATTAATGTATTGTTTGTGGCCGACGATGACTGTTAGGCGGCTTTTAGCCGATTGGGTATATTTTCGTACTCTGGTTTTAGGTACAAAGAAATCAAAACAAAAATAAATTTATAACTGTAATAGTGTCGATTACTAAAAACTAAAAAAAATCGCCAAAAACCGGAAGAAGTGTACCGGGTACTTAGTTTTATTTAATGTCTACAACATGTAAGATATTATATTTGCTTAATTCACGACAATTTGAATCGTCTATTTGTGTATCAAATACACTTTTTGTATTTTAATTGTGAACACCCTCTGTGTAGTGTATTGATGTATTTTGTATTTTTAATGAAAAAAGAAGAACAAGCTACATACAAATTCTCTAAGAGAGCCTCTCTCTGAATACAACATTTTAAAAACATATAAAATAAAAGTGTAATTGTGTATTTAATTTTTATATGAAAAATTCATACAACAAATGTTACACTCTTGTATTTAATATGATAATACAATCGATACAGAGATACAAGAGGTTTTGTGAATTAAGCAATTATATAGGCTAAAGTTCGTATAGTAATACATACATATGAATTGTCCGTAAGGAGCCCTTCGTGTACGAGTCACAGTCACACTTTCCTGATTTTTTTATATTTGGGCAATTTTTCATACAGCTAAACTATGATATTACTTAAATATAAATAAATTATTCAAACATAGATACAATATGCACTCTCTAAATAATTTTAACACTAACAAAATGTACTTACCATTCTTGTTGCCCCCGTTGCTGTACCATTGGGATAAACATCACCTCGGTCGGGCGGCTGAGGAGTTTTCAGACGTATTTTAAAATTCATTTGCTCAGCCAATAGACTAAGAAGCAAGCCCTCCACTCCATGCAAACGTATTAACTTGCCACTTTGTGGATCTTTGTCCACCATAATGTATGGAGGATATTGCCACGTTACCACCGCCAGCTCACAGCCATGCATATTTTTAACTTTACTTGGGAATATGGGTTTTTTCACTTCGAAGGCTGAAAAGTTTTTTTGTATATCACGAAATGACATATAAAACTCGGGCATTGAAGAATGACATTTCTTGTTCGCAAAAGGAAAATACGTGTAAACGTAGGGAGTCTTGCCGACAAGCAACAAAATATTAACATTTGTGCAATACAAGATAAAGAGGCGACGAAATATTTCCTTGACATTATTCAAACGTTCTGGTTCAGTTCCGGTATAGATTAATAGAAAAACACCATTACGATGATAATAAAAGTTGGGATTTAGCAAATCGAGTTCAAAGTTTCTGGCATTAAGAAGAAAGTTAACCACAATAAATTCTTATTTTTTTTTATTTAAACTTTAATTTATGTACCTGTATGAAGTCAAACTATCCACAAACCATATGCACTTGTCACGTTTATAATTTTTTCTAACGAAGTCTTTCGTTTCTGTATCTTTAATAATTTCCTCGTTTCTGTCCAATTCTTCATTTTCCTTAAGTTCTGCTTGTGTAAAAACCTTAATACTTGGTAATATCATGGCACGTTTAATAATGTCATTAATTAAATCATTGTGGTATAATCGATTCCTTTGATTGATGGCATATTGTCCAATAGTCAGTGCTGAAGTTGTGTATTTGGCAAAATCATTATTAATAATCCATAACGTGGCCAATATTAAGGATAAATTAAATGTTGGCTCTGTAGCTTCCAGCACAATTTCCGCTAATGTATTCATAACATGTGTTTCAAATTGATTTTTTTTTGACAAATAATTTTTATAGGAATTTAAATATTTTGCAAACAAAAACGGTCGTCTATCAACCGCTAAAAATATTGAACCAGCAGGCTTAAAATTTTTGTTTCAACTGCATTTATTTTCTTTGCTAAACTGTCGGCGTTTGTGTGTAATTGTAATATTTTTTTAATCCATTTAATGGTTTTAATATATTATTTAATTTGCGTTAGGAAAAAATAAATACATATATTAAAATAATGCTTTCATTTGTAACACGAGCTAAAAAAATGGTCTTGAAAGTAGTTTATTTATTACAAATCTTAAGTTTAGATAGAAAATATAATTACCTTGTCACAGCAGGCGAAAAGCTTTCGATCCTAAGCCTGAAACACACTTACGATATTTTTCTTACTATTCTCATTAATGATCCTTTTTCAAATCTGCAATATTTCACTCAAGGTATATAAACTTCACTGCAATTAAATTAGAAGAAACATTATAATTTTGCGAAAAAAAATTATTAAATTCTCTTTTAAATTTAGTAAAAAGGTGTTTAATGTTCTACCTTACCTTTTAAATTCTTTGAAGTAAACACTATTTGGCTTGCACGAAAGCAAATAGTTACATGACAAACTAATTTATAAATAAAAATAAATCTAAGGTGTAATTAACAAGATTTTTAAAATAATTCAAGCGGGAATGTACGGGAAACATGTAGAATATTAGACCTGCCTCTAGTCAAATAAAAACTTTACTAAGGCTTATATTTTGGCTGTGAATCGGATACATATTATTACGTTAATTTACCGTGAAATGACGAAACACAAATAGTGCACTCAAAAAAGACATGTACTATTATTATTAAGAATTTTTTTTCCCCCAAATTCAAGTGAAGAAAATTTCTAAGTAATTCAATAAGAATATTTAGGACGTTTTTGTTTGAATATACTTCTGAGTTCTTGTGTTTGAGTTCTCTAAAGTATTTTCTTCAAAAAAGGTTGTTGTTTTTGATAATGAAAAATAAATGTTTTTTAAACATATAAATTATATTAAAATATTATACAATAGTTTGAAAAATAAATAAAAAAAATTATGTGTTGGAAATAATGTTTGGAACAAAATCATAAAGCTAATACACGAAACTATTAGCAGGTACAATAAATAATAATTGTTTTAATGAATCACAACTGCGGCTTCTTTTCGTCCATAGACAAGACAATACAATCGTCGAACAGAATTAGAGCGTAAGTAAATTTTTACAAAAATCTAATAAAAATTACTTAATATGAGTAAAAAATAAAAAGTTCATATCCTCAAAAATAGTTCATAAGAATACACAATAAATTTCTCACATTTCAGGAAATGTTTACTGACTTAAAGGAAATATTTGCTAAGAGTAGGAAAATGGTTATAAACTGAAGGAAATTTTATATTAATAACAAGTCAATATCGTCTTAAATCAAAAAATAAACTTAAGGAAATGAATTACTCCTGATTAAATTATGAAATTGGACTTGCTTAAAAGATGTAAAAAGGTATACTAAATTTTAGGAAAATATTTACCAGTTTAAAGTATTTTTTCTTTGAATTATAGAATTTATTATTAATTTGCATTTTGCAAAAAATGTAAGTAAATTTTTCATATTTTCGAGGAATATTTGAACTTGAAATTGATTTTTTTGTACATAAAATAAAATTTTAAAACTCAATAATTTCAATGCTTTTTCAGGCTGCTTTTTAGGCAATTGGTTAGAGTGCTTGCTTATCAATCAGAAGGTTGCCGGTTCAATCATTGTCAACTCTTAAGGAATTTATATGTATGTATGTATGGTGAATGGTGAATTATAATTAAGAATATAATATGAAGATATAATAACTAACATATCATGTTGGTATAGAATTTAATTAAAAATAAAAATTAATACCACCAGAATTAAAGACAAAAAAATTGGAAAATTTACTAAATTTGACATCAAAGACGAAAAACTTTTTTTGCAAAGCTCCTAATTTTATGGGAAAATTTTACTTAAATATGAAAATATATTACTAAATATTTTACTGGTTTCAAGTAAAAACAGCTTTGCGCCATACGACAACTTTTTTTATTCAAATTTAGAACATTTTCCAAAGTTTTCGTTAATTTTTTTTTTGTGTGGCCTAAAAAACATTTGTCTACAATAATTTCTCCCCAGGAGAGTCGATTTCGACTACGGGTGTGGCAATCCCGGGGCCCCAGCTGCGGTAATGTGGCTTTTTCCATTGACGTACCTTTGGTACATTACCCATAGAACTTATGTTGTTACTACCCGATCTCTGAAATAACAGAGCAATGGATGTGCACATATTTATAACAAAAGGAAGACAGGTCCTGTTGATGTCAGTTAGGTGCAGCGTCACCTAGAGCTGCCCCTGAGTTCAAAAGACGATAGAGGTGAAGCCCTTGTGGTGGAACTTTGAGGTCTGACCAGAGGCTACTTCTGGTTCCACTGGTGCCGGTGGCCCGACAGGCGAGCTGCTTTGAAGTTATTGAGTGCATGTAGTGGTCGTCAGTGTTCTTTGCTAAAATGCCGAGTTCGTCCTACCCCACGGGGTTTAAGGGATGATTTTGGTATGTGTGGAGTAGGCACTGGATATTTGGCGAGACAGGCATTCGTTCATTTCGGATGAGTGGTTGAGCTGTGCCGGCAATGGTTGAGGAATTCTCTTGGGGACCTCGCTATTGGTGTATACATAACACCTTAGCGTAGAAGCCGGAGAATTAACGTGGTGGCTGTGGTTGCTACCAAAATCGCTGGGAGAATACTCTTGGCTTCCCAGTGTTAAATCAATGCTAGTGATTGGCGTGACGCGGTCAGCCAGACACTATTCTAGGTGCTGTTGCCATTCAACAGAAGCTGCTATGGGCACGGACATAGCAGCAGCTATGACTTCGACATAGCAGCAGAGTTTAGATAGCTCAAAGTACCTAAACAAGGTACTTGAATATAGTACAGGGATAACTATATACAAAGATTGCAAACTATGTGCCTTTGAGGAGTGGGCATAGTAGGTTCATTCTAAAAAGGGTGCATGGGGGCGATGGTCTGGCGTCTTACCTAGCACCCGGTGCTTTGGCACCCATGAGATTAGGCCGTCAAGGCAGGTGCTCACGGAATAATTAAGTCATTAAAGTGCGAGTTTGTCTCGCTCACGAAGGGTTCCGTAGGTTCTTTGCATATGCAATAATAAATCCAGGAAAGTGCGAGTTTGACTCGCTCACGAAGGGTTTCGTAAGCACACTACATATGTAATAATATACGAATTAAAGCCTATATAATCAAATATCTTACCTGGTGTACATATTTTTTTTAAATTTTATTATTATTTCGATGTTTGGCAATTTTTTAGTTTTGGCTCTTTTTTCGTTTTTAGATTTTTGGTTTTTTTTTTTTGTTCTAACGCTTTTTTTCGGCTTTTGGCGGGGTTTTCGAATTTTGTTTTGTTATGGCGTTTGTTCCTTTTCGGAGATTTTTCCGGTTTTTTACTTTTTCGTTTTGGCGATTTTTTTATTTTGAAATTTTTTTTTTAATTTTAAGAGTTTATCTCTTACGGTGTCTAAGATGCAGCAAGTTGTCAAAATTTCATAGGAAAAATTACATTAACTGATTTTTTAATTCCAGCGTTAATTGATGCAGTCTGCATAAGAAAACACTAACTTTTAAAATTTCCAGTGTCCATACATATATAATTGTCTGTATATTGCATTAGGATTTCTAAATTTTTCGCTGCTCGCTTTAGAAAACCCTTTAGTTTTTAAGTGTCATATACTTGTTGTTGTAGCGACGAAAGTTCTACATAATCTGTGAAAATTTGAGGTCCGTAGCTCTTACAGTTCTCAAGAAAACCGCCTGTGGCAGTCAGACGGACATCCTAACGAAAACAATAGGTTTCTTTTTCACATTTGGTGTAGGAAACCCTAAAAATTATCCAGATATTATTAACTAAAGATAAAAAACATAATATACAAGCAATGATGTTAAAGTGAACATTCAAATCAACTATAATAATATAACTCTAGGTGGTCTACTCTGTAATTCGATTCGAAAGAAAATGCTTTCGAATTTACATGTTTTAAACATAAAATTTTTTTCGAATTGAATTGCAGAGTAGACCACAGTTTATTAAGAAATGTACAGCGACACAAATACATGAGCCCAAACAGGCGCCAGACACAAACAACAACTACTATAATGTTTCTACAATGATGTTATATTGTCAACGTACACACAAACCAACTGACAAAACGACTTGTAACACGAACTAATGACGCATCTAAAGAAGTGATTGACAACATATGCTATTACATTTTACAAGTGTTGCCAGAAAATTTTGTCTCATTTCCTTAATTTCAACTTTTAACTCTCCAAAGGCAAAACTTTATTTTATTATAGTCAGAAGAAACACTCAAATTTTGTTCATGAAGAATAGCATCTTTTGTTGCTGCTACGTCATGTAATAGCGAGTAAAAAAATGGTTCTGTATTTAATTTTCTTAAAACAGCTTATATAAGAAATCCCAAAATTATAAAATCGCCAAACCGAAAAAAAACGCAAAAAAGTTTAAAAAATCGCCAAAATCAAAAAAAAAAATCTATCACTAATATAAATCACCGAATTCGAAAAACTCGTCCAAATAAAACAAATCGCCAAAATGAAAAAAATGCCAAAAACCGAAAAAATCGCCAAAACGTGAAAAATGCGCCAAAACTAAAAAATCTGTTTAAATGAAAAAAATGGCCAAAATGAAAAAAACGAGAACCGAAAAAGGTCGCCAAAACGAGAAAAAAAGTGTCAAAACCAAAAAAGTCAGAAATATCACTGAAGTGCGAATTTCAACCGCGCACGAAGGGTTCCGTACGGACACTAGATATGTAATTCAATACGAATAAAATATAGTTGGCATTTTTTTCGTTTTTGGGTTTTTTCGGTTTTGAGCGTTTTTTTTTTTTTTGTTCTGGCGTTTTTTTTGCAGTTTTTCGATTTTGACGATTTTTTTAAGCTTGGAAGCTTTTTTAGTTTTGACACTTTTTTCTCGTTTTGGCGATTTTTTTTCGGGTTTTGACGTTTTTTCCCCCTTTTTGGCGATTTTTTTAATATTGGCGACTATTTTTCAGTTTGACGATTTTTTTTTTTCATATAAAAATTTTTTTTAATTTTGGTGCCATTTTCGCGTTTTGGAAATTTTTCCGGTTTTTGGCGTTTTTTTTATTTTGGCAATTTTTTTCCATTTGGGCAAGTTTTTCGAATTTGGCGATTTATTTTAGTGTTAGAAATTTGTTATAATTTTGGCGATTTTTTCGGTTTGGCGACTCAAACATTGATTTATTTAACAATGTGTGCTTAAAAGTGCTTACACTGGAGTCTCTTTATTTAAGTGGAAATATTTTAACCTACAGTAACATTTTCGAAAGGTAAAAACGTAACAAGATATATATTACTATTATATATAATTTTAAATATAAAAATATCGTGATCGTGACTGATGAAAGATTTTAAGGTCCTACTAAGCCCTTGAAATTCTTCTAAAGTTCAAATCCCAAATATTAGTCAAATTGGCACAGCACTTTTGATGCGCCGCTCAGCAAAGCTGCGACGTACACTTGCACGATTTTATTAACCCCCGACCAGCTTGTAGTGTGTGCCCTGTTTGTGTTTCTGTGTGTCGGTATGAGTGCGGACTCACTCGTACCGCGTACAGACCAAATGGCCAGATCGATTTTGATTTTTTTTTAAGTGAATTCATCGAGCTATGTACATGTGTTTGAAGAACGTTGGCTAACCCGCTTGGAAGATATCACATATCTGGACATATCGGGGGTTTTAAATTTTTAATTTTTGTTTTTTTTTTCATGTATATTGCGCTATTGATGGCGATCTTTCAAATTAGTAAAAAAAATGTATGATATCTCTCTCGTTATATAAAAACAGGGATATAAGATTCAAAAACTACGAAAGCTAATTGTGTTCTTTGAATTGGCATAATATTTTCTGAAGCAGTTTTACCATAAGCTTATGCAAGATGATTGTTTATTTTTTAGTTTCACTTCTTAGTGCTTTTACCAAGTTTTACTTTAGAAATAAAAATTTCGCAAAGAAATGTAAATAAGCTTGCCATTAAACCTATAAATAATAAACGATAAGCAGCAAACAAATGAAAATTTTTCATAGGCTTTGGGCTATAATTATCTTTAGCTCTACGATTTTTATTACTGAAGAGCAGAAGACTCTGCCAGTGATCTATTAAGCCTTCGCTTAAATACTTATTAATAACCCTATTAAATTCTTTTAAAAATACCGAATTCTTCTCCATATGAATGCTTAACTGTTGTGTGAATAATCTTTCAGGCACCACATATAAATCATTGCTAATTGGTTTTGTACGTTTATAATAACGAAAATATTCTAGGGCCGTTAAAACTGCCACTTTATGCGGTCTGTAGATTTGCGGATGCGCTAAGATTTCGAAAGCCTCTATCTCACTGATGGTAAAAACTTCTGCTTTTTCAAAAAGCACAGGCAAATACCTAACAGCAGCATGAATGTTATCCCGCATGAAAATACGATATTCATCGCTCATCAAATCACTTATTGAAGTCGGTAAGGGTTTACGCAAATCCGTTTTTATGTAATGAAACATAAAACCTTGGTAAACTGTGCGCAAAACAAAAGTGGCCAAAAGCCAAGACATTAAGAGAAATCTTGAAAATGGTACTCTTGGATCCTTTGCCACCGGCCCGCCCAAGCTCACGACAATCATATTGTAGCTGGGTGTATGATTTTTTCTGCCCAGTATTAAGGACCATACTTTTCGATTTAGTAATTTGAACACAAAAAAAGATAGATTCACATAAACAAAAATAAAAATTAATACAATCCACACTTCCAATTCAAAGGGCAGGGAAAGCATTTTAAATGGGTCGTATGGATCTGCCTCAGCAGAAATTATAAAATAGAAATCGGCCAGGTAATAAGTTGTTGTTGATGTATAGGGATCTTCTAGAGCAGCAGGTTTTCTATGAAAAGCACCAAACACAAAATCTGTATTGGTTGCGAAAAGCTGTCAGAAATGAGAAATTTTTCTTTAAAACTAATTTTCGAAGAATTATTTGTTTTTACTTGCCTTATTAAATATTTTCTTTTCATCATAAACAGTCTGGTTAACTTCCATGTCATCTAACCAGCGTATTACAACTGTAAAGTTCATTATATCTGCCAAATATTCCAATAATTTTCCCTCCAAGCCATTTAATTTATTTTCGTTTTTAGTTCGTGTATGCTGTAATTCAAAGTACGGCATTTCCTCCCAAGTAGCACAAACCAAAGGACAACCATGTAAATTTCCCGTTTTTGCCGTTAAAAAGTCCTTATGCAACCATCGACCATTGATGAATTTGTTGTGTATGATCGGTGCAACGCTTTTGCAATGAAATTGAGTAAAAGGCCTGCTATGAAACATCAGAATCACATTGTCCACAGCGTATAAAAGGACGTCGACATGATTGATGCCATGTTCCCAACTCAATTGAAAAATTTCGTAAAGTTCGTCGTAGTAGTGATGGACATGGGGATACGTTTGCAGAATTATCAAAAAAGGTCCTTCCACAGAAAGCTTAAATTTATAAAGATCTGAATACAAATATCTGTAAGAAAAAATCAATTTAATTAATTTTTTTTTAATATACATACATATTAACAAAAAAATCTCACTGCAACGATTCGGCTGAATCCACTAATAGCACACAAAAGTGTCTTTCATTATCGGCAGGTATGGCAATTCCGTTTTTCAAATGTATCGCAATACTACCATTCAGCGATAGCATTGTTTCATCTATTATTTTTTTAAATTCAGGCAAATAATGTTTATTTGCATTCCTCACTTTAACATGCAAGTTAAAAGCCCTTCGTTCATATTTAACGACAAACAGGCCATCAATAACTTCTGCAACGGCCTCCGAAAGGTTTCGAGTGATGGCAAGTTTCTTTTGCCAATCATCACCAACAGTTATATATTTTGTTGAGAGAAATACAACTGTAGACACGAATAATATATTATGATAATAACTTGGAAACATCTTAACGCTTTAGTGGTCGGTAATAAACTGAAAATGTTGTATAAGACGGTGTCAGTTTTTATGTTTAACGTGCGTTAGTTGTTGCAAGAGTATTTGTAGGAATTATAACGACTCTCGACAGTGCACAATGGGGCTTACTGCAAAATATATGATAAGAAAATTTATTACCATTTTTAACGTGAATATTCAGGAAGAGTTGATGCTTTAGAAAAAATACAGTTTAATTATTGAGGTCCTAGAAAGGGCTAACAAATACATACATACAGATGCTTTGACAAAGTATATGGGAATTACAAACTTGTTAGAGATATGCACATAAAGCAATCTAATTAAATAGAAAAAATATTTTTAAATAAAAAATTCAAAATATTGTAACAAAACATAATTATATACAAAAAAAAAAGAAAAGAAAAAGAAAGCTTTAAATCAAAAGCTTTTTTCGCTTTAGAGCAACTACGTTGAAGCACACATACTCTGATATTTACATTTAAGTTAAACAGACTTGAAAGCTCTTAAATTTGTTCTTGTGGCTTTGCAAAGCATTGTTGAAAGCACCAAAGTTCTTTTGTAATAGTTTGCATATTATGCATCATACTTGGACGTAGCTGCTTTAGAGTAATTAAATAAAGACTTGGCGGTTTTCTCAGTCTATTCATTTCATTTAATAGAACATTTTACAATCTAAGTCGTATGTACGTGCAAAGTTTAAATAGAACAACTGGCTGCACTGGACTCTGCACAGTCCCGTCCACTTTTAAAAGCACCAAGTTTGCAAAAAATAGAAGTTTAAATTTTGTGCAACTTTTAAATAAAATCGACTGAATGAAAGTACTTAAAGCTTTTTTAGGGTCACAACCTCGCTCCCTCAAGGTTTTTTCAGAGCATGTTTTATAGCAATTGAGTTTTATTTCAAATTAACTGCATATGAGTTACTTTACTTTTTACTGAGCATTTGATATCGAACAAAATTTCAAAATAAATATTTTCATTTATAAGCTTTTGACATATTTTGTTTTTCTTTTTGTTTTCTACTCTTATTTTATTTTTATTTTTTTACTATAATTGTTGCACAGGCGGTTTAACGTTAGTTATTACGCTTTGAATACTACATTTTTGTATTATTATTTAAAACAGAACAAACATATATAACGATTTGGATAATTAAAATAATTTATATAAACATTCGTTGTTGCTTGCACTTGAAAATTTTACTTGTAAGTTGCTAATAATTGTTTTTTAATTCTAATTGTAAAAATTTAATTAATTTTGTCACAAAGAAATTTGTATATAATTTTAATCAGAGATAATATTTTCTCATAGTTTTCTCTAATTTAATATAATTGTTTATATATGTATGTATGTATTTCCTGTATAAATCACTGTTTCTACAGGACATGCACTCGAATCGTCTAGAATATACTAAAAAATAGTGCTTTTCAAATAAATTTTTTCTACCCAAGTTGACCGATGATTTTTGATAGTCTGCAATTGACTAGTAGATTGATATTAATTTTAATACAAGTTTTTTTAGAATTCTAGTTCTAGAAATGCAAAGTATTCACTTCAGATATTTAGAAAGCAATGAAAATGTCATTCCTTGAAAACAGCTTGCATTTTAAATTTTTATTTTAAGATTCTGAAATCCTAGGTTAATTTCTCTTAAAGAGAAATTTAGAAGCTTAAATTTTCATAAAGCTTTAAAAAATTAACTTTTTGAGGTACATACTAAAGGGCTCAGCCCAGCAGTCTTGATATGTAAATATGGTTTGTTTCTTAAATGTATTATCGTAGCATGTATTAAGTATTTTCTTCTTTATTCCTATACCTGCAATAACTCAAACAAATGTCTTGCCAACAGTGTTGTTTAGCATTTATTTGAGAAGATTTTGCTGTAGTAAAGAATTTGAAAAATCCCTCATGTCCTAAAAGTTCTTGTAAGTGGTCTTGTTCAGGGGTCTAGTAGATACATATGTCTTTTTTGAAGGAAAACATTGTTGTATATCAATTATGAATTTCGACAGATACACTCCCAAAATGTTTGATTTTGTTTTGTTTCGTTCTTTGAAGTGAGTGAAACAGAAAACAAAGCCAAAACAATGATGACGATTGCTCAATTTATTTTTGTATTGTTTCGGCACATTAGCTCAAACCAGAGAACGAAGCCTATCATCTGTAAGCCGGCTAACAGCCACCTCCACGGCGCGCCGCTCACAAACAATACGAGTACATTTATCGTACGCAGTAATAAAATAAAATAATGGAAAATAAATTGAAACGTTTTGAAATATTTGCAGCGAATTTATATAAATTTTATTGCATGAAATTTCTTTTATATAGCTAAGCAGCATAGCTCTAATCCAGTATCCTAAGACACCTCTCTTCTTTTTTATTATAATAATTGTTAACAATTAAAAAAGGCCTTTCAAAAATAAAGCATTTACAGAAGCATTTTCCAGACCTGCGTTACTACTAAAATTATTATAAAATTATTACTCCTAATGTTAGTAACATTCATATAGTTAGTCAGAAATCTACCAACACATGCACAATCTTTTGCCGCGTCAATTGAGTCGTCACACAAAAACAAAAAAACTACCAAGAAGATGTCAAAAGCTTAACTGTACAAATATCTAAACATTTCCTACATCACGCATTTTAATGGCTGTGATGTAAATATGACCACTATTCCTAATGTAATTGTACACAATGGCGTGGCGTGCACAGTAGTTGTCAGCCATAGAATAAATAAATTTATTCCTGAACTTCAACGTAATGGACAATTGTTGCTTGCAACGGTTTTGAAAACTGTGTTAGCACTATTTACATACTCGTATTCATGTTTATTTACTAAGGTGACCATGTCCAACAACATGCGGTGCAATTAGTAGTTTCGTTACCATTAAATAATTTCTAATTATATGTGTATTAAAATTATTACATTTAGTTAGTTGATTTGTTTGCTCAACATGTAAACAAGTGAAATAAAACATAAAAGTTTCATGTTAAAATATTCTTAACACAAAACAAAAACTCAAAGGTGTAATAATTAATTCTCAAAATATGCCATGCACTACACATTGGGGCGGAATGATGGTAAATTCCAAATAAAAATAAAAACTCATCTGACTATAATGTAGAATACAGAAAAAAATATTTAAATGTTCTATCCTCTGATTCGGGCAGATAAGACCATTTATAAGATAATTCAAGTTATGAGAGATTTTTCAAATGCTTTAGTACAGCGAAATATTCTAAAACAAACGCTAAACAAAACTTTTGGCAAGTCATTTTTTTCAGTTCTTTGTCTTGTAAACAGTGTTGTTTAGCGTTTGTTTTAGAATATTTCGCTGTAGTAAAGCATTTGAAAAATTTCTCATGCCTTAAAAGGTCTTATAAATGGTCTAGTGCAGGATACTAATATATACATACTAGTTTATACAGGGTGCCGGCCGGCACTTCCCAATTTTAAATTTAAATATTACAAAGTGTGTGATACACATACAACGAAAGAGTTTTTTTCTTCATAAATCTAAACGAATCTAATGATATAGCACTGCATTAATTACACTGTTAAATAAATTTGATGAAGTTTTCAATAAAATAATTTTAACGAAACTGGTTTCATTAATCCAACGAAGCGTGACGTTGGTTGAGTTTTAATGAATTTTTCATTAGATTAATGTCGAAATTCATAGAATTTCTGCCGAAAATTCTTTCAGTGTACAAATGTACATATTAATATATTATATTAAAATTAAAGCTGATAGGGAATAACTAATGACACCATCGTCATCAGGAGATAAAAATATATAAGGATCAGTACCTGGATTCAGTAACATTTATTAAGACAGTCACATCGCCATAGCAAATATGAAAAAAAATTTATGGTTATTTGCTATTCAGTAACATATTTTAACTATGTATGTATATTCGCAGTCGGTTGAAGTGAAAGAAGTAAAATCACAAGCTAAAACTCGTTTAGTTTTTCTTTAATTATTCTTTGTACTTTTTGATTATTTTGATATTTTGTATGCAGAGATGCCACATGATATACAATTAAATGGCGGCAAGTAATGGGTGAATTAGTCCATTCGTATCGTGTTACTTTTGAAGTAATCGTATCTTTCAAGTCTGGATGTTAGCTGATCGGTTTTTTTATGAAAAGTAGATTATGTTACATTACATCTCTACAACCATTTTCATTATTTTTCACATAAATATATTGATCAGCTGTTTCCTACGTTGCAGTTCCATTACATTACAGTATGCTAACTGAACCTCTAATTGTGTTTACTGCCTCTTATGCTAGTTAGTAAAAACGTGAGGTTGCCAGCGAACGTGTCAGCTGTTATTGTATTTATCTTTGCTTTATACATGTGTGTGCATGTATGTAAGAGAGATGTTGACGTATGAATCTATTTTCTGTAAATTTCTACCTCATACCATACGTTATGATACATATTAAATAATCAGCAACATGTTTTATTAAGGTTACAGATTTTATCAGCTGATCTGTCAACTCACTATACGAATCTACTAATTCTACCATAAGACACAGAGGTACACTATCGTTAAAAATAAATTACAGAATCTCATTACGACAAACATATTAGCAAAAAGTTTTATTTAAAAAACAACAAAAAGCTCTATATTGTTGTACTGTGTAATAGCTGCATAAACCTTCTGATTTTTTCAGTTTAAGCTGAATTCCAAGTTTTAGAGTATTTCAAAGGAAAGAAATTTTTTTTAAACATTTTCTATTATGAGATACAGTAAAATATATATTTTTTAATTATTTGAATATAAAGTTTTGTAAACGGATATAAAGAAAAAGCCTAAACGCATTAAAATTTAATAAACTTGCATAACAAAATTATAACAAATCAATTGATATCTTAATATTATTTATAATTTATTTCTAATTGTTTTCTTTTCTCTGTTAATTGTAGCTTAAGCTTTCCATTAGTGATCTTTAGCCTTATGCAGTAATAGAATTAATTTAGGCTGTAAAATAATTATTAGTTATACTAAAAGCAGTAACTTCAAAGAGCACATTCATAATTTTGATATGGGGACCACTCGAGTATACATATGTTATATTATTGCTCTAATTTAATATTGATTGGAAAAATGGAATATACATACATATGTATGTAGGTAGACTCATGTATCATTATAATATGTTTTAAAATAGTGGGCAATTATTTATTTGCCTTCATTTTAACCGACAGCGGTAAAGTAAAGAGGACAACTGCAATCTGTTCATCAAAAAGCATTAAAACAATTCAATACAGCATGCTAAAATAATAAACTTAAAGTTAATTTTTCTTATACTAACTAAAAGCTAACTAATGTAACCCAGAACCAGCGCCACCAATTTCTGTGTAATTATCCAAAAATGGGACAAAAAAATTTGTTCTGGAATTATTTTGAGAGCATAAAATTTTTTTTGTAATTTCGCCCCAACATTATACACAAGTAAATTATTTATTAAGGATCATTTCATTTAAAAATAATTTTACTCCGTAAATTTACTAATAAGCATTTTAATAATCTTTTTATGTTTTTGTTTGGCTATACTTATCTTGGGGATGATATTTTTCTTTTATTTTCGAACTGTTCAGTAGAAAAATTTTGCAGAAAATTAAAATAAAAAAACTTACATGAAGAATAAGTTTTCGTTTGTTACCATCGTGTCAATATTTTTTTGCATATTGAGCGTATCATTCTGAACCAACCAAAAATATGTTGAAAATGAAATATTGGAATTAAAAACTGCAATATATTGCTTACAGTAATACCAAATTTACCGGAAAATTTTTTTATATGGGCAATTCCATACTGTCGTCCGGGACAGTCGTACGCATTTAAAGTGGAAAAGAGATCAATATAAAATAGAGTTTTGTTTTGATTATTAGCCTAAGCTGTGGCCCAGGATTAGCTCTATTGATGGTACTAAATACAATTATAACCAATTTTTAGTTTTAAAGATAATTGCAAGAAACTAAGAATGTCGTACGGGACAAAAAAAACGAAGTATGCTTTGTAGCAAACAATTAAAATGCTTATTTCAGCGAAACCTGAAACATTAAATTAATGTGACTAATTTTAGAATGAGGTGAGTCAACGTTTCTTAAAATGGGCTAGATTTTGCTAAAAAAAATATTAATAGCTTTTTTCTTATTTAAATTTAATTATAGTCGTACGGGACAGGGCGCACGGGATATTTTGTTCCATCATGATGTTCAAATTATTTCTGGTAAATTATGAAAAAAAATTAAAAAAAAAAATTTTTATAAAATACAGGTATTCAATGTGTTTATTTTAACACAACGACGAACTTAAAGGGAAATGCAGAATGGGATGAAAAAGTAAACATATTTCACATAATAGACAAAATTAAATACGAATAGTATTGGGTGCATTAATTATAGTTTTTTTTTTTTGAATATGCAGTTTTAGCTGCTTTCGCTTCGTGACCTTTGCAAGAAGTGACCTTTGCAAGAAGTGCAATTAAGATATGTGTGGTATAATTTTTAAGTTTTTCTACTTTTCTTCCAAGTTATATAACGAAGAGTAATTTTCAATATCATCGAATGGTATAAAATACATTTTAATCCCTTGATAAAAAGAAAATGCATCTAGTATAATAAGGTTCTTTGACTTTGCTTTTTAAGTATACTTTCATACCGCCTTATCTCTTCAAAAACTTATTTATTTGCTTCAGCTAAAGCTTTTGACTTTTTCCTAGCGTTACGCGATCTTTCTCGGCTTTTTAATTTATAATTTTGCAATTTAATTTCATTTTCTTTTAATTTTTCTCTGTACCGTTTGCAATTCTTGCTGTTTTTATTCATCTTGATTTAAATAATTGGATTATAGAATATTCTTCCAAAAATAATTAGTTATTAAAGAAAATATTTTTTTAATAGTAGCGATATCGTACGGGACAAATTTTGCACAAGCGCCTATTGCGCAAATCTTTTTATTTTCAAAATATATTTTTTATTTTAATTGCAGTTAAAATGTCTGTTTGTAATCATTACTTAATGAACTTTCTTCAAGCCGTTTCGATGTATTGATACAAAAGGCAGTTCTTCAATGTCGTACGCGACATTAAATTAACGGAAATGCAAAGCAAAATCTTATAACAATTTTTCATTGCATTGATTCTTATGCATTACTTTCTAACTCTTGATATCCTTATGGAGTTCTACGAGAGAAAAACTCAATCTATAACGATTAGCGCAAAGAATATTTTTCAAAATAAAAGTTGCTCTTCAAATTAAAAAAAAATTTTAAATACATTTTCACTTGCTTGACTTTGGACATGAATATCTCGAAATGAGTAATAAATAAAAGCAAAACTTTTGCAGATTTATTAAATTTGATTGTTTTTCTTTCAAAATTTGCAACAACAAAAATTTCAAGAACTTTTAATTTTTTCGTCTCGGTAGACCTTCTGAGAGAAATGCCCATATGTTAACAGGAGGACGGAAAAAAAATCAGGTAAAAAATTGCTAAAAATTCTTCAAAGAAAAGAAAAAATTTCATTGTTGACATATCGCAATATTAAACCTACATACATACATACCTACATATGTATGTATATATATATGCTCAATTCACTCATTTAACACTCTGCCTATATCAAAAAAAAACTACCACCAAAAATTTCTCAACCAATTTTATTATGCGTTTAAAAAGTCCCTTTTTTCATATAAAAGACGAAAACCTTACGATAACAATCATTTAGCGACAAACATTAAAAATATATAAAGTTCTCTAAATAAAAAGTGGCGGCTGAAAAATGTCAACTCACATAAGCAACTTATTTCATCTTATAATCACGCTAATATTAGTTTTCGAAAATGTTGTCGCTTTAAATTTAAATTTAAATTCACAAAATACAACAAAAATGAGTTCAATATTGCAACATTTCACTAAAGAAGTTTTTCAAAATAAAACATCTCGTATGACAGTAACAAAAAGTATTAGTGACGATAAAGCAAAATATTACCTAAATGATTTGGTAAATGAGTATTTAAAAGAATTGTCTGATATTAAGATTAAACTGAAAAATCCAAACGGCTCTTACAAACCTGGCTTTGCTTATTTTAATGTAATATTTGTCGATTCGTTTGAGAGCTTTCGGTAAGTGTTGAAATTAATTTTTTATGTATGTATGTATGTGTAACATAAAAAAGTGTTTTATTTAACATATAACGATGCAACAAAATAAAAAAATAATAACTCCCAAAGTTTGAAAAGTTCCAAAAAAAATATATATTCGTATATATTGCTCATTGACGCAAATAACGTCATAATTCAAAAAAACTAGTTTGCCAAAAAACGAGTTTAAAATTTTCAATTTACACAAAATTTAATGGAACAAGAAAATTTAATTTTGCTTTCAAGAGTTGAGTAATCAAGATATTTGTATGAAAGTTTTATACAATATGAAGAACGATAATTCTGCATCATTAACTGAAAATTTTCCATTTGTTGAGTTATGACCCCTACAAGAAGACTACCAGTCAATTGACTGCTCATTTGATCGATAGTCAGGCAGGATATATTCATCATTGCGTAGAACAAAGTTTCCATCGCTTTATTAAGGGCAAAATGAAAAATGTGATGGAAACTTTTGTGTACGTGTGATCTTGCATCTCTCTCTAACTAACGAATATAAAATATAGTTGAACTGCTCACTCCAGTGCTTTTTAATAATCAACGATAGCATAAATATTACTCAAGTTTGACTTATCATAATAGAGTAATATATCCCCCACAATTGAGTAGTCATACATGATTGATATAATGACAATAAATATAGTTTTTATTATTTTAAGTGTTTTTTTTATTATAAAATTATATAAAAGTAAATAAATAATTTAAAATAAGAGATCTAATTCAGCAAAAACAAAATAAACTAAGCGGTATATTGCCCTCTTTATATCTTTTCACCACCAACGCATCCTGCTTTTTACAAATACATATCTAAAATTTTGAAAAGAAATATAAATTAAATTAAATTTTGTAAATTTCTTTATTAAATATTGTTTTTACTTATCTTTTTTAACACTTTTAAATTTTACTTTTCGCAGACAGATTTAATTCTAGTTTTTTTTATAAAACTCGATGTTGTAAAAGTTTTGGCATATGTGCATTAGATGTCCCACTCTAACATATATGCTAGAGTAGAACAACTATAATCAATAAATAAATCCATCATCATTTTCTATCAAATGACTAGACAATTGACTATCAATATTGAATTCAATATAAATTGCTGCAATTGTGTTAGTAAAAAAATTTTGTTTGTGTTAGTTTCAGTCATTCATTTCTTGTAGGGACGTTCTTTGAGCAAATACTTAAGTATGTAGCGATATGTACATAATATATGTATCAGAATGTGTCGGTGTCAATTTGTTCGTAATGAAACGACTTTAGCGTCATATGCAAAAAAACTTAACAAAGCTTTCAAAGCAATGTTAAGTAAAGTTGTATTCTATAAAAATTATTATATCAAATTTCTACACAGAAATAACCAGCAACCAGCAAAACAAATTGTAGGTCCCCACGCTTGTTAAGACTACTTTAAGTTGATATTTTCAAAATGTGTATTTTGTACCTCAAATATTTTTGTTAAGTACAGCACATATTGATTCATGTTACATATGAAAATGAAGCTGGGATTATTAGCTCTTATCTTAGATTTACTTTTTCTGTCATGTAATGAAAAACCTCATCAAATTATCCAACTGATTCAAAATACATCGTAAAATCCATAAAAAAATATTAAAATAAATACAATTGTACAAAAAATTGTTAGTGATGTACATAGAATCAGAACAAATCGAAAAAAACGAAAAAAGCTGGGTATTCAAATAATCATTTCATTCGAATAAAAGAAATTGTGATAATTCTTCCTTGTTCCTCATATTTTTTTACGTATACTTCATAGAAATCTTTATCTGTTTTCATACCAAGCCAGAAGCTCATATTGCTTAAATTATGTTTCTTTAATTCAAAAAAATTCAATTTTATTTAATAAAATAAAAAAATATTTGAATACCCGAATGAAATTGTATTCGATTTTGTACATCATAAGATGTGAAGTGGTTGTTGAACGCGGTGGTGTTACCAGTATTTATTATTAAATAACAAAATAATTAAAGTTGTGTTTTGCATACTCACTATGTATATTGTCACTTGAAATTTGTAAAATTAGTGTATTTTTGTATAGACTACAAAAATTAACACTGGTCCATCAGTTAATGCAATTTTGACTATGTTACTTTTGACAACTTGCTATATCTTGGGAACCGTAAGAGGTACACTCTTGAAATTTACAAAAACGGCAAAACTAAGAAATCTGAAAATTATAAAATCGCCAAACCCAAAAAAATCACCAAAATTTCCAAAAAAAATCGCCAAAATTAAAAAAAAAGTTCTAACAATAAAATAAGTCGCAAAATTCGAAAAAATCGTCCAAATGAAAAAAATCGCCGAAATGAAAAAAGCGCTAAAAACCGAAAAAAATCGCCAAACGCGAAAAACTCTCCAGCAACAAAAAAATCGTCAAAAATTAAAAACGAATCGAAAATTTAAAAAATCGCCAAAATGAGAAAAAAAGTGTCAAAACTAAAAAAGCGCCTATGTATATGAATAAAGTCGTCAAAATGAAGAAACGCCAAAAACCGAAAATCGCCAATATTAAAAAAAAGCGCCAACAAAAAAAATAAAAAAAACGTCAAGAACCGAAAAAATCGCCAAAACGAAAAAAAATTTTAAAACTATATTTTATATAGGCTAAAGTTCGTATTGAATTACATATCTCGTATACGTACGGAACCCTTCGTGAGCGGGTCAACGTCGCACTTCACTGATTTTTTTCTTTTTTACCCAATGACTTGACAAAACTCTGAATTATTTAATATAATAATTTTAATAGCATTATTTGTTAAACATAATTTTTTTAGCGAATGATTAAATGTGAGTTTATTTATTTTATTTTTTCTCTTGTTTTTTTTTCAGAAAAGTCGATCCTGGTCCTAGAACTGTAAAAGAATACTTTAGTGAATACTACGTTATAATACTTTATAGCCTAAACATTGAGCCCGAGAAGAAAATACAAGAAATATTTAGCTATTTTTGGAAATACTACACTGTAAATGTTGCTCTCTTACTTGAAACTGAAAATAATACGACCATACTGCTGTACACATATTTTCCTTTCACAAAAACTTCCTGCAAAACTGCTCAAATGAAAGTAATCAACTCAAATAGGTCTTTATTGGAATTAAAATCATCGGATATTTTTCCAAATAAATTCAAAGACTTTTACAATTGTACTCTAACAGCAGCTCTGTGGAATGTACCACCTTATCTGACATTACCAGCACCTGGCAGCTATTCGAAAAAATTGGCAGGCATGGAAGGCTATTTATTAAATGTTTTGGGTAGAGTCTTGAACTTTCAAATAGACTACATTGTACCGCCCAATAATGAGCAAAGAGGTCTGGTTAAAGTTGACGGTACATTGACGGGAGCTATAAAAATGGTAATAAACAGAATGTACATATTAAGAAAAAATTTAAATAAAGTGTTTTAATAAATTCCCTGTTTAATTTACAGTTAACTGAGCGATCAGCTGACTTAAGTGCGGGCTCATTTCGTTGTACACTGGAACGTTCGACTGCTTTGAGTCCCTCGCAGACAGTTCATCAAACAATGCAAGTTTTTACAGTTTTGTCTTTGCATCAGCCATGGTCCGGCTTGGAAATTATTGCTTTTCCCTTTGAGTTCCACATTTGGATTGTTCTAATGGTTTTCGTGCTAACTCTTCTAATCTCGCCACATATACTAAAATCATATCGTCCAAATATTTTAAAATTTATTTATGGCTTTAGTTCAGTTTATTTTATAAATATGAACATTATAGCCATTATATTGGGCCAAAATGTGCTCGTTTTACCACAACGTAATTTTGCCCGTTACATTTTCTTAATGTGGATTTTGCTTACGATGATTTTGCGTTCTATATATCAAGGAGCTTTATATGATTTACTCAAGAGTCAGCAAACCTTAGCTCTACCCGATACTGCTGACGATTTAGTTAAACATGGATACAAACTTATTGTGAATGTGGCCACTAACGATACTTTTTCGGGGCTACCAATTATACGCAATAATTTACTAAAAGTTCTTATAATGAACATTAGCGATGATGGTGGATTTCCCTTTTTAGAAGCTAATCCTGGTAAACGTTATGTTACCGGCACTCCCAAAGATTTTCTTTCTTATTATGTCAAAACTCATGGTAAAAATGGGGTATTTCATGTTTTAAAAGAAACAATATTTACACAACAATTGTGTATATATTTTACCAAACATTCCTATTTGGTAACGCCTTTTGATAACGTTTTAAAAAAATTGCAAACTTTTGGCTTAATAGATTATTGGGCCAGCCGATTGTTAGACAATCGCTTTGTGGAAAGAGGGGATGAGGTAAAAGCTAAAACTCCGCTAACCTTAACCCAGTTATCGGGTATTGTGGAAATCTGTATGTGGCTGTATTTTATATCGTTTATGGTATTTTTATGTGAGACTTTGTGGTTTAAATTTAAAATAAATAAATAATGTTTGTTTTGATGATAAATGTTCATACAATTATGATTATGTTATTTCTTTACACTGTAAATGAAGGAAGACATGATATAATTATAAGTTTCAGAGCTTTTTATATGTATGTATATTAGGCCCAATAATCGACTTCCCAATTATATGCCATTTAACTAACAGCCACTTAAATTTAAGTGGCACTTAATTGTAGCTTAATTTTTTCAGTGGCTAATTAAAGTTCTTATTAAATTACGTTGAAAGTATGGCAGCACTACAAAATTGTCCAGTGTTATGGATGGCTTTTTAAACAACAGCTGCTTATTAACAATAAAAAAGTTAGGTTATCAAAATGAAGAAAACTAAAATTGAATAAAAACACATTCTATGAAACAAAAAGAGCATCAGAATTCTTTTTTCTATATATTTTTCCATGATATGAAACTATATATTGTATATGGTATATATCTATGAAAATTAAACGAAATTCTTTTTAATACGACCACGTGATGTGCATGTTTAGGTTTTATTTCAATAATTTTCATACAATTCTTACTAGAATAACTTCGGCAAAGCTTAAAAGCTTGTCTGCAGACATGTTTTCAATAAACACACATAAGCACGATAACATATGGTGTGCTCGTAAAACTTAAGTGTGATTTAAGTCCACAAGGTTGGACATTTAAAGGTCTCTCAACTTTGTACTGAAAAAATTAATTCGGTAATTAAGTGGCAGTTAAAGATAAATGGCACATAATTGAGAAGTAAATTTCTGGGCCTTAAGAGTGGCCGTTAAGTGTATGGAGACTTTTTTTGATTTCTTCTACTCTCACCCCACCCCAAAATCGGTTCAGTTTTATGTAAAAAATACCAACAAATTTCATATCGATAAGTTGCTTCCGGCCCTCAAAGATGGCCTTCAAGCCCATTTTTTAATGTAATTTTTTGCATATGACTATTTTTTTAAAAAATCATTTTACAAGAATATGAGATATGGCAATATTTTAGCTCTTCTAGTCTACAACATTAGTCTTAAAGAAAGTTTTTTGCTAAAATTATTATTTTAGAAAATAATGAGGAAAATAACGAACAAAATACCACCAATTTTATGTAACAAAATTATAATTATGTATATGGAAATTTTTTATTTTAAGCATGTAAAATAAGAGCTTATATATCGAGGGTTTATATTGAAAAAATTCTATCTGCAAGGCTTGAATATTTTAGAAGAGCGCAAAAAACTGTTCTTTTCTCAAAGTGCAAGGGTTTTGACTAAATTTTGATGAATAGTACAATTTACAGAAGACATCTTAATTCTACTAATGTTAATCAAGTACAGTTATTACTCTTGGACTTCGAGAAAATAACAGTTTTATTTTGTCTACTAAAATATTCAAGAATTGCAGATAGCACTTTTTGAATATAATCCCTCGATATATTAAATTATTTCATACATGTACATGTAGTCAAAATAAAACTAAACAGAAAAAACTAAAAAAAAATTACATTGAATATATGGGCTTGAGGGCCAACTTTGAGGGCCGGACGCACCCCCTGAAACACAACTTGTCGGTATGAAACTTCTTTGTATCTTTTTACAGAAATCTGAACCGATTTGGGAGGTGAGAGTGAAGAAACAAAAAAAAAATAACGGCAACCCTAATGTATATACAGTTAAGGAATTAACTCTACATACAAACATAATTATTTTGGGGTTTGAGGAAACTTGGGAAGAAATCCAAAAAATAATTATGCCAATATTTAGGGTGCTAATAAATATGTTTATACAAAAAATAAAAAATTAAAATACAATTATAATAACAACAATATAAGCAAAAATATTCAAAATCCATAGGAATAAAGTCTACATACAGGCATAAAATACATGAAGAAATACGTGCAAAATGTTCGAGGTCGTTAACTGGTTTGAAAATTCTGTAATTTACGGTACCAAGCCGACAACAAATGGCATCCGAATATGGCCTAATATGTTTTTTTAAAGGGCATACGTTTTATTTCCTTTATTTATTATGCGCTCAAAAAAAAATACTACTCGAACACATACAGTTTTAAAATAACAAAAATTAAAAATTTTAAAAACCCCCGAATATATCTAGAGAAGATGCGATATCTTCTTAACGGCTGGATCGATTTTCTTAGCTAAGAACCCTCTCGATCGAGTCACCTTTCAAATCAAAATCGGTCCAGTAGTTTGGTCTGTACGTGAACACGGATACACAAACACACACTACAAACTTATAACACCCGTTTTTTGGTCGGGGGTTAAAAATGCTGTAAAGTAATACATAAAGTATGTGGTTTATAATTGCTTAATTCTCAACAATCTGTATCGTGTATTTGTGTATCAAATAGTAGTGTATTCAGGGTAATCGATGACATTTTTTCAAAAAGTGACACCAAAAAAAAATCAATGTAAGGGTTTCGTATTAAATATATCCTTCCAAAAACATAAATTTAAAAAAGGTCAAGTTCAAATCCAAAAGTATTGAGATAAAAATGTGTAGCAAGTTCTTGTTTGGCACAATACATTTGACTATAATACAATCTGCTTTACATTATATATGTTTGTCATCGTCATTGTGTTGTATCATTTCAATGTTTGGTACACTGTTGTGGTGTCTGTTAATGCAAATTTCAGCCTCACATAAAATTTTTCATTACAAATGGAATACGTGAATTGTTTTAATTTGCTTACATCGTAGTCGAAGTTATTAGTAACACATAATATTTCGAATTACACGTACAGTACAATCGAAGTACTTAAGGCTCAGTTAGCCGAGTGTATTGTAATGTAACTGCAACAGTAGAAAACAGCTGATCGATATTGTTATGTGAAAAGTTATGAAAATGGTTATAGACATGTAACCGGAATGTAAGAATATGTACATTACTTTTCACATAACAATATTGATGAGCTGTTTCCTACCATTGCAGTTGCATTGCATAACAGTCGGCTAACTGGGCTTTTAGATTGCTCGTTTACGATGCTATACTGACGTGATTGATTATTATCAAAGTACTTCGGCTAATTTCCCGTTGGGAAGCTACAAACAAATTCTCTCAGATAGCCTCTATCGAAATACAAACATTTTAAAAATATATTGCTCATTTACTCAAACAACGTCATAACTCAAAAAATGTAATTTTTGAGTTATTGATGCAGAATTAATCCTCATATCGTTCTTGCTATTGTGTAAATATTTCACATAAATATCTTGTTTACTCAACTCTACAGAGAAAAATAAAAGTTTCTTTTTCCATTAAGTTTTGTGTAAATTGAAAACTCCAAACTCGTTTTCTGGCAAACCTGGTTCTTTGAGGTATGTCGTTGTTTGCGTAAATGAGCGATATGAAATAAAAGTGTACTAGTGTATTTCCAACAAAAAATTTTACACTGTTTTATTTAATATGATAATACAATGGATACAAAGATACAAGAGGTTTTGTGAATTAAGCAATACATACATATGTGATTATAAATATAATATTATATTTTATTTACATAAATAATCTTTTAAGACACTTTATTTTCAATGACAACATTTCAATTAATAATATTATAAATGCTATTAAATAACATACACTGCAAATTACATAAATGCCCCATAAATCCTCTTGCACAAACAATGAATCCGCATATAGCTGCTGTTGTAAGAAATAATATCTTGAATCAATATTTTCCTTTTCCCAAAACTCAACCAAGCCCACAGAACGTATACGCATTATTTCCCAGTTAAATTGATCTATGAGAAAGGAATGTTTTGCCAAAACCACACACAATTGTTGGTGCATTATGTGTTCATGTATTATGAAGAATAAACCACCCTTATTATATTCTTTCATAAAATATATCAAATATTCCAGGGTCGTAACTGCATAGAGGTTTTTATTTGCGCTTTTTTCTATGTGCAGAAGACCGATGGACTCATTCCCACCAGGAAACACAATAGAAGTGCGATTCTTGGATTTTTCGTAAATCTTTATATTCTTAACAACATTATACGTGAACTGAGTCATGACGGCATGGTAATTTTTATCAACTATTCCCTCTATAGTAGAAGGCATTAAAGGCAAAATTTGATAGCGAAGTAAATAAAAGAAAAGTCCGCTATAAATAGTTCGTATTATAAAGCTTGACCATAACCACGTAATGTATAGCAAAATGGAATGTGGCAATACAATTTTTTGTGTAACAGAATTACCCAAAGCACATGCAACTACTGAAAATGTTGACAGCGATTTTGGACGATATTTGCGCATCACTTGTATTGCCATAATAATTATAACCAGAGTGAGTAATACAGCATACCAAACTTCACTTGCGAAAGGGAATGACAGGGTTCCGTATGTGCTTAATGTATGCGCTGGCAAGTAGGTGATTCCGACAATGTGATTTTCATAATGAGGAAATGTGCTACTGAATCTAGAATCTTTAATGGGATTTCTGTTATAGAAGCCAAATACAATATCAGCTGTACCTTCAGTCACCTTAAAAAAAACAACAACAAAAAAATTAGTTAATGAAAACATAAAATTATTCATCCACATTGAGGCAAAAAACTGTAATTAAATTACATTAGAAAATATGATAAATATTGTTACACCAGTCAGCCCTTAGAACGATAATTCAAAAAGCTCAAAAGCTTATCTTTTTAAACGATTTTTAGCTGCATAGAAGGGTATCGTGTCTATCAGCCTAGGTGTATATATATATATATATATATATATATATATATATATATATATATATATATATATATATATATATATAGTGCTCTACAAATCCAAAGCGTAGATCGATTTTCTCTTAATCCTACTTACTTTCACTAAAGATATGACGGTAGTCAAAATTCAATATGGCGGTCATGTGATGTCATTTTATGAATGCGAAAAAAATTAAAATTTGGTGAACTATATCAAAACGGATATCTTTCGACAGATATTTGAAAAGTATCTCATGATTTTTCATTTCGAATGACTATTTCTGTGGCAAAAAGGAAAAAGTGCTAAAGTCGAGATAAGCTGATTTTTAGTTAATGGTACCGTCGTAATTTTCATATTTGAAAGTACTTCTGGTCAAAATCTCAATTAATTTGCATGATTTTTCAGGAAGTTATAGCACATTGACCTGCGATTTATCTTTTTTAGACTTGTCATCTCATTTGGAATAATGGCTTAATTTAGGTTATACTTTCGTTTATTTCAACTTTAATTTATTAATTATAGTGTGTAAAACGATGTTTGCTTAAAAAAATAAAGTTTTACAAAGAATTTCCCAATTTAACTGTAAAAGAAATGAATTTCTAAAAATCGACTTGAAAGCTAAGAAAAGTGCTCTCCTGCAAAACAGCAAAATATGACTCAAGCACTTTTTGCTTATTGCCACAGACTTAAAATCTTTAACGGTTTAAATAAAGTTGGTCACAATCGGGTTTTTGGATTATTTAAATTTTTACTTGTTAATTTTATTTTTTGCAACAAAATTTAGTTGTTTGATAGAAGATCTAGTTTAGATCTAGTTAAGTCGAAAGAGAGAAATTTTTTAATTAATAATGCAGAATTAATCTTCATATCATACCATTAAAACTTTTAAAATTACATGTGATTTGAAAAATTTGATTTACAGAATATTTCTGATATATTTCGCCGAAATTACGAAACTTCTTCACTTCACTGCAGCCTGCATGAAATATAGATATATAAATAGTTGATATTACCAACTCACTTACCATCTTCAGAGGTCCTCTATATAACGGATATGCACGATCATCTATGGCTGATGTGCGTATATCTAATAAGAAATTCATTTTTTTCGCTAAAAACTTCATCAAATCTATCTCGAAACCGCTAAACGAAACATTTCCGTCTTCAGCCTTCCTTATAGAAGAAAATGGCGGTGCATGACGCACTACAGCCACCAATGGGCAACCATGCAAATTCTTTAACTTTAGATGAAAAAATGTTTTATTGACCCAAGAGTCACCAATGAATTGATTAATAAGCTCTGGTTCAATACTGCCGCACATATTGGATCTAAATGGGAAATAAGTATACAAATATAATTCTCCCAAGTGACTTTGATATTCTATATTGCAATTGACAATATGATTCGACCAACAGTAGCCAAAAATGGACTTCATATCATCAAAGACATATTTATCTTGTTGCATTAGGAAAATGTGATAGTATTCATTGGTGTCATAACTTCGAGTATAAGAAATGACGTCAATATCGCTAAAAGTAAAAGAAAAACGTTAATTTGAAGTAAAGAAAGTTTTCTATATTATATGTACATTCAACACTTCTTTTACACAGTCTTTTTTACACGATTTTCAAACAACACGTTTCAAAAATTATAACAAATATTTTCTCTTCCACTAATTTTTTGAACTTGCACGATATTTTTTTATTTTCTCATGTTGACAATACATGTACATTAGAGCGACTCACCTTGTATGGAGATGAAAAACGCGACTTTGTTATTTTGAGGACTATCAAAACATTTGAGGGGTCTAGGGATGACCGTTCGTGAGCTGGACCGCGTCTAAAAAACGTCTATTTTTGAAGTATATTTCATATTTTTGTATGTTGTCCCAAGACAACATATTAAAAAAAAGTACATCGTCTGAAAGATTTTTTTAAGCCGCTTCCAACGGTGTATTAAACTTTACCATTTCTACCACCAGCAATGAGCTCTTCCATAAAAACTACGACTTTTTAAGAATTTTCGAAACGGTAGAAGTAGATTAAAATAAATTCTAATATTTTTTTATAATTATTTAATTTGAGTCATTGTTAATTTACATACATCTGTTGTTGTCTTGCGAAAACTATTAAGGAAAATAAATTATAAATGACTCAAATCATATAATACTTAAAACAAAAATGGTTCCTTACGGACACTAGATATTTAATACCAAACGAATTTTTTTTTCCTTTTTTAGTTCTTGGCATTTTTTTAGTTTTAGCGTTTGTTCTGGCTTTTCTGCGTTTTTGGCGTTTTTTTCAGTTTTGATGATTTATTTTAGTATAAACGATTTATTTTGGTGCTTTCTTCGTTTTTGCGATTTTTTTCAGTTTTTGCCGTTTTTTTATTTTGGAGATTTTTTTTAATTTAGGCGATTTTTTCGGTGTTTGGCGATTTATTTTAGTTTTAGAGATTTTATTTAGTTTGGTGTTCTTTTCTTTTTTGGCTATTTTTTCGGGTTTTGGCGATTTTATGATTTTGGGTCTTCTTAGTTTTAGCGTTTTTGAACATTTCAAGAGTTTGCCTGTTACGGTTTCCAAGATACAGCAAGTTATCAAAATTACATAGTCAAAAATACCATTAACTGGAAGAACACCCTTTAATTTTGTTTTTTTTTTAATTTTCATACTTATTGTTGTAGACTGTATAAAAACAAACTAACTTTACAAAATTTCAAGTGTCTATATATAATTGTATGTATATTACATGGGATTTTAAAAAATTTCGTTGCTCGTCTTGGAACACCCTCTACTTTTTAGCTCTCATGTTGTTGTAGCAGCCAAAGTTCAACATATTCTATCAAAATTCGAGGACCGTAGCTCTTACGGTTCTGGAATGAACACCCTGTGACGGACAAACGGACAGCGTAGCAAAAACAATAGAGTTCTTTTTCAACTTTCGTGTTTCATAAGTCCTCATTAAAAATACCGATCTTTACTTTGAGAGGGTAACAACTACTTATGATATTGTTTTGAATCCTGTTTGTAATAAGCGTGCACTCCTATTACCCGAAATCGACGAGTAACTGTAAAGTTGACTTTTAATTTTAATCTTTCAAGCTTGGCATAAACTTTATTTTAAATTTTTTAAGCAAATGAATTGTTTTTGTAATTTTAATATGTTTAAATCAGTAAATGTTCAGATGTTTTTCGACATGCACGATTTTTTCCATATGTTGCATATATTTTCATACGATTTTTTCACGATTTCCTTAGGAACGTTTCCACCGTGAGTGTAGAAAAAGAGCTGAATGTATATCATTATAAATCACTTACAGAAATGCTTGATAAGAATCAACCAAAATTAAATTATGTCTTCTGAGACCTTCAATGCGTTGTGGGCTATTATGATCCACATAAACCAATTGTACATTCATGTGATAGACCAGATTAAATACAAGTTGCAACACGTTGCGAAAAAAATTTAAAGGACTTTTATTGCGACATGATAAAATTATGATAAATGATGGAGCCATTTGCTTATAAGCCTCTTCAATGAAAACTTTGAGGGATGTGGCAACAAATGTATTCATTTCTTCAGACTGCGTTTGTGCTCCTTTAATCAAAGCCGACTCGAAGTTTAATATGCCCGTTAGATTCATCTTTTTTTCTTTTTTTTTTTTAACCGTTTACATCCGAAGTGCGCTTGTAAATGAATTTATTTCGTTTGTGAAATCGGTGTTTTATATCATGTTTTATATAAAATTTTAAGATACTCGTATATGTATTGCTTTTTTCTACTTCAAACTTTAGTAATTATGGTAACTCAAATAGATTAAAACTAAGTTTTGGAAACTTTTTACAACAATCATTAATTATTATGAGTGGTAGAGAGCAACTTAAAACATGTTTATAAATATACTACATATTCATTTATACATTGAGTTGTAATTAGAGTTTCTACGCGGGAAAAATCCTGGGAGTTATTTTTTTGAAAATCCCGGAAAAGTTTCAACGGAAATTTTCGGGAATTTAATATTTACGTTTTTGGAATGTGCTTTTATTACATGCTGTTCGTTGTTTTCTTACCTAAAAATACAAATCTGTAACCAGAGGTAAGGAGGGTTACGAAATATTTTCAACGTAAAAGGTCCCAGTGAAAAAAAATGGAAGTCATTCTAGTGGAACTACATTTTCATTGCTTCCAAAAAATCGATATTTTTAATTTGCCGAGAGTGAACAAAAAACCATGTAGAAGATTACTTTAGTCACCTTGTAACTCCTCCATAGTGTTGGAAAATACTCACCAGAATTAAAAAAAATAATTTTTTTTTAAAGAAATTTATGAATTAATTTTTAAAAGAGAACTTCTTGCAATGACAAACCTATGTAAAAATCATTAGATCGGATCGAAATTTTCACTACTTCCGCATCGCAAACTCTACATTTTCATGACTTTTTGGAGTCTCTTTTTTTACTGGGGTCTTTATAGTATCTAGATTGGAAGATGTAGATGGAATTTCTATCCATGCTATAACTCAAAGCATATGAATTTTATTTTTTTTTATGTTTTTTTAAATATCAAATGAAAGAATAAAGTTGTTTTGTTTTTAATTTAAATGTTGTATGTTTTCTAGTAAAATTATATTTATATTGAGTTCATTTAATTAAATTCATACGTTTTTGAAATTTCCGGGAATTCTCGGGAATAAAATATTTTACTACTCGATTCCCTGGAATTGTAAAAGTCCGGGAAATTAGAAACCCTAGTTGTAATTAATAATATACTGTATAAGCACTAGGGAGATCAAATGGTTTTTATTGTATTATTATAAAAAATACGGATGTAATCGGTTTTTTAACATACCTGAAACCGGTTTTATTTTAGATGCAAATTTTTCGAATATCGAATAAAATTATTATTTTATGTTTAATACATAGGTGCATATTCATAGACAAAACAAAGTATACTTTAAGAGTTTAAAACCACTATTTTAATAATAATACTGGTTTCAACAATAATATTTACATATATAACTTTGATTTAATATAACTTTTTCTCTATCTTAATGATTTGATTGGGCTAAAGTTCGTATTTTTCTGTAAGCTAAATTACATTGGATCATTTTTAAGGAAGAACGTTTTTGTGTTTCACACAAAAATATATAGGACAACAAAGCCACTAACAACTGCGAATTTTTCAGGTGGTAAAACTCTTCGTAAAAATAAAAATGAATTAGTCACATCTAAAAATCACTAGCTGGACATATGAATGGAACACTACTCAATGTAAGAATCATCAAAATCATAAAATTACCCTTCTTTGCATAGCGCATTCAGGTAAGAATGAAGGTAGCATTCACCATAAAAATGTTTAAAATATTATCAATAAACCTAATATTAATGGTTCTTATAATAAATTAAAATATGTAACATCAGAGCGCCCTCCTTCGTCAATATTGGGTACTAATAATAATAATAACAGCTTCAAAATTTATTAGACCTCATTTGACACCAGAGGCGTTGCAACGCTGCATTTTTAAGAAAGTGTGCAAAAAAGCTGAGTGTAAAAGAATGAATATCTATCTCTTCCTCTATCAGCTATCTTCTTCCCTATCATTCTCTCTCGCTATCTTCTCTTCACCACACAGGTAGCACAAAGGTAACATTGTATTGGACCCAAGTGAGATGGACTATAAATTTCACCCTTCCTTACCAGCAGCCTGCTGACCTAACCATCATGAAAATGTTGAACATGCGATCATTTACACTTCTCTCTACTTTTGGTAACACCCTCATTTTCTCACATCACTGGACGAGTACGTTTCAATCAATTGTCACCAAATTTTCTGCATCATAATCATATAAACGGAAAAATATATTTATTTTATTTTGTTCTTTTTTTGGAAAGGAGTTTTAAACTACTGTTGCATTAAACTTTAATATTGGATTTGTTTATTTAATCTTAAGAAAGTTCCCTTTCCATCACATATTTTTTCATATAATTTTTATGTTTTGAAAACATGGTAATATTTTCATTTTTCACTATCAAAGACAACAACCATTTTTGGAGAATACAAAACTACACACTCAAAAATGTTTTCAAACAAAAACGTTCTAAATATTCTTGTTGAATTAGGGCATTAATTAAGTCTTATATTGCAGTATTGAACTGAGCATATGCAAATACAATAAATCAGAAACATTAACAAAGTTTTATAACTAAGTTTTCAGTAATACCCTAATTCAATTAGAAGATTTAGGACTTCAGCAAAAAAAAATTCAAAAAAGGTAATCGGGTTTGGAATTAAGTATTTTTGCTGGAAGCTCTTACGAACTTAATGATTCTTGAGAATTACTTACTTTGTTTACTTGGCAACATGTTCACGTAATCTATTAAAACTAAAAGAATCATTTTTCTCATCAATCAACTTCTAAATGATTTTTTTTTTTAATTTTGTGTAATGTGATTTATAGGCGAGTAATGAAATTCGTAAGTAATTATATATCGAGACTTATTTTCGATCTTATCTTAAACGACATTTTAAGAATTATCAAAACACCAGAATTTGCTGATAATTTTTAAGATACGGACTATAAAATTTTATCGTAAGCGATAAAAAACCTTCTGAAAAATTTATTAATTTTTTCCGCTTGCGATTTAATCGAAAATAATAGAACATTTACATTATCTCCAAATCAAGTACTTAGATTTTGAGCTAAGTCTAGTTAATTTATACTAGATTTCCCATACAAAACAAAATCTAGCTTGTGAGTAGATTTGTAGGCAATCTACTCAAAATCTAATATTTTTATTTTATTTTTACTACCCTGTACAAAAAATTTATATAAAAGATGATTGAATTAGCTACGGTTGGCTTAAAAAGTGTATGAATTGGCTACACTGCACTTGTTTGGTTTTAGTTTTGGAAATTTTTCGGTTACAGGGCATTTACACTTGCTCAAAATCTAACAAATTCCAATTAAAATCTTTATGAAAATCTATGCCGTTTACACCAAAATTTTTTGACATTTATCAAGATTTTTTTATCCAAAACAAAACCCATTAGCTGAAAAATTTCCAAAACTAAAACCAAACAACTGCAATGTAGTAAACTCACATACCATTTTAAGCAGAACATAGCTAATTCACTTATCTTTTTTTTATAAATATGTTGTACAGAGTGGTAACAAATAAATAAAAATTTTAAATTTTGATTTTATTTGCTACAAATCTAGTGAAGAAATTGATTTTGTTTTGTATGGGAAATCTAGTAAAAAGCATCAAGACTTAGCTCGAAATCTTATAAGTACTAGATTTCGAGACAATGTAAATGTCTTATTAATGGGCTTTGGTGTGGATAAAAAAATCTTGATGAATGTGAAAAAAAACATAGTGTAAACGGTATAGATTTTCATAAAGATTTTAATTAAAATCTGCTTGGTTTTGTGCAGGTGTGAATACCCTATAAAGTCCGATATTTCTGGTGACAAATTAATCTAATTTTTTGCATATGAACAAAATTTTATAAAAAAATTTTAAATACACTTAATTACATATTGTTGCGTTTAAATTTTATTAAACGTGTGAGTTCTTTTGATTGCTCAAAAATAAAAATGAATAACACACAATTTTAGTTGCTATTGTTCTTCTTTTTATTCTTAACTAAGCAAAATTACAACTTGTCCTTACTTATTTACTTCTTATCGTTATTATCCACCACACGAGGTCTATACTTTCAACGATGCTGACTCGACTAATTTCTGATTAGCACAGGGCACCTTTTCTTATACTACGAGAACCGGATCTAGAATGTTCGCCTGAGATATGGCGTAATAGCATGCATGTATGGACTTAGTAAAACCAACTGGAAGACACTATTACTGCACAACGATGTGGCTGCTTAGGCGCAAATGTTTATTCGTAGCCAGGTGATCAAACAGTATTCTAACACTATATGGAAACTTCATGTCACTGTATGTAGATGTTTGTAGGTAATTCGATTGGCCGTTATTTTTGAATTTCAAAGTACCGACTTTTATGTTGGCAATGCAGTGTGGTACTGGTAGTACAGGGTGGTTACCATAAGTGCTGTAGCTATGTACACAGTTATTGTTGTTGCTATAGTGCTTGCACGTGAATATGTGTATACGCTTAGTGCTTTAGTTAAATACTTCCTGATAGTTCTTTGCATTAACTAACCCTGTAGGAATATTTTCGCATAAATATTTTTACGTATCAATATTAAACTATATATGTATTATGTTCATAATGTCAAATTTATACAGAAAGTTTACATCATCTTCTACCTCTTTTGTATACCTCATTTTGTAGGGGTATTTGAACCACTAGCTCAGATATATATTTATTACAACTTTTTGACTTGGCAAACCACTGTACAATGGTCATTAACCTTTTTCCAGTAAGCTCATAAATGGAATATTATATCAAGTATTATAATATTTACATATACGTTAGTCCATGAACAAGCTATATGTACATGTACTTACATTGGATCACAAGAATAATATTATAAAAATTTCAAACGAGACAATTACGACATGGACATGACATTTTAATATTTGATAACTCGCATTATCAAACTTATGTAAACTTACTTTAAATACTCGTAGCACAAATGAATGCATTATATTTTTCACACTTCTTTGTTTAAACTGACATGTTTTTCTTTTTCATTTTCTTTTTAATTAAAAGAATAAATGACCTTAACACTTGACGAGTATTAAATATTTTAATCAATAAATCAAAGTAAACACTTGTACCTAAAGGTAGTTTTGTAAAAAATTATTTAAGCACTGCAACTAAATAAGTAAGCATAAGCATTTGCTACTTGTGACTTGATTAGTAAATTCAACTAGTGCCTATTAAAATCATATAAATAGCAATAATTTTGTAAGAACTATTTCAGAAACTGTTTACATATTAAAATGAACGTGTCGGTATTTGAAAACGCATACCTCAGCCGTGCGAACACAATCATGCAATCGGAAGATATTAATTTGCGTGTAGCGAATGCCTTGAGGTTTGTCATACAAAATGTATTTGCCAATCTTTCCCAGTCATTTTTCTTTACATTGTCAACCTCTGGTGGAGCTACAGGATTTTGGTTGCACGATTTAATGAGAAAAGTATTTCAAACTTGGGGCCTAATCGCTGTTCAACTGGTAATTTTAGACTCTAGAAATGCTTATGTAGACGTGCCAGGCAAACGTTATTGTAATATGATAATGGTGGACTCGTTCGAAAGTCTTAAAAGAACAAATATAGCTGAATATAATAGAAAGTTGGATAGTGTGGAATACTATTTTATATTTTTGCAAACACAGGACTGGCAGTTTAAAAGTGAAACGGATAAAATTTTTAAATATTGTTATGACAACTATTGGATAGATTGCAATATTATGTTACAGAATTCAAAAGGAGAGATATTAGTTTACACTTACTTTCCCTTTAAGGATAACAACTGCTTTAAAACCGAACCGGAATTGATTAATCGTTATGTGGAAAATCATTTCGAAAATGAGATAATGTTTCCAGATAAACTAGGTAATCTGCAGGGGTGTCCCTTAAAATTAAGTACTTGGAATGGAACATCACCATTTGTCATAAATGCTACAAATAAAAGAATGCCCACTTTGTCTGTAGCTGGGTTTGAAATATTTACAATGATTGCTGTTAGTCAGAAAATGAACTTTACCCTAAATGTTGAATGGCTGACAGTAGAAACTTATGATCAACAGAAATCCCCAGAAACGGTTCCCTTATCCAGGGTAAGTAACAAGAAAAAATTTAAACATTTGCTTCTACACATTTTTATACTCGTATCTCACTGCAGTTAGCGAATTATGACACCAACTTTACTATGGGCTATTTTCGACGAACTGCTGACAGGGATAAAATCGCCACGTCCACCTATTCAACTTACTACATACCCTTGGTGGCCATAATATTGCGTAAGGAAGCCCATCATGAATCTCTGGGTATATGGACATTTCCATTTGATACTGCCACATGGATCATGACATTCATCTCTTATTTTTTAATCGGTTTATTAAACCTATTTAAAAATATGGAAAGGAAAGGCAGCTTTTTCGGAATATACGCCATTGTTGTTGGATTACCAATTACTAAATTGCCCAAATGGACATCGACGAGAATACATATTATGACTGCAATTCTGAGTTCATTTATTCTACGTTCTGTTTATCAATCTTTACTTTTCTATATGTTTCGTACAAATTTTTACCAAGCTCCACCGCTGACTTTTGATGCTCTCGTAAAATTCGGTTACAGGGCAGTAGCAACTGAATTGAGCTTACGATTTCTACTTTATGTACCACAAATTAAGGACAATACTCTACCATTGACAGTAATAAATAATACAAGCGAAATTAGTCCACTACATTATATAGAGTTATATCGGAATGAGAGCGTGGTAGCCATGTCCATTGTCGAATACGCTATGCGCTATGTAAGCGAGGAGCTAGCAGATGGTGATGCCCTTCAGGTCTTACCTATGAATGTCAAGGATCAGCAAATATGTTTCTATTTACCTAAACATTCATTCTACAGCGATCGTCTCAGTCAGTACATCCTACGTTTACATCAAGGGGGACTTCTTAATAAATGGAGAGAATGGACTCTTTATGATTATCAAGTTGTTAAAATTGTCGGCTCCACTGAATACGATAACGAGTTAATTGTTAACTTAAATCAATTGGGCGGATTTTTGTTCTTAGTAATTCTTTTGTTTTTAGCATCGATTATAGTATTCATACTTGAATTAATATCAAAAAGGTTTATATTATTACAAAAACTTTTTTAAATGTAAGACAGACGACAAAGATTTGTAATGATTTTTTGCCATCCCACTTCACCAATTTCGGTTATGCGCCATCTTTAACAGAAAACTGAAGATGGCTCATAGCCAAAACCCACCAACTTTGACGTGAGATAACGGAAAATCATTAATTAAACGTAAGATTTTGTCGGACGTATAAGAAGTTCTTTCTTCAAATTTAATTTAACCCACCAGTTAGGATTAACTTGTCTTTAACTTATGGCTCACTTTAAAGGTTGAAGTAATATTGTAATAATGAAAAACTTTTTATGTGACATTTAAAGTCCTGCACTAGACCACTTGCAAGAAATTTTAAGACATGAGGGATTTTTGAAATGCTATACTACAGCGGAGTCTTCTAAAACAAACGATAAGCGACGCTGTTGGCGAGACATTTGTTTCAGTTATTTCAAGCGCATGCATGTATGTACATACGCGCCCACGTTGTGTGTATGTAGTGTGACCAGATTTTAAAATAACATTAAGCTAAATCACATTTTAGAAAGAGCTAAAATAAGCTAAAAAGGAAAATTTTAAGCCAGAAAATAAAGCTAAGCTTTTATCGACTTCTTTCACTTTACAATAGTTTCTTATTGCTAAAATAACGTTAAGCATATACATACACAAACATATATTTTTATTATTTGAAATAAAACATATTAAGGGTTTTCATGAGAACTCTTAAAATTGCCATTTGTGCAATTGGGCAGACTTGCAATACTTGTTTCATGAAGCCCCTTTTAACCTTTTCTGCAAACAACTTATGTAAATTTGAAACAAACATCAAAAACGTAATTAAATATAAATAAAATAATAAAATTTAAAGCTGTTTTTAATTAAATTAAACATATTTATCAAAATAAAAAAGTGTGTGCGTGTCAGACCTGGGCAAAATGCATTACTTTTGCATTAGCATTAAATTAAAAAAAAAAAACCAATGCAAATGCAAATTTATTGAATTAACACTAAATGGTATGCTTTTAATGCATTATTTTTTCCATTGAATTAAAATCGCCTGAAAGTAATGTATTAATATTGCATTGGCATTAAATTTTATATTTTTAATACACTATTTTTTGCATTGAATTAAAATCTCGTCAAAGTAATGCGTTAATATTGCATTGGCATTAAATTTGATATTTTTAATGCACTATTTTTTGCATTGAATTAAAATCTCGTCAAGGCAATGCATTAATATTGCATTGGCACTAAATCACACGTAAAAAATGCACTAATTTTGCGTTAGCACTAATGAAGTAATGCAATATGATTCCATTGTCACTAAAACATATTGTACGTAATAAAATTAAACAAAGGATGAACAAAGCAAATAAAAATTAAAAAATACAGTAAAGTTCACATTGAGGCCACCTACAAATGAAAAATATGAATATTTAAAGTAAATCTATTTCTAATTTTTGTTTTAAGTAAATTCATGCTGCTGAATGCACGTTCAACTCAACTCTAAGATAATTGTTTAATTTAACTTTTGCCATTGTAATTCCAAAATTGCAATCAATGTCCTCTATTTTTAAATTTGCCATTTCTCTTATAAATAAACAATTAACATTATGTATTTTCTAAATTTATATTTTTAAACGTTAACAAATTATCATCCTTATAAAATTTTTATGACTTTAACAATTTAGATTAAAAAAAGCTAAAAAACCAAATGAGTTTTTAAAAAAAGTTAAAAAATAAACTAAGAGCTAAATGAAAATTTCGAAGCTAAATCTAAAAATAAAAAGCTAGAAAGCTATTATGACACTTAGAACACTTAAGATACCCTTGTGAATATCCCATTTAACTGATAGAATAAGCTATAAATTTGATTTTTTAAATTTCAGTGTTAATTGGTGTAGTCTGCATAAAAATACTCTAGCTTTAAAAAGTTCAACATCGTACGTTGCTTGCCTTAGAACACCCTACAATTTTGAAGTGTGATATATTTGTTTTTATAGCTGCCAAAGGAAGAAAAAGTTTTTCATTATACGCAATAATTTATTATAGCCGGTGTTCGTTATAACCGAACTTCATTTTACATGCATACATATATTTTTAAAGATATTCAAACAAGTTATGACAAATTTTCTTATTGTTTGAGGCAGACGTCAGTGCTTTATTTACAAAATGTCTATTTTTCCAAAATGCTAACTATTGACCGTTATAGTTTTCTATTTCAACGGTTTGGATACTTAATTAATAACTACCATAAATGGGCATAAAATTATGTAAACACAGTCATGGAATTGATTCCGCTAAACAAAAATACCCAATATACCACATAATAATCTAACTTCAATATCCCTTGAAAATAAGCTTCTACAAATAATGAATTTTAAGCTTTTTGTAATTTCATTGATAATACTCGTTGATGTTGATAAATTGTAAATTTACAAGCAGTTCGTAACAATGCTTGAGAAACTCTATAATAAGATAATATAATAACTTTCCCTAAAGTATGCTCATAAACGGCATACAATTAAACAACATATGCAATAACTATGTACGACGATTGAAAAACACTTATAAAAATTATTAAGTATTTTGCGTGTACACTTGTTTTTAAATTTTAAAGCGAAAAACACAGGGACAGAAAATAATTGTTATTTTTTTATTTGAAATGAAAAGGTTGCTGTTTTATTTCGTTTGGGTTATTTGTAACCATTTTCCTAAGAGATATTTCATTTTGGTTATTGTAACCAATTTAAGTGAAAAATATTTTATTTTGGTTACGAATAACTATTATAGCAACCAAAAAAATTTTTTGTTACCAATAACTATTATCCAAAGAATTTAAATTTTTTGGTTATTGCTGCCTAAAATACGTAAAAGTTGAATTTTTAAAAAGTATGCAGGACAATAAATTTAAATATCTTTGGTAAAGTTAACAAAACGGGTATTTTTATATGAAACACTTATCAATTTCATAAATATACCCAGCAAAAAAAGAGAATCCAAAAAAGTCATGAAAATGTAGAATTTACGATGCGGAAGTAGTGCAAATTTCGATCCGATCTAATGATTTTTACATAGGGTTGTCATTGCAAGAAGTTCTCTTTTTCGATGCGTGGTCACTGAATTGGAAGCGATATTAAGAAAAATTCCCTTTTTTGTGTTCTATGATAATATTTTCATCTAGGAAAAAGGGTAAATAGTTGCCTTTTTTAACAATTCGTTTCTTTTTATACGAATTTAAGCCCGAAACAGTGTTTTCATGTAAATTTAAGCAAATAACTTTTAAATTTTAGACTAAAAATAATTCATAAATTCTGAGTATTTTCTAACACTATGGAGGAGTTACAAGATTTTGTGTGACTAAAATAAGCTTCTACATGGTTTTTTTGCTCACTCTCAGCAAATTAAAAATATCGATTTTTTGGAAGCAATGAAAATGTACTTCCGCTAGAATGACTTAAATTTTTTTTCACTGGGTAATAATTATTTTGCATTTCACTTCTTTCGACAAAATGTCCAATTATGTTTAAATATGTGGTGTTTTTCTTTAGCAAATTTCTACTAAAAACATTATAAGTAAATTGCAAAAAAAATATACAAAGTCGCAAGGGATTAAAATAATGGAAAATATCTCCCAAAACTGATTATATAGATCGTAAAAGCTTAATAACTCGAAAATAGGCTTGTAACATATGTATGTATGTGTGCATATGTATGTTAATCGCGAAAACTTGCAAAACTGTTAATATCTGCAAAAAAATTTCAAGGCCGTATAAACTGTAAACGAGCAAACTCAGTAGATTTAAGAATCAAAAATAATCGCATGTGCAAAAAATTGCGAAAAATTGCGAATAATTTTTTATTTGAAAAAAACCTTAAAATTTACTTTTAAGCGCTAAAATTAAAAGAAATGGAAAACACTTGTAAAAATTCGCAAAAATTAGGAAAATTCGCAAAAAATTCGTACCTTCAAAAGGATATCAAAGTCTAATAGTTAAAACGAAAAAAAAATAATTGTGAACAATAATTTTTTTTTTGCGATATTAAAGAAAATTCGAAAAAAATTTTGCAAAATTGCAAACAAGCCCTAAAATTACTAAGAAATACGTAAAGATATATGAAATTCCAAAAAAATCGAAAAAATTGCCAAAATTATAAAAATTCTCACCGAATTGCTAACATCAAATAGATAGATGGATTAAAAATCGGTAAAATGGTAAAAAGGGAAGATTTGGCTTAAAATAACTTTTATCGCGAAAAAAGCGAAAATTGGCGACAAATTTTAAAATCGATTAGGTGAAATTACGAGTACAATGAATGCCAAAAATTTGCAATAACTTGCTAACATCAAAATGATAGCAAAGTGTGATAATAATTTAAAGTCGGCAAAACTATAAAAAGGGTAAAAACTGAAAAAAAAAAACTTTTTTACCAGATAATAAAGTAAATGGATTGAGTCACCCCTAATTTGTTAAAATTATGCACAAGAACAATAAGTTTAATTAAAAATTACCTGATTCGCAAAACTTACTAAAATTGGCAAACAAGCCCTAAAGCCCTAAAATTTTAAAAGTACAAATAAATGCTCGAAAATATTTTGTTTCACATATTGCAAAAATTACAAAAATCGCAAATAATTATCGGATACATATAAAACCCTTAAATAATTTATTTATAATTTTGAAAATATTATTTTGCATATTTATATCTAAAATAATGTATTTTAAATAACCAAAAAATTAAAACTATTTAGATAATAGTTATTGGTAACCAAAAAATATTTTTGGTTGCTATAATAGTTATTTATAACCAAAAAAAATATTTCTCACTTTAATTGGTTACAATAACCAAAATGAAATATATCTTACGATAATAACCATTATTTGGAATAATCAATTTTAATGGTTAAATATAACCTTTTTGTCATTTCTCTTATAACTGGTATGTCCCTGGAAAAACATAAATTGTTATAAATTAAATTAAATGAAATTGAAGCAAATAATTAAAATTTTATTTTTTAATATTGAGAAAAATAAGCTTTTCCATACAAAAGTTAATACAGTATTATTTCCGTAAGCCTATTCTACAGTTGCAAGGATAGATAAGCTTATAGTAATTATGCACATGAAATATTATCACGAGGGTTCCGCTTTGATTTTTCTACAATTGTTACGATAACCTTTTTCAATAATATATATTATATGTACATATTGCCAATAATTTTTCAAGCTTAAGGCTTATGTTAGTAAGCTTATTATTATAATATTTGATATATTGGGATATCTCATTATAATTGTTTATTTAAGAACTTATGTGTGTATGTATGTTTATATTAAAGTTCAGAATTGAGCTAATTAATTTTTAATAAGAAAAGGCTAATTATATTTTTATAACTCAAGAAGAAGAATAGGGGGGGGGGTGGAACAGTTGAACATTGCTTGTAGAGCTACGCGCTTTTCATCGTATATGACAGAATTTTTTTTTTTGATGTGTAAACATCTAAATAATTTTTTCACAATACAATCACAAATTTTGAGTAAGATCGTAAAGCGTTATCAAATCAGTGTGAGCTATGTACCAGTGTATTAGTGTAATCATACGAACAAGAAGTACAGAGAAAGCATACCGGTAGGAGAAATATTAATTTTAATAGAAATTGCTTGTGAATTGCAATAGTGTTGCCAGTGGGGATAATTTTGTTAAAAAGTTAAGAAAATATAAAATAAATAAAATAAATAAGAGTTTTCACGCTTCGTAGTAAAGTACCCTTGTAAAATTAATAGTAATTCTAAAGATACTTCATTACAAGACCACAACAACAAAATACATTGAAACATAATTTACTATACTTTTTAAAAAAAAGCAAGACCAAAAGCAGTAGCATATTAAGGGCCATTATTATAACTGGTCGTTAGCTAAATGTAGGATGTTATTGGATGGATAAACACTTTTTCATTATTACAACTTCATTTTAACAAAAAGTGAGCGATAAGCTAAAGGCAAGTTCATCCTACCTGTAACTTTTATTGCGAGGTATAGTCATTTGAACTTGCCACATTTTCGCCACTTGCCACACTTTCTACTTTATAAAACAAAGTCAAATATATTTGTTCAAAATATGGCATAAAACAAAAACAACAAAACACATAAGAATAATAAAAAACAAAAGAATTGACAAAAATATTTTCATGATGTTTGTAATTTGACAAATAAACAAAAGCAAGTTGCCACTAATCATTTTTAGCAAACAATATCCACAATATCCACAGAAATGTTGCCACCAACCAAACATTTTATTATTTATTTTATCGGACGGTTGTAATAATGGAAAATTTTAAAGGTCACTTTATAGTTAAGTTTTGCTAAAGTTAGGAATAACTATCCGAAACTTTATCGTTAAGTCATAATAATGGCCCTAAGTGTTGTAATTGTACAAGTCAATTGTACAATTTAAAAAAAGCCATAATACTGATTAAGAATCTAAGAATTTTATTATTCGACATATTGTTATAAGTATATTTCAATTTGAAATTTATTAAGAATCGATAAAACTGTAAGGAATGCAAAAATTTGCGAAAACATGACAAAGCTTAATAATGTTTTAAAATCTTCAAAACTGTTAGATAGCTGAAAGAAACGCAAAAAGGCGCTTTTATAGCGAACTTTGCAAAAAATCGGGAGAATTTTCAAAATTATGAATAAGCCATAATATTGATTAAAAATCGCTAAAACTTTAACAAATGCAAACAAAGCCTAATATTTTTTAAAAATCCACAAAACTGTTTGGAGGCTGAAAGCATGAAAAAATCGCATTTATCGCAAAATTTGCAAAAAATCGCAAGAAGTTGCAAATTTTTAAACCAGCCATACTGTTGATCCAAAATTACCCAAACTGTAAGGAATGCAACAAATTCGCTAAAAATCGCGAAAACGGCGGAAATTTGCAAAAACTTATTAACAGTGGGATGATAACAAAGTCTAATATTATTTAAAAATCAAATTGGTCAAACTCTTAGGAAACTAAAAAAAGGCAAAATGTCGATTTTATTACAAAAAATTTCGAAAATGTACAAAATCGAAAAACGCGAAGAATCGTAAATTAGCGAAAAATTGCTAAACGTATTGAAAAAATTACTATACCTATAAATACTAAAATTCGCAATAAAAATATAGAGAAATAAAAGGATTTGCTTGTGTTTATATTTTTTAATAAATTATTTTATTTTTATAAATGTGAAATATTTGAAAGCGGTGACAAAAAAGTAGTTCATGCCTTGCCACAAAAAAACCTTTTAAATTCAAAAGGGTTTTAAAAAAACTACGAAGGGTGAAAACCGCTAATATAAACTTAAAAAAAAGAGAATTTTAAATGTCAAATATTTGTTTATTATTTATTTAGCAGTCTTTGTAAAGAATTTATAATATTATATTATAACTTATCTTCACTACGTACTGTTGCCTTACACTGAAGCTGGTGCACGACAATTGGGTAACAATCTCCATCTCATGCCAATTATTATGGGTGGATATTTTAATACAAATTTTGCAAACTCACAGTAGCAAGCTTTATCAAAATTTTTATTTCACGTTTTCCACTTGCATATGAGCAATTCTCCACAAACCACCACAACTAATAACTCCACTACTATAGATGCAGTTTTCCATAGATTTTTAAATATCTACAGTAGAGTAAGAAATTTATATATGTATCTTATTTTAGTTACCATAAGCCAATATTACAAAAAAAATCATTACTTGATTTTTACGTATCTCCCTGTGGTCGGACGGACATTGCTTTTTGTTTTGAAATTAAGATTCCTTAATAACATTTTGTTCTTGTTATTTTTTTTTAAATTTTTCGATTTTTTTGCGATTTTTATTCAGCCTACTCTCTTCTTCTGATAATTCTAAAAGAGGCATGTGAAAGCACGTAGACAAAAATTAAAATTGCAATCTAGCAATCACCCTTATTGCAGTTGTCAACAACGACGTTACGTGAATACAATGTCAAAAAGTTGGTGCTTGTCTACCCATTGTCGAAAGCAATTGTGCAACTGCTACTGACATGCTATTTTCTAGACCTTATGGAATAGAAATAGCATGTCAATAGCACACCATTTTTCTCGAGGGCGAGTATATTTTGGTATTGTATTGACTTGACATTCATGTTGACAACTAGAGTGAGTATTAGATTTCGAGACAATGTAAATATCTTATTAATTTCAATTTAAATTTTTTTAAATTTTATGGCGGAAATTGTTAATTTTTTTCTGTCATATTTTTTTCATTTTTGATAAATTTTTTTATTTCACCGAGAGAAATGTTTTCGCTTATCTGTATTCATGTGCTTGGCCAGCGTAGTCATATGAGGATTCAAATAAATATTAAAAGGAATGAGACACTTATATACATTCTCCAACTGTATTAAATAGTACAGAACTAAATTGATTAATTGTAGTCACAATTTATTTTTTTACTAAATAAATAAATTAAACGTTTAATAAGTATTTGAAATAAACGATACATTTTTACGTTCTGTACTTAAAATATTTAAACAGTTGCTAGCTAATTAACGCGTAAATAAATAATTACTCATATCAATTACGCCTATAGATATTTTTGCTATTTAAGGCTGCGAAAGAAAAGAAATTATATTATTAACAGTTTCAACATGAACATATCGATATTTGAAAACGCATATCTGCAACGCGTCGATACTATAATGCAGCCAATGGAAGTAAATCAGCTAGTTGCAAACGCTTTGACATATGTTATGCAACATGTATTTAGCAACATTACCAATGCTTTCTTCATCACTATATCATCCGATAAAGGACCTGTACAATTTTGGCTACACGATATAATGGGCAAGCTATTCGTTACTTACAGCTTCATGGTGATTCAGTTGATTGTCATCGACAATAAAAACCAAAGAATTGATTTACCGGGAAAACGTTATTGCAACCTAATAATGATAGATTCATTTGCGAGTCTAAAGAAGACTTCTGTGGCAGATTACAATCGAAATTCTGATAGTTTGGAATATTATTTTATTTTCCTGCAAACCACTGATAATCTGCTACCCAACGAAATGAAAAAAATTTTCAATTATTGTTTTGATAACTTTTGGATACACTGCAATGTTATGATACAAAATAACAAAGGCGAAGTATTAATTTACACTTACTTTCCTTTCAAAGATCAACAATGTTTTCAAACACAGCCAGAAATAATTAATAAATTCGACGGTGAACGTTTTGTAAATGAAATTATGTTTCCAGATAAATTAAAAAATTTACATGGATGTACTCTAAAATTAACTACGTGGATAGTACCACCGTTTGTAATGAACAGAACGCATAACTTTTTGCCAAATGGTCAAGTTTCTGGTTTTGAAATATTCATTATGACCGCCATAAGCCACGCTATGAATTTTACACTCGATACAGATGTGATTTCAATCAATACATATAATCGAAATCAAACTCCTGAAACTGTGCCGATGCAAATGGTAAGTGAGCAAGTTTTAATACTTTTTACGAGATATAATCCTTCGGACTTGTGTTTGTATGGTATATGAGTAGAGATGGGCGGCAGACTCAATTCTTTTTCCTTAATTTTATAAAGGCTAATAGTATCTTTACATTCAAATAAATAATAGTTTGAAAGCTTCTAGTGTCAAGTATTTTTTAGATTTTTTTCAGATTTTTCGGAAAAGGTTTTAAGAGCGCTGAAGTCGAATTTTTGACAAAAATCGAGTTCGACATCCGTTTTCTCAAAAACCACAATTTTCTTCCCTTTTGAGAAAACAAATTAAAAGAAATGGGACGTGAAAATAAAAAAATACAGGCGAATACTGCTTTCAAATACTGGTAATTTTGGAGACTTTAACCTAGTTTTTGGGAATCTCCAATATGTTTTATGTCTTTCCTTAAAGGCTATTGACTTGGATAAGTGGTTCGTGGCAGTGAAAGCTGAAAGTGTCTCTGCTAACTAATATGCTAAAGTAAACTTATTGTTTGTTTGTTTGTTGCGCTTTAACGGCTAAACCACGCATCCGATTTTGATGAAATTTAGAACATATGTAGATAGATCTAAGTCTAGGGGAATATTTCTGCCTCTTAGAAACTATCCAACCGATTTTGATGAAATTCAAAAAATAGATAGATTTGAATTCAAAGGAAGACAACGACTATATAATTTTTTTTTAAATAGGACCACAAGGGAGGCAAGGGGAATATGTTCCTCTTTGAAACTATCTATCTGATTTTGATGAAATTCAAAAAGTAGATCTGAGTCTAAAAGAAGACATAGCCTGTGGAGTTTTTCAAAAATAGGACCACGCGGGTAGGTAAAGTGAAATGTCTTTCTCTTTATAACTATCTGTGTGATTTTTACTACCTTTTGAAAAATTAATAAGACCGCGATGGGAAGCAAAGGGAAATTTCTGGCTCGTTGAAACTTTCTGATTTTGATTAAATTCAAAGCATGAATAGATTTGAGTCTGGAAGGACACAAACCCTACATATTTTATTAAAAATAGGCCTATTAGGTGGTAAGGGCCATTTTGTTAGGTGAAAAAAACGTAAGGAACTGCATTCATACTTTGTGTCCCATGACACCGTGCATTCTTTTTTTATAATTAAAATAAGTAGAGTAAAACTAAACCGAATTTTTAAAATTTCAGAGCGTTTCTTTCTATAATTTATCCTACAGCAGTAAAAAAAATATCTATGAGACGGGTGAACTCTAGACGTTTGCCAATCACTTCACTATAGGAAATTTTTAATTACAGCTAAACGGCAGTACAAGTTGAAACGTTTTTTTCGGAATCGAATTTCGGATGCTTCTCTTTTGTCGTATTTTAATTTTGTATCACTTAAGGTACGGTCACACTTGTCAAACATTTGCCCAAAAAATTGTAACCAACAAACACTAATGAAAAAATGTTTGATCCAGATACTTGTTTATCAAATTAAACAGTTTCGAACACAATTAATAGATAATGTCATAGAATCCAACATTATTGGCTATTCTTTAACTTAACAAACTTTTCTCTGAATTGAAAGATTTTTCATTAGCATTTAGTAGTTACGCTTTTTTGGACGAATGTTTGACAAGTGTGACCTTAACTTTAATCTGACGAAGAAGAAAAACTTAATCACTCACGCTTGCGTCCTTTCACGCGTGAGAAGTTTTGACAAATATTAATTAAACACTCATCTTCGGCATTGTGTAACTGGCAGTTTATAGAAGAAAAGTAAAAATTCTCGCCTGCACTAAAATTTGTTTTTGTTTTCAATATAAATAGACAGAGGCCTTGCTTTCTATAAACCGGCAGTTAAATTTTTTTAACTTTCCAAAACCATAAATTTTTATTATGAAATCCTTTAGTGCACTAAATCGTTATTTCAAATCACACACATAATACATACAGGATAAAGTGACAGTAAATCAAAGTTGTCGATTTATTATTCTTTTTATATTAAAGCAAAATGAAATTATTTTTTCACTCACGCTCACGCATTCTTACGAGTGGCAAATTTTAAGCACTGATTTTTAAGAATGATTGAAATTGATTTTCGATTTCTTCCCCGTACAGTAAATACCTATTTCGTTTTAAATATCTGCAGCTGAAATATTTCAAGCACGGAAGATAATCCATTGTTTTTAAAAAACTGTGATGGAAACATATGTAGTTATCATCTGCTATCTTTTTTCTATCGACTTCAAAAAAGGAGGAGGTTCTTTATGCATTAATATTTTTTTCTATGTTCGCCGATTTCTCCGTCATTTGTGAGGCGATTCTAAAAATAATTTTTTTATAGTTTTATTATTTTACCTTAAGGTCACTTCAATATAAACCTAAAAACTACTCATTTATTAATATTAAGAATTTGTTGCCGAGACCTTCATCTGAAATTTACACTGTATTGACTGCATGCAGTCCCCACTTGTTAACTGATTTAGAAACCGCATAGAAAACATATTGGCTGTATTCGGTGTTTGATGCAAATGGTCTTGCGTAAGTGAAAATGCATCTTAGCGTTTCTTTAAATTTCATCAGCAAAATACACACACCACCCAAAGAAAAGCTACGATATTTTGTATTTATACTTACGCAAGATTATTTGTATTAAACACCACACATACTGCCATTGTAACGTAATGGCGAGACGCTTAGGTTGTTTTGTTTTAGATATACTAGTATTAGAAAAAAAAAAAGATTTCTGTAGTCCATTTTTCCTAATATCATATTTTTGACATCTTCAATTTGGCCCTTCAAAAGACTTACCTGCCCAGCCCTGCCTTGCTATACATACATATATCACACATTTAAAAACACAGATTATATTTTTTCTGATTTAAAAAAAAAAACATTACCCTGAACTTGCAAATTGTATTAAGATTTACTTAAAATAAGTTTACTCCTTCTTTCTTATTATATATTTTCAGTTGAAAAAGCTTGAAACCAATATAACCGCCGGCTACTTTCGACGTACAGCCGTAAGGGATACGGTGGCTACACCCAGTTATGTCACCTACTATTTGTCCTTGGTAGCAGTAATTCTGCGTAAACAAAACAAATACAAGTCCTTGAGTATATTTACATTTCCATTCGATACTATTACGTGGATTTTAATCGTTTTATTTTATGGTTTAATCATTATACTGAACAAGCGCCACCACAGTAACTTCGTAATAATTGAAATATTTTTGGGAATGTCGGTTAAAAACGTGCCAAGATATTCATCAAAAAGAATATTTTTTATGACAGTACTTGTGAGTTCATTCTTTTTACGTTCCGTCTATCAGTCGTTATTATTTTTTCTCTTTCGCACACACTTGTACAAATTTCCGCCCACTGCAATAGAAGGTCTTGTGGCCGAAGGTTACGTGGCTGTGTGCACCGAAATGTCAGTGCATTTTATTGGAAATATTCCACAAGTTCAAGACAAAACATTACCCATAGTTTCTTTATATACTGCAAATGAAATGGAGCCGCTGTATTATCTAGAACTCTATCGAGATTTTAATTATGCTGCCATATCTATATCAGATTTTGCATTTTATTATGATATTGAAATATTGCCGGTGGATGATGTTTTACAGGTATTACCCATCAATGTTAATGATCAACAAATTGGCTTTTATTTGGCAAAACATTCCTATTTGGTGGATAGTTTTAACACTTACATTTTGAGATTCCAGCAAGCTGGCCTCCAAAGCAAATGGCGGGAATGGACTTATTTCGATTATCAGATCTCTAAACAGAAGGGCCCACCACTTTCTTATGAAACTACTCTTATGGTTGATCTTAACCAACTCATTGGATTCTTTTTTATTATATCAATACTATATATTACATCATTTTTCATATTTCTAGTTGAGTTATTATCACAAAGAATTAACATGCCATCAATATGTAAATTTTAAAGAATTTACCTTTTGAAAGAACGTCATAGCTGGAAAAAACAAATTTGCCAGAAAACGCGTTTTAAGTTTTAAATTTACACACAACTTAATGGAAAAAGAAAGATTTCAGTTAACAAAATATTGTTATGAAATTTTTACACAATATGAACAACGATATGAAGATTAATTCTGATCATTAACTAAAAAAATGCATTATAACGTTCTTTAAGTAATAAGTGAACTGTATATTTTAATATTAATAAAAAAAGGAAACAATTATCCACAATATGTACGAGTATGTACAATGTACGTATTAGTGTAAATTGTAAAAATTTTGAGCTATTTTGAACTTACAAAATACCAACCAAAAATATGCACCATATTATTAGATCCATTTACAAAACAATCACTTCTTTAAACTACTTTTTTCACTTAACTAGAACTAGAGATGTGCGCGTGTAGAATTTTTCCAACACGACACGATCCGAACACGAATACCTAGATGTCCAACACGTACGAAGTACGCTCGAGAAAATGTTTAACATCACGAAACTTCACTTCATAGATACATATTTTTGTTAATTTCAGAAATTTAAGCTTAAGAGACCCCTACACTATCAACAACTTTGCTGGTTTTGCGTGTTGACGATACAAAATATTAATTTTCTTCTTTACTGGAAATTCATGCATAAATATTTTATACCTAAAATCGTTTCGTGATTTATCGGATCAAGTTTTCTCAACACGATATGACCCAAACACACACGAAATAAGATTTTCCGCCACGAACATCTCGTGTAGAGTTGTGAGTGTTCGTGTCACGAAAAAAATACGACGCGCGGTCATCTCTACTCACAACCTTTATGCATAGATAATTCAAATTTTTGTTTGTTTGTTCAGGTTTGTTCATTTACTGAAAATTATTAGGAATTTGTAATAATTGTTACTAGAAAGTGTTCATTAACTCAAAAAGTTTGCAAGGAGAGAGCGTCAAAAGAGAGAAAAAAATTGAGAGACAAACAAATTCCTACAAATTATTACTAGTAAAATTTTTAAAAAATATTTGAAAAAGGAAAACTTAAAAAATGTGCATTTCTTTGTTAAAAAACATGTATACGTATGAAAAAAGAAAGCGTGTTGTCTTAATTTATTGTTTTTCTTCCATAAAGCTACGGTCACACTTGTCAAACATTTGCCCAAAAAAGGGTAACCAACAAACACTAATGAAAAAAGTTTTGATCCAGACACTTGTTTATCAAATTAAACAGTTTCGAACACAACTAATAAATAATATCATAGAATCGAACATTATTGGCCACTCTTTGACTTGACAAACTTTTCTCTGAATGGAAAAATTTTTCATTATTTTTTAGTGGTTACGCTTTTTCAGACAAATGATTGACAAGTGTGACCGTACCTTAAGTCACATAAATTCAATATTAATGGCAAATAATTTTGTTTGTTTTTCATACATATATGACCGGAGATGGAAAGTCGAATTCTTGTATTTGTTAATGGAATACAATTAAAAAAGTATGAAAAATGCATAAAAATGGTAAATATACATGAAACTGTGTAAAGAATTTCATTTTAAATATCAATTTCTTAAAAAAATGCAATTTAAAATATTATCAAACAAAATACATCAATAAAGTACAATTGTATCATGATTTCCATCATGGATATCAATAACATTTTCTTGCAAGTTTTTACAAGTAAAGCGTTCATTTACTTTTTCATATTTGGGAGAGTAATTTTGTAAATTTCTGCCTTACTCTCTCGTTGCTAGTTTCTGCTGGGAAAGTAATTGAACAGACCTATTGTATTGTATGAATGAAAAAATAAATCGTAAAAAAATTGGTATAAAAATGTTTAATGAAAAAAAAAATCATAAAGTAAGTAAAAACTTTACGTTATAGTATCAAAAATTAAAGATAAACTCGTATGTGATGGATGATGTGATGGCATGTGGAACATACTTCGATATGTACATATGTATGTATGTACATACATACTTACATATATGTATACCTAAGCATTAGTGCTCTGCACAAGACCATTTATAAGAACTTTCAAGACATGGTAGATTTTTCGAATACTTTACTACAGCGAAATATTCTAAAACAAACACTAAAGAACACTGTGTTTATGTTTTGTGACCAATTTCGTTTGTTTATGTTTTTTATTGTGTTTCACGTTGGCTATTTATGGTCAGATTTCTTGATGCCATTGCAATAACCTGACAAGTTAAGTTCTGTGATATTAGTTTTTAAGTTCGCCTGTGATATTTTCTTTTATTTATTATTATTTAAATTATACACTTAATTGTTCGTGATGTCCAGTTTTGTAATTTATTTAGTAATGTAACTGAAGAATCAGCTTAATAAAAACATTCTCCTGAAGACGTCGGAAAAAAGCCGACGAAACGTTGAGAAAAAAGATGAAATAAATTGGTTTTATTCGCATCCTAAGAATCAAGAAATCTGACCATAAATAGCCAACGTGAAACACAATAAAAAACATAAACTAAACAACACTGTTGGCAAGACAAACAACTGAAACAAATGACTTGCCAACATGTCTTGATATGTCTTATGGTCTTGTGCAGGACTTTACTAAGTATTAAAATATTTAAACCAAAAGATTAAAAACTAAAAAATATAATTCGGACGCTATCTATAATACACATATGTACACATGTATGTACATATGTATGTATATACTACATATGTACTAGTGATATAACGAATATCAAATTTTGATATTCGCGAATACGAATACGTATATTTGAAACGATATTCGTGAATACGAATACGAATATTATATGTAAAATTTATAGACATAATATTAAGGTTCTATTTATGCCTGCAAAATGAAGTATGAAAAAATTGTTAAGAAAAAGAACTTTCTTGTTGGCGTATTTTAAAGTTAATAAAAAATACCCAAAACTGTATGATTGTCATTAAATAGCATTGGAAAATGATGCAAATCACATAATTTCCATACAATATTTTATGAATCCTTACACAGTACGACAAATTTTTAGTTTTAATTTTTTGCAGAAAAGTCATGACATATCTTAGCCAAACTATTTAAATGGTTTTCATTTCTTCATCTCTTCTCCCTCAACATTTTTAAATATTTTTAATACACTTAAATAACTAATTTCCATATTGGCATTTCCTGGGGTAACGATCGTACGTTCGTACGCTTTTGATGTACAAAAAATATAGAAAAAAAAACTTTTGCAAGCATTTTTTTTGCGATTTGATAGCATTTTGGAAGCTCTATGCTTAGTGCAAAAGATGGATTTCATCGAGTTTAAGTTTTAATATTGATAGATATAAACATGTGGCTACAAACGTACGTAATATAGAAGTCAACTTTGGCTGACAGTAGTGAAATGTAAAAATCTGCGAAATGGAACAGAATAATGAAAAGTGATTAATTTCTTTTAAAAGGGTATTAGTATAGGTCTCTATCCAGTATTTACACAATAAAATATCTATATTGGTTTTTGTTTAATTGGCTTAATTACCGGTCGCTAACCTACGATTTTTCCACATGTTTTTTATTATTATCACCATGCTCCTTCCCATTTGAGAACTTTTTTTTTTGTTCTCCTTACACTTTTCTCTTCTTACTATTTGGTAATAGAGAGATTTTGAAGAAAGAGTGCAAACATAACATATTTTTTGCATGTAAAATAATTATACTTATATACACAGAAAAAAGTATTCACCAATTAATATTTTCAATTAAGAATTGATAAAATTTTTAATTGTATTAATTAATTTGTAAGGAAAAATTTAATTGATATTATCAAATTGTTTATAGGTGAAAATTTAATTAATTTTTTAATTGATACTACAAATATTTTAATTAGTATTACAAAATCATTCATATTACTTTTTTGTGTGTATGTATATAAAAATGTCTTTCAAGTAGTTTAAAAAGAAATTATAAAATTTTGCAGCTTCCAGCTTAATTTCCTCAACTAAAACAGCTGAGATATGCTATTAAACTATTCCATTATATAAACATAAACTTTTTTATAATTACAAACAATAAAACACGTTTAATTTGTCCATCCTGATAGACCATTCGGAGGAAATGCCCATATGAAACTATAACATTTATTACCAATAAAGGTAACAAATATATATAGAAGGAAATGGTCTTGCAGAAGGTTATGAAAATATTTTTTCCCGATTCTGATGGACAAAAAGTGTCCCTTCAAAAAATAAATTCTTAGATCGATATGACAATATCAAATTATAAATTTTAAAATTGTTGTTGGCCCACTTGAGGCTACATCATAGACGTACTCGTATTTTCAAAGGAATATTAATTTAATTTTTCATTCAACCGAACTAGGATCGTTGGCTCATTCAATATATTTAAAGAATAATTTATATTATTTTAATATGGAGAAATAATTTTCGGACAAATATTATCTAGAAAAATACTTTAACTTTTTTAATGTTAATTGTTTGAACAAGAACTTTGTTTTATTTGTTTTTAAGTTGGGTACAAGAATTGAATTGAAATAATTTTTTTAAATTATTTATTACAAACTAATAGCCATTTAATTATATTTATGCATTTATTTATTTAATTTTTTTGAAAAAAAAAAATATTCGTATTCGTATTTGAATTTGAATTGTCAAATTCAGGCGAATTAGTGCATCACTAATGTGCACATACATCCATAATTCTGCAGTATGTGTACATATCCCAACAAACACGAATTCAAGCATTTAAAAAAAGGTAGTTGAATAAGAAGCCGATTAATGTTCGCCAGCACTGGTACTAATTTGGGCAGCTCAGATTTAAGTGCAAACATATGAATAATTGGCGTTTTATGTTCTTAAAAAGTACATTATTTTTACTTATTGATTTAAAAATCCATCTAGCACTTAAAAAATTATATATCCTTAAGCTGTGGAATAGTCCTTCCTAAAAAGTTTGTCTTATTTCGAAAAGTCTTTTTAGGTAAGGGTTTCACTACAAGTTGGTGAATTTTTTTCTAAGAAGTAACACTCAGGCAATGAATATATAGTAATATTACAAGGTGTTATATTCCTTAGGAAAGGGATAGTGATAGATGAGACAGGTGGTGAAGGAGGATATAGAGGAAAGCTGCAGTCTTTTATAACTCTGATTTTCGCACGTATTTTATTTTATTTTTTATTAATGCAGGGCTGCAGTGCCTCCGGTGTCAATGAAGCTGTGCTTAGTAGCCATTTTATTAGTTATTTTACTTCGCCGACTATTCCGCTACACAGTACAGTGGTTACCAATCACTATTATTACGAATTTTTTCCCACTCCGACAATGTTTTGTGTCTGAAATTATTAAAAAATGTTTCAACCTTTTGATTTTAGGTTATTTTAACCTCTATTAGACCTTAACTATTAAATTGTATAAGGCTTCCAGATACATTTATTTCATTTTCAACAACTTGAAATTATAATTATCTTTATTTTCGGCTGGGAAGCTAACAAAGTCTACTTTGTTGACAGATTTACTTTTAATATTACATATTAATATTTTTTTTTTGATATTTGAATACATACAAATTTTTAATATTTAATTTTTGTATTTAGATATTTTTATATAAATTATTTACTTACACACAAAAAAGTAATATGAATGATTTTGTAATATTAATTAAAATATTTGTAGTATCAATTAAAAAATTAATTAAATTTTCACCTATAAACAATTTGATAATATCAATTAAGTTTTTCCACTCAAATTGATTAATACAATTAAAAATATATTTAATACAATTAAATTCTTAATTGAAAATATTAATTGAATAAATAAATAAATAAAATTTCTCTTCCTAATGGTAATGAAATTGATATTCTTCTCTTTAAGAATACAAAAAATTTTGCAATTATTTTTATATTAAAAATGTAAACAAAGAATTATTAAATTACCTATTTTCAAAAGTATATATACAAACACTTACGTACGTATGAATGTCTGCTGGGATATTTTATATACATACATACATATGTATGTATGTAATATATGCAAAAAAAACCTGTTTATCTAGCAGACCTTCATACATTATTGTGATACGCTGGTTGGAAAGCTAAGAGGCGTGAGGGACCACATACATATCTATGTATGAAATTTCATATTCAAATTATAAGAAATGTTTAAAAAATTAACTGGGTTTTAATAATGGTAATCAAAGGCGTGCAGGAATGTTCTGAAAATCACTAGTGATTTTAAAAGTAATAATGGTCATGCAGACATTTCTTCGCTCTTTTTTTTAATTTTTCTTGTTAAAATTGAGTTGAAAGTTTTTTCTAATATTATCTTCAAAGGGTTCTAGGGCCGCAGATATCCCATACCCGATATAGGTATCACCTGCAGAAAAACTATAAAATCATTGTACATAAATACACACATACTATACAAACTTCTTATCTCGAATAATAACACAAGCAACTTTAACAAAATTATGCTTAAATTTATTGAAATAAAAGTTTATAAAAATACATTTAAACAACAACAGAAGATTAATATTCTAAAAAAATGTATAATAGATACATTTGTATGTATGTATATGTATGTTCATATATTTTTAATTAAAAATTCCAGCAAAATATGTATATTAAATGCAAGACTGGTAGAAAGGCACATTTGTAAAGTCATTACCATATTTTATATTAATATTTAAAACTTTTGTATCAAAATTGACGAAGCACCACCGCCTCCATTGCAAATGGAAGCACAACCGTATTGACCACTCTTGAGAGCATGAGACAAATGTGTAATCAATCGAGCACCGGACATACCGATTGGATGACCTAGTGAAACAGCACCACCATGCACATTTACTTTGCTGGGATCAACATCCATTTTACGCATATTAGCAACAACAACCAATGAGAATGCTTCGTTTATTTCCCACATGGATACATCTTCTTTTTTGATGCCAGCCTTCTCTAAAAGTCTGGGTACAGCTAATGCTGGGGCGATAGGAAAATCAATGGGATCTGTTTCAGCATCCTGGAAGGCTACAACACGAGCCAAAGGTTTCAAATTCATTTGATTTGCTTTATCAGCAGTCATCAAAACTAAAGCAGAACCACCATCATTTAGGGTAGATGCATTGCCAGCGGTTACGGTACCATTTTCTTTCTGGAAAACTGTTGATAATTTGCCGAATTTATCGAAGTTGACTCGTTTGTATTCTTCATCTTCAGCAACAATAACGTCTGGTTTACGTTTTTGCTGTATGGTCACGGGAGCAATTTCAGCTTCAAATACCTTGTCAGACCATGCCTGAGCAGATCGCTTATAAGAAGTGATTGCAAAATCATCTTGATCATGTCGAGTAATGTCCATTTTCTTTGCAGTATTCTCCGCACAGTTGCCCATATGGAATTTATTGTATACATCCCATAAACCATCAAGAACAATGCCATCGGTTAAATTAACACCTCCATAGGGAGTTTGGCCACGTTTCAAATAATAAGGAACATTTGACATGGATTCCATACCACCGGCAACAGCAATATCAGCTTGCCCTAACATTAAAGACTGGCTGGCAATCATCACAGATTTCATACCTGAGGAACACACCTTATTAATGGTTGTGCAACAGACGTTCTTAGGCAAACCGGCAAATATAGCTGCTTGCCTTGCAGGTGCTTGTCCTAAACCGGCAGATACTACATTTCCCATATAAACTTCTTCCACATCCTCCTTGTTTATGCCAGCCCTTTTTACGGCTGCTTCAATAGCCACTGCACCTAACTGCGAAGCAGAAAGAGGAGCCAATTGTGATTGAAAACTTCCCATTGGAGTACGGGCAGCAGATACTATTACGACATCATTAAACTTTGAGCTTAAGGAACGGGTTTGACCGATTGAACTCATTACTCTAGAAGCTTTCAAAAGTGCAGCCATTGTGGAAGATTTTCTTTTCTATCGCGGGCGATAACAGACGTAGAGACAATCAAGAATCTAAATGACAAAAAAAATATTTTATATGGATTTCTAGATACAAACCACACATATTCCACACTGTTTTTAATTTCCCACAAAATTACGCATTAGGAATGCCAGATCGGGCCTTTTAGAATCCTAAAATATGTGTACAAAAATCCACTCTTCCCCGCAGCCGTAACGAATGATGGAATTTTTGGATTGTGATAACTTTAATGATCAATAAATGAAACTACGAAAATATGCGCTTAAAAGAATTTATAAAAATTTTAATTTTCCTTAAACTCGTTTTTTTTGGCAAACAAGAGGATTTCAGGAGCTTTATCATGAGAACTCAGTTGGGCCAAATGACAGATAATACGGTTTTTTGTGTACTAACAGCAGAAGGGAGTAACAATGGACCCAACTGGGTCCTAGAAGAGAAGTGCTACAACACCAGTCTCCCTAACTTAACTTAAATCTCAATTATTTATTATTTGAATATTTCTTACTAATATGTTTCTATGCAAAAGCATAAAACTCATATATTGTTACATAATTCATCTTGTATATCTCCACAATTCCTGATAACTTAATTTCTTTTGGTGTGATATAATTGATCTGGCAGTACTTCATGTTTTATTCCGAACACTTCCTACAGTGAATGAGCTGTTTTCTGTTAAAGAAGAAGCACATTTGACAAGGCGATTTTTGCAAATTCACGAAATTTACAAAAAAACCAAATTTTGGTATATTCTTAAAACTAGAATTTTAAATAGAAATAATGACTGCCGGTACTACTCCTGCTGATGGCGTTCGTGAGAAGGCTCTCTTCGATTATCGCAAGAAATTGTTGGAACATAAAGAAGTTGAATCAAGACTTAAAGAAAGTAAGTGAAATAAATTGGAAATTAGAGCCAGGGAAAAATAATAGTTTGTAATATTTAAAGAACGCGAAGAAATCAAAGAGCTGACAAAACAGTACGATAAATCGGAAAACGACTTAAAAGCGTTGCAGAGTGTAGGTCAAATAGTTGGTGAAGTTTTGAAGCAATTAACGGAAGACAAATGTAAATAGAATATAAAATGCTTGAAATATGTATGTATGTAAAATGTAACCAATTTTTTATAGTTATTGTTAAAGCTACAAATGGTCCGCGTTATGTTGTGGGGTGCCGTCGTCAATTGGACAAAACTAAATTGAAATCTGGCACCCGCGTAGCTTTGGATATGACTACACTCACAATTATGCGTTATTTGCCACGTGAAGTGGATCCCTTAGTTTACAATATGTCTCACGAAGATCCTGGTGATGTTAAATACTCTGCTATTGGTGGTCTATCCGAACAAATTCGTGAACTACGTGAAGTCATTGAATTGCCTTTATTAAATCCGGAACTTTTTCTACGTGTGGGAATAACACCTCCAAAAGGCTGCCTACTCTATGGTCCACCTGGTACAGGTAAAACACTACTTGCTCGTGCTGTTGCCTCCCAATTGGATGCGAACTTCTTGAAAGTTGTTTCTTCTGCTATTGTGGATAAGTACATTGGTGAATCGGCCCGATTAATTCGTGAAATGTTTAACTATGCTCGTGATCATCAGCCATGTATAATATTTATGGACGAAATTGATGCCATTGGTGGCAGACGCTTTTCTGAAGGCACATCAGCGGATCGTGAAATCCAACGTACTCTTATGGAATTGTTAAATCAAATGGACGGTTTTGATGCTTTGGGACAAGTAAAAATTATAATGGCCACAAATCGTCCCGATACACTGGACCCTGCTCTATTGCGTCCAGGACGTCTCGATCGAAAAATTGAAATTCCATTGCCCAATGAACAAGCGCGGTAAGACAAAAACTTTTTTCAACTTCCTATTACATATTTTATTGAGCGTTAAATCTGTGTATGAACTTTATGTACATATTTACACAAGCATCTTATCGTAAAATATGTACATACATATGTATTTATATTCATATCCCAGCTTGCTGTTTTTATATATTTCAGTATGGAAATCTTAAAGATTCATGCATCGAAAATCGCTAAACATGGAGAAATCGATTATGAAGCCTGTGTCAAGCTTTCTGATAACTTCAATGGAGCTGATTTACGCAATGTTTGTACAGAAGCTGGTCTTTTTGCAATAAGGTAAGATAAGAGTTAAAACAGTTTCTCATTTTTATATACGAATTTACATATGGCTGAAGAGGAGGCCGATCGAGGTAAATAATCAGGTATGTGATGGAAAACGATACAAAACCAATTTGAAAACGATAAATGGTGTGATGTGTTTTCTATAGTTGTTTTATCAATAATTTTAAATTTGGTTTTTTATAGTTACTCCAATAATTTTTATAATTTTTTTTACGGCAATGCTGTATTGTTTATATTTTATCTTCTATTGTGCTTTTTAAGTCAGTACCGTAATATTGGCTTAAAAATTATGCATAAAATTGGTCTGAATTCGTCACACCTTTTCAAAACGATCGGTTTGAAATCGTTTTGAAAACGATCGTTATCCATTACATACCTAAATATTTCCTCAGATATACACGAAATCAAAAGTCCATTAAGTAGAACTCTTCATCCAATCCCCCTGTAATTTTTAAATCCGTTAATTTATTTATCAAAAGTCTACACATACATACATATATTCGATCATATAGAACAATTTTATATCGGCTAAGCTAGATCTTTATTTATAATGCAAAACAAACAAAACTTAAGAAAATTATCTGTTAAAAATATACATTCAAGCACTAATTTTTTCTATATTTTAGAGCCGAGCGTGAATATGTTATTCAAGAAGACTTTATGAAAGCTGTACGAAAAGTTTCTGACAACAAAAAATTGGAAAGCAAATTAGATTACAAACCTCTTTAATTTCATCAACTTTATTTAAACAATAATCTTATATAAATATATTCAAATAAATGTTTTTTCTCAGATGTTATTTTAATTTCTCTTCTATGCGTCGCTTTTTACGCTCCAAATATTCACTGACATTGTCGTACTTCTTTTTAAACCACGTCGAGACTTCTTCTGGTGTCCATGTATACATCTTAAAATGCTCATCAACCATTTGTATCCAATTTAATGGCGGCGTAGAACTATTTTCACTAACTCTAATAACGAAATGTTCATTTTGAACTCCTGTAACAAATAATCTATCCTGAGAGTAGCATAAATTGCAGCAAATGATATCATTGAAACTTAGCAATTGCGGAGCTGCAATATTCCACTGATCTTCGGTGTTCGTCAAAATATATGTAGCCACACATTCATTGGGTTGGTGAAGTAAAACTGAAATTTCAAATTTCGCTCCATCTAACTTTTTCACAGCAAATTTAATGCTTGGGGCCGGTAATACCACACTCTTTATTTCTTTGCCTTCCTTAAAATTCCACAGTTTCATTGTTTTGTCGCCAGATATTGATACAAGCACGTCATCACTTAAAAGTTCTATTCCGGATACAAACTCCTTATGACCCAAGCAATAGCTGTACACATCGTATGTTGCTGGGTAATTAGTGACTCGTATTTTGTCATCTCTGTCGCAAGTGATAATAAACTTTTCATCACTTGACCATAATACATCATAGACAACACTTAAGTGACCAATTAGCAATTTGGGAATGGCCTCGTACTGCTCACAATCATATTCATAACAATCTCCAGATTTGTCAGTAACAAGTAAGCGTTTTGAATCACTACTAAAAGCCAAAGCGGAAGATGCTCTTGCAAGTGATCTTACCGATATAAGTTTAGCATGTTCTGGTCTTAGCTCATACAATAATAAACCCTTCTGCCCCGAAGTTGTTACCGCAAGTAAACGACGATTGGGTGACATTTTCATATGTTGCAGAGTTGGTGGTTCTTTCATTGTGGGCTGCTGTTTCTGTTTTGTTTCTTCTTCTTGATCTCCATCCTGTACTACGTTCTTTGTTTTCAGTCCACATTTTATTAAATCCTCTGGCAAAGTAATGTCTTTGAATATTTGCAAATCATTTGGATTTACAAATATTATCTTTTTATTGAGACCGATGACTAACTCTGGTTCACTATAAAAAATGCTACTCATATTTGTTAAAATTTTAATAATTCATTAAGAACTATATATTTTTTTTGGTTTTTATCAACCCCCACGTTACTCATCAATTGATATTGTGTGTGTGCGTGTCAGGGATGGCAAAGTTGGTACAATTTTACCTTTTTTGGTACTATTCAAATTCGGAAAGTACAATAGTACAACAATGACTTACAGCCTGTTTGTAGAACACGACTCGTCGATAATAATCGCTAACATGTTAGCATTTTTCTTTTTTTGGTTTTTAGATCGCGACTGTTGACGATTTTAATTAAAAAACGTAACAACTCTCAATTTATTTGGGTTTGTGTAACACGGTTTGGCTCATTATAAATGTCAAGATGGGCGAATGAAAAATTATAATTGTGTTCAAAAAAAGTGCACCAAAATGAATAAATACTGACAATACACATACACTCACATGGATTTTACACAGTTTCATACATATCCTAATTTTTGTTCTTCAAATAACAGCAGATATTTTGAAGAACAATTATTTTTTTATAACAAAATAATAAAAAAATACATACAAATAATTTTCCATTCAATTGTCAATTGTGTTTTTTCAACACAAGAATAGGGTTACCATTTTTTCAAGTTGAATTTATAATTTTCTATGAAAAAAGATAAATGAAAACAATTTTTGGACATGTTGGCAACATAATGTTTTGCCACAGGGTGGGATATATAGGCGAATTAACGTAAGCTGCACGACAAAGTCGAGTCGCGTTATACAAACGCTTTTCATTACGTAGTCGTCCATGAAACGCTCGTCGTGAGTCGCCCTTGTCGCGTTCTACAAACAGGCTATTAGTACATTTAAGGAATCTCCCCAATTTCACTCCGCGTTTCTTTTCAAACGATTGCATGTGTCTATTTTCACTTTTAAACCATGAAACTCATATTATTCTCACTTGAAAAAAGTCTTATAAAAGCAAAAATCATCAAGAAAATCAAAAAATTTGAACTCGTCTTTTTCTAAATTGGAATGCTTGATCACATGCTATTAACTGGTACATTTTAAATTTCTACTTACGCAGGTTAACCATATGTCTTAACATCAACTTAAGAGCAAATTTGTGAAAATGATTTGGTAGAAAAAATAAAACAATCGATTATTTTAATAAAAATAGCACAAGTTCTGAAAGTTGTTGGTACAACTTTAAAATAATCAATGCATTCCTTGGTGTGTGTTCATATTCGGTGATGTTGACATGTGGTGGGGTGGGTGCTGTTACAACGACGTAGAAGTACTTTCAAACACACATATTTTGCATATTAATTTGACAGATAAGATGTATGTAGGTAGTATCAAGGCGAATTCATATAAGGTGACCTTATCGCTACAACAATACAACAATACTAAAAACAACATGCAATTCGTCTGGCTTAAAAAAACCCCATCTGTCAAAAACAGTTGACTAATATACCAATACATACATACATATTTATAAAACACATACACTTTTCACTTTAAATGTAAACAAACATTAGATAAAAGAAGAGATTTTGAAAATCGGGGTGCAAAGCAGTTCAATTAGGCTTCGAACACCTGATAATCATCTGGACTGTTAAGGTCACCTGTTATCAATTCGCCTTGGGTAGTATTAAATGTTTTTCTAAATATACGCCTTAAAGTCGTATAGATCAACTCAACTGTATGTCAGCTATGTAGTTTAAATCACAGACTTATAGCCTGTTTGTAGAACACGACTCGTCGATAATAATCGCTAACATGTTAGCATTTTTCTCATTTTTCTTTTTTGGTTTTTAGATCGCGACTGTTGACGATTTTAATTAAAAAACGTAACAACTCTCAATTTATTTGGGTTTGTGTAACACGGTTTGGCTCATTATAAATGTCAAGATGGGCGAATGAAAAATTATAATCGTGTTCAAAAAAAAGTGCACCAAAATGAATAAATACGAACAATACACATACACTCACATGATTTTACACAGTTTCATACATATCCTAATTTTTGTTCTTCAAATAACAGCAGATATTTTGAAGAACAATTGATTTTTTTATAACAAAATAATAAAAAAATACATACAAATAATTTTTCATTCAATTGTCAATTGTATTTTTTCAACAGAAGAACATTTTTTCAAGTTGAATTTATAATTTTCTATGAAAATAGATAAATGAAAACAATTTTGGACATGTTGGCAACATAATGTTTTGCCACAGGGTGGGATATATAGGCGAATTAACGTAAGCTGCACGACAAAGTCGAGCCGCGTTATACAAACGCTTTTCATTACGTAGTCGTCCATGAAACGGCTCGTCGTGAGTCGCCCTTGTCGCGTTCTACAAACAGGCTATTAAACTATATGTTCCTTAATAACTGAAAGGGTAATGATATTTATTTAAAAAGTGATATCTACTTCCACGGTCATTTAAAGATCTATTTATAGACCTTGGGTCAGTTTAAACAATCGGGATAAAAAGTCGTGTTATGAAACAAATAGAAACGACGTTCTTACTCTGAAGTTGACAGCACTTTTAAACATCTGATAAGCACTAGTAAAATCTACCGCTGTTAGCTTAACCCTACTATGACACATTAAAAATGCATTAAAAACAAACACATTTTATTAAATCAAAAAGTAATGCAGTTGCATTAACTTAAGTTTTAACAACGTCAGAGACAAAAATTCAATAACATAAATCTTGTGAGCATGGAAATCAATCCGGTTTGGTGCATTCTTGGATCTGGAGGACATACAGCAGAAATGTGCATTATTCTACGTAGTTTGTTGCAAAAGACAGTGGACCTGAATAACTACAAACCATTGAAATTTCTTGTGGCAAACACAGATAAAACTTCCAAGGATAAACTATTATTAACAATGAATGAATTGAACCAGGAAGTGAGCGAGGACGATTTTATTTACATACCACGAGCACGTGAGGTTGGACAAAGTTGGTTTACTACAGTTTTTACATTTCTCTATGCGCTGGTTTGGAGTTTTTGGTTGGTGTTTAAAGAAAAGCCCCGTTTGATATTGTGTAATGGACCTGGAACATGCGTTCCATTCTGTATAGCTGGCTTTTTATCAAAGCTAGCACGAAGATCTAAAACAAAGCTCGTTTATGTGGAAAGTTTTTGTCGTGTTAACGAAATATCAATGTCAGGACGTATACTGTTGCCCTATTTAGATGTCATGGTTGTGCAATGGGAACCTCTTACAAGAATTGAATACTTGGGCCATAAGAAAATAAAATATTTTGGCAATATCTTATAGATATGGGGACAAAATGTGAACGAATCGTGATGCGTTTGGCGTAGCTAAATATGATCTTTTTTACATATGCATTTAGCATATTTACAATTGTTAAAATAGGTATACATACATATGTATGTATGTAAAACGAAATTTTTATTGCACCAATGTTTTATTATAAAATAAAAAATTAAACTTCGTAATGACCTACAACCAAAATGACATTTGTGTATATTGCAAGTAAAAGGCAAACATTTTACTTACAATAAATGCATCTCCACGAGATTAAAATATTATCATTTTCTCGTAATAACGGCGATTTACATATTTTTATAAATATTAGTTATAATTGTAAGTTTAGGAAATACAAACGCTTAAACGAAATTAAAGAAGGATATTTGAAGCGGAAAGCGTAGATATAATGGCCATTTCAATAACAAAAGGACAACCAATTTATAAATTATTGCTTTTCTTTCATCCAAATAATTCTGTTTTTGAAAGTAGAGTAATTTTAAAATCAAACCAAATAAATTGATTTTTATCCGACTGCCAAGGATTTTGTCAGTTAAGATATCGTTGTAATGTATGTAGAATGGCGGATTTCTGGCCCGAAATAGAAAAAATAAAAAACTAATTAAATAAGCCTATGCAGTAGGGCATCAAAATAAAGGTATTTACAAAAATACAATACATATAAGTTGTATGTATATACATATTTGTTAAATTTCACCAGAAATAAATAAAATAATAAAAAGTTTTTGCAAACTGGCTGGCACCTCCTATAAAAGGAAAATATTTTCATCGTAATGGTGAAAACTTTGAAACTTAGTATCAATACTTTAATTGCAAGTGATGGAAAAACTCGTTTTACATATCATGCTTAAAAAATTAAAAACCTGGATGCAAAAAACATAATTTAAAAGTAATGCACTAAAGGAGCGAAATAAAATAAATATGTAAAAAAAATTTAAAACCCGAATGCAAAACAGAAAACAATTAAAATAAACAGCAAACAAAGTAAGGTCTACTTCAGTTTAGCAGACTATATTATGAGTAAACGAAGTAAACTCTACTTTGGCTTAAAATAATATATTAGGAGCTAGTCTTTCAACTTAAATTACCCGCGTTAAACAGAACTAGAGTTTACTTTGTTTATAAGACCTTGTTTTTTGTTTGCCTTATTAGATGTCGGGGTTTTGCTTTTGAATTTTGTATTTCAAACTTAATTTTTCGAGAATAACTTTTATGCATACTTAGTAAAACGTTCATATTTTTTAAATACAAAAATTACACAATTATTCGTATAATATCTCAGATTCGTAAATTAAATCAATTTTTATTATTTATTAAGTAAGGTAGTAAAAAGAAGCCATTAGTTTGTTGTATAGATTCGAAAAAATTACAAAAATAACATTACCAATCATTACAGCAAATAAGAGTATTTAAAAAAAAACAAGCAGTGGGCAATAGTTTTAATGTTCTCTTCTTAAACACTCATCCAAATGATCATTCATTTCTGTTTCTTCTACTTCGTGTGCACAACATGGACATTGCCGTGTCGTTTTATATATACTGCGTTGGCGAAAGAGGCGAGAATTTTCATCTTCCGAAGAGGAATTTAAGTCTACTGTGGTTGTTGTTGATTTTTTGGAATTAGGTGATCGTTTTATTCCTCCTCTACGTAAAAATTCCATCTCTTCTTCATCTTCTTCCATACTGCTAGCAGAGGCAATTTGTTCTAAAACATCATCTGTATATCCAGCGTTTCTTAAAATATCTTTAGTTGATTTACGAGAAGGACGAGTCTGCTTTTTGGGTCTAGCCTCTTTGGATATAGCTGATAATTTCTTCATAGCTTTTTTACGCGGTAAAATCTTAACTGCAATACCAGTACAGCCATTCAAATGTTCCGAAAGTACAGCTCTGGTCATTTTTTCCAGACATATGGGACATGTTATTATATCATTGCTATCATCAAAAGTATAACGAGATGAAGATGGCTGGCAATCGTTTTCTCTTTTAAATTCTTCCATTAATATATCTTCTCCAAAGAATTCATCGATAACACTAGTATCGGCCAGTTCTGCGGCAACAGCAAAATTTAAATTTCTTCCTTCATTATCATCGTACTCATCGTCGATTAATTCTATATCATCGTCGCATAAGTCAATAGATTCATCTATTATTTCTTTTTTAATCATTGTTTGGCGCTGATCTAAAGTCATATTTCGATTAATTTTAGGCTTTGTAATTTGTTCCGAATCGGAATTATCGCTATCTTCTCCTTCATCAGATGATAACGTAATGACTTTCTCCGGTTGCTCTTGCAGCATTATATCATCGTCTAAAATGACCCAGTCCTTTACGTCATTCGATGCATTTTCATCGGCCTTATAGCCTATGCTTGAAGAGGGTATCACATCATTTGATATACGCCTACGTTTGGAATCGCCTTAAAAGCATTTAAATAGATACATATTAATAAACCAATTTTCGATTTTTAGTAACAGTTGTGGACTATACAAGAGTTATATTCAGAAAGTCCTAGCATATGGAAATAAAATAAAAGAATAGATATAACATTCTCATTTCACTTTGTTCTTTAAATGTCTCAATAAAAACGTAATTGGGTTACGATACATTTTTAGCGCCGGACCAAAAAAAGGATGTTATAAGTTTGTACAGACCAAACGGCTAGATCGATTTTAATTTTAGAAGATATCACATCTTTTTCAGATGCCCTGGTGAATATGTGTGTTTTTAACGATCTATAACCAAAATGGACAGACCGATTTTAATTTAGTTTTTTCGTTGAAAAGGCGACTTGATCTGATAGCTTGACGCTTATTCTTGAAGAATGAAGAAAATTGTCCATCCGTTTGGTATGTACATGGCAGACACACAGACACACCTCAAACTTATAATACCCCCTTTTAGGAAGGTAGTTTTGTAAAAGGTTTATAAAACAAATTTCGAATGGAAAACAGTTTTATAAACAACTTATAAATCAAAAATATTTTTTTAGGTGTTCTCCTACATTAGTAAACATAAATTAGAACTTTTTCCTTATTGCCAGAGATATATTTCTTTATTTTGAATTTCAGTTATGATATTAAGGTAAAATAATTTTAACTTTGGCTTTATTTCACAGGTTCTAATCAATAAGTTATCCACTCACCTTGTTCTTCATCATCATCATTTCTCTTCCCCACAAACTCAATACTTTTATCAACCTGAGCGTCAGCTACATTGTTACAAAATCGTTTAGACCACAAATCTCTTAAATGTTGACGATCAACACTTTTGTCACTACCTGGGGATAGAGCCATGTTATTTGTTCCACCATCCCCTGATGAGTTTGTCAATGAACTACCGCAACACCAATCGTTACGACTAGGTGTTTTAGCATTCTTTTTACCAATACTATTGCCAGAACTTGAATTTTCCAAGTCTTTAAGACCTCTTACATTGCGCAAATTACCACCAGGTGGAACAATAGCTGCAGAGGTCCTACTGATAGAGTGATTTCTCAATATCGACGTGCTAGGTGTTCCAACATTGAAAGGATCTATCGACATGCCCGGATATGAGGATGGTGGAAAGGCTTTGACAATCGATTGTGTGGAGGGTGATTTCGTTGCGTTACTAACATTGGTAGCTGATTTAGTTTTTGGGTTTAGTAACATAGTACCTCCACCGTTTGTTTTAACGGGTCCTAAAAGGAAAGTCGTAAAAAGCGTCTTCTTAGAGGGACGAGTTAAGTTTTAAAATGTCAATGTGTATACACGAACCTTTAAAGCCAATGTTAAAATTATCAAAACCTTTTATATTTGAACCTGTCGTGGATGGAGTTGTACTCTTAACTTGTGGTGTAAAAAACTTACGTAGATCACTGCCTGGAACAGATGTCTTTTTCTTTTTCTTATTATCATTTTCCTTATCTTTAGTGCTTTTCCCAATTCTCTTCTTTTCAGGCTCCTTTATTTTCATAAATGTACCACCACAATTTTGCATATGGTTTGCCCACCATTGGTCATTTGGTCCTGGAGCTCGATTTGAAGTTCGCTTTACATATCCAAAGAAGGGTGAGCGATCCTGACATATGCCATTACAACGCCACCAGTGTTGCTTATATATTTGCACTTCATCATGAAAGGTATGATAGACAGTTATGTTTGTACCGGCCACTTTATTAATGCCAGACATAATTTTTTTAAAATTTGGGCCGTGGCCACCATTACCCTCACGTATGTTCAAAACAAAGCAATATGCATGTATCATTTCATGCAACATTGTTTCTACCAAATCTTTCCTGGGCCTTAAAACAAGTAGTGGCTGGCTTAAACGTATTGTTATGTCCATACCAAAGCGATTGCGACGCGAATAACATATTCCAGCACAGCTGTACATACGTTTGCTCCATTCTAATGTAACACACTTCAAGCGACTTTGAAAAAATTTTGTATCAAATTGTCCGAAAAGAGCAAATATATCTGGAGTGGGATCCAGTGTTTCCCACTGCGGATGTACTAGATTTTGAGTACGATTTAAGAAATCTTCATCTAAGTTAGAATGCGGATTACTACGTTTTATTTGTAAAGGTTTCTTGGGGGGCTTCTTAAAATCGATTTCCTCAATATCACTGTCGCCTTCACCAGGTTCAGAGTTAATGCGCCGTTGCATTTCTAATGCAAATAAATAGTCATCATCATGGGACATGGTTTTACACTATTTTTATCAAGTTTATGAAGTGTTTGCAGCACAGATATAAGGTTCGCTATTTAACTTCAATAAAATAAGTATTTTTTTTTTAAGTTGAGGAATAATCAAAAAGTATTTGGCGCATTTCCCAGCTGTTTGTAAACAAATTTTGTAGGGTAGTCAATAAACTCATAATTTTTGATTAATATTTCAATCAGTCGTAAATCAGCTCTGGGCGAGTCAACATTACACGTTCAATAAATGGCTTTCATTTCGATTACACATACATATGTGTCAAAATTCCTTGAAATTAATAGCTGTGACACAAATTGATAATCAGTTTCATTTTTTAAATGCCACCGACGAAGAAACAACTCAAATTTGTAGTTTCAATCAATGTGTGCTGTGACCAGCTGCTCAAATTGAAAACTAAATTGCCATTTAAATGGATAGGTGAATATTCAATAAGTTTGATTGTGTTAGTGAAAAAAGTGTGAGTGTATTACAAATTGAATGGAATTGATAGTTAAAAATTGAACGTGTGGCCCCCAAGTAAGTGCAACTAGGCCACTGTTGTTTATTGGCCTTCGACAGTTTTGCGTCTCACATCACAATCCGCATGTGATTAATGGTTGGCGTCGGTTAACGGTACCGTTTGCAGTATCCCGTTGGTTTCCATTAACCACAGAAAGCAATGGAAAAGAATCTTATTTCATCTGTTAAAAATACTAGAAATATTTAATAATATATGTATGTATATATTACATTTAATAAACTAATAAATAATATAATATATTTAATATAATATATTTAAAAACTAAAACAAAAGAAGCAAAAACATATAATTACCTAGGTGATGTTTTAAAAGTTTTGGCAATTATAATTGATAAGTGTATCAGTCATCACTACCGGCCAAACGACTAGTCAATTGGCAGTCAGTATTAAATTCTATGGTCAATTATTGAAAATGTGTTAGTGGAAATATATCGTTTGTGTTAGTTTACGTCATTAATTTCTTGTAGGGGAATCAGCTCTTTTAAACGAATAAAACGTTAAGCTCGTAAGTGTGAACATAATATTAAAAACGAATGAGACGTTTAGCACGTAAGTGTAAACATAGTATGAGACTTATATCGCTCATTTCCTTCAATAGTGTCAAAACAATTTAACTAAAAAAAAATAAAAATAAAAAGATTGCGTTTTTTGAGATTATGATGCAAAATAATTTGACATTTCGTATTTTATCTTGTGTAAACATTTCTTATAAATAGCATGTACTACCACCTCGTGATAGAACAATATTTTTTCAAGTCTTCAATGCGATGAATGTAAATCGAAAACTTTAAACGCGTTTTCTGCAAAACTAATTTTATTGATTTGTGACACTATTGAAGTAAATGAGCGATATGTTGTGTATATGTGACCATGCCTTTATTTGACGAAGACGGCAGCACTGGTGCAAAATTTTTGTCTGATTTATACTACTAAATAGATCAACCGTTCATAAAGTAAAAATCAATAAAAAATAAAACTGGAAAGAAGTTTTTCGTTCCTCAAGAAATATTTTATTTAAAAAAATTTCAAAATGGAAAGTCTCGTAAACTATAGTAGTGAGGATGAACAGGATGATTATCCTTATACGAAAGTGGTAATTATGCAATTAGTAACTAGCTGGTTGAATTAAGGTACTAAAGAATATAGTTGAAACCGAGGAAAAAAGATGGCTGACAGCTGGGAAACTCTCCCTAGTATAGAGAAAAAATTGTTAATTAAAATTTTTTATAAAAGAATATATATTCAAAATTATAAAAAAGATTATAAAAATTTAGTTATGAATTTAGTTTTTATGTTCCAATAACACCATATTTGCTGTTTCTGAATAGTTGCCAAATTCCTTTAGGCTGTACGAGAACGTGGTAGCGGCAGTACTACTAGCTCTGGACGAACTGCTAATGAAACGGGTGGCTCTTTCAAACGGTCTTATGAACCTTCGAAAACTGGAAGTTACGATGATGATGCTTCTTATCGAAAAAGTCGGGGCTCTGGGAATGAACGTTTTAAAAGTGGAAATGTTAACTACAACGAGGTAATAATACAAACATTTGCTATAAAATTATTTATATCTATATACATGCATACACATGTTAAATTGCTTCCTGTGAGAAAATATTAATTATACTAGAAATTTTGAAATGATTTCGCTAGCCAATTTTTTCCTCATATCAGAAAATATACATACATATATGCATGTGTATATTCATACATACATATATGTATGTCAATATGTATACATGTACACATAATAAGAAAATAGATATTGAAATAGATAATAGAACAAACGAATGTTGGAAGTCAATTATAACGGTGATTTCAAAATGTATAATTAAGTTAGATGCGTATTCGTTTTGTATGATGTTTCGATTAGTTTAGATTATCCCGTTATGCGCATTGTCATTTGGTCACGACACATTCAAAATGTGAATACATGACTACCCTACATATTCTTTTTCCGTGGAGGAAAGAATAATACGTAATTTTTTACTCTTCATATGGAGCTTGACAATGCGAAAATAATCGTGTAAAGAATATTTGAGTAGATATGCGGTTGTTGTGTTAGATTTGTTGATGCTATATTTTCTAATATAACTCGACTCTTTAATTAAAAATAAGAAATTGAAAAAATTGATTGAAATGAAATAGTATCTCAAAATTCTTGCCAAGAAAATTGCGTTCTTTTCCATTGCTTTCTCTTTAAGGAGGAAACTCCTTGAATTATTTCATTATAAACGTACATACGTTTGTTTTTCGTAGTTTATATTCACGGATTATTTGGAGTTCTTTTTTTTCATAATCGTCACTTTATTGTGCTTATGTTTTGTTTTTTGTTGAAATCGTTGGGAGGGTTGGATGATTGTATTGATATATTCTTGTTTGTTTATCTACTTATATAAATTGTTTTTGATTATCTCATAGCGAATAAATACTTGTAATTTATGTTTATTGGCCATGAAGCTACATGAATTACTGATGAATTTAATAAATAAATAAAAAATAAATAAAATTGGGATGGCAGACCTTAAATTTCGACATAAATGTGGACTTGTAAATAGTGTGTTAAATATATATTTTTTTTACTTTCTGACGTTACAATGCATGTAGCACAATTATATTTTCATCTCTAAAATTGTGATATCTATGAAATTCAAATCTGAATACATATGTATACTTTTTTCAAAAATATTTAGTTACTTTATAAAATAGAACCAGAATCCGATACATAAGGAATTTCCTAAAATTGCATATTTCTCAGCACAATATTTTTATATTAATATTTCAAGCTTTTTGCAAGAATTTAAATATGTGTGTATGTATGTACATTTAATGCAATTTTGTTTGTACTGAATTCTTTCATATAATCTTAATTATTCTTCAATCGTTTAATTAAAAAATGAATATGTTAATTTATTCCTCTTAATCGAACCGAAAACTCAAAGGCAAGAAAAAATAGAAAATTTTATTTTTCTGTCGCAGAGTTGAGACCTTTTTTGGTAGTGAATGCAGCTCAGTTGAATTTATTTATCAGAACTTTTTACTTAAAAAACAAAGTAAAAAAAACCAAAAAGATGGCATTTCGCAACTGAATACAGTAGCATTCACCCTTATTTCAGTTGTCGACATCGACGTCACTTTAACACAGTACCAGAAAATTGGGGCTTGTTTCGTCGCTTTCGAGAATAATTTTGTGGTACTGAAAATCTATTCCATTACCAAAGGTCTAGAAAATAGCAGTTGTTTTCGACAACGGGTGCACAAGCACCATTTTTTTTTGGTATTTTGTTAAAATGACGTCGATATTGGCAATTGGAATAAGGGCGATTATTTTTCACAGTAATAAATAATTGACACAAACGTCAAAAGATTAATATGGCGACTAAAAGAGAGAATGACCTTACCTTCATATTATTGTATCATATCGCTCCCTTAATATAGAAATACCCGAACTTATTATTTTTTGACATCGAGATTTTTGCGTTTTTCGATACATTAAATATCTTCTATCGCAGCATACAAAAAAAGATTATAATATCGTTGGTCTTAAGTAGAGAATCCCTGAGGGACATAATTTTAACTTTACAGTAGAAATTATTTATTTATTTTCATAATGTCTTAAGGGGCAAATTGACTAGTCTACAATAATATAATATATAATGAAATGAAATAATATATATGTATGTATGTAAATAGTACGATACAATATAATACAATATATGTACATATATATGTATGTATGGCTGACTTCCTAAACGCAAGTTGCAATTCATATTTACAATGCATACACTTCGTAAACGCATATGTAAACTTTCTGGCAATGTCCAATGTTCCTAATCGTTTGGCAACTCATTTTAATGAGTATCAGTTGTCAAAATCGTGCATCATTTTTATTTTGTAGGCAAACATATGTATGAGTTGCATAGCGACGTTCCTAAATGCCGATAAAATGCAAAAAATGTCTACGCAGCGCAAGTTTGCTCTTAATACATGCTTAGCATTGCACACGCATTTTATTAAATTGTGAATTGCAACTTGCGTTTAGGAAGTCGGCCTATATAATAAATGTTCGAATGTGTATTTTCAACAATATCTATAAAATGTATTTGATGAACATAAAAAAATTAAATCTTTTTTTTTTTTTTTTGAAGAGAAAAATAACTTGATCCCTGCACATACCTTATTAGGCCTCTATTATTAAAAGATTTATTTTTTATACTAAATATTGCAATACATTTTTTTGAGAAGGTTGGAACCACTGAAAAACGTAATTTTGTAAAAAAATACGAGTTAGGTTCTTTCTACTTAAGACCATCGATATATATGTACTAATGATGTAACGAATGTAAATTTTTGATATTCGCGAATACGAATACGAATATATGAAACGATATTCGCGAATACGAATATTATATGTATGTGAAATTTGTGGACATTAAATTTGGTTTCTATTTACGTCTGCAATATGAAAGTTTAAAAAAAGGAAAAAGGACTTCGCACTCCTGTTGGCGTACTTCAGTTATTAAAAACTAACAAAATTTTAGTGATCGTTATTAAATAATATTTGAAAATGAAACAAAGCACAAATTTCTATAAAAATTTTAATGGATTTGTAAAACTAATATTTTTAGCCATTTATTTAAATTTCGCTTAATATTTATGCATTTATTAATTTAATTTGATTGGGAAAATATTCGTATTCGTATTCACATAAATTTGTCGAATACGAATACGGATACGAATATCTAAAAATGGCCGAATATTCATCATGTAAATCACTATGTACATATGTATATATATATATGTATATATATATATATATATATATATATATATATATAATATAAAATTTTAACCAAAAAAATTTAGGGTTCGTGAGTACATATACATACATACATAAGTATCTATCGCCATATATTACATCTGAAAAGATGTCCTGCCTTTCACGTGAAAGTAAAAACTTCGGAATCGTTTTTTTTATTAGAAATGAATATTTTTAACGGCAGTGCGGAACGTTTTAATTTTTCATTGTGTTTTTTTTTTAATTTCTCCCTGGTTGTGTCGTAGTCTTTGGACAAACATAATCGAATCTTAAGATATTTTGAAATTTCTCTTGTTAAGTTGAGATAATATAGTTTTCTGATTTAATATTAATGTTGTTCAGACAATGCTCTAATCTATATATCAATATACATACATACATGCACATTGTTTTGTAGTCTTTATAACTCTCAAAATATTTCGGCTAGGTATATGTGTAATTTATTTAAAATGAACTCATTTTTATTGTTGTTTTATTTAGTTTTACTCATTTTTTACATTATTAATTAAATATCAACTTTTGTTATTATATTGTATAAACCAAAAAATACAAACCTAAAGTTTTTAAACAAAAAAACAACCTAAAAAGTTTCAAAAAACTACCGAACGTTGTTACAACATCCCAGCTCTATGTGTAGAAAGAGTTAGAATATGATTGAAAAAGTATCACAAATTCCATTAGTAGCTGCAGTGTAACAAACAGGCATTATATACATATAAGTTGCCTGAGCAACTCCTCTACGTCCCTATTAAAATCGCTAAAATAATATGTAGGAGATTCTTTGAATTGAATAAAGCAGCATTGAAACGTGAGTATAATTATTTCTAATAACTAACAACACTTCATAAAATTCTCTTACAGGAGCTCGTTTTTTAATATAAAAAACACTTTTTTTAAATTTAATTTAAGTATGTAAAATTAGTATATATATAAATATTTTTTAAACAAAGGTAAAGGAGTAAAACTAAATTTGTATATTCTGTTTTGTTTGATCTTAAGTACTTTACTAATAGTATATTTAATTAAAAAAGCAATAGTTTTATTCAAGATATTTTATTACATCATTACAAACTAAATAAATGCTTTAAAATTAGAGTTATTAACATTTTCAATATTTTTGCACTAACATTTCTTTTGCAGGATAAATATAAAAGCAGTAGAAGGTCTGATAACTCAAGAGATCAAAGAGATAAGAAAGACAACAGAGAATTAAGAAACAATAGAGATGATAAAGATGATGATAGAGATTATGATTATAATAAAAAATATGATTACAAAAAGGTACTTTTTTTAAATTTGCTCAAATTTTCTAACAAGTAATTTAAATATTTGTAAAATAATACAAAATGCAAAAATGTCATAGATTTGAATGAGTCGTCTTACAATAGTTGCCATAAAATATTTTTCAAATTGTGGGTAGCTTATTTAATATTTAATTAACAACTTCTATCGTTTTAGGTCGACGATCAAAAACGTTATAGAGAAACCAAGAGAGAGTACAGACGCGATGACAATGACCACTATAAAGACGATAAAAGATACTCTCGCTATGATGAAAGAAAATCGGTCAACGCCACAAGCAGCAAAGATCGTATCAGCACTTCAAAATCACGCTATGATAATAGTAGAAAAGAATATGATGATCGTTTTAACGATGAAAGGCGAGCAGCAAATGAAGAGAGGCGCGGTGGAGCTGGGGGCCCTTATATCGATGACCGTAGAAAAGAATTTACCGACAGGCGTAATTACGATAATGGTGACGATCGTAAAAATGAACGTCGCAGTAACGATCGCAGAACACAACGTTCCTATACTGACGATCGTTCAAATGCGTATCGCCCTAGGCGTTCAAATTCTCCTTTATCATCCCATCAGAGCAAAAGCAATAACAAGTATAGCGAACGTAAGGAAGACGGTAGTAGCAGGCGTGATCGCAAACGCCACTCGCGTTCCAGATCTAGATCACGTTCTCGTTCGCACTCAGGTGACCATTCAATTGCACCTAATTTTGAATCAACAAAAGGTTTAAACCCTAGAACGGTACCAGGTGAACACTTTAGTCAAATTAAACGTTCAGAGATAGACTCACAAATTTCTGAGAAAAAATTACCTACCGCTCGTAATTTTGAAGCTCTTTTGTCCCTGCCACTTAGTGAGAATTCTCCTAAACATCCTAATATCGCTACAGTACCTGTGGCCAGCGTGGCAGCTGGCTCAAACACAGCAACTGCTGCGGTGCAACTACCCAGTTATTATAATCCCAATGTTATTAATCCCAATAAGTATGTTGAACAAATGCAAAAACGGAAGCTTATATGGGGGGCCAAGAAAGTGGAAGACTCTGCTTCTAAATGGGGTCACGCCCAATTCTCTCAAGATCAGGATGGCAAAGTTGCGTCTAAGTTCATGCGTCTTATGGGTATTAAAAATGCAAGTGGCAATGGTAGTGATTCCAATACTTCACCAAAGGAAAGTGAAATTAAATCACCATCATCCAACACTTCTTCGAATAAACCAGATGTTAAATCCCGCGAAGCTATGTTTTCCAGTATGGAACACCAGTATGAAGTAGCTCGTCAAGTAACCCATACTATGAGGGGCGTAGGCTTAGGTTTTAGTTCTCAAGCAAGACCTTTTTAAAGATAATGTTTTTATATACATATACTGATGTATAAAATCATTAAATATAATTTTTTACAAATTCAGAAATTTGTTAATATGTATGTATGTATCTGTATAGTTTATACACAAATTTCATTGAAAATGTAATAAAATACACTATTAATCTGGATGTCAAATTAACGAGAAAAGTTTATTAATAAAAAAAGAAAAGAAACTAAAGTGTTAAAATAATTTGTGAAATTAAAAATATATCGTTGGTCACAAGTAGAAGTAGGGCCTTCTCAAATAATTGTAAGTTTACAGGAGAAGGTAAAAAACATAATAGAAATAGTACAATTGCTTGTATAAACTGCTTTGTAAAAGATTTATTTTTTACACTATTACAATACATTTTTGTGACGAGGTGTATTTGTGTGAAATATATCAGAATCACTGAAAAACTCCATTTCTTAAAAAATACTAATTAGGGCCTTTTAACTTGAGACCATCGATATGTATCTATAATAAATTTCCGACGGATTAATAGGCAATAGATAATCTTTTTAAAAAAACTAGGATTTTATGTGAATATTTTCGAAAAACTTACACATATGTATGCATATCGTAACCTAAAATCCAAAAGGCCGTAACAACCAAAAAATTCAAAATACGATTTTTGATTGATTATGATGTGATTAACCAAAATACATCTCCGTAAGTAAAATGTTAAGAAATGTACATATATAACCAAAACACTTTTTATTTTAAAACTAAAGAAAATTTGAACGAATTTTTCATTTGTTTTACGATTTACGTTACGTTTTTCCTTACCACAAAAATAATAAAATGGGTACTAGTAGTGAATATAGTTGTACTAACAAAGTTAAAAAAATTAATAAAAAGTGTAAAACTTAAATAAACCGAATGAAAGGAAAACAAGACACGCACCTAACAAAAGGAAATACAATTTGTGAAAAATCACCAAAACAACTCAAAGATGGGTGTATGTGTATTAAAATTATGTACGAAAAAGGCATTGCGACATTGTGCTATGTTTTTCGGTTTCTTTCCATTTATGCAATTATGAATTTTCTTTGTTTATTTTTTTAAATTTTTTTAATTTCTGAAGTCAAATGAATTTTTTCGAATTTTGAAATGAATTCTTTATCTTTTATATTCAAAATACAAAGACTACATTGAAAAACATACGTTTCACTAAATAGCTGTTTAAATTACAGTTGAAAACAAATCTTTTTCAATCTAATTATAACATTTATTAAAAAACATTAATGTACTTATAAGGCACTTACACCTGCGCAAAATATAACAGATTTTAATTAAAATCTTGATGAAAATCTACCGTTTACACAACCGTTTTTGAACATTTATCAAGATTTTTTTATCCAAAACAAACCCCATTAATTGAAAATTTTGCAAAACTACAATCAAACAACTACAATGTAGCCAATTCACACACCTTTTTAAGCAGACCGTCCGAAGCTAATTCACTCATCTTTTTTATAAATAAATTGTACAGGGTAGTAAAAAAGTAATACAAATATTAGATTTTTTACTATAGTGCATTTACATCTGCACAAAATCTAGCAGATTTAAATTAAAATCTTTTAGAAAATCTATACCACTTACACCAATTTTTTTTGTCATTTATCTAGATTTTTATCCAAAACAAAAACCATTAACTGAAAAATTTCCAAAACTATAACCGATAACCAAAGAACTGCCAAGTAGCCAATTCACACCCTTTTTAAAGAGACCGTAGCCAATTCACTCATCTTTTTTATAAATATGTTGTACAGGGTAGTAAAAAATATATAAAAATATATTTTGAGTAGATTTCTTACAAATCTATTGACAAAATAGATTTCGGTTTGTTTGGAAAATCTAATAAAAGGCAGCTAAATTTAATTCGAAATGTCGTAAGTAGTAGATTTGGGGATAATGTAAATGTCCTATTAGATTTCCTATAAATCGAGTGACAAAATTGATTTTGTTTTGTATGGGAAATATAATAAAAAGCAACAAGATTCAGCTCTAAATTTCGTAAGTTCTAGATTTTGAGATAAAGTAAATGTCCTATTATTACGACTTTTTGGTTTCAGAAAAAAATGATATCAAGAAGCCCTACGAGCTATTGCTAAAAAACTACTATTATTTTAATTTTTTTTTATTAAACCAAATCCGCATTGATTTTTTAATGATAATTCTGAGATTTGGCATCTAACAATTAAATAGTCTTAAATTTATAAGGATTTTTGCTTCTGTCAAAAATCAAAAGTGTACTTGCAGCATTTTTGATTTTATGTGACGATATGCATTTCCGCAGTCACGTTGCATTTTTACAAATCTTTTGGCGTTTTCTTGGGAAATTTTTAATCAGAAAGAAGGCTTATTAAAATTATTCAATTATTTCAATTCATTTTATGTCATTAATTAATAATATATGATTAATATATCCAAAAATATTTATTATCGTTCCCGTTTCACATACAAATTATTTTTTGAGATTATACTTGGTTTTGTGTATGGCTGATAAGTTGGAAGAGAGTTTTTCTTACAGTGTATTAATGGCGGCTGATACTTTACTAAGTGTTGAAAATCAGCCGCCGTGTTATCTCAACAGCTGCTTTTGAAAGACAGTAACAAACAAAAACAAAATCATAATAATAAATACAAGACAAAATTCTATTTTGCCAAGTTGTCATCATCCCCGAAAAAAAAGTGAAAAGTTTTTTTTTTAATATTTTCGTTAATACAATTCATACAATTATATATAAAAAGAATTGCAAAAACTTTAATTAAATGTGCAGAATTATTTTAACTTAATTTTCGAAATGTCTTGGTTAAACAACAGTCTGAATACGATTAAGGGTCAATTGACGACATTGGCCCAAGAGATTCTGGAAGAAACTGCTGGTCCAGGTGATACCGAATACCGCAGTGCAACACCAGCATCAGTTGATAGTAGAACGGCAATAAACCTTTTGGCCGATACACAAAAAGACAAAGAAGATTTAGATAAGTTATGTTCGGAAAAAGACATTGAGGTAAGTTTGGGATGGATCAATACAGATGTACGTATGTATGTAAGTATGTAACATATGCAGCAACAAAAATGTACACCCAACGACGACATGTAGTATATGTACATATATGTAAAATGCAATTTTTAAGAATTGGCCTGTGTAAAATTCAATAAGATATCAAAGTAAAATGACAAACTGTTAATATGCTACATATTAAAGTACACCCAGACATACTGTTGAAAGATGGTCGTCTCTATTTATTGTTTTCCACTTTACCGATTGTATTAAAAACGATGTTGCATTTAAGCCAATTATAGAACATCCTTATTCTTAAACAATCCTATATACATATGTATGTTCTTTCAGGAAAAATCTCCTTAAATGCATACAATTTACATGCAAATGTATAAAGATGACATAAAAATATATGTATGCATGCTTAACTTTAAAGCATTTATGGATGTACACATGTATGTAGTATATATGTAGTTCTGAACAATATCTAGTACAATTTAAGTTTTATGCATGTACATATCGATGGCTTAATATCAAAAGGGCGTACCTATCTCAATATTTTTCGAAATCGTGTTTTTGACGTTTTCTGGGACACAACTTATACGTTGCATCCTCCTTGTAGCTCTTAGTACGTGACATTTCAATATCAAGGACTTATGGCAACTTAAAAAATTATTTCTGCATGTAAATGCTTTAGTTTTTCTTCAGTTTTTTGTTTCTCCTACAAAATTTCGAAAATTCCAGTTCCGCATTACTTATATGAAGCCATCGATATGTATGTTTTTGCATTGCGGTTAGTATTTGTTTTAATAGTTGTTAAAGCTTGTGGTTTCGCCTAATCTAAGTATGTATATGTATATTATATAATGCAATGTAATGTTGGTGTATTAGAGTTTTACTTCATTAAGTGCTAGCTATACGAATTGTTACAATGTAATAATCTCTTGATAAGTACTTATGTTTTTTAAGAAATAATGCAAAGTTAGAGCTCGTAATATTTATGCTTGCGGAGCCCCTAAGTAAAGCAATAATCAAATATAAAATATAAATAAAACAAAATTTTTTGTTGGTATATTTTATAAATTTCGTGCATTAACAAAAAAATGCTGGCCCAAAAAATTATTCGACCAAAGCGGGTATACATTTTTTAAGTCTTCTTCTTTAGTGCTGAGCGCCTAAAATCATGCTTTAAAGCTGACGAAAGTGTGTACATATGTAACAAAATATAAAATTTATTGAATATATGTTCAATATATATCAATCAATCGATTACTAAATTTACCCAATGAATTCAAAAACGAATTAAAAATTATGTTGTATAAATATGTATGGAAAATTGTGATTTTTATTACAGATTCTATCGCTTCGTAAACAAATTGAAACTTTGCAAAATCAAATTAGTGATTCAGGAGGAGGATGCAATGTTGCCAGTGGTGGCCCTAATAGTGGACGTACTTCAAAGACGGTAAGCTTATATTTATTTGTATTTGAAATATAATATTGTGGTTACATACAAAGTATTTTTCTATGCCATCGTAATATTCTCTAGTTTTTAAATACTATCACATAATCAATTAAAATATTATTTGTATTATGTGAAAATTAAGATCGAGGGGCGGACTTAAATTTTATTTTTGTTGAGCAGCGGTGATAATATGCACTTTTTAATGAATGTTTTGCAAAGCAAAACGTCAATTTCCGATTTTCGAACAACTACTTTCTATTCCGAATGTGCAAAAATAATAACTTATTAAGTCGACACTTTCATATTGTTATAGCAAAATCGGTGTATAAAAGGTTCGTAAATTCAATAAAATCTCTCCTTATTCACGTATGTACATACATACATATGTATGTAACATACGTTAAAAACGAACTGTTGTGAAAAACCTGTACATGCGCTTTCCGTAAAGGGTTACTTAGTTAGCTTAGTTAGCTTAGCATAGTGAAGAGATTTTAAGCACAAAATCAAAGTAACAATGAATGTGTTGGTCGAAATTAATGTGTAGAGTTATTATTTTAACAATCATTGTTGGAAACATTTTTAACTTTCCGCTATAGAAAGTTGCTGATTTACACCCATTTTCGAAAATCGATTTTTTAACATATTTTGACGTTTTGAGGTCAGTTTTTCAATTTATTAGAAGTCAATGGAGATATAAAAATATTTTCTTTTCTCTAGAGGTGCAAGTACAAGTCTGTTAAATGATTTTTTCTACACAAAATTAAATATGATGAGATATGACTATTTTGCAATAAAGAAGCAATGTGTATGTACAAAACTTTTTAAACTTGGTTTCTTTTAAAATAACCTTTTAAAAAGAGCAGATAATTCCACTCTTAACCTTATAGATGATTATTTTTTTTTTAATTTTTAACAAACGAACAAGTAGGAAAATTTCTTTCAACAAATGTTCAAGTTGGTGACACGGTTAAAGTAGCTTTAAAAATCATATCAAGTGTGTGTTCTTTGCTTTAATGTTTTCAATAATAATTCATCATGGGCACGTGACAAAAATATGTTCACTTGGTAATCACTGTTCACTTGGCTATCACAGTTTCAGAATGCTGGAATAACCAAAATAAAACTGTAGAATGCAACAACAAAGTAACATAAGACCACTACAATAATACTTACATGCATGTACCGATGGTACATCGAAAAAATAAAGATAATTAATGTGATGATCGTAAAAGCAACAATAGTTAAACATACTTAGGTAGAGTAATATAATTTCGTGCTAACCTAAATAGAAAAATGGAAAAAAATGGAAAAACAGAAAATTAATAGTGATACTTATAAATGTGTTTACCAAAGGTAAATCTGTTGTATACACAACAATCGTTTCTCATATTCCGTTTCATTGAAAATTAAAGTTAAAATAGCTGATGTTAATAAGAATATCTGCCCAAGTAGATAGACTAGGGTGCTGATGAAGCGCGTGGCTGCACAGAAAAGTATCGGTATTTCCCCCAGCTTAAAAGTCTAAGTTTAATTTTTCTTCTCTTCTTTAGAAACTCACATTAATTAATAAAAATATTTCATTCAATAAGAATTGAAATTATTGAACTCAAGCCTGACTAAAAAATTATTTCCGATCAGAAATCATTAAAGTTCAATTAAAAATCTACAAATGTTTTCAAATAATTTAAATCAACCTCAATTTTAATTTAACTATTTCAATTTCTTACTTTATTGATAGACTTTTCAGATCAGTTAACAAAATACTCAGTTAGTTCAGAAAAGTCATGCAATTCTTCGCAATATTTTTATCACAACATAATCGTGAAAACAAAGTATTTGCGTACTCCTTTGTAAACTCGAGCTCGCTATTTAGTCATATAAACACTTACGGCCCTATGTATAAGCAAAAATTGGCATGAAGTTAGCATAAGTTGCAAAATTTAACATGATCTTAAAGAGTTTTGCCATGAAACTTCACATTGAAAATCATGCTAAGACTTAGAGTTGGATAAAGATTATATAAAGCGACCATTTTTAATGTCAAATTGTATAGAGGAACAAACACGTTACACCTAATTCAATTTCGTCACTTATGATAAACTTCATGCCCATTTTTGCTTATAAATAGGGCCGTAAGAAAGTATTTTATATAAAGTAGTTATGAAAATTATTCGAATATTCGACAAAAGTTAATCGAGTAATTCTTTATTCTAAATTGAAAAACGTTTGTTCCTTCGAACAAATATGAAATTTTTTGTTCGAATATTCGCATAATTATTATTTGAACGACAACACTAATATGCATACATATACTAGTTTTTTAATTCTCTATAAGAAAACTAAAAAAAATACATTGAATATATGAGCTTCAGTGCTAACTTTGAGGGCCGGACGTACCCTCTAAAACACAACTTATCGCTATGAAACTTTTTTCTATTTTTTTCACATAAACTGAGCCGATTTGGGGGGTGAGAATAAAAAAAATCAACAAAAAAAAATTCTCCATACAACTAACGGCCACTCTAATGTACACATATTTATGTGCATAAATTTGTGGATATATTTGTAATAATAATGTAATAAAAATGTAAATGCAGTTTTGTTGTCTCTTTGCAGTCGAATGCATTTGCCTTATCAAAAGATAAGATTATAAATTGGTAAAATACATAAATTGTATACATATATGGATGTGTGTTTAATGTTGAGGTACAGTTGCTCTGAGTGAAATATATTTTGGGGAATTCAAATTCTGCACTGCACTACAAATTGGATTGTATTTGGTAAAAGTTTAGTTGCCGTTATTCATGAAAAATATTTTAGGTTTATTAAGCGCTTATTGGACATATTTCTATCAGAAATTTGCCAATTAAACCTGTAATAAACCTAAATTATTTATTATTATATTAAAAAATACGGCAGTAGTCCAATAAAATACTGAATATCATCAAAATGTGTACAAAGTATTACAACCTTAAAAAAATCTTGTTAAGTTAAACATAGTATTTGTTATTCCAGTATGCCGAACACAATTGAAAGTTTCAATTATTTTGTATACTATTGATTTATTATAAACACTAAAAGTAATTGTTGCTTTTAATAATTTGAAAAAAAAAATCAAGATTGCATTGTTTGAACATAAAACATAAATATTATTTGTTAACCATCTCTTAGTTGATTAACAACTCATTATGCAAGTATGTACAATGTACATTGTCCATACATTGTAGTATTTATGTAGTCGTATTCTATTTCCTGTTGATTTAACACACAAAACTCATTTTTATATTGGCGCAGAGTATAAAATTTTTAAAGATGGGGACAGAGAGCAGTTTAAAATTTAAACAAAAATTAAAAATAACATAATACACGTTTGACAAAAAAGTTATTAAAAATAATTATTAACATTTTATCAGGGATCGGAAATAATGATTATTTTAAAATTTAAACTGAAAAATCATACTTATTGGGAAGTGCTACGTACACAAGGAATACACAAAGATACTCTATTTTACATGGACTTGGATGCATTGATTTTATTTGTTTAATTTTTATTAAAAACCTCAACTTTATCGATTATATTTTTACTTTTATTTAAGGCCAAATTTTGTAAATAGAAACGTTTTTTTCGTTTTGAAATTGGTATGGAAAAAATATTTTTTGAAACGAATTTTCGTTATTTTTCATACAAATTTGAAACGTTTAGAAACGAAATTTTTTACAAAATCTGCCTAATAATCCTCAGAAAATACAAGTTTTTTCTTGATTTTTATTATTTCCTTAGAAAATAACAGTTATTTTGTGAGTTTTATTTATTCCTCACGAAATAACAGTTGTTTTTTGCTTTTGTTTTTCGCTTAAAAAATTTTAATTTTAAACTGAATAAACTATATAAAAAGTAAATTTAATTTAACATGCATATGTATGTTTTTTGCAGACTCTGGCGATAAATTAAATTGCGACGCAAAAAGACGCTTTTTACAGTTTAAAATTTACCTCTTTTAAGAAAACAAAAATAAAATAAAATATAAGAATCAAAAAGTAACTATTATTTCGTGAGGAATAAATAAAAATCCAGAAATAACTGTTATTTTCTCAGGAATAAGTAAAAATCAAGAACTAAACTAATTACCGTTACGGTCCCTGCATTTTATTCCTTTTTATTCACAACGAGAGGCGCTGCAACAATGCTATTATCTTCCTGTCGCTTTACCATCTGTACTTGCACTATCTCTTTCCTACTCTCAGGTAACACACAAGGACCTGTTATTTGAACTGAAGTGAGCTGACAAGTTACTTTCTCTTCTCAGCAAACTGCGAACCTAGACTAACCGCTTCGGAATAACACACGTAATATATTAAGGCTTCCTTTTGTGTAGGGGATCTCCTTCTTCTATTTGTTGGCATTTTTTTTAATAAAAAATTATAACTAGCTTAAGATTTGAAAGATTTGAACAATTTACCAAAAGTCTATACCTCATCGAAACTTTGCAAAAAAAAAATCAGAACAATTCTCTCAACTTTGTAAAAACAATTTCAACCTTGATAGATATTAAAGGTATTCATTTCAGTTTTTTTTTGTTAAGAAAATGGAAAAATTTAATTTTTTTCCTGTTTTCGTTGTAAAAAAATTACATTTTTCCATTTTTCTAACAAAAAACACCTGAAATGAATACCCTTACTGTTTGTTCACAAAAAAAGAAGAAATAATTAAGTTTTTTAAGTTTTATTATTTTTCTTTGTAAAGCCGGATGCATTTAACTACTTTTTTTTTAGAAAGAAACTCCTACAAAAAATAGCAAGCCCATAGATTTTCGGAGAATTTTCGGGAATCTTATTCAATCTATTCCTTTCTCCTTTCTTTCTATGTCAACAAGTGTAAAAAATTGGCATAATGTAAATCCAGTGTCAGTAAATTCAATAAGGTTAATAATTTCAACAAACCTATATCTTAAAAATCATAATATGATTGATTGACATAATTTACAAACTTAATTTTAAATATTCGATTTTCGTAAAAAAATGAGGTAAAAAATGTGTCGATTAAGCTTTTTTCTTGGCGGTTATGGCCGCAGAAGTTTATTCACACATTAACTTATTTCTGTTTAAAAGATTCTTCTTTTCTAATTTCATATGAATTTGTAGCTCCAAATATAACACTAAAATAAATTAAACAATTAATTCTTTGCCATCTCTGTTTTTAAAATAACGCCAAGCGAATAACTATGTTCTTAAAATGTTGGCCTAATCGCTTCCCTTTCGTAACTGTTTGTAGTGTTTTTTTTGGCTTTATATCTGTTTCGTATGTATGTAAATATGTTTTATCATTTTACCTTCTTATTGTTTGCTCTGTTTTATATATTATTGCACACTTGTACAAGATAAAAAATAATATATTTTTATCTCTTTTCACAAACTCACATTTACCTGTCATGAAATATTTATTGTACTTATATTCGTTATTTAATTCAGAAAATAGCATATTTGATTAAATTAAACTTTATCGAAAGTTTATCGATTTGAAAATGTATTTTGCGCCCAACTGTACGTACAGCAACGTACTACATATACATATACACGTCATATCTACATATTTATGCATGTACATAGTTCGAAATGTTAATTAGTTTAATAAAATCCATAAACGATAACAATATACATGCATATGTATGTGTGTTCATACATAAGTTAAATTAATTATTTTTAGGAGGTTTTTTGACTTCTTATATTCTCTCTCCACAAATCGGTTCAGTTTTATCTAAAAAAATACAAACATAGCGAAAAGTTGTGTTTTAGGAGGTGCGTCCGCCTTCAAGCCAAAATAAATTTGCAGAATACGGTTGCACAAAAATGGACGGTTGACTAAGACCATATGTCCATGATGTTATTAACAGTATTCTTAAAAATGTTTTGTGACTGATTATACCCGACCTATGCCTTCACATAGGAAGTAACAACGTGGTTGTCAACGAAATTCCACAAAAGAACCGCAAGACTATACGGTTATCCGTGGCCAATTAGTCAACCAGTGCTAGCGAGACGAAGAACTCTCGAAAGCCAAACAACATACACAAGCCTGACTGCACTTAAGAAATAATTAAGATGACGCGAGACGCTGTTCTTCAACCCAGAAAAAAATAGTGTGTACCTACTATTGGCAACGTTTTTCATTTCCGATATTTTTCGTTATGTGGCATTGCTTTCCATATAAAAAACATAATGTGAACGGCCATTGAACACAATTTGAAAATGACACCGCAAAGTGAGATAGCGTCAATAATTGAATCTGATTTGACATTATTGAAGAAGGCCCTTCCTTCTATAGCATATTCCTTATAGTTCATCGATTTTTCTATATGAAAAAACTACACAATGTAATGCAGTTTCGGTAGATTTGCAGGTGGGCCACGGTCTCAGAATCTCAATGTTCTCTTGCAGATCTGCTGGAATTATACCATCAGGACCTGGAGATTTACCTCCATATGCCAAAATATTAAAGTGTGCTTGAAGTGTACGTTAAGACAACATTTCCATACAAAAACCGGTTTAACATACACCTGAAGCATACGTTAAATTTTTGCATATGAGGGTTAATGAATATTATGTGATTGGAATGTTGCTAAGGTAATTTTTCATTCTAAATCATTAAAATTTAAATTTTATAATGGGATAGTTTCTAATGACTTTAACACGGGCTTGCCACTGCAGGAAGTTTTTTTAATCTATTTCTGCTGAAGCCATTAGTTTGATAATTAGCTAATATTTGTCGAAGTGTTATCTCAAAAAAAGTTTAGTTATATTAAATTGATATATGTATTAGCTTTCAGCATTATAAAAATTTCTATCTAAAAATCAGCAATTTTTATATTGACCAAATGAGAGTTCTTTGATACATCACGGCATTCAGAGTGCTTATGCACGACATTCATAACGAGGCTAGGTTATGTTAGGTCAGCAGGCTGCTGGTAAATAAGGGTGAAATTTAGAATCCAGCTCACTTGGGTCCAATACAATGATACTTTTGGGCTACCTATGAGTTGAAGAGAAGATAGTGAGAGAGGGTGACAGGGAAAGGAACATGATAGAGCAGACAGGTGGTTAAGGAAGAGATAGAGGAAAGCTTCATTCTTTTACAACTCTGCCTTTTTGCACGCTTTTTAATAATGCAGTGTTGCAGCGCCTTCTGGTGTTAAATGAGGCGTATTAAATTTTGAAGCTGTGCTTAGTAGCAATTTTAATGGTTATTTTACTTCGTCGATGATTCTACTACACAACGAACGAGGGCGCTCTGATGTTACATTAGGATTAGCATCTGCTGAAGTCGGCATAGTTTAGTGACCAGTGCCTTATGCCTGCATCACTAGAATTTTTCCCACAACAACTGATACAAAGAACACTAATGCACATCAGAAAAATGCTTGGTGTTGTTGTTTTTAATGACTGCCGGAGACCGGGCTCGAACCCAGCACCCTCGGTTTTGCAGTCATCGTGCTAACTAACTACTTTAGCCAACGCCACCCTCATATAACCCGCCTAACTATGAATAACAATTTCCCGGGAGTTTTATTCCTTTTTCCATTCCTTCTATTGTGAATTAAAATTCCCCCAAGAAAAAACTCCCCGGAAAAAAATTAGGTATTCTAAATATGAGGGAGAAGGAGAATTGCTTGAGAGTTTTCTCCTTAAACATTTTGAAGGGAACTAATGCAAAAATGTAAAAATCAAATTAATAAATGTTTTACAAAACATTTATTTATAACAAAAAGTTTAAATAAGCACCGGAACTTTATATTCCCCCTCTGTTTTAGGCATTTTTATCCAAGGCCTGCCCAAATATACTTCAAACAAATGAACTACTTCTGCCTTCAGAAAAAATACTAAAACACTCGATTTTTCACTCCTCCTTTAAGTTCACATAATAGGTAAATGGAAGACAGCGCAACCGTTTGACAGACTAAAATGGCAAGTTGCGACTTTTTCGACTGCCTTGACACTTTTTGTACCATTTTTCTTTTAAAGTGAATTATATAATAATAAATTAAAAATAAAAAGTTTAGTGTAGTTGTCTCGTTTTTTTACTGTTCCCCCTTTTTTTTTTGATAAATCCCCTATTTGGTGCCACTTTTTGAAAAATGTCATCGGTCACCCTCATGGAACATTTGCTTCCTTCTAATATTATTAGAGGGGAAAAATCCCGGGAATTCAATATATCCTTTTTTGAAATTTGTTTTTTTACATTGCTGTTCGTTGTTTTATTATTTAAAAATTAAATTCCGTAACGTTGCGTAATATAAGCATGGAAGCAGATGTAATAGAGAAACGTTAAGAAATATTTTCAATCTAAAAAGTCTATAGGAAATATTATCTATAGAGAGATAGATAGATAGTATCTATAAAATCTATAGATTGTCAGATGCGGATGGAATTTCCATCCATGCTATAACTAAAAATAAATAAATTTATTAGTTTTTGTTTTGTTTTTTAAATATTGTTGTTCATGAAATGAACGAATAAAGTTGTTTTGTTTTTAATTTGAATGTTGTATATTTTTTCATAAAATTATATTTTTTATTGAGATCATTTAATTAAATTCATATGTTTTTGAAATTCCTGAGAATTCTCGGGAATAAAAAATTTTACTTCTCGATTCCCGGGAATTGGAAAAGTCCGGGAAATTAGAAACTCTAAATATTATCAAGACTGATAAAGTTTTCTAAAACTTTAATCAGAAATAATTTTTAAGGCTTAAGTTCAGTAATTTCAATTCTTATTGAATGAAATATTTTTTATTAATTAATGTGAGTTTATAAAAAAGAGAAGAACAATTAAACTTAGACTTTATTAGCTGGGGGAAATACCGATACGTTTCTGTGCATCCACGCACTTCATCAGCACCCTAGTCTATCTACTTATTAAAATCAGCTATTTAACTTAAATTTTCTATGAAACGGAATATGAGAAATGTTTGTGCGTATCACTAGTAAAGAAAAAGTTCAATAAGAATTGAAATTACTGAACTTAAGCCTGACTAAAAATTATTTCTGATTAAAATTCACTACGTTTCAATTAAAGAATCTAAAAATGTTTTCTAAAATTTACAATTTCCTTTGTATACACAGTCCTTGGGAATTTAATTCTTTTGCGTCTGCACTTTGCTCAGTTTTCGCTCCACTTTCTCAGCACAAAATTATTCTTCATGCCTGTTTATTTGATTTTTTATTTAAGCAAAAACAGATATTTACATTAGCACACAATCTTATTGGCAATGAGAACATAAATTTTTTATTAACTTTCTATTGCTTAAATCTTGCTTCAGTGCAGAAAAATATGTAAATATTAAACAGCTGATTCAAATTTTAATTTCTCCCGTATTTGCTTAGTCCCTGGGAACAAATGATAGGGCAGAGAAAACACTCCCCGGGAAAATTCATAGCTGATAAAAAATTCTTTTAAGTATATGGATTAAGTTCAAAAATATATTAGCTCTAAAAAAAGCAAACCTTAGTCTCAACTTTTAGGAAAAGCTAGACGTATCTAGTTTACATATAAAATATTATAAAAAGCTGGAATTATTGATTTCCAAATTTGTTACTTAAATAAATATGTACACTTACTTAGATGTGTGTGTATGTACATACATATATACATATTTGGGCTGTTCATTTTTACAAGCCGCGTCCTCATTTATTTTTATTTATTTTATCTCCAATAATGTTGATAAAATACATTTTATTATCACTAAAATTCACCCTAATTAACGTCTACATTCTGCTTACCAATTTTGATTCTTGTTATAGTTGTCTTTTTTTTACCAATATACTCGGTAACAAAATTTCATTATTTACATTATGCAAATCATGTCCTCTGTTACTGCAGGATTTTTATCTCCCTCACTGAATATTGATTGATCTTATCTATCGTTTTCCAGCTATCTATCCGTTAAGTCTCCCTATTGTGTTACCATAACATCTATTTATCACCTGGTAAAAGAAAAAAATATGGGTGGTTTGGCATATTAAAACTTTATGCAAGTACAAAATTTCTTTTTTTTTACACTTTGAAGAGCTTGGGTATATAAGTGGAATCACTGGATAGATTACATTCATTTGTATTCTTTTTATTCATTCTGTCATATTGTACCAGCATAAAGTGTTACATAAATTGTTTGACTCTTTTTTTTATTTTTTGTATTAATTACTGTTTTACATTTAATTTTGACCCAAATGCAAGTGCAAAACTGTATTGTTTCCAAACGTGTTAAGAATTTAAATGGAAAATTTGTTTATCGAAATTCGAATTTAAATATTTGCTCAAGCTTGTGTGTTGGCGGAAGTAAGACATCGTTAAAATAGAGATAAGAAAAACTCATTAAAAAAATAATCATAAGGTAAGTTGAGTTGTTTTTTTTGCATGTGTTTTACCAAAAAATAACATTTTTATTTTCTTGTGAAAATAAATATGCACTCGTATTTTATTTGTAACTAAATGATTATTATTTAGGGAATTTACGTTTGAATGGACATCTAATAGAAATGCAAAGATTGTGTGTGTCAATGCTTGCAATTTTTTTATGGTTGGAAATATACTATTTACTGTACACCCTACAACTGTAGGGGTCAACCTTGCCAGTTTAGCTTTTTCGGCATACAAATATCTAGAATTTTGTATTATATATATATATGTATATGTATTTTCCTATTTTAGCCTCGAAATCTGTGTTTCAGCTTCTTTGTAACCTCTTTTTAGTTTCCAAATAGCCTTAACGAAAGTGATAACATTATTGTGCTTCAAAGTTCACATGTTTTCATTAAAATGCTCCGAAACAAAAACTTCGTGTATATGTATTAATATGGCTGCATAAAAATTGCCCAAAAATAAAAATGAAAAATCGCTCAAAATTTTTCCATAGAAATTTTGGGTCCAAAGGCCGGCAGTGCAGGAAAATGCCATTAAACAGAAAAACTTTGCAAAGCAGAAAATCTAGTAGTGCAAGAAAAGGTTCTTGCGCAGGAAAACTTTGCAAGGCAGAAAATCTTTATTAGGCAGCGCCGTGTCGGGAAAGACAATGGTAGAGAAAATCTTTAAGCCCGGCCTAAGGCCGGCAGTGCAGGAAAATGTCATTAAACAGAAAAACTTTGGAAAGCAGAAAATCTTTATTAGGCAGCGCCGTATCGGGAAACACTATGGTGTAGAAAATTCGGGAACGAAAGGAATATTATTTACGCTTCTCTATAACTTTTATTTTTTCTTTTTAATATAAAAATGAAATTACTATAATTTTGAATACTTTTTGGTGTTTTTAATTTTGGGCGATATTTCATTTTTTTGGGCGATTTAAAATTTTTTTGGGTGAAATTTTGAAAATTTTGGGGCGATTTTTAATTTTTTTGGGTGATTTTTCATTTTGAAATTTGGGGCAATTTTTCATTTTTATTTTTGGACCATTAATATCACATATATTATTATAATACACAATATTAAACGAGCAAATATTAATTTGTTGCTTCTACAAGTATGGGGCTACTGTAGCTTATGCTATAATTCTATAAAGCTAAATCTCTATCAGCAGAATTCTGTTAAAAAACCGAATTTAATGCAAAGATTTTATAGAACATTTTCGAAAAAAATTTATGGAATATAAAATAAAATTTTAATGGGCGTGCCTCCAATGCAAGATTTTGTGATTTTCAGAGCTCAGGGCGTTTGTTAAGTTTTGTAAAAATCGGTAAAGTAGAACCATTTAAAATAAAATATTAATTTGTTTTCGCCCATTTTTTTCAAATGGAAGACTGTGTCTATTTTCGAGTTCAAGCAGTGTGGCAAGTTTCGTAAAAATCGGTTAAGTAGAACCACGTGAAATGTAATAATAGATTGTAATGGCTGTTGCCCCGCCCATTTTTCAAGTTTAAAATTGTGTAACTACAAAGGTGTTTGCTAGGTTTCGCACATATCATAGAAGTATAATATCATAAAATCAAATAAAAATAAATTCAGTAAAGTGCGACTTTGACCCGCGCACGAAGGGTTCCGTACGGACACGAGATATGTAATATAGTTTTGGCATTTCTTTCGTTTCGGTCTTTCTTTTAATTTTGGTGATTTTTTTTAATTTTTGGCGATTTTTTCATATAGGCGACTTTTGTTTTTGGCGATTTTTTCGGTATTTGGAGTTTTTCTTTCATTTGGCAATTTTTTTAGTTTTGACTTTTTTTCTCGTTTTGACTTTTTTTCTCGTTTTGGCAATTTTTTTCGGTTTTTGGAGTTTTTTCAATTTGGTGATTTTTTTCATTTAGACGATTTTTTCGAATTTTGCGACTTATTTTAGTGTTAGAATTATTTTTTTTTCGTTTTGGTGATTTTTTTAGTTTTGACTTTTTTTCTCCTTTTTGGAAATTTTTTTCGGTTTTTTGGAGTTTTTTCAATTTGGCGATTTTTTTAATTTTGGCGATTTTATTCATTTTGGCGATTTTTTTTATATTAACAATTATTTTGTTACTGGAGACTTTTTCGCGTTTTGGCGTTTTTTTTCGGTTTTTGGCGCTTTTTTCATTTTGGTGATTTTTTTCATTTAGACGATTTTTTCGAATTTTGCGACTTATTTTAGTGTTAGAATTATTTTTTTAATTTTTTTTTTCGTTTTGGTGATTTTTTTTTGAATTTTTGGCGATTTTATTTTGGTTTGGCGATTTTATAATTGTCAGATTTGTTAGTTTTACCGTTTTTGCAAATTTCAAGACTTTACCTCTTACGGTTTCCAAGATATAACACGTTGTCAAAATTACATAGTCAAAATTGCATTAACTAATGGACCACCCTTTAATTAAAATTTTTTTAAATTTTAGTGTTAATTGTTGTAGCCTATATAAAAATACACTAAATTCACAAATTTCAAGTGTCAATATCCATACATATGTACATACAGTTGTATGTATATTACATGGGATTTTAGAATTTTTCATTGCTCGTTTTGGAACACCCTTTAATTTTTAATTCTCATGTATTTGTTGTTGTAGCGGCCAAGGTTCTACATACTCTGTCCAAATTTCAGGTCCGTAGCTCTTACAGTTCCTGAGGAAATAGCGTGTGACGGACAGACGGTCATACGGACTGGCGGACAGACAGACTGACGGACAGACGGACAGCGTAGCGAAAACAATAGGGTTCCTTTTTTCACCTTTGGTGTACGGAACCCTAAAAATTGTGAGCGTGTCCCCGCCATAAGCCATACTCTCTCAGACAATAAAAAAAAACTTTACAATCGGTCTAATATGAACCGAGTTATGAAGTAACACCGCAAAAAACTAAAGAGACGAATTGAAGTCGGTTAAAAAAGGTCTAACAATTTACCAAATTTTGACAACGAATGCAAGTAAAAGGTGTTCCAATAAGACGATTAATCTTGAATAGCCCGACCTTTTAGCATTTTAAAATTCACTACAAAAATGGTGAACATTTTACGATTACAGTTCGCAGCGTTTTTAGGGTCGTCGTGAAATAAATTCTCGGCCAGCAAATGTGGTGGATGGAAAAAATTTGTGCTGTTGGAACAAGTTAGTGATAGGAGGAAACGAAATATCCGTCCACAATGTGTGACTGTTAAAACTAGAGCTGAGCTTACAATATCTGAAGTGTTTTCCTAGAAGACAGAGAGAGGTCTTACACAAAGAAATGCTATAAAATTCGCATTTACCAATATTTTCCGCTGAAAATTCTACATATCTTAGGTAGAAAATAATGCAATTAATATACATAAAGTAAAAAACAAATGCTTTTTAGTTTCCGGCAATTCCCAAAAACAAATTCGTAAAATCCCCCAAATGGAATTTTTCCAGTATTTTTGTTGTATTTTTCTTATCTTCCGCCGGGAGCAGATACTATTTTTGAAAATATCGCTCATTTACTCAAAGAACGTCATAACTCAAAAAAATTAATCCACTTGCAAAAATTTTTTTTTATCAAAAACGTCGTAATATATCAAAAATTTTATTACGATTGATATAAATATTTTTCGTTCGGTTGGCAGATAGGTGCAGTTTGATTTATCTTAGAACCTCGCATTATTACAAAAGAACATAATGAATGAACAACTTCTTATAAAAAACGGTATAAAAAATAATGTTTTCAACTTTTTTATTCATTATGATATAAATTCATAACATGTGGATACAAAATTAAATAAAGAACAAATTAAGAAAGCAGAATTACATATACTTTGTCCTAGAAAAAGTTGTCTGTCAAAAGATTGATTTAACACAATTCGTACACTAATAGAAAAGCAACGATCTAATATTAAGAACAAATATTTTGAATTTAGATTCTAGAATTATATAATTTTCAAATTTCAATATTAAAATTTGTTCAGTAAGTTTGACGTTCTCAAATTTAAGAAAAAATTCTTAATTTATTTAAAGAATTCTTACAATCAAGAACGTAGTCTTAATTTTAAGATAATATTCTTAAATTATTAAGAATATGAATTTAATTTAAAATTTTTATTAAGAACAAAGTCTTAAATTCGATCTTAAAATGAAATTTAATTCAAGATTACAATCTTAAATGCGATCTTCAAAAAAATTAAGATTTTATTCTTGAATCCAACATTTTCGCATTTAACAGACTATTCAGATTGAAATGATTTGATTTCGAGCGTAAGATCTTGATTTTAGCACGTTTTTCCCTTAGTGTATTATATTTGATACTCATAACTTCTGATTTACGAACTTCATCTTACGTGCTTTACAATTTTCTAAAAATAAAAATACAATTTAATTCAAAAATTAAATTAAATTGGGTAAACCCATAGACTTCGACTAAATCTCATGACGCAATTTATTTTGGTCTAAGAAAAAATTATAATAGTATATTTTCTGGATTAATCGCGTTTAATCGATAATCGCGATTGATCGCATAATTTTTAATCGTAATCGCGATTATGAAAATATGCGGTTATTTGCAAACCCTACTACTGACCATCTATTTGCGTTCCCTAATTGCAAAAATTTGTAAACATTTTTTTTATCCGATCAAGAACATTATCTTGGCATCGGTTTTAGTTTTGTATTAACCCGAGGTTGCCCACCTTGGGGCCTTGTGGCTCCGCCCCTTTAAAGATATATAGTCCAAATTCCAGACTACCTGCATGCATGAAATTTCATAACAATGGGACAGCTCCTTTAGACACTGCAGAATTATTCCCATTTTTTTAATAAATCCTCGCCTGATCCTGGCCTGACCGAAAAAAACTAAAGTCGAACTTAAAGAAAAAATTAAATTAATTAAACAAATTAATTTTGTTTTGAAGTACAACTAACAAAAAATATTAGATATTTAATTACGAAAATAAAGCGTGTTTTTTATAGAGTGACTTTTTTGGGCACATGTCTGGCAATAAATGCCAAATGTAAACTCAGCCTTACACGTTTTTTGATTTTACGAGTATATAACGATATGCACAAATTGTTAGTTTTTAGAAAAATTTTGTTTTTTATCATTTATGGAAATTGATTTGATGATGAAATTAATTAAATCAATTGAGACAATTCTAAGTTTCATAAATTTAATATTGGAAATTTTAAAGTAAAACAGTTTTGTGGCCATAGAGATGGGGATTGGTTAATAAAAATGGTGTCTTCCAACAATTGTAGCATTATTCATAGTTTACCTTCCCATATTTTTCCATATCTGTTTATTTTTCATTAATTTCGTTACTTTTGTTTTTCAGCTAAATAATAAAACACAAGTGTATTTAACTTTTGTTTTTTTTTAAATTTCTAATACATGAAACATACATATGAATGTATATGTATGTATGTATGTATGTATTTTAGACTTATTATTAAAGAAAAAAAAACAAAAAAATTTTCTTGCTAACAAAAATGTAAGTACCATGTGGACGAGTAATTTAAAGGTATAGAAATTTTGTATTGAAATCAACACGTACGTACTTTACACTCTCAGATAGATCTAACTACAAAGTTATATTGTGACACATTAAATAGTTACTTCATGCATACGAGTACCTGCATATTCGTATTTGACAAAGTGCTACGAAAAAAACATACATACATACTTTGTGTGTTAGTAACTTGCAAACAAAATGTTAATGAACAAATGTACAATAATATATTATGCATTAAATGGGGAAAAATGAAAATAAGCAGCACAAACAATAATAAACTGTTTTGAATATTTTCTTTAATTACCGCAGTCAGATATGTACTTACTTTAAGCAAGTATTTTTGTACGTTTGGTAATTAAATGAAGGTTGGTGTTAAAGCAAATTTTGTATCTACACACATAAATACATACAACCATATCTAAAAATAAATACTTGTGCTTGTGTGTGTGCCTTATAGTATTTTTTTCTATTTATTTTAAATTTATGTATGTCAACGTGCTTTAGTGAAACAATTTTGTGTAACATAAAATTTATCACATTCCTTTTTCGCCATAAAATGCAAATATTTAAATTAGAAAGAAAAACTTAACTGAGCTGAGATAGACTAAACTTATTTTGAAATTCTATTCTCGAGATAAGGAAATTTTAAAGTGCGTACCACTGCCCAGCGAAAAACTTTGCTTAGTTACATGCATAAAAGTGTATGTACTACCCAATCGTAACTACTCGTAACTACTTGACTGAATAATAATCCATAATTATGCCCTTCACCAAAAATGGTAAAGGGTATATGTGACAGGGCATATAGAAAGGGACCTAAGGGTAAAAAAAATCAATTTTCACTTTTTTTTTTTTTTTGATATGGACAATATCTGAGCATCGAATGAGACCGATCCCATGACCCAAAAGTGTTCCCTCCCAGAGATATGCTCGTTTTATGAATGTGAAGTACACCAAAGATACACGTATTTAAATCTTTAAAATGGCTCTCCTGAACAAAACCGGGTTTTACCCTTAGGTCTCTTTCTATTTTGCTCGTCACATATACATATAGGTTTGTCATTCCTTATGTAATTTCCACAATATTAAATGCGAAAAATAAATTATATACACATATTCTGGGTGCCTATAAAGAGGGAAGACGAATAGCCTTTGTACGTCTCTCCATCCGTCTTATCTGTACGTGAAATCGGGTTTCCGGAGCTCGCAGAGAAGCAAGAGACTTCGGTCATAAACTGGTGGATCAGAAATTATCGGAAATAGAATTAGTATTGAAAATCAGAAAAATCTATAAGACGTTTTCAGAGCTGGAAAGTTTAAAATTTTTCTTGGCATATAAAAGTAACTACACTCAGGGAAAAGCTTCAACTTAAAAATAAGAACGCGTCACATTAATTCAATACTTTTCAATATAATAAAAAATGTATATTGAGATGGCGGTAGGAACTAAGTCCCCAATGAACTAAGTCCCCAAAACATAAATGAACTAAGTCCCTAAAGTTTGGGGAGTTAGTTCGCTATGAACTAAGTCCCCAAACATAAAATTGAACTTGGCCCCCAAAAATTTAACTAAAAGAGAACTAATTCCCCAAAAGTCGTTGTTTTTTTTTCATATAAAACTTTGGGGGCTTTGTTCATATTTGTTTTGGGGTGTTTGGTCATTAAAGATGTATCACCTACCGAGACTGGCAGTAGGAACTAAGTCCCCAATGAACTAAAACCCCAATAAGCATTTGGTATCCATCAATAGTATTTTGGATCTTAATGCCACAAAAGAACTTTTTATTAAATCAGGCGGTAATAAAGGAAGTGCCAAAATTTTGTGGTAAAGTATTGACGCATATTTTGATACCTAATAAAATCTAATAAGGATTTATGTTTTGTCACATTTCGTCTAACTGCCTGGCAGAAATGTAACCTATAATTAAGAAACCATATTTTGAGATTTATATATTAATTTAAAGCTTATGAAGGTATGTAGTGAAATTATAATTATGTATGCTACACTCACCTAATTTTTTAGAAACACTGTTGTGATTCAGGCAAATTTCAATAGGTAATATTATTGTATTTGTATTAAATAACTTCTTTCCATACAAAATTAATAAATTTTTAGTGATTAATTTTTAATCCACTTACATTAAAAAGTTCTTAACACTAAAACCGAAAAGTTTTAAAACGCATTTTATCACATACTATATAAAAAGATAATTTATATAATTACAATAATGTTATCTATGTTGATAAAACTTCAATCATTATAGTGTTTGTGAAAAAAACTGGTTGAGTGCAAATGGGTTGTAAATTAAAATTTCGCGCGAAATTTTTTTCCTTTTCTCTATAAATTAAACATATTTTATGTTTGGAGAGCAGTATTTTAGTAACAGGAATCAGAAAAAAAAAACAAAAAAATAAATTCAGTAAAGTCCGACTTTGACTCGCGCACGAAGGGTTCCGTACGCACACTATATATGTATGTAAAACTATATGAACTTTAACCTATATAATATATAGTTTTAGGAATTTTTTTAGTTTTTAGGATTTTTTCGGTTTTGAGCATTTTTAAGCTTTGGCATTCTTTTTATGTTTTTGCGGTTTTAGCGATTTTTTTAAGTTTTAGATTTATATTGATGGTCAACTTTGAGGGGTGGACGCACCACCTAAAATACAACTTATCGATATCATTTTTTTTTTACTTTTTTTACATAGAAAACCCGATTTTGGAGGGAGAGAATATAAGAAATCAAAAAAAAATAACAATCTCCGCTCTAATGTACTCTCTTGTATGTATATATTCTATACGTACGTCAGTGAAGAGTATATAAGATTCGTCACAGCCGAATATAACATTCTTACTTGTTTTTATTTTTTGAAGTTCAAAAAGTATAGGGTACTGCTTCCAGAAAAAGTTCAGTTATAGGATTGCAAAAGTATATTATTTTTGAACAACAAATATCAAAATAGTCAGATTACTTTTTACCCACAAATATTCAAGAGTTAATGGTTTAATTTTTCGAATATGAGATCACTGTTTTGTGTGTGTGGATCGCTCCATATTTCCTTGAGAATGATGATGGCCAAGCCGTCATCGTCAACGGCAATCATTACAGGTCGATGATTACCAACTTATTTTAGTCAGAATTGAACATGTGGTTTCAACAGAACGGCGTGCCGCGGCGCTTATGCCAGATTTGATATTCTGAACAAGCGATTTGAGAGTCTGGTCATCTCGCGTGGAAGTGGAGCTAAGATCTTGCGATTTGAACCCGTTAAACTTTTTATTATGCTGTTTTCTCAAGTCGCAGGTCTAATCGAATAAGCTATAAACCACAGCGGCCTTCAAAGCCGACATATCACTTGCGATCGGCCAACTTTATTCCTTTGTATGTGCCAGAGTCTTGCAAAATTGAATATTCCGGGTGCGTGTTATCCAGCCAAGCCGTAGCCATTATTTGCCCGATGTTATATTTCATACTTAATGGCATCGATAGACCTTTCAAACGAATTTAAATTTTCTTTTATTTAAATTTAAAAATATTAAGCACTTAACGAAAACAAATAAATTCATTAGACACAGTCCTGGGCGTGTGTAAAGTTTAGTGACACAATATGTCATTTTGAAAAGCAGGCGAGGTCACGCCTATTAATATAGAATTCTAATTACATACTTCTGGATAATCGATTTCTAGAAAACTTTGCGCACACTTCATATTCATATTTCAATAACATAATTTTGTCTGTAGACAAACATAGTATCATGGAAGGGGGGGAGGGGGAAATTATGACTCCATGGGCTTCACGAGTACTCGCTACTCTGTCAGTTAGTGTAGCCACCATAGCGACTGAATTTCCACTGTCTAACCACCTTGAACTGAATGCTATGTCCTTGTATCGTGCGCAGGACGATTCTTATTAGAAGTTACTGATAAAATTTATGTACTAGAGTTCAATTAATTGAGTTCTTGTAATAATACAATCACGTTTGTGGGTTAACAATAAATTTCAAAGTATCAATTTTATTAATAGGGCCGCTATTCTATAAATCGAATGGATATAAATTTAGCGATTGTGTTTTAAATGGTGGATGGTAAAATAATTTTACATACGATATTAAAATTAAGCTATTAGTCGAAATATTTATTCAGTAATAAATACTGTACAAAGTTTAGTTAACGAATTGACGGAAAAACAAACTTTTTTTGAGTAAACTTTAGTTTTATTGATACAATTGCTAAATAGAAATATAGGAATTAAGAGTGGAATGTAATATGTACTTTGAATCGTATTTTGCAGTAATGATTCCCTTATTTTAGCTGATAGTAAATATCACGTATGCTAATACATATTATCCAATTGTGACTCATGACCTGAGATGTATAATTTTCTCAAGTTATGTTAAAAAGAGCCTCAGAACTCGTTACTACTACAAACCAAGCGATTTAAAATCACTCGATTTGCAGCATTTTTCTAATTTAGCAGATTGCTAACAATTCCAATATATTTTTACATATTATAATACTCATATTATGATGAGTGATCTTAATAAACATTGTTACATTTTAAGCATGCCATATTGAGACCTTGTCGTTGCTTTCATCATATACATATGTACATACATACATATATACATACATACATACGAACTTACATATATGCACGTGCATGTGCAGCAAAAATATTAATTTGTATTATTAAATAATTAATAAATTACACAGCTTCACAAAATGAAATTTATTGTGTAAGGTCAAAGGTTTCGTAGCCAATTTGTATATACTAAGGGCGACTTTTTAGGATCGAGATTAAGATCAGTTTATTTCTCTAATTAGCTAATCCGAAAATTAACTTAATCTCACATAATTGAGTTTGATGTTTTTGAGTGCTAGTTTAAACTTTTTGTTATGTGTAGTATTACCATACTGATTAAAAAAATAGTGGCAACATTTTCTGTGTAAAAGTCATACATGTTATTAACACACTTTGATTTTTTGTGAGAAACTGTCATATTTTATTATTTACAAGTAAAATATTGCGCATGTTAAAGGAAATATACATATAATATAAAATATATATATTTATTTAAGCGATTTTGAATTATTTTACCTTATAATTTTTACAAAAATTTATATGTTTCACAAGTGGTTGTTGTCAATACTAAACTAAGATTAAACCACCACGATTGGCCGCTTTAACTAGCAAGTAAACCCGTATAATCGACTATCCAAAAATTGCAAATGAAGATTAAGGTTAATTTAATCTGTAATCTTGAACTCAAAAAGTCGTCCTAAGTACTGTGTATCAATCCCGCTAAATCAGTTTTTTTGAATTGGCTCTGTAACTCGAAACTTTCCGTTATTAAGAATGCATCAAATAATGCATCACATAATTTGCATTTAGTTGAGAACCAGTTCTTTGATCAAATAAAAAAATACACAGAAGGCTGGAAAACAAATTGACCTTTATATTATGTCTTAATTAATTTTATTAATTATTAATAAAATATAAAATTTTCTTCAATTTAAAATTGTAATGAGTCTATTACAATAAAACGATTTTCTCAATTTTTTAAAAACAAATGTATTTTTTTTGTATACAACTTTCCGAATATCAAGACTGTTAAATTCAATTCAAAAAAAGTAATTTATAGGCATTGGAGCTCAGAATCATATGCACGAAAATTTACTATAAAAGTACCAACCTTAAAAGTCGTGTTGGCCTGTGTTATTAATAAAAACAAAACATTTTGTTTAAGCTGTTCTCAAAATTATTTAGACCCTATCAAGTTGTTTAGCTGCTAAATTGGTATAAACTGTGACCAATGCAACTTTATTTTCAATTGTCAAAGTTTGACCAAGTTTTGCAATGTTCATAGAAAATATATGGACATAATATTTTAAAATGTTTTTTTTTATAAATTTTGTAATATTATTTTTTTTTAATTTTCATGTGCATGTCAGTCATATTTTTAGCAATTTTGTCGTTTAAAGATTGTTTTATTGTAATTTAATTGCAATTATTATTGTTATCTTTTGCTATAAATGAATATTTTCCATGTAGTTTCCCATTGTAAAACGAACAAAAGTATGTGTGTATGTACATTGTATATTTTTGTACGTCAGTTTGTGTTGCAAGTAAAAAAAGAACAAAAAATTAAAAAAAAAAATTTACGCTTGACAAAATATCGACTTTGAAAACGATGTTGGTTGTAATGACAAAATTAATACGACTATAACGTGTTTAAAATTATACACTGTTTGTTTTTTTTCAATAAAAATAATTCCCTTTTTGCATTGTTTAATAAAATTAGTCGAATAATTGGCAAAAACAATACTAAGTTAATTCTTACGTTTAGTTACGTTTATAGAAGTAGTTAGTACCAAACAATCACCCTCATTCCAGTCGTCGACATCGACGCTACTTTAAACCAATACATAAAAATAAGGCTTGTTTACTCTACTCGCTCTCGAGATAAATTTTGTGCTACTGACCATCTATTTGCGTTCCCTAACGGCTAGAAAATAGCATAAACCTGCCAATTTTTTTTCGATGCAAAGTAAGTAAAATACTAATTTGGGATTATTAGTGCGTTAATAAATTTTAAACTTAAATTGTAACAATTCCCAATAAAAAAACACTAATTATTATCTTGACGGCACCAGGTCAAAAATACTTGTGTGGCAACACTCTATTCTTGAATAGCTGTTGTTGTTATTTACATGTATTTTCTTTACATACTTTTACAATTAGAGCTGAAAAAAGTCAGCCAATATAGTAAAGTAAGAAAATAAAAAAACACATGTTGATTATTGAGTTCTTGTTTCAACTTTGTTATTTGTTGAGCTTCTCATTTGTTTAAGTGTGTATAACATAATAACTCTAGTTGTTCTAAAAACTTTGGGTAAAGATTCCCTGATGATCTGCATTAGCAACAGTGAAATGCGCATAGGATCCAGCTTAACCCTTCAATATATAATTTCAATGTATTTTTAATAAAAAATTATTTTACTGAATAAGTAAAATAGCAATTTGGGATTATTAGTGCGTTAATAAATTTTAAACTTAAATAAAAAACAAACTAATAATTATTTTTTTTCAAACGTTCTTCTTATAAAATCAAATTGATGGTCCAGTATGCACCCATTATCAGTTATAATTGGGGATAATTTTGTCATTAGCAGCTTTTTGCCTTGGAATCATTTTGACTTTGGCAAGCTTCCAGTGGTGTGGATAATACTACAATTGTAATATGGCATTAAAAATAAATAGCAGGATTCTAATTGCAATACGAAGCAACTTCATCAGCATCTTGTTATTAATTCCATCAATACCTGGAGGTTTCTTCGAGTTTAGTTCAATTTAACGGTCGAGAGGGTAGATCAACTACACTCGGTAAATCAACAGCTCCAGTATATGTATGTGTTTGAGGTAAATACGGATTTTAAATGCTCAGCAAGTATGTTACATTTTCCAGTACCACTCCTTGCCCAACCTCCGGTCGAAATTTGCAAGAGTAGTTTAAACTCAACGGGCATTTTAAGCCTTCTCTAGACCAGATAATTTTTACTCGTAACTTGAATTAAATCTCTAGAAATATTTTTCATGACGCCAAAATCTATAACATGCGGAATTTTTTGTATAATAGTTCACTCCAAGTTATTTTCCTCTACGCAAATCCCCAAGAATTTTAGTAATTGAAATGAAGGAAACAAAACAATTGCATCTATTGTTTTGCAGGAAATTTAGTATTTTATGTGGCTCAATGTATTTACTTTTTTTGCTGCAAAATTTGCATTTGCGTGTAGTAAGACAAATAAAATCCTTGCCTTGGATACATATGTATTTTTACGAAACTTAAACTTCGATTCGTTTATTTTTTTTTAATTTTTAAAAAATCACTAGCTTAGCAAGTTTTTGCCATACGATAATGAAGGATATTGAATTTTTAAGCGTGTTTGAACAATATTATTTTTTTAAATATTTTTTTTATTAAAACAAATTGGGAAAAATAATATCAAATTTTTTTTTTTTCAAATTAAAACATCTTTCCGATTTTTTGATTGTAGAAATTTTTCCATAATTCTGGCAACACTGTATTATACTGACATATATAAATAAGTATGTATGTATGTATGTATATCGTGTGTTTTAAACGCGGCCAATAAATGTGTTTCAATTTCATTTGGCCACGTCAGTCTCTAAAATTTAGAGTCTAAATACCAAATAATTAGAAGATCATAATCAATACTTTATTTTTCATGTAATAATTTAAATAAATTGTTACAAGAGCACATTTCAATTCAGAAGTTTGAAAATATGTTCGTGAGCAAATAATAAATAATATGTAATAACATGGCGCATTTCCGCTTTTATAATTTTATATATTTGTATGTGTATGTATGTTTGTAAACATTTAAAAGTATTGCACGTTTTTGAGCTGACTATAAACTGTTTTTCCAACATTTTGATCTTTATTATTAGTAGTAGAAACACATTTGAGTATGTATAGTAAATATTTCTGATGTATTTATCTTTTTAGTTAAATATTTGTTTTTGTAAAGTGGCCTAAATAATAAAAGTAGATCATTTGATCGTTAGTTGTCATACACACTTGTATTTGTTTAACATTTTTCAATTTATTTTGTATTTTCTATGCTTTACTGATCACCATTGATCATCATTATTGCTGCTCTGCATTTGTTTAATCATAGTTCACTCAATATCAGTAAATATGTGTGTGCATATGTATGTAAGTATACTGTGTATACATATATTTATGTACATGCATATGTATAAGTACGCATGTATGCACATATTTGCCCAACTTCGGTTTTGTTTCTTCACACATTGTAGATCTTTTTGAGTCAAAGGGATTTCCTTTAAGTTTTTACTAACCTTGTTGCCAGATTTCAATTTGTGTTAAATAAATTTATAAATACAATCAAATAAAATGTTTCTCAAGTAAATCATTATAATACTCGTATGTGTTACCTACAAATTTAGATATTTACGATTTTAGTTAGCAACCTTCTTGGCACTGACCTCGAATACCTCGCAGCAAAAAATTTCAAGAAACGTAAGGGAATTTTTGGTGATTTTAACAAGGTGTGAGAATAAAATAATCTATTCTTGTTCACATAATCTATTTAATCTAAAAAAATCATTATCCTCATTTAGCAACTTGTACATAATTTTTTTAAATTTTAGGTAATGTGATTTGTAAGCGAGTAATGAAATTTGGTAATAAGAAAGGTAAGTCATTATATCCCAAGTAGTTCTGATGGTAATGTGTAATTTTTTTGCAGGGCTAATACCATGTTCTAAATATATTTCTTTTATTTTTGTTGAATAGAAGTGACATTCAGACAATTAATATGACTACTAACAAACATATGTATATATGTCCCTAATTATGGAAGTGTTCTAAGTCATATGGGATGGGGTTTGCTTCGGAATATTAAAAAAATCTTAAAAAAACCTCAATAATTATTTACCCCTATCGTGAACAGTTTTTCCGAAATATTTTCCCTTTTCCCCAAATTGCAATAGTGAATATTTTTTCCCCCATGAAATGTGTTCCCTTTTTTGATTCCCCTTATCGTGAATAATATTTTTCACATGGATTTTTCACTTTTCCCTTGGTTTTGTTCACTTTATTTTTGCAAGCGAACTTTATTAGTACACTGCGTAATTTCAATATTATACTTGCAATTATACATATATTAAAACTTATAAATAATTATTTTTAGGACAAGATCAATAAATAATGTCCACGATTAATAACAATAATTCCTTGGAACACCTTTTTTCATTGAACATGCATCTCTTTGGTTCACATGCCGGAAATTTTATGGCTCTGGTGATGTGTATGTAAAGATGTGTATTTTTTATTATTAAATTTAATTTGTTTGATTTTCAATTAATTTTGAAGCTTTACAAGTCTTCTTCCCGTTTTTTAAATTCACTACGCATTGATAGCGGGAACAAACGCTCCCATGAAATTCACGATTACAAATTTCCCTTCATGGGTAATAAAAATTTCATGGGAACAAAAATTTCACATTTTATTCACGATAGGGGTGATAAAATAAATTTATATAAGTGAAGATTACAACTCAAAATTAAAATGTTGCTAAATATAAAAATATATTTTTTGATTTGTTCAAATGTATACATACGTATGCACTTATGAGTACGAAAAGGATATTAAAGAATGGACAGATCGGAAAAATTAATAATTAACACTTTGTGTGTTTTGTTAATTTTTATTGCATCGTTGCAGCACCTCTGGTGTTAAGTAGCCGCATTATTTTAAGCTATATAGCCATCTTTTCTTCTCAGCAAGGGTGATTTTTAAGATGACAAATGTGACAATATCACAAACTCAAGTCTGGGTAATTTGGCTACTACCCAATCTCTGAAATAACAGAGTAAAGCAAGTAAATTTTGTAAGGGTCTTCCGAGTTCAAAAGGCGATAGAAGGGAAGTATTTCTGAGTGAATTTTGGTGTCTGACTAAAGGCTTATTAATCATACTACGGTAACTGCCATACCATAACAACTGATACGCCTCTGGGCGTCTAATAGATAATGTTGTAGGAGTATCTTTCTAGTCACCAAAAGACAATATTGGACTTCGCTCTAACTTTCACGACGCTGCACAGTGGGATGGCTTCATACATTTTTGTGCAAAAACCATAAAGAATGATGAAAAATAGTTGAAAGTTAGCAGGTAGCATTATAATGGAATTTCATCAAAATCGGCCATCTTTCCGAAAATAATTTTTTTTAATCAAAAGAAGAACTTTTATTTATTAAAAGAACAGCTTAAATGAAAGTGAAACTCCATAATTTTTCCCATTGAATATCAAAAATAAGTAAGTTAATTTTTTATAAGCTTATATAGACTTGGAAATATCTTCTTAACGGTGTGTGATGTCCTCACATGTATTTTTTTTCATTTATAAAAAAATGCTATGCATATATCAAGGAAAATTGACACCGGGCAATCTCGATTTAGCATTTGGTAATAAGAAAGCTGTTAATTTTTCTTGTGTCAAATCGGAAATTTTCTGACAGCAGGAAATCTTAGACTAACAAATACACAAGGCGAATGTGTAGAGTTACAAATCGAGATCACTTTGCATGAATTCGCCTTGGCACATATCTTAAAGTCAGATGGTATTATCAAGAAAATATTGTATAAATATTATGGACAAACTGAATTGCATGGGCCTTATTTAAGTTTTTCAAAAATGTAGTAACATTTCTTTAAAAAATCATGAATACATACGTCATGTAAAATACAGGGCTGCGTAAAAAGTAAATACGTCTTGTTTTTTAAATGTATTGTCGTATCATGTGTTATACTAAACCAATAATATATGCTTTCGTTTAATAAGCGAAACACGATGGATGCATTGATGTACGTGTATATTATTGTTTACAAGCGATGTCGCGACTCGCGAAGCATTGTTGTTCGTAACAAACACTCAAAAGAAGTAGTGTTGATGCGTGTATGGTTGTTATTTTGCATAGTGTACGTTTGAGTGTGTGTGAAAGATGTAGATGGTAAGCTATTGTGTGTTTAAGGATGATTTTTTAAAGCAAGCGCGCACAACTAATGTCAATGCATGTGTGCGTTTGTATGTGCTCAGAAAAATAAAAGAGCATACACACAATATGTGTGTGTCACGAAGAATTTTCTTCTTAACTTCTACACACACAATAACTGAAAGAAATGTCTTGCCAACAATGTTGTTAAGCGTTTGTTTTAGAATACTTCGGTGCAATATAGCATTTCAAAAATTCCTCAAGTCTTAAAAGTTCTTGTAAGTGATCTTTTGCAGGTGTCTAGTGTGAACCTAGTGTAATAGTTTTTTATTCTGTATATTGCATAAACGTGGAAAAACATTTGCTCACGATCACATCTCTCATACAAACGTAGAACTTTAATTGTGCTTAAGTGTGTACAGACCATTTAATGCATAATAATAAAATTTGATGAATTTTAGACTAACTTCTAATCATCGCTGTTAAATTGGTCAATTATACAATATTTATTTTCGATTAGAGTTCTTTTTTTAAGTGTGTTAAATGCATTCATTCACTTCATTATAAATGATCATGTTTCACTGATGTTGTATGTACACTCGTATGCATGTAGATTTTAGAGATTTGTTCCAATTGATAATTTTCATTGTCATACTCGTATCATACGTTTAAGTATATGGGTTTTTGTTAGAGTTGGTTGTATCCACTAACATGACCTGTAACATGCAATTTGAGATAATGAAAATAATAATAAAAAAAATCAATGCTGAACAAAGGTGAAGGGACAGATCATATTTAGGATAGTTTATGCAAAATCTCCATTGATATGGTTGTATTTTGGTCCGCTGTGTCTTTTGAAACTTTAGGGGTTCTTTGCTTCAATATATCATAGTACAGACATATCTCATTAATTAGTGTATTTTTTATATTTTTGTTAAGCTTTTTTTATATTTTTGTTAAGCTTTTTTTTAAGCGAGTGCTTAAGATTAGTGTTGTTGTTGCTCTTAAAGCATCTGTAAGAAACCATTTGGTTTTTTTCGTTAATTGATTTGTTGCGTACTGGTGTGTTTGAAGCGTGCTTTTTGTATATTGACTTAAGTAATCGATTATTCCTATCAAATAGTTCGTAGCTTATGATTTTTGCATCCGAAAATCATGGGTACCAAAAAACTATATTAAAGATATGTGAATTAATTTATTTCTTAGTTAGGAAATCGCTTATTTTTTTCTGCATACCAGAAGAAAAAAGATCTGCTTCAACGACCGGCAGTGCATTACCTAGTGGATGTTTTGTTAAATAGCTGCGCCAAGCGTTTTTTGCTGTCAAAAAACCTAAACAGTATGTACAAGTCAAACTTAAATAGTCTGGCAACAACTCTGTGATGTTTTAGAATTCCATTTTAATAGTTCATTGAAAAGTGACTTTGGTGTAGAAAATGATATTTCTTATATAAATTTTGACTCATACTGTGACTTGCGAAAATAGAAGTGGTTACGTAGCGATATTAGTGAAAATGAAGCAGAAATGTTACTTAAATAGTTTTGAATTTTTCCAAATAACTGACACTGCACAAGGACGAGAAGTTTACTCATGGAAGTAACATGACTGAAGCAGTAAAAGCGTTCTTAAAACCTGAGATCAAAGTCCGGTGGCATCAGCAAAAAATTTAGTTTCCTGTAAGTACAATGTGTAAATTAATTCTTTGAAAAGAAACTAATACTCTGGGATCAAACATTATAGAATGCGGCAGGTAACCAACCGACACAGAAGTGTCCACTTCACCCTTTCCTAGGCTACCGACATATACAAGTGACGGGTACGTTTCCTATTAACTCGGAAAGATATATTCCACTCGGGACCAGTCACGTGACCAGTTCCTACACTGAAAGAAACTAATCATTCTAAATTTAAGTTTTTCTTGTTCTTTTCAGAAGGAGTGAGTCGTGAATAAATATTTGAGTACAAAGAGCGCTAAATTTTAAAGTGTGATTTTTTAAAAGTTTGAGTTCTGAAAATTAAAAAAAACAGAAAATTTGTAAAAATTAATAAAATATTTATTTGAGGTGACAGATGAATGTCGTGTCATTTCCATTGCTACACCCGTGAGCTTCAGAGTTACCATACTTTTTTTTAACATTTCGGCTTACTCAGTGGGGATAAATTGCATGATCTTTGCAGTCAATGGACTGCTGCAAAACGTGAGATTATTTGCTCACCAAACTCGCCTCTCAATGGGAAGTGCCGTGTGGCATGTGACGCCGTCTTGTTGAAACTAAATGCCATTGTTCCATTTTGAGCGGTAAAGGGGGGGGGGGTTCGGTAATCATTGCGCGGTACCTTGGTTCATTGAGTGTAACGTTACGATTTTCATCGTTCTTGATTCTTGATGCCACTGGGCCACAACCGCAGCAAAGAGAGCATCTTTCAGGGTGAATTGGCAGCTCTTCAATTGCCTCTGGCTGTCCTCAACACCAGATCTGGCAATTCTGTTTGTTGACGTACTCATTGAGCCAAAAATTATCTTCGTCGCTGCAGACAATTTATCGATTGTAACACATTTCGCATACAACACGAATTTTGATAATAAAATTTAATGTTTTTGCACACACACATACATATTGGGTGTTTTTTATTGAGGTATAGAACTTTAAGTTGGCATCACTTTTTTAACTGGCGGCCATTTTGTCAGCTGTCAAGTGATTAATATTTAGTTTGGTTTGCCATTTCATCATGAACAGGTTGACAAAAGAACAACGCTTGCAAATCGTGCAAATTTATTTCGAAAATAATGGTTCAGTTCGCGAAGTTTACCGCAAGCTCCCTCCATTTTATGGTCGACATAATCGTCCATCAGAGCAATTAATTCGGTTAAACATGGATCGTTTTCGCACTACGTTTACTCTATGTGATAATACGCATCCACAGAGACGTCGAACAGTGCGCACCGAAGAAACAATTGCCGCTGTAGAGCAAAGTGTTGAAGAGGACCCGAATGAATCGATTCGCCACCGGAGACCGGTATAGAGCCATGATAACCGACTATTTTGTTCCCGAATTGGATGGCATGAATGTGGATGAGTTGTGGTTCCAACAAGACGGCGCTACATGCCACACAGCGCACGTCACAATCGATTTATTGAAGGAAACATTCGATGAGCGCATAATTTCGCGGAATGGACCTGTCAATTGGCCACCAAGATCGTGTGATTTGACACCATTGGATTATTTTCTTTGGGGATATGTCAAGTCGCTCGTCTACGCCAACAAACCAGAAACGTTAGGGGACTTGGAAGCCAACATTCGTGGCGTTATTGCCAACATACGGCCCCATATGCTAGAAAAAGTGGTTGAAATTGGACCTGTAAAATTGGCTTTATTTGAGCCAGCCGCGGCGGCCACATGCCCGAAATCATATTTAAACATTAATGGCATAAAATTATCCTTCCAATAAAGCCAAATTGATGGACATTAAAACGGTTTTCTTGTGTTTTATTTCAATTCGAAGTTCTATACCTCTAAAAAACACCCTGTACAAACATATGCATGTTTTTGCTTACAATTTATTCAGTGTTGTGAAATGAATTTATTTGCCTTTTTTCAAGACATCATCAAAAAATTTCATGCTATCGAAATTAATTAATATTCGATTGCAATTTCTATCAGGATTGCAAAAATTAGGCCCCTGATTTATATAACGCTCTGTGTGAATAACAGCTTCTTTGTATCTTAATTATTTCTAGCATGCTTGCTTAAATTTGCAAAAGAAAATGCCAGTTATCGAATTCCAAAACGAAGTATTTTTCTGATTATAGAAGGTTTCCTACTCTCTGTCTGCATTATTAGCATTTTAATGTTAAGCTATGTACATTTGAAAAATTATTTTCTATTTTCTAAATAACATTAGGGCAAGTGGGTCTAAAAATTTCGACTTCACTGCTCATTTTAACGGCCATTCTTTATGTTGTTACGACTATATAGTATATATATATATAGTATTTATGTTAAGGCAAGTTTTACTTACAGTTCCATGATTCATTTGAAATTTGAAATTAGATAAAAAGAAAAATATATCTAAATAAATAAAAAGTTAAGTAACAAAACAATAGACATACATACATATTTACATATGTACATATGTATGTATATATAAAAATCGAAACAAAAATACTTTTTAAAAAGAAAATTATTAACATAAAAAACTAGCACAGTATCCAAAAATAAAAAAAATACCCCGGACAAACTCATATACAAAGAGCTAAATAAATATTAACATATTTTTATAAAAAATAAAGAAAGATGCTAATGAACTGCTGATTTGAAATAAATATGTATGTATAGAAGAAGAAAACACATTTTTACTTCAATTTTTCCAATTTGTATTTGCATTCGTCCATACGAGCGCAAACGTTGTTAAATCAAATGTTATACAATATTATATGTAAATAAATGTAACACATACAAGATTTTGGATATCGTAAGAAATCCTAAGGAAAAAGATACACACGAATAAGTACCCTGCAGGAAATGTCAATAGTAAAATTATACTGATTATCTATTGACGATGTCACCAGTATTACTGACTAATTATACCCCAACTAATGCTATCTACTATTGACATTCAACAGAGGCTCGTCCTACGAAATCTACCAATAGACTGCGTCAATACTGACTAGATAGTTGTTGAGGGACCATATGGCGAAAATGTCAATAGTAAGATTGTACTGACTTACTATTGACGATATCACCACACTGTTGTTAATCACCGTAGTAAAACTGTACTGATTCACTATAGACGCTGTCACCACCTGCAGCAAAACAAACAATTGTTAGTCATTTCTTTTAAATTTATCATATACATACATACATATTGCGTATGTATGTATGTAGAACAAAAATTTTATGATTCGCTGAGTTAATAAATTCAAACACTTACGTATGGATCTTGTGAAAAATCCTTAACTGATGGCACAAAATCTTCCACAGGGTTAAAAAAAATTTCCATAATTGGCACTTTAACTTAAAATTGTTTAATTTTATATTTTCATACAATATGGATTGTTATTTTATTTGTTTCTTTTGTAATTTCTTTTTGTGTATTTCTTTAATTATTTTTCAATACATTTATATATGTATATTCACCTTTCTTAAACTAATTTTTATAAACACTTAAATTTTGCTGGACGCCACTTTTATATTCAACAAACCAATAAAACATTAAGAAGAAGCATAATTGTATTGTGTATGTATCAGAAAAATGTTTTCTACACATTAAAAACAATCATCCCTTGCAGTTGTCGTCATCGACGTCACTTTAACACAATACCAAATACTTGGCTTTGGCCTTGTTTATTCGCTCTCGAGTTTCCTAAGGTCTAGAAAATAGCATAAACCTGCCAACAAGAGCCAGTTGTTTTCGACAACGGATATACGAGCAGCAATTGGAGCAACTGGAATAAGGGTGAATATTAATATGCAGACGCTCCGCTGACAACGTCACCAAAATAGTCGACAAAAGTGGTGACTTAGGGACACTTAACCCCTTGTTTCCCTCAGGGTATATACATACATACATACATATGCATGCATCAACATCCATCTACAATTGTATATATACACAAGCAAAGATTGAACCACGTTGAATATACAAACGTATGCATATTTGCTCAACTCACTCCAAAAGTATGCACGGTCATACATACATACATATACATATACAGTAGAATCTCGAAAAAGTTAACTGGTGTAAAAGTTAATCACTCTGATATGTTAAACGAATTTCAACGCCCACGTGCAACTCTAAAAAGTTAATTTTCAGTTAACTTTTCTGAGGTTTAGAATTTTTTACCGCCTCAAGTTATTCTTACAAAAGCGTGGAATAAGACAAAATAGTGGGATTATGATCAGTACTATAGTGAAGGCGACATTCCGTTCCGTATAAATTGATTAAATCAAATACATACTGCTTACGAGGATACAGGTTGAGAAGTTCAATTGTTAATGACGAATTTGGGTAAAAATTTCAACATCAGCATTGATGACACTAATACCATGTTCACGCTTATTGTCTAAACTAAACACAACCGTTCACATTACATTTGAGATGTTTAAGGTTGACGTTTTGTCAGTAAATTATTGTATGTGTAAAATTGTACGAACGATAACGCTTTTTAATTGGTTTATTATTTTTAAATAACAAATGTTTTTGTAAATAATTGAGTATTTTTTTTTGTATACCAAATAATTTTTTACGTACCGCCATTTAATAGCAAGAAAAAGTAGCCAGATTTATCAAAAAACTGACGGAACATACTCCATTTGCATGTTTAAGGAAGTGTTTAAATCTTAAATAGTTCATTTGAGATGTTTCACAAAACAACTCAATGAATGGTAAAACATCTCAAAATTGTCGACTTTAAGCTCTTAAACACGAATGAAGCGTTAAACTCGTTTAAAAACATAAGTGTGAACATAGTATAAAACTGGAACAAGTATCAAACTACGGAAAATCTCCATGCAAAAAGTTTGATTTCAAATCATATTAAATTTACAAGAAATAATATGTTGTTTAAGTGTGTTGGGATTTATTTGCTTCATTCATAGCTGCAATACACTTTTGTATTGACGATATCACCACACTGTTGTTAATCACCGTAGTAAAACTGTACTGATTCACTATAGACGCTGTCACCACCTGCAGCAAAACAAACAATTGTTAGTCATTTCTTTTAAATTTATCATATACATACATACATATTGCGTATGTATGTATGTAGAACAAAAATTTTATGATTCGCTGAGTTAATAAATTCAAACACTTACGTATGGATCTTGTGAAAAATCCTTAACTGATGGCACAAAATCTTCCACAGGGTTAAAAAAAATTTCCATAATTGGCACTTTAACTTAAAATTGTTTAATTTTATATTTTCATACAATATGGATTGTTATTTTATTTGTTTCTTTTGTAATTTCTTTTTGTGTATTTCTTTAATTATTTTTCAATACATTTATATATGTATATTCACCTTTCTTAAACTAATTTTTATAAACACTTAAATTTTGCTGGACGCCACTTTTATATTCAACAAACCAATAAAACATTAAGAAGAAGCATAATTGTATTGTGTATGTATCAGAAAAATGTTTTCTACACATTAAAAACAATCATCCCTTGCAGTTGTCGTCATCGACGTCACTTTAACACAATACCAAATACTTGGCTTTGGCCTTGTTTATTCGCTCTCGAGTTTCCTAAGGTCTAGAAAATAGCATAAACCTGCCAACAAGAGCCAGTTGTTTTCGACAACGGATATACGAGCAGCAATTGGAGCAACTGGAATAAGGGTGAATATTAATATGCAGACGCTCCGCTGACAACGTCACCAAAATAGTCGACAAAAGTGGTGACTTAGGGACACTTAACCCCTTGTTTCCCTCAGGGTATATACATACATACATACATATGCATGCATCAACATCCATCTACAATTGTATATATACACAAGCAAAGATTGAACCACGTTGAATATACAAACGTATGCATATTTGCTCAACTCACTCCAAAAGTATGCACGGTCATACATACATACATATACATATACAGTAGAATCTCGAAAAAGTTAACTGGTGTAAAAGTTAATCACTCTGATATGTTAAACGAATTTCAACGCCCACGTGCAACTCTAAAAAGTTAATTTTCAGTTAACTTTTCTGAGGTTTAGAATTTTTTACCGCCTCAAGTTATTCTTACAAAAGCGTGGAATAAGACAAAATAGTGGGATTATGATCAGTACTATAGTGAAGGCGACATTCCGTTCCGTATAAATTGATTAAATCAAATACATACTGCTTACGAGGATACAGGTTGAGAAGTTCAATTGTTAATGACGAATTTGGGTAAAAATTTCAACATCAGCATTGATGACACTAATACCATGTTCACGCTTATTGTCTAAACTAAACACAACCGTTCACATTACATTTGAGATGTTTAAGGTTGACGTTTTGTCAGTAAATTATTGTATGTGTAAAATTGTACGAACGATAACGCTTTTTAATTGGTTTATTATTTTTAAATAACAAATGTTTTTGTAAATAATTGAGTATTTTTTTTTGTATACCAAATAATTTTTTACGTACCGCCATTTAATAGCAAGAAAAAGTAGCCAGATTTATCAAAAAACTGACGGAACATACTCCATTTGCATGTTTAAGGAAGTGTTTAAATCTTAAATAGTTCATTTGAGATGTTTCACAAAACAACTCAATGAATGGTAAAACATCTCAAAATTGTCGACTTTAAGCTCTTAAACACGAATGAAGCGTTAAACTCGTTTAAAAACATAAGTGTGAACATAGTATAAAACTGGAACAAGTATCAAACTACGGAAAATCTCCATGCAAAAAGTTTGATTTCAAATCATATTAAATTTACAAGAAATAATATGTTGTTTAAGTGTGTTGGGATTTATTTGCTTCATTCATAGCTGCAATACACTTTTGTGCTTAGTTGTGTAGTAGTTGGATAGTCTCAGTTTCGAATCCTGCATTTTTTTAAACTATAACTTTTCAAATAAATTTCGTGTTAAATGGTCAATTAAATAATATTGAATTAAAATTCATTCATGTATATAATAAGTGTGTATCTTAATAATATTTAAGATTGTTGTGGCTGCAGTGGTAAGTGCATTGACTACCACGCCATGAGTTCGGAAGTTTAAGTCTTGGCTTGATAAGACAAATAAACATTTTTCTGATGCCTTTGCCACACACGCTAGTTAAGTAGTTAATAAAATACAATGATGTTAAATTAAACTAAATTCATGTTGTTTCAACTTGAAATAACTTTGATTCGACATTCATCATTTTGATTTAACTGTAGGGGAATCTAAAATCAATATGAAATAATGTTATTTTAAAAGAAAAAGTTTTTTATTTTTAAATTACTCTTAATCATATTAGATTAACATGAAACACATATGATGCAAAATCTTAGCAGAAAAATATTAAATTAGCCTTGTTAACGTAGATTTTAAGTTGAAATTTGTTTGTGTGTATACGAAAATGATAACGAGTGACTGGGAATTTAACAACAGCCGGTACAAATTCAATCTAACACCCGTATTCTAAACTCTGTGACAAAATAAAAATTATAGCAAATGACAATTTTTTACATTGCTTAAAATATAAAAATTGTCAATTGTTATAATTTTTTTATTTGTCACAAAGTTCAGAATAAGGGAGGGGGTAAGTTTCTTTTTCGTAATGATAAAATCTGAATCATTTAAATGAATTTAGTGAGTTATTTCCGAAAAAGCCACGATTATTATTGCATTTTTCAACGTTTAAAACTGCTTAGAAAAAAATGTTTTGGGTAACTTTTTCGAGATTCTACTGTACTGTACTCCACAAAATGGGGTCTCCGACCGACGCTTCTTGTTTTAGTTTACCAATATAATTTTCAATGCAAGTAGAGTACATAACGACGTCACACATCTTAACACGTCTACAAAAATTAATAAGGAACGCTCGCTACCATCATGGATGGCAAACTCGATGTACACGCTTTAAAAAGCAAAGATCTTTCAAAATTCTTTTTTTATATAAATACATGCATGTACGAGCACATTTCTTACTACTCTTATGTATGAGTATTTAGCACTTTGGTGTCAAAATTATATTTCAACACAAACTTGTATGTACGTACATACATACATGAGTGATGTGATGAACAAATACAAATCTAAAATCAAATAAAATAGAAAAGTAAAAAAGATCTTGCAAAGACTTACATACTTAGCTCTAATTCCCAGGGTGTAAAAAAACGTGATAAAGATTTATGAATTTTTTTATATATGTATGTACATAAGTACATACAACGAGTATTAGAAGTTTCATTTAGTTTAAGGCGATCTAACTCAAAGATGTTAAAGAGGTGGGCAATTTTTATGATTTTTGTGTAATGCTCACTAAAGCGAAGAAATTTCGAAACAAAATTCTTCAATATTTGTTCGCTAATCTAAGAAAATTCGAATGTTCGCTAAAACTTCGAGCTTCGAACTTCTCTCGATAGTTTTTGGATTCTGTAGCCGAGTGGATGTGTGCTAGACTGTTAGTCTAGACGTATCAAGTTCGATGCATGACAGCACTGCAAGTTAAAAAATAAAATAAGAACACATACATACCTACAATTTGTCACGATAGCCTAATGGATGTGCGTTAGTCTGTTAAAAAGGAGGTACCGTGTTCCAATCCTGCATCGTAAGTCAAAGTATTAAAAAATGAAATGAAATAAAATAAAATAAGTAGTTAAAATAAATAGATAAAAAAAATAAAATTAATTTAATGAAATTTATTTGACATATTGTCAGAAGTGTAAATACTACAATAATTGAAATTTATTTGCTGGTGGTTTAGCATGTCTATATACGTATTTCATTGGCACTTGAACCAAATCATCAGTAGACTTCAATATGTCAAATAAATTTCATTGAAGTTCAATTAATGTTTTATTTTTCATTTAGCCTTGCAAATACTTTTATTGTTATCCGATGGATTTCTAATTGTATAAGGAAGTATAAAAATAAAAATGAGTTCACCTGAATATAAATTATTTGCTGGGTTTTGTATCAGTTTTAAAGCCTGCTAAGCTTATTTTGTCTGTGATTTTCAAAAATATTATTATTTTATGAATTCTCATATAGTTTTTGAAAGTCTGTGCATAAAGTAAGAGGTTTGTGACTGTTCAAAACTTGTGGTTGAAGTCTACTGATGATTTGGTTCAAGCGCCAATGAAATACGTATATAGACATGCTAAACCACCAGCAAATAAATTTCAATTAAAATAAAATTACTTTTACTTTTTCTGCTGCCTTTTTGGGATATCGAAATTAGTTCGATATTCTCTCACTTTTGATATTGCTAGCGAAACTTCGAGATCGAATGTTTTTTTTTTGAGACAAAACTGAGCGACAGGTGAACTTTTTTCGATTCATTTTTGAGTTTCACTCTTCATAGTTTTACACACTGAAAGAATTTTCGGTAGAAATTCTATGAATTTCGAGATTAATCTAATGAAAAATTCATTAAAATTCAACCAACGTCACGCTTCGTTGGATTAATGAAACCAGTTTCGTTAAAATTATTTTATTGAAAACTTCATCAAATTTATTTAACAGTGTAATTAATGCAGTTCTATAACTTCATCGAAACAATAAAATAATTTCATGTTAAGAACGAAATAACTTAAATATAAAGGGGTTTCTTAATAATTAGAAAATATTGTTGTCATAAATCCAATAAAATATTCTATCGAAACCAGAATATCAATGAAGCAATTCCATTGAAATTCTTTCACAATATTCATGAAATTTTCATGGGATTTGTGAAATTATCATTAGATTTGTGAACAAATTTTAATGAAATTGTTTCATTACACTTATGAAGCAAAATTATTTCGGTGCACAATAAATGTTCAAGATTTATTCGAAATTGATATAAATAGCGAAAGTCTTGGTCACCTTGGTGGTGAACTATGTAAATGCATGCGCTTCTAACCTAGTAATAATAATTATTTCGATTAGCAGTAATTAAATTGTATTATTTTGTAATTTTACTTTCCATTTTTAATTTGTATTCAATTTGTTAAATTGGCTGAAAAATAATCTGACAACCCTGATAATTATTCTAATATCACAATTTCCTTATCCCAAATATCTATCATACCTAAAGCCTAATATGTGTGTGCTTCCTAGGAATCGGGTGAATAGAATTACATGAAAGTTTCCTAAGAATCGGTTGATAAGATGCACTTGACATATTATCTCACAGCCTTATTTATAAAAAATATTAAGGCTTTATAAAGGCTTATTAAGAATAAATTCAGTAAAGTGTGACTTTGACTCGTGCATGAAGGGTTCCGTACGGACACTAGATATCTAATATTATACGAACTTCAGCCTATATAATACAGTGAAACCTCTCCTAACGGACACCTCTAATAACCGGGCCAGTTTTGTAGAACCAAAGTTAAAACAAAAGAATGTGTACCACTCTTTTAAGCGGACACCTCTAATAACGGGGCAGAAATACCGCGACGCACAGCGTTTGATTTAAGAATTAAGGACGACAAAATTCATAAATTTGTAAATAATTAAGATAGAGTCCTAATTTTTTTGTATCTTTATATTAAATTTGTTTATATTCAATTTATTTATATATTTGAGGTATTCAAAAAGTATGTATTTTAAACTTATGTTCACACGTATTTTACAATAATAAAAGTAAAGGAAATTTCATAAATTAATAATAATATAAAAAAATAATAATAACTTATTCTGAGTTGATGCTCATATTATATTTTTTGAAAAAAAAGTTAATGGGGCAGTTTGGGGCAGGAAATTTATATAAAGTCTATAACAGCAAGGTTGAAAGATTATAAAAACGTTTATGGATGTGGTGAAACGGATGGAGATCAAAAGATTTCGTCTGACAAAGTTAGTTTGTTTCGTAATAATTAAAAAAAACTCACTTAACTAAACACTTAATAAAAAACTTACCATTTATTAAAAAATAATGTATTTTTGTGTTTTAGTTAAGAAAAGAAGTTAAAAATTACAATTGAATAAAAAAGTTAATATCGCATTCTATTTACTTTTGAATTTGCATAAAATACGCATAGTATTTTTGTGTTTTTCTTTTAACATGTCATTTAGCGTACCGTTACAAGCATACAAAGTGAAAGATATACAAAAATCACACAGTTTTAGGCTAGTCTGGGTCTTCGCTTGCAAATAGTGTTGTCAATATAAATTTTTAAAAACCTTTATTTTTTGTCGTCCCAACTTCTGAAATCGACCAATGAGAGGTTTCAGCTTGGAACATTTTTTTTCGTTTTTAGAATTTTTCTGGGTTTGAGCGTTTTTTTATTATGGCGTTTTATAGTTTTGGCGTATTTTTTTTGAGTTTTTGTTTCGTTTTTTCGGTTTTTGTCGATTTTTTTAGTTTTGGCGATTTTTTTCAGTTTTGAGGTTTTTTTTCATTTTGACAATTTTTTTTCATTTTGGTGTTTTTTTATTTTGGCGTTTTTTTTTCTCGTTGTGGCGGTTTTTCCGGTATTGGCGTTTTATTTTAGTTCTAGATATTTTTTTTAATTTGGCGATTTTTTTCGGTTTGGCGATTTTATAATTTTAAAATTTTTTAGTTTTATCTTTTCTGAAAATTTCAAGAGTTTGCCTCTTACGGTTTCCAAGATACATTATGTTGTCAAAATTACATATTCAAAATTACATGAACTGATAAAACATGCTTCAATTTTGATTTCTTATTTTAATTTTAGTACTAATTGTCTGCATACATACTCGTAAAGTTGTATGTATATTACATGGGATTTTAAAACTTTTCGTTGCTCGTTTTGGAACACCCTTTAATTTTTAACTGACATATAGTTGTTGTTGCCTTACGGTTCTGGAGGAAACAATCTGTGACGGACAGACGGACAGTTTAGGGAAAACAATAGGGTTCCTTTTCACCTTTAGTGTACGGAAGCCTAAAAAAGGTAAAAGCTGTTACTCTATTCAGAATGCTCCCAGTCATAAACATTACGGATAGTCGAGTCCTAACTGTATGCTTAACAATTTTAATACAATAAAAAAATTTAAAATTTTTAAATATTTGGCCTCCAACTTCTCATAGTTGTTGTTGGTTTTATTGTAACTGAAAGGATTTCAACTTCTTGCGGAAAAATTTTCACTACAATTTCTTAAATAAAAGCATGATAGAATAATATAAAGGTAAAATCACATTTGACGTTTAAAATTAATTATGACTTTTATCCAAATTATTTCAATGCGGTTTTTTTTAAACAGAGAGGAAAACGTTTCCATATACATATAATGTTAACTTTTATTTAGGAATGCTTTTTGAAATGTGTAATTGTAGTTTAATACATATTTTTTTAAACGTTTATCAATTGGACATGAGGATAACGAAATGCATAAAAAGTGTTCTTTACATTACATGAAGTTATACCGAATGTAAATACCAGGGTTCTATTCTATAATTCAAAGGGAACGAAAGTACTTTCGAGTTTGCATAATATTGTTTCATAATGGAACCAACTTGGTATACGATTGGAGGTGTGTTTAGCACCACCCTTTCTAACCTTGCATAATATTAACATACATACACATTCCAAAGCAGTTGCATTTTCTCTTATTTTTAATGTGAAAGGGTACGTGTGGACAACACTGCTTTAAAACAATAATGTAATGCATGTATTTAATATGGCAGTTACATTTGAAGAGGAATTGCACTTAGGCTCAAACGGATGCAATGATTTTTTACATTCATATGCTCTTTACGGAAGTGAACAGAACAAACCAAAGGATTTTGTTGGTAGCAAACCATCATCTATATTGGATGCTTCTATCCATTTCTGCTGGATATATGGAATTGAAGGAAATTGAAAAAACTTGACATTCCTGCCTTTGCTGAAATGCTTGGCATTACTGAAGTTGTGGTATATACTGCTCATTGCTCAGCATTTATTTTTTTACACAAATTACAATTGTTTATTATATATTTATATTAATATCTTTTTAATAACTTTTAATGCAAAAGTGATGAATTTTTCAATATTTTTATTCTAAAACATTTTTTTAATTTAAATAGCATAACAGTCAAAAAGTAATCAAAAAACTCGGATTTTATAAATGAATACGGTAGCGCTATTTTTGAGTGTAAAAAATAATCAGGATAAACGTCAGAAGAAGGTTAATATGGCGACGAAAAGAGAGAATGGTTTTACCTTTATATTATTGTATCATGAATAAAAGTATTTGCTTACATATGTACATATATGTAAATGTATGTGCTTATATGTTTTATTGGAAACTTGTAAAACTAACTAATTGTTAAAAATACTTATAGAAATAAAAATATTAATATTAAATTTAAACTTAATGCAACAGGTGTACAACAACTTGTATTAGCATGTCAAAGTAAAGAGATTAAACCCTCTAGTAGTACTAGTCTGTGTAGTTTTAATTGCATTAAAATGAATATTTTTATGAAAAAAAACATGTTCATATAAAACGGAAGCAATTTAATTTATATGTGTGTATAGCTGTTCTCATGCTTTTACAATAGATGTTTATTTGTGGTTGAATGGTTGATCAAACTATTGATCATTAATCTGGCAACAAGCAATTTTTTTACTAGTTGTAATGTTGTTGTTGCTGCTAACTAAGGCTGTGATTAAATGTTTCAAATATAAACAATTCTCATCATGTAATATGTACATGCGAAACTAATAGGTTTTATTTACTAGTTAGATGCTTTTAATCCAAAATAAAAATAATAATAATATATCTAAAGGCAATGGTCAGCCTTTGTACTTGGACATGCAGTAGAATTAAATTTTTGTTTTTGTTATGATTATGAACAAAAAAAAATGCATTGTCAGTATTTTTCAAGACTGTGACAGCAAAAATATTTATAAGTGCATATATACATACAAACGTATTAATGAATGTATGTATGTATATGCATATGTTTTTATATATAGCTGTGACAATATGGAATAGTAGCTTAAATAGACTTAAGAAAGTTACGCTTATTTGTGCTGTATTATGTTCCAGTTGGAATTTGCAGGATTTAAAATGTTACATATAGAAAGAAAGAAACACAAGAAAAAGAGAATCATGTATTAGAGCCTTCTAATATCTTATCGAAAGCGTAAAAACTTCCGAAATGCACTGCTTTGCTTAAGTCGACTTAAGCTATTATTCCATATTGCTACAGATATGTATGCTAGCATATAAAGGGTTTTTTTTTATAGAGTGACACAAGTTTAAATCATAATAAAACAAGGAAATATATTTTTAATATCAATGAAACAGGCTTAATTGGAAAGCAAACTTTATGAAATTAATGTTTAAATATGATTCTGTCATGTGACGGCTGGCTTACACATTGGCTGGCACCAATTTTCAACAACTTTTTGCAGCATTTGCGGCCGTATTTCGCCGATAACTCTTCGAATGTTGATTTCCAGGTGTTAAAATGTTTGTGGTTTATCGACCCCAAAGAAAATAATCCAATGGGGTTAAATCACACGATCCTTGTGGCCAATCAATTGCGCCATGAGGTGAAATTATTTTTTTTATCTTTTTTCTTTGAGTAAATCAATTGTAGCGCCCGCTGTGTGGCATGTGGATCCTTCCTGTTGGAACCACATATCACCAAGATTAATGTCACGTAATTAAGGTACGAAAAAATTTCGAATCATGTTTCTGTACCGTTCACCATTGACAGTAACATTCTGACCATCAACGTTTTTGAAGACATATGGGCCACTGACCTCGCCAGCTCATAAAGCGCACCAAACAGTAATTTTCTGCATACGTAATGGTGTTTCAACAAAATCTTGTGGATTCTTCAAATGAGACAATTCTGTTTATTTACGTACCCATTCAACCAGACATGGGCTTCATCATAAAATAGAAGAAGTGCACGCTGAGTTTGACGAATAGAACAATTATTTGATTAAAAATTTCAACAATTTGTACGCGTTGCTCTAGTGTAATGCGTGCTCAAATAAATTAGTGATGCCAACTTAAAGTTGTGACACTCTAAAAAAATACTCTTAATATATGTATCTGGAAACTGAAGATAATTTATCTTACTTTGAAACAGTGCTGCATTGTGTTATGCTGCAATTACATTTTAATTAAAATTTCCTTCATGTCGCGCGAAAAAAATTGTTCAAAGTTGATTTAGGGAATTTTTAAATCTTTGCAAGATTTGATTTTCTGATTTTATGGTGAACAGAAAAAAAAACACCTGAACTTATTTAGGTTTATTAAAAAGCTGCACTACTTTATTATCTGTGAATTCGGTTAGACTAAATTTAATGCGAATTTTTGTTGCGAAAGCTACTAAACTTTCTATTCAAGTATTCATATTGAAATAGTGTGTTCAAGAATTGATAATTATGTGTCTAAATTTAAAGATATTGAGGTGCATCAATTTATTCGCATCATGAGAAATTTTCAACAACCAACACACTATTTACCTTACTTTTTCCTATCCACTCCCAAGTTCTAATTGTTGAACCGAGGGCATTTAGTGCAGTCGCAATACTTTATTACGAACACTGCTTTTGCGAAACTCTCTAGCAAGAGAAGGATTCTTTTAAAACTCTTCCACAAGCTTTTCAAATTGGTTGGGATTGGTAATTTTAATTTTGTCCATACTATATTATTCACTTTTTAACCTCCGATCAAAAAAAGGGGTGTTATAAGTTTGTAGTGTGTGTCTGTGTATCTGTATGTCTGTACGAGTCCACGTACAGACCAATCGGCTGAACCGATTTTGATTTAATTTTGTTTTTGTTTGAAAGGTGACTCAATCGAAAAGGTTCTTAACTATGTTTTATGAAAATCGGTCCAGCCGTTTAGAAAATATACCATCTTTTATAGAAATATTCGGAGGTTTTTTAAATTTTAAATTTTTATATATGAAATGTTTTCAAATAAATATGTATTTATGTATGTATACTTTGGTATTCTTTATATTTCACTTTTTTTCTATTTAAATTATTTTTAAAATTTATTGAGGTGTATACACACAACACAACACGATATCAAAAAGACTGACGACAAAATGAACGGCAACATCAACATAAAGTTTTCTTAAATAATACCAAACACATGTTAACAGTCATCGATAAATGGCAATGCTATTTACGGGAATACATATTCGCCAAAAAAAAACATTAAAAATTACGTCGTGTTATGCTCGGACATTATTTATATGACATCGATTGAAGAATATCCCAGCAAAAAATATGCGGCACTTAAATTCAAAGTTTTAAGTTAACTAATAAAGGTGGTTCATCCAATGAAATTGATAAGAAAAATCCTTACTTAAACCACGGGATCTAGTTAACTATAGACTGTGAAATTGAACCTTAGAAACTGTTAAAACAAATTTTTCCAAAAATTCTACGAGTACTACAAATGGATGTATGTTGATGTTTGACAAGTTTTCCTTATAAACATACATACATACATGCATACATACTTACATACAAACATACTTACATATATGTATATTAGTGGCCTGCGTAAGCAGTCTTGAAATGTAAATACGTCATGTTTTTTAAATGTACTCTCGTGGCATGCATTATACTAAGCCAATAATAAATGCTGTCGTACTATAAACGAAGCATGTATATGACTGTTAACAAGCGATGTCGCCAAGACGTCTTGTTTAAACAAACAATGAAAATAAGTACTGTTGATACATGTATGCTTGTTATTTTGCATATTGTACGTTTGGGTGTGTGAGCAAGATTTAGATGGTAAGCTATTATGTTTGTGTTTAAGGGAGGTTTTTTAAAGCAAGCGCATAAAACTCATGTAAATGCATGTGTGCGTTTGTATGTGCGCAGAAAATAAGAGAGCATACAAAAATTATGTAGGTATGTATGTATGTACATGCATGACGTTAGTATACGCGTCAATGAGAGAAAAAAGCACAAGCACCACAAATTCTTCAGTCACGAACTATTTTCTTCTTTACTCTTATACCTGCAATAAGTTAAACAAATGTATTGCCGACAACGTTGGTTAGCGTTTGTTTTAGAAGATTTCCCTGCAGTAAAACATTTGAAATTACCCTCGTGTCTTAAAAGTTCTTATAAGACGTCTTTTGCAGGTCTTTAATGTATATGACGAAAAGTTTGATTTTCAAATTCTTTTGCTTTTGAATTAATTTTTTTTATCAAAAACAGCAATTTTTATATTAGTAATGTCGAATTTTTGTTTTGCAAAATTTCATACATACATACATACAAATATTTGAATATAAAAATGTTGGGAATGTAAACGTGTCTTTTCCATTCCAAGCTCTAATGATAACAAGAATTATATTGCTTGTGCGTAAAACGCTATCTAAGTTTATCTGTTATGTATGGAAACTTCAACATACACGAGTATATGTACATTTCTTGTCTAAAATAAATAAGACAGTTTAATTCAAATACATATGTATGTATGTACCTATATAAATTTATGTTAAATATGTATATAACGAATTTTGATAAATTATTCTCACTTATACATTGTCTAGTTGACTTTATCGTATAGATACTAATACAACTAAATATTTAAGCAGCATTAATAACCCAACATACCACACTAATGGTTAAAAAATATGAATTCACAAGCAGTTTTTAACAATGCTTGAGAAGCTTTTATAATGCACAACTTTTTCTAAAGTATGCTTGTAAATGACATATTGCTCATTTACTCAAAGAACGTTATAACTAAAAAAAAATCTGAATTTTTGAGCTAGTGATGCATAATTAATCCAAATGTTCTTCTTTATATTCTGTATTTCATAAAAATATCTTGTTTATTCGACTCTCGAGAGAAAAATAAAATTTTCTTTTTCCATTAAGTTGTGAGTAAATTGAAAGCTTCAAACTCGTTTTAAGGCAAACTGGTTTTTTTGAGTTATGACGTTGTTTGAGTAAATGAGCGATATGTAGATATGTATATTGAATAACACAATAACTATGAGGATTGGAAAATTTTTTTTTATGTATTTCGCGTGTGCAATTGGTCTTTAATTTCAAAATAAGTGGAAGTGCCATTTTGTGTATTGATCACTTAAACTGCGAAAAAACTAAACATAAATTAAGCATGAAAAACATAAACATAAACTGAAGTAAATGACTAAAATTTTGATTTTTCAAAAATATATTATTTGTGAAGCAATTATATAAAAAACTTACAAAAAATATTGAGAAAAATAAAATTTTCTATACTAAAAAGTTAATACAATTGGAGTATTCAGAAGGTACTCATAAATTAACACGTTTTAAAGTAATAAAACGAAAAAATATGACTGCTGTGAGCAAACCCTTATAATTTACAATTATAAATATTGTACTAATTTGTTTTTTGGGCTTACCACCTTTGTACATTGCTTACTCTCTCTCTCTCAATTCCTGTGGTAGTTGTCATGTAGTTATGACAAACAATAAAAATAGCTGAGAAAGTCTTATTACTTTATGACCTTTTAGTTTGAGCCACAACAACAATTTTTTTAAACTATCTTAAAATGTTAAGACATTATGACACTTAGGACAGCCTTGTGAATACCCAAAATATTATTTTCATAAGCCTATTCTACAATTGAAAGGATAAGCTTATAGTAATATTATTACTACGGTTACGTTTTGATATTTCTACAATTGTTAAGATATCCTTTTTCAACATACATATCTACTTACATGTGTATGTATTTTCAATATTTTTTCAAGCTTAAGGCTTTTGTTAGTAATAATATAATATTTTTCGCAAGGCATTTGGTATGTTGGGAATTCTTATGTTGTATGTATATGAATTTTTTATATTTATTGTATTTATATTATTATTTTTTTTTAATGAAAAATTAATAAAATTGTATACGTCTATGACTTTTATTTATTTGTAATGGTTATCTTTGTTTAACTTTTAACGATACAATGTATGAATGTATATATGGAGACATTTAACAATTGCATGTGTTGTTTGTAGTTAGAGAATGAAAAAAAAAGAAATTAAACCACGTCAAAGGCATAATTTACCGTAGATAATATACCAGAGATGGGTAAATTTCTTTCACTCGACACTTATATGTCACACAAAAATGTTGCTTAGCCTGTTTTTCGTTAGAAATAAATCAAAATACAATTTACCTATTGATCGCCATTAGCAACAGTAAAATTCATGGAACCAGCTATACCCCTCAATCATTAATTTCAATGTGGGGACATATTTTTAATAAAACATTTTTACTGTATGCGTATTTTTTGTTTTTATAGATTTTTTAGAGCTATGCTCTTTATGACAGACACAGGAGCTGGGACGTGATTTTCGTAACAAAACTAATCGGCACTATTACAGGTTATAAATTTAGTTTTGTTTTGATTTCTTTGTTATTAAAAGCAGGGTACGAAATTAAACGAAAGAAAATTTTTGATTTTGTTTTGTTTTGTCCTTTGAAGCAAGTGAAACAAACACAAAACAAAAACAATAAGAAGCATTGCTCAATTTGTTTTTGTACATAAGCATTGGTGATTTGTTGCCAATCGTATCGATTTTTCAAATAGTTTGGCGTCTAAATTTTAGATTTGGCGACATGTCGATTTTTTTTGGCGATAAGTAAATTTGTTGGCGATTTGTATGGCCATTTTTTAACAAAATTGAACTTAAAAGTTTTTGTAATTCATTAAAATTAATTTGTTGAAGCAGTAGTTGCAAAAATATATCTTAGATTTTTATGATTTTTCATATATTAATTATACTCGTAGTAATTAATACGTTTGGAATTGGGATCCGGAAAGTTTAAAAAAAAATATTTTTGGCGATTTTCACACACACAAATTATTAAGCAGTCCGTAGCTAATTCAATGATCTTTTATATAAATATGTTGTACAGGGCACGTATGAAAATCATGGTACAATTGACCTTGGTACTACCGCGAGTTACTTGGTACGATTTCAAAATATCAATGTTTCACTATATTGTAAAATTAATTTTGCTTATTTTCTCTTCAATTTTTATGTGTGTGTTTTATTTTAATCTGTAATATACATAATAGTCGAATTTACGAATGTACCTTTATGAATGTAATATTTAATATTTTTTATGTTATTTCTTATTGCACTTATACTGACTGAATTTTTATACACATTTTTGTTAAGTTTCTGTTTTTTATTGTTTACTTCTGAATTTTTATACTAAATTTTTTACGTTTGTATTTGAAATATGTAATTCAATACGAACTTTAGCCTATATAAAATATAGTTTCGGCATTTTTTTCGATTTTTTTTTGGCTTTTATTTTATTTTTTGGCGATTTTTTTCTTTTTGGCGATTTTTGGCTTTTGGCGTTTCTTAATTTTGGCGACTTTTTTCATTTAGGCGCTTTTTTAGTTTTGACACTTTTTTTTCTCATTTTGGCGATTTTTTTCGGTTTTATGACGATTTTTCAATTTGGCGTTTTTTTTAATTTTGACGATTTTTTTAATTTTGGCGATTTTTTTTCATATTACCGATTATTTTGTTACTGGAGCCTTTTTCGCGTTTGGCGATTTTTTTCGGTTTTTGGCGCTTTTTTTTCATTTTCGCGATTTTTTTCATTTGGAAGATTTTTTCGAATTTTACGACTTATTTTGGTGGTAGATTTTTTTTTAATTTTGGCAATTTTTTGAATTTTTGGCGATTTTTTTTTTGATTTGACGATTTTATAATTTTCAGATTTTTAGTTTTACCGTTTTTGAAAATTTCAAGAGTTTATCTGTTACGGTTTCCAAGATATAGCAAGTTGTCAAAATTACATAGACAAAATTGCATTAACTGATGGACCACCCTTTGATTTAAATTTTTTTAAATTTTTTTAAATTTTTGTGTTAATTGTTGTAGTCTATATAAAAATACACTAATTTTACAAATTTCAAGTGTCAATATACATATGTACATACATGTATATTACATGGGATTTTAGAATTTTTCGTTGCTCGTTGTGGAACACCCTTTAATTTTTAATTCTCATGTATTTGTTGTTGTAGCGGCCAAGATTCTACATACTCTGTCCAAATTTCAGGTCCGTTGTTCTTACGGTTCCTGAGGAAATATCTTGTGACGGACAGACGGACAGCGTAGCGAAAACAATACGGTTCCTTTTTTCACCTTTGGTGTACGGAATCCTAAAAAATGGTAACGTCATGGTCTAAAAAGTCCTTTTTCTTTTCATAGTTGGCACACAACCCAAGAAGTCATTTTCCTTCCCTGTTACAGGGTATTAAAATAAAATAAAAATATTAGATTTTGAGTAGATTACCTACAAATCTACTATATTTATATAAAATAATTAGTTACGGCCTGCTAATTAGCTACGGCCTGCCTTATATAGTATTTATTATACAATAGTTTGAAAAATATTTAAAAAAATATTTGTTGGATATAATGGGTAGTATCATGATACAATAATATAAAGGTAAAACCGTTCTCTCTTTTCGTCGCCATATTAACCTTCTGACGTTTACCCCAATTATTTTTCACTCTCAAAATTAATGCTACCTTACTAATTTATGAAATCCGAGTTTTTCATTAATTTTTTGACATTCTTGTTTATTTAATTAAAAATAATTTAAAATATTTCATATTATTTCATATTTCATATATTTATGAAAAATAAAATAAACAATAAAAAGTTATAGCAGCACCAACAACTGTAGCAAAAAAGATACAACAAGGAAAATGGACTGCAAGGAAATTTCCAACTGAATCAAGGCGGAACTTTGTCTATGCTCTCTGGTTTATTGCCTTACATTAGCTGCAAACTTTTACAAAAGACCTTTTGTACTTTCGCACTGACCAGAGCACAACATCTAAGCAGATATCGGCGACAAAATTGCTTGCTCTTTGCAAAAAAACCAAGAAATTTAAGAGCTGAAATGCAAATATTCGAGTTTGTGTGCTTAACGTAGCTGCCTTACATTATTCGGATGAAATTGTTGCTCGGGTTGTAGCGTCCTTACGGATATTATTGGACTACATGGTCCATTTTTAGGAGAAATGGGATAATAACAACATGGTCCATGTCCTAGCGAAAAAAAGGAGAACAGTTGTTGTACCTATCAACAAAGCATTAACTCTTATTCAGCAACGTCCAAGTCATATGCACAATGTGCAACCTCTTATAAAGAACTTTTTGTACTTTCACACCGACGAGAGCAAGCTAACATCAAGCATTGATGTCGCCGAGATCCTTGCAAAGAAACACGAACAAATTTAAGAGCTTTCAAAGCTGTTTACCTAAATGCAAGTATCACAGTATGTGTGTTTGTGCAATAAATTTGCACACGAAGTGTATGCGAATGTGTATTATATGTATGAAACATACGCTCATGCATTATATGTTGTGCTAACAATTATATTTTATTTTTAATTAGAATATATTAGTTACTTCTTTAAAACAAAATGCTTGTAAATTTATTATCCACTGCAAGACATTTAAATCATCTAATGATAACAAAATAAAACATCGATATATCGCTTCTATTTACGGCGTTTCTTTTTAAGAAATATGTTGCATCTCTAGCCGTGAGGCTTTTTTATTATCTAATGAATTAAACAATAAATCCAACACTTGCTTTTGTAAGTATTATAACACACATATTTCGTTATCCTCATGTCCAATTAAAACAACCAACATTAAAACAAAATATGTGTTAAACTACAATTTCTAAACTCAAATTACACATTTCAAAAAGCATTCCTAAATAAAAGTTACCATTATATGTATGTGGCAACGTTTTCCTCTCTGTTTACAAAAAAACAGTATTCAAATAATTTGGGTAAAAGTCATAATTAATTTTAAACGTCAAATGTGGTTTTACCTTTATATTATTGTATCATGGGTAGTATGAATAAAAAAAGTATTTGCTTTTTACTTAAAAATTTGTTTTAAAACCCAAAATATGTATGTGTTTTTTGTTTTTTAAACAAATTTTTAAGTAAAAAGCAAATACTTTTTTTATTCATACGACCCATTGTTTGGAAAAAAACCATAAAGCAAATACACAAACCTCCTAGCATACACAATAAATAATAACAGCCTTATTTTTGAAACTTATTAATGTATTACAGTTTTTGGGACAAATTTCCATAAAATATTTTTCTTAAGATGCCTTTATAAAGCCTTATGCCCTAATTCAGTATGAAAATTTAGGACGGTTTTTTTTTTTAAAAATACTTTTCGAGCTCTTGTGTTTGAATTCTCTAAATTATTTTCTTCAAAAATGGTTGTTGTCTTTGGTAATGAAAAATATAAATATTATTGAAATGTTTTTAAAATATAAAAATTAAATTAAAGTATTATACAATAGTTTGAAAAATATATGAAAAAATATGTGTTGGAAATGATGGTTAGAACAAAATCATAAACAAATACACGAACCTTCTAGCATAATGGGTAAAGTGAATAAAAAAGTAAGCATTTGCTTTTTAATTGAAAATTTGTTTAAAAAAAACAAAAAACACATACATATTTCAGGTTTTAAAACAAATTTTTAAGCAAAAAGCAAATGCTTATTTTTTATTCACTTTACCCAATAATTGTTTTAAAGCACCACAACTGCGGCTTTTTTTCGTCCATAGACAAAACGATACAATCGTCGAACGTAATTAGGGCATTAATTAGTTTAATAAATAAAGCTGGAACTGTTTTAAAGAAAACGATACAATCGTCGAACAGAATTAAGGCATATATAAAATTTATTGCATTCCAGTAAAGTTGTAAGCTATTTGTTAAGATTATATTATTATTAAGTATTGATATGCTGGCAAAAAATGTAATTTTCCAGCCCTGAGATACATGAATACACAAATTTATGTAGGTACGTGTACCTACACTACAATACATTCATGCACAAACATGTGTATTACTCTTTCACACGAATAAATACACATCGGGGATCTCCTATCATTGGCTAAACATTTGTATGGGTGATTATGTGCTTTAATATTAAAGCCGGTGTTTTGTTGTTGACTTTTATTTTGATCAAATACATTAATATGTACCTTAATTTTGTTGTTGAACTTATTTCATTTGTTTATTTTTGCTTTTCTATCCAATTCAATGGAATTGTCAATGTGTGTGTGTTTTATTTCCCATTTGTGTTTGTTCTTATTTTGCTTTTTTATTTACCATTATTTTTAACTGATAAGTTCTTAATTGTAGTACCTTTCTAGTATATGTAGGTATGTACATACATACATATATAATTCTGACTTTCTGATACTTTGTTTTGAAAATCGAACAAGTGTTGCCAAAACTTTATAAAAAATAAAAATTGTAAAAAAGAGAAATTAAGCCGACTTCAAAAATAGGCACTAAAACTTTAAACAATTTCATTTAAGTTGAATTAAAAAATATTAATACAGACATGTATGTATTACCACCTCCAGTGATATAAAAATAAACAAAAAATGCAATTTTTGATTTAATAATGCAGAATCATATATTATCCTTCTAAAAACACTAGGAGTGTGTAACACTTTTTGCTTTGATTTTTGCAACCATGCAACTAGAATAATTCACCTTTCCGCAGCTATTGTGTCCATTATTTGCCTTCCCTTCATGGTTTTGCCATAGTTTTCTTTATTTCTTAAGTAATTCCACGCAACGTTAGCACTTTTATTAAGTTTTATAGAAATTCTACATATTAAATTGAATTGAACTACATATAATGAATTTTAATCAGGAATAATTTCTTAATCAGTATTTTCGATTTTTATTGAATGAAACATTTTTTTTTATTAACTAAAAGAAAAAAGAAACTAAAAAAAAGAAAAATTAAACTACACTTTTTAGTTGGTTTTATAGAAATTTTACGGACGAATATAACTTGATTATCATGAGCATATATTTTCGCATTCTCTTCCAGCGTTAAGGACTGACCACGGTCTATTTTCAGTTAAAATCGATAGAAATTTCTTTTTGTTTTCTATGTTCGCAAAATGCTGAACTCTTTTGTAATTAAAACTGACACGAATGACTATACAATCACTTTTTTTAACACTCCACCTATTCATGTGACGTAAATATTTTAAAAATATTTCTTCATAAATTATAAAAACAAGCACAGTTTATATGTATTAGACTTCAATTTTTCAAGTTTTCTCAATTGTTATACCTGTACCTATTTATATGAAGCGTAATTTTTAAAGTCTTAAGACCTACAAACTTTCAAATAATTAAAAATGAAAAAAGATTTTGTATGATAAAATTCTAAAATCAGCTTCACGATTCGAACGAATAGACCTTTTAAGTGTATAAAACTAAACCACGAAATTGCCTTCCTAATGAAACCGGTTTGGAGCACATAGGTTGGATAGTTTCAGAGCAGTAACCAGTAAGCCATACCACAATTATGGAAAACAAAATCACACAGATGCTTATGCTGTTTCATTTAGTCGTCACTGAGAAATCGACGAGTGAAGTTGTCACGCGTGTAGGAATTTTTTCCTGGTTTTTTGTTTAGTTTTAAAATTTAATAAATTTGTATAGCAAAAAAAATAATAATTATGGAAGCTAAAAAATATTTCCTGATAAAAAACTGCTATTCGCAATATGCAATGTATTTTATGTTATGAAACATTTAAAAATAATAGGAAATATAGTTTAAAAAGGCATTTTAATAGCTTCCACAGCAATAATATGGAATTTATACACTACATTGTTGAATGGATTATTAGATTTTTATTCTTTACTTAAGTTTTTATTAAATTGCTTATTCACAAAAAAAATTAAACAATTAATAACCACAACATGTATATTAAATTGTAAAATTTGTCTTCGACTGTAACTTTATTTTACTCTTATTTTTCTCACCAATACAAACATATTTTATTTTGCGGATCAATGTTTCAGAGTCTATAATGGGTACACATACATACATACATATGTATATATGTATATTGAAAAGGGTTGGCATCCATACATAAAAAAAGTTTTGGCAGTCACCTCCTAGAATGAAAGATATGATTTGTTGCGATCTGAATATTAAATGGCGGCTCTTTATATTTAAAAAAAAATAAAAAAAAGAGGTGTCTTAGGACACCCGGTTACAGCTATGCTTCTTAGCTACTTATATAAAACAAATTTCATGTGTTAAATAATGCAATCAAATTATATTATACGATTATGTCGAATTCACCGCAAATATTTCAAAACGTTTCCATTTAGTTCCCATTGGTTTCTTTCTAGCTGCGTAAGATTAAATTAATTTATTGTTTGTGCTCATGTGCAAAACCAATACAAAAAAAATTGAGCAATCGCTCTCATTGTTTTTGCTTTGTTTTTATTGCACTCACTTCAAAGATCGAAATAGAAAAAATTAAACATTTTGTTTCTTTTATTTTCTTAATCTTCTTTTAAGTACAAAGAAATCAAAATAAAATTAAATTTATAACTATAATAGTGTTGATTATTTTTGTTACGAATTTCACATCCTAGCTCCTGTGTCGTGTCAGCATAAACAGCATAGCTCTAATAGCTTTAAAAAGTGCTGTATTTTGGGAAGTGGCAAAAAATGTTTTCTTCATTCTTAATTCTTGGGGGTGACTGACACATAAAATAATTTTTTAATGTTATATGTACTTACATAAGTATGTATGAACATAAATATACATACATATATGTAGATTACAAAATTAATATCTATATATGGTTCTTTATATTTTGAGAATATTTCATGGAAATATGTATCTTGTTTACTCATCTCTTAAGAGGAATATTATATGTTACCTCACAATTAACCTCAAGGCAAGTTTTTTTTGAGTTATGACGTTCTTGTCAGTTTCAAATAAACAAATGAAGGAAAAGCAAACAACAAGAAAAATATTGGAACGTAAGGACTATGTTTTTTGCAAGGTTCAAAGACATTAAGTTTGAGATAACGATTGATAACTGAAGTTCTGCCTTTATACATAAGTATGTATATATGTATGTATGTATGTACATATTCAATTATAGTATTTACTACAATGTATTAAAATGACTGTACTAGAAATTCAATACATACATATGTATAAAGTTTTTATTTATTATTTATTATTAACAATAATGAAAATATTTTTGAGTGACTAATAGTCCCAATTGAACACATAAAACATAATTAGTTATGAACCCATTATTACTTTAAAAATGTGTTAATTTTTTATACCTACTACTATTGCCATGTACATAGGTATATGTACATACATATGTATGTATGTATGTGTGTACGTGTGTATGTATGTATGTTTAGTTATGTATGCCCATGTTCTTTATATGTTACTGTGCTGATTTCTATTCTATAAATTGCACAATCGTTTTATATTTATGTTTTATTTCTTGATAAGGTGCCTTGTTACCACAAATAATTTTATGTTTACAATTGTTTATTTATAATATTCTAAGAACTATATAGTATGTTTGTATGTTAAGAAAAAAATATAAAAATAAATAAGACTTTCGTAGGACTGACCACAATATCAACGATTTTTAACCGATCAGATAAACTCAGCGATATTTTCAATGAATGGAAAAATTTTAATTCTACGTACGAGTATTTATATGTATACATACATACATACATACATGTATGCATTTCGAAATATAAGTATACACACTTACATATCTGAAAACGATAAAGGTAATCATTACTTTAATACCCAGTAAAAAAATACTTTTTCCTTGCTTCCAAAGTGTTAATAAGTTTGTATTTTTCACTTCTGATAAAGTTATATTAACAATAATTAGATTTAGAAATTCATAGACAATTAATTCATCCAAATTTGCCATAGGCTCGTCGTTTATTTCCATATATGTCCATATAAACAATAAAATCTATTTTCTGTAAACTAATAAAAAAGTAAATAGAAACTTTTAACAAAAACTTTAAAATTTTTCTTCAGGATGACATTTTAATTTACATGCAAAAGATAATTTAGAGCCCAAAAGATCGCAGTGACTAACTAATAGGGTATTCAATCGGTTAACCGTTAATCGGTTAACCGGTTAATTACTACCCATTTAACTGATCGGTTAATTTAAAATCGGCTTTTTTCTGTTAACGGTTAAACCGGTTAATTTCAGTCGATTAACCAATTAACCGACGTAAGAATTTTTTTCATATTTTTTAGTATTACAACTTATTTTTTGTGTGAATAAATTATTTGTTTCTTATCATTTGCAAAAGGTGAGTGTTTAGAAATTACTTTTCGTACAAACAAAGAAGTATGTTCAGTGATCCTAACTTAAGTAAAACTTCAAAATCTTTGGACATGACTATAAAAGAGTTGCAACTATAGACTCTGGTACTCTAACTGGAGGGAATTATTAAGTTTTTATTTAATAATTTAATAAAAGCCAATAGTACTGTTTCCAACGATTTAATTAAGGATTAGATTTAATGAGAGACATTAAAAAAACGAAAGCCAAGAAATTCAGAAAATAACTTTTGCAGAATATTCGTCAGATGAGTCATCATCTGACTGTCATTATGAGTCAGATGATGACCCGCTAACAGAAGTAACTATCGATAGTATTACAAGAAATTATTATGTGTGTTATTGGTTTTAATAATAAACTCAAATTAATAAATAATTTATGCACTTTTATTTGTTGAAAACACTTTATTTATGGAAAAACTTTATTAATCGTTTAACCGGTTAATACCAAAATTAACCGATTATTAACCGATTAAGCAAAAATCTCGATTAATTAAGCGAGCGATTAACCGATTAAAGCAAAAACCCGATTAAATGAATACCCTACTGACTAATATTAAGTAATGAAGAAGATTAGCTTTAATTTATACTGCAAAAAACATTTTTAGATACTTTGTGGATTTTAACTTTCTTAGTGAGAAAAATTCCGAGATATATTATAATCTAATATGTTAAGAAAATATAAATTATTCATATACAGATTCCCACAAATAACCTTTGAAGCGAGGCAAGTCTCACTTAAACCCGTTGTGCTGTATTAATTTTTCTTAATATGTTAATAAATAAACGTTTACCCCAAAAGTCCTGGTACAACCGAATAAATAAAAACATTTTATTGAGAAACCTTTTTTGGTATATTTCTTAGTTATCACAGTCCATTACGTCATCAAGTTCTTCATATTTACCTTGGCTTTCGATTCTTTCCTCCATTCTATCGTAAAAAAAATTTTTGAACCATTCATGGTGAATTATTGGAATATATCAAATTGGTGGAATATATCAAAGAAGATTCTGCAGGTTCTTGAGTTTTTGAAGGAAGTTGTGGGAGTAACTGTACGGCTCCGCTAACATTACTACCTTTCATGTTTACTTTCATCAAATTTCCTTCCTCACTCATAAGATGTTCTTTTTATGAGAAGAAGAAGAAACCTTTGGATGGGCTCAAAAAATCCAAACTTTTCATTGATGTTACAGGAAATTTTTTAATGGAATTTTCTACAAACTTCTCCCAATCTTGAAGTACATAGATTTGACAATTTTTTTTTTGTAATTTCTATAATTCCAAAATTTTGATCACACCTTATGAGTGAGAGTAAAAATTGTGATTCACTTCTTAAATATGAATATTTCGAACAACATACAACATAAAACTCAATTAACACAATCGTGCAGCCACTTCAAAAGAGTGTTTGGCAATGCTAAGACGCAATCTGGAGAATTTTTGCACTCTTTTGTAACTGTGGGCGAAACGTAGATCTACTACATTAGACCAGAGCCCAAGCAGCAATCGGGGTGAATCGCTGCCAAAGAAGGTTAATGTGAGACTTTCAGCACAGAGATCTCCATTATATACATATACCTTCAATGGGTAAAATAATCAATGGAGGTTCCCAGCAAAAAATTACACATTACCATCTTGCCATATAATGACTTACTTTTCAGGTTACCAAATTTTATTACTCGCTTACAAAGCACTTTACCTAGAATTTAAAAAAATTATGTACAAGTTGCTAAATAAGAAGAATGGTTTTTTAGATTAAATAGCTTACGTGAACAAGTTGCCAAATACATAAGAAATAAGTACTTCTCAAGAATCGATTATTTTAGTCTCACGCCTTGTTAAAATCATTAAGTTGGTAATCCAGTAGGGAAGAGCTTCCACCAAATATGCTTAGTTCCAAACCCGATTACCTTTTTTGAAATTTTTTGCTGGAAATTATTATGCAATCTTATTTTTTTTTCAAAGAGAAGAAGTAACACTCAGGCAATGAATGCCTACTACTACTAATAGGTGTTACCTTCTTTAGGAAAGGAATAGTGATAGAGAAGACAGGTGGTGATGGAAGAGATAGAGAAAAGCTTCTTTCTTTTACAACTCTACGTTTTGCACGTTATAATGCAAAGTTGAAGCGCCTCTGGTTTCAATGAGAAGCATTATGTTTTTGAAGCTGTGTTTACTTGGTAGCAATTTTTATTCGTTGTTTTACTTCGCCTATAATTCTGCTACACAATACCGACGAAGGAGGGCGCTCTGATTTTACATTAGTACTAGTATCTGCTGAAGTCGGTATAGTTCAGTGACAAGTGACTATGCCTTCATCACTTGAACTTTCCTACAACAACTGACACTAAGGGACACTAATGCACATCAGAAAAATGCGTGGTATTGTTATTTTAATGACTGCTGGATACTTGGATTGAACCCAGGACCTTCGGTTTTGTAGTCAACGTGCTAACTGCTTCAGCCAACGCTGAAAATTTAAAAAAAAAACTACCGTCTTTTTGACCAGGATAATGCAATTGTGCATGCATGTGCAGTTTCCATTGAAAAAAATCCATTAATTGGGTTACTATTTCTTGTTCTTAAACCTGAAGAAATGGCTTATTTTAAAGAAATTTTACTCCAACGAAAAAAATTTTAATTTTTCGGAAGGGATAAAAAAATTACAGAAACCTTGGATATAGAGCTCGTAGGACATAAGGTTGAAAAATATAATAATTTTTCGTTCGTTCTATATATTTCCGGATCATAAAATCAGAATCCTATTGACTAAACTTTATATGGCAGTTAAGTTAAACATCAATAGCAGCTAAATATATCTGTTGGTAATGAAAAGTACTGAATACCGAATTTCAGCAACATGATACCCATTTTAAGCCTGGTACTCTGTTCACAATTTCGTGCGAAATGCTGTCAAACTATTATGCTTTTTTCGCACGGAATTTCAACAATGTTGCATACTTTCAAGCAATAAAAGCAAGAAATTTACATTTAGTACATGTTAAATTTTTCACGCGAAATAATCAAGATTTTAAACAACATCGAACAGAGTACCAGGCTTTAGACACGGAAAGTTTACTTTGCAAAGTCTTAATTCAGCTGGGAGAAAGACAGAAAGAGAAAGTAATCCTCCACCTCTCTTTCAGACAGCTGAATTAAGACTTTGCAAAGTAAACTTTGCGTGTCTAAAAACATTGAATCGCATCCACCATGAAATGGATTCACTAATAACCAGTCAGCTGTGATTAACCTTCTGCAATTTAATAACATATTTCTTAACACGAAATTTTGTCATATTGTTACTTCAAGAAATAGTCGAGTCGATGTTCAACACAGATTGTGATTTGAATATCTGGACAATTATTATTTTTTGATAGTTAAGCGAAATCAAATGCTCTTGATAAAAATTCAAAAAACGGTCGTGAAGAAGTGATGATAGAGCCAAATTTGAGAAATAATGCGTTTTACTTTTATAGCTTATTAATGAATGGTACTGTTTTTTTATACATCAAAGGCATTAATGGGAAATTTGTAGGTTAAAATATCCTTATAAATTATACTACAAAAAAAAAACAAAAAAATTACGCTATACTTTTATAAAGAATCCCGAAATAAATGAGAACTACTAAATACTCGTATTAGAGTATTTTCAACTTAAAAGTATAGTGGAATTGAAGTTTCAAATACTTGTAGTATTAAATGGGTGTTAGGTCGTTAAGTGTAAAAAACACCCGTTGTATACTAGAAGTTAAATCCAACATACACATACATATTTAAAATAAAATTTTTACTAGTGTTGCAGTAACGAACACCACTACAACTATTTGCATATGAGCGACAACCATTTTCAAATACGAGTACATGTGAATATGTTTGTATGTGAGAAAGAGTGAGTACTTGAGTACCCAGCAGACACCTGAACGTGATCACAAATACACAACGATCAAATTCTAATTGAATACATATATAAATTTTGGGAATTTTTTCAATAAGATAAATCTATTTATTTGCAACTTATCATAAATATACTTTAGACCAAGGGTGCCCAACAGTGATGCCAACTTTTTTTGGCTCTAAGAGCACATCAAAATTAAAAAAGCACCAAAAAACGTAATTTTGAGATATAAAAAGCTTAAAAAGCACTAACGCGAATAATCCCCCTTATTGTGATTGGCGATTTTGCGGCGAAAGTCAGGCGTATTGTACTAGATTAAAGAAAAATTTAGCTTGTTGTCTTTAATCAACTACAAATAGTCGAATTTGAAGTCGAAAAACGCCAACCACGATAAGGCCCAATGTCTAACAAAAAATTTCAAAAAAGGTAATCGGGTTTGGAATTAAGCATTTTTGGTGGAAGCTCTTCCCTACTGGATTATCAACTTAATGATTTTAACAAGGCGTGGGACTAAAATAATCGATTCTTGAGAAGTACTTACTTTTTTATTTGAAAACTTGTTCACGTAATCTATTTGATCTAAAAAAATTATTCTCCTCATTTGGCAACTTGTTCATAATTTTTTTAAATTTTACGTAATGTGATTTGTAAGCGAGTAATAAAATTTGGTAACCAGAAGAGTAAATCATTATATGGCAAGTAGTTCTGATGGCAATGCGTAATTTTTTGCTGGGAATGTTTATTATTTTCTAAGCTATACTATGGCAATAGTATCAACTTTATCAAATATATCTGACGAAAAATATGTACTTTACACTGAAAAAATAAATGGACCAAGTTTTTGTTTAAGTGATTTTAAGAAATATTCAAATTTCTTTAAAGAACTACTTAGTGTTTTTTCTTAGTTTTTGTAAAAGCGTTTACCTATAGTCTGTGTGTTTCAATACTCACAGCACACACTCAGCACTAGCAATACGAAATGCACAAGCACACATGTAGCAGTCAGCACTATATGTGTCCTTCTCCGAGAAAAGGAACCTAGTATGTGAAAATGAAGTTTTGAGAAAAACTCATTTCACTTATTCTACACCCTTTTAGGTACCACAATCCACTCTTAAGTCCAAACCAGTCTTTTGACTCACTAGATCCCTTTTCTCGGAGAAGGTCACATAAAGTTATAACAATAAAAATTATTGGTTTTTTGCCGTTCTTCAAAGCAACAACACTTTTTCTTTTTTCTTGGTATGCAATGGTTTTCAAAAGAAGAAATATAATAATAATTAGTTTTTCTTTAAATGTATTGGCATAACAATGCATCCCATATGTTATCTGAGTGATTTTACAATAAGACGATTAGCCAATGCATACGACGTTAATGCAAGGTCTTTTCTCTGTTAATCTGTTTGAGTTTCAAAATTGTTTACATTTAAGTAAGAATTTATGTTTGCTGGGCTTGGCTGAGTTCTATCGTGTGTACATGTGTGTGTATGTGTCTGTGTGTGAGTCTCTCTATAGATTACTAGTGATATACTAGAAGAATATTATTTTCTGATACGAATTGCATGTTTTACAATACGGGCAAAGTAAAAATGCTTTCGTAGCGGGGTTGTTAGAGTTAAGCTACAGGTTGGTTTTGTCATTCGTCGATCACAAGAGGCAACGCTAACAACATTAACGTAAACTTTAAGCGCGCGTTTTTTTTTAATTTTCAATTTATCTTTCAAAGTCAGACTTTTTAAAAAAAGAACAAAAGTCTATGGATAAAAAAAAACTTTTTACGCAAATATTCTTCATTCCCCTTAAAATAAACACTTTTTGTTTGCTTTATTTTACGGTTATTTGACACCATTTTAAAAGTGCTGGCGTAAAAGGCGTTGTTGTTGCTTTATTTATTTCACGGGTTAGCACTTAAGTCTCAAAAAATTAAAAGAAGCTGATTTAACAAAAATTCAACGGCTCAGTTAAAGTAATATTCTTCTTCTACAAAAACAATATATAGAATTTATTATTTATTCAAGTGTTACCCAGTGTTATATTATATATGTACATACATACATACATACATACTTAACTATAATTATCAAGAAGAGAAAAACAACTGCAACAACATTTCTTATAAATATATTACTAATAATAAAAATATCGAAAAAACCCCTGGCGTAAGGTGAATTACATGTGCTGTTAATTGTAAAAAAAAAACTTTTAATTTATTTTAATATATTAAAGAAATATATTTTTTTTATTGACAAATACTCTACAAGACAACATAAAAGAAGGAAATACATTTTGTGCTGCTAATAAATTTTTGAATTTTAAAATTGGAAAAAAATATTGAAGGAAAGAACATACTTTTGAAAAATACATTAAAAAGGTGAGTTTAAAATGACCTCTTCAGGTGATCAAGTTGAAAAATTATATTATAATAAAATTGTGGAAACAAATCGTATGCAATACTGAAAAAAAGCTTAATAGCATATAGTAAAATAAATTTAATTAGAATTATGAATTTATAAATTTTTTTTCATAAAATTGAAGAAAATGTTTAAATTATTTAGTGGAAAGGATTAGTGTTAAATAAAATAAGTTAAGTTATTATTAGATCTTTTAAATTTCTTTCATGATTTTCACAATTTGTTTTCGGTAAGCATATGTTAATCTAAACGCATTTCGTTGTTACGTATGCCAACTCATCAACCACGTTTCAATAAACTTAAAGCTTTGTATGCTTATACAATTTTCCTCTAAAAACACGTCAGAAATTTTTATAAAATCTTGAGCCAACAAAAACGACTAAAGCCTTTTCAAAAGTACCACAAAAAATATGGTTCTTTGTTTAAATTTAATATGTGGTATTTTTAGAAAAGCATACCAACCAGGCAATTGTTTGTGCAAGGTTTTAAAAAAAGCAAATTGTTTATTTAATTTAATTTTGGAAGAATATATTGTATAAGCATAAAAAGTTTCAAGTTTATCAAAACACGCTTGAAAGGGCTACTGATGAGTTGGCTGAAGCACCAACAAAAAATGTATAGACTCATAAAATATATTCAAACAATCATTTGTTTGAAAAAAAAACTATTCCCAAATATTTTCAAACAAATGTTTAATGTTTGAAATTAAGTTTAGTTCCATTAAATATTTTTTACTATTCCAGTACATTGTTTTGTGTCAGTTTTATTTTATTTATATATTTATGTAATTTTATTTTATGTATATAGAGTGAAAATTTTAATTCACTTAATTACTATGGGCACATTTTTAACAAGATTGCTTCAAGAAGATTTCTATTCAAATATGGAAATGTCATACTGTGCAAATAAATTTATTTTAATTTGTGTTTTTTATATCAGCAAAAAATTTGTTGAAATGAACAAACTTAGTAATTGAAAAAACTTGCTTCTTTTCAAACAAATTATTAAAAGTTTTTGCAGTTGAATAATATTAATAATTAATATTTCATTCAGATAATTGTATATTTGAATTGTAAAATTTGTTTTTTCCTATAACAAATAGCAAATAATACAACAACAAATAGCAAATAGTAGAATATTCTATTCAACATTTTAATCACTTAAAATTTAGAACAGTTTATGAAAAAATATGTTTGTAAATCAAAATAATAATTATATTATGAATAAGTCCTTAATAACTCTTTATATTTATTTCTATTAAATAGTTTATATATAAAACTAGCTTACCCGACAGTCGTTGTACTGTCATAACTGTCATTATTGAATTCATTTACGTTCGTACAATTTATTTAAAGTAATAAAATCTAAAAAAAAATATAGAAAAAGTACCAAAAGTAAAAATGTTCACCCGTTTTGTACCTTGTTCTTATCTGGACCGTTTTATTTGGACCGTCTACCGAATTTCATGCAAATCCATTAAGCCGTTTCGCTTTACAGTGGAACAAGTTCAAACTTACAACAGAAACTTTATCATAGTGGTTTTTTGTTACATAGTATGCTGCTCCGCGTAAATTTCTTAATTTTTTCTTTCATATAATTTTTCTCTAGATAATAACAACCAAAACAAAAAAAATGGGTGAATCGGTCCAGTCGTGACAAAGGGAAAAGGGATTAATTTTTATGTATATACATATATGTACATATATACAAGAGAAAGGAAACTAAAGGTTCCTTTATTTTCATTTTTAATTCAACTGATTTTTATGAAAAAGGATCAAAAATAATTAATTAAATATAAGATTTTGAGTTTTTTTAGTTACTTGGTTTTGCATTCCAGCTGACGATATCTGTACATATATTACATATTTTCAATATTAAAATTAAATACGAATAGTGAGTGCTTCCTTCATTCATTTTAATATTCTCATAAGACATTAGTTAATTCAGTACTGAACTAAAATCTCGTTCTAGATTCGTGAGCGGCACAACGATACTCTGCTTATAACAGCGATGTTGGCATCGCTTTTAACTCTAAAAGCAATTCAAAATTTAAAAAAATTACAAAAAAGCATAATTTTGAGATCTAAAAAGCGTAAAAAGCACTAACGTGAAAAACAAGTGAAGATTAATAATGTTTAATATTTTGTAATCTATTCTCTATTTCTGCAATAGTATATTCTCTAATAAAATATATCATACGAAAAGTGTATGCTTTACACTGAAAAAATAAATACACGCAAGTTCTTATTAAAGTAATTTTTTTTCTTACTTTATCAGTAATGCTCAAAATTTGGCGTTTTGAGTCTTAAAAAAACTAAAAATAGTGCCAAAAGCACCAAGTTGGCATCGCTGGCTTATAAACGTGCATCTAAACGTGCTTAACCAACAACAAACAAACTTTTGTTTGTCCTTATTTTTACACTCGCTTAATAAAAATAAGAAATTAATTAATGAGGGTGGCGTTGGCTGAAGTAATCGTAGTTATCACGTTGACTACAAAACCGAAAGTCCTGGGTTCGAGCCCGGTATCCAACAATAATTAAATAAGAACACTACGCATTTTTCTGAAGTGCATTGGTGTCCCTTTGAGTCAGTTGTTGCAAGAAAGTTCAAGTGATGAAGGCATAGTCATATCATAATATTCAATGAACTATATGCGCACTTCAGCAGATACTATTTCTAATGTACCTAACATCAGAGCGCTATCCTTCATTGTGTAGCAGAACCATCGGCCAAGTAAAATAACCAATAAAATGGCTACTAACCACAGCTTTGAAATTCAATACGCCTCTTTCACACCAGAGGCGCTGCAACACTGCATTATTAAAAAGCGTAGTAGGCATTCATTGACAGAGTGTTAGTTCTCTTTAAAATTTTTTTTTATTAAACATTTTGTGGGCACTTTAAAGTTATCTACTTACTTTATTATCAATTTTTTTCTTAAGTTTTATTTCAATCACATTGGGTTTGTCTAATTTATTTCTGTGGCAATAAGGAAAAAGTGCTTAAGTCGTATTTTACTGTTTTGTAGGAGATTGCTTTTTAAGCTTTCAAGTCGATTTTCAGAAATTTATTTGTCTTACATTTAAATTGGGAAAATCTATATAAACCTTTATATTTTTTAAGCAAACATGGATCTTTACAGTATGAGTAATATATTTCAGTTGAAATATACAAAAGTATAACCTAAATTAAGCTATTATTTCAAGTTTGTTAGAATTCTGAAAAAGATAAGTCGCAAGTCATAGTGCTATAACTTCCTAAAAAATCACACAAATTACTTGAGATTTTGATCAGGGATACTTTCAAATATGCACATTACGGAGATGCCATTAACTCAAAATCAGCTTATCTCGACTTAAGCACTTTTTCTTTTTTTTGTCCAGATTTATTGTATGGCGTTTTATTCATGACATTATTATAAAAAAACAATTACATATTTTCCAAACATTTGTCAGTATGTACGAGTATCAGCTAAGAATTGAATTGAATATGCATTTTCAAACAAATTAATAATATCTATTTTTCTATCTTGTACTTGGATTAATTGAATCAATTAAATTTTGAATAAAATCAATTAATTTTCAACTGCTTTAAACAAATTTTTAGTTGAGTTAATTAAATTTTTAATTAAAAATAGTACATGTTTTTTTGTTTAATTAACAATTTTTTAAGTGAGACATTTGTAAATTTTAATTGAACTTTCAATTCTTATTGAATGAAATATTTTTATTAATTAATGTGAGTTTCTAAAGAAGAGAAGAAAAATTAAACTTAGACTTTAAGCTGGGAGAAATACCGATACTTTTCTGTGCAGCCACGCACTTCATTAGCACCCTAGTCTATCTACTTAGAGATTCTTATTAACATCAGCTATTTAACTTAAATTTTCAATGAATCGGAATATGAGAAACGATTGTTGTGTATAAAATTGATTTACCTTTGGTAAGCACATTTATAAGTATCACTATTAATTTTCAGAAAATTTTCACTATTAATTTTCATAATTTTTTTACTAAAAAGTATTTCTGATAATTTTTTTCGGCTTTTATTTGGTCTCAAACTCAGAATTTTCGAATTTATTATATACATATTATATATGTAGATATATTTAGTATTGCTAACCAATTTAATTTATCAAAATAATATCTACGAACGCCCTCTAATATCTACCCGCTTTGCTTCTCCGTCTCTCTGTATCTGTACTACTCGTTATTTTTTTTCACACATATTAAAAAATATGAAAACTTACTACGAGTAATAATAAAACAAAAGGAAGTTTAATTATTTAACAACATTTAAGATGTAAGAGGTCACATGCATTAAAGTCAAGTAATTCAGCCAGTCTCAAGCAGCATTTAACAATTTCAGACAGTGGTGATGCTAAGTCAAACACCAGTTTGCCATTGTAAAAAAACTTTAAATGCGAGTGCAAAACACACTTGCCAGATTATAATTGTTGCAGCAGTACACAACACAAAAAACTATACATGCGAGTACATACATACTTACATAGATATGTATATATGTACATGTCTACATACTAATATGTAATTTAAAATATTTATCTTATGGAAAATATCATTCAGGTCAGTGTTAAAGTTTAGAAACAATTTCATATACATACTTAGTTATAAAATTAAATAAGCAAACTGAGCGTATGTTAATGAAAAATTTATCACATAGTATGCATGACTGATTATAGTTGTTATTTAATTGTTTTAGATAATAAGTTTATTTTCTTTTTGGTTTTCCATCAAAATATTTTGCAAACTTTGAAATACCATGTAAATAAACAGTTTTTATATGATTAAAATTTTATTTTTCGCCACATCGCGCTCTTTTATATTGATATAATTTAAATGATTTTCTTTTTTGCATAACATAAGTGAGCGATATACTTTCTATGAAATTACCCACACTGAAAGAATTTTCGGCAGAAATTCTATGAATTTCGACATTAATCGAAAGAAAAATTCCTTAAAATTCAACCAACGTCACGCTTCGTTAGATTAATGAAACCAGTTTCGTTAAAATTATTTTATTGAAAACTTCATCAAATTTATTTAACAGTATAATTAATGCAGTGCTATAACTTCATCGAAACAATAAAATAATTTCATGAAATGAATGAAATAACTTAAATATAAAAGGGTTTCTTAATAATTAGAAAATATTGTTGTCATAAATCCAATAAAATATTCTAACGAAACCAGAATACCAAGGAAGCAATTCCAATGAAATTGTTTCACAATATTCATGAAATTTTCATTGGATTTGTGAAATTATCATTAGATTTGTGAAAAATTTTTAATGAAATTGTTTCATTGGATTTATGAAGCAAAATGCTTTCGGTGCATATATAGCAATTTTCAAATGCATGTTGAGGTGGAAGTATACAATATTAGTTTCACGCTCCATGCATTACAGATTTCAGATCAAAGAATAAATTAAAAATGGACATTTCCTTTAAGGAAGTTACAAAACAAAAGTTTCAAATGCATCATGTGTAAAAGTTAAAAAATTGCATTGTATTTATATAAAAAAATCACGAGAAACGTATTAAAATTGGTTGGTTATTTTTGAAACTTTATAAGCTTCTACAAAATAAAAAAGGAATAAGTAGAAAAATTTAATTTTACTATTATACTCGTCTTTTCGAAAAGCCGCTAGCTAGGGTTATGCTTGCTTATCCCCATTAAGACAGTCGTGCAATCTTTATGTTCACAAATACCCTTTTTGTTATTTTTTTTTTGTAATATCAATTCTTATTGAATGAAATATTTTATTTTATTAATTAATTAATTAATTGAGTTTCTAAAGAAGAGAAGAAAAATTAAACTTAGACTTTAAGCTGTGTTTACCAAAGGTAAATCAATTTTATACACAACAATCGTTTCTCATATTCAGTTTCATTGAAATTTTAAGTTAAATAGCTGATGTTAATAAGAATCTCTAGCCAAGTAGATAGACTAGGGTGCTGATGCTGATGATCGGTATTTCCCCCAGCTAATAAAGTCTAAGTTTAATTTTTCTTCTCTTCTTTAGAAACTCACATTAATTATTAATAATAAAAAAAATATTTCATTCAATAAGAATTGAAATTACTGAACTTAAGCCTGACTAAAAGTTATTTCTGATTAAAAATTATAATCATAATAATATCTTAATTTAACTTGTACTTTGGTACGTTAAAACTTTAATGCAATAGTAATATAATAATAATAATTGTACACCATTTCTCAATTTAACAGCAATAGCAAACACTCCTAAAAATCGAATCATATAAAACAGTAAAATATGACTGAAGTACTTTTTCCATATTACCACAGATTTTAATTTTTAACCGACTCTCAACAACAAGGAGTTTCTCAATCCGCTTTAGAGAATGACAATAAGTACTAAAAAAATATGTATACATAGGTAAATAGTCTTAATTTTAATAACTGCGCATAATCCTAATTGCAGCGCAAACAATTCGTACGCTCATATATTTTGTCTCAAGCAATTGTGACTATAGCCGATTCCAATATACAAGAGGATCTATACTTCGTTTGTGCAAAAAACTTAAATACGCTACAATTAAAAATAAAAATATCAAGCGGATTGATTATATACTCAGGCTATGGATATTTAATGGGACCAAAAAAACATGTGCGTGATACTCGTGCTATTTATTCATGATTCGCCCCTGTATACATGCATTTGTGTATATAAAATGGAATGAAAAATGTATTGGTGTGTGTTTGGCTGTTGGAAAACAAGCTTTACGTGTATCAGTGATCGGCAATGAATCGTGTATTTGCTATTCATACTGACTCAAGAAATTTTAAACATAAATGCGTAGAAATCGTTTAAACTCAACTACTCCGATGTACGCACATTCGCAATGACATTGATTTATAAATAAGTTGAAATAAATATGAGTGCGACGTTGACATTCATATTCATACCACACACACACTTACAAATCATCTCAGTTTGTTTTCTAATTTCAGGAAAATAATTCTACTACTCACATTGATTTAACTTATTTAGCTCATGTATGTGTGTTTATTTAAAAGTTTAGTCATTAAACAGTTTGCAAGTGTATACAATAGTAGTAAAAAGGGTTGGTTTTCAATTCCAGAAAAAAAAGAAAAAAAATAAGCAACAGAAACAAACACACAACCTCATAATGAAAACTTTAATGTTGGTATGCGAAGTTCGCATTGTAAATTAAAATTTTTTTTGCATCATTCATAAGCATTGAGTTAAGGAGAGTTGAAATCAACAATGTCATAATTGTTGCTATGTATGAGTTTGATGTGCACTTCAAACTTTCGAGTGAATCTGATTCATAGACAACATTGCAATAAGTAAGAGTGCGCATAAATACAAGAAATTATAAGTTATGATTTAACTCTACTCACATTTTCACTACTCATTGCTCTCCTCTGACTAATATGTCTCTTTTTATGTTATATATCGTTGGCCTCAAGTAGAAAAGCCTTAACTCAAATAATTGCAACTTTACAGGAAAAAGTAAAAACATAATAGAAATTGTACAAATGCTTTTGTAAAAGTGTTATTTTTTATTCTATTACAATAAATTTTTGTGACAAAGTGTATTTGTGTAAAATGTAGTAGAATCACTGTAAAACTCAATTTCTTAAAAAATACGAGTTAGGGCCATCGATATGTACTTGTGTCATTTAAACGGTAGGTATCAATACTTTTTTTGCCACTCCTGAACATCTGGAGTTTTCTTTAGTTGCGACTGCTTATTATTTAGTGTACGATATCTCTAACATAACTTATCTGCTGCTTCAAAGTATTTTTTTGTATCTAATTAAAATTTGTCTTTACAACAATTAAATCTAATAATTGAAGACACTGTTGATAGTTTGACGCCTGTACAGAAACATATTTAAATTGCAGTCTGTGGCTATAAAAATATGATTTATTATTAAAATAGAGAATGTAATTTTAAAAATGGGAATATTTTATAATTAATATTAAATAAATTTAACTATTGATTTTTTTAACGTTAAGAGCTAATAAGCATATAGCATACTCGTACATACATACATACGTATGTACTTAGAACTTACAATTAGATAGACAATTATCTATTAACAATAAATAATGAGGAAAAGAAATATTAAAAACTAGTTTAGATATATTTCGTTATGGAAATACATAGTCTATCAGATATGCTATTATGGATTATTCGATATACAGACGTATAAATATATAAAATAATTTACTATTCAGTGTTGAAATTTTTTCTGGGAATAATTTAATTCCAAGAAACCAATGAAACTTGATTAAGACAACTTTTCCTTGCCATACCTTTCTACCGAAACAAATTTCCGGATAAACAGCATATCGTCAGCCCATTATTGGTTTGACCCACCGACCATTTAAAAAAATTAGCTAGGTATGGGGTATATATATATTTAGAATATCCTCTTCCTGAATACACGCCACTGTTTGACTATTGCGTGGAATTATTCATACAAAAACGTACAAAATACATTTAACTCTTGTTTTGCTTTATTTCCTAAATGTTATAAATACAACTAGGACGACCAACGAACTTCGCAGAGTTTGATGACTTGCCTTCAAAAATTCCATCTGCTCCAAATGTCTGCCTTGCTATTAGGGGTGGGCGCGTGTCGAATTTTTCCAGCACGCGAAAATTTTGTCAACACAATACTGCACAACGAGCACGAAATATTATTGGTATGAAGATCAAAAAATTTAATTGATTTTTTTCAAGAGTCGCTTTTCAAAATATGGCATCGAGTTGGCACTGCCAGCTGATACTATCCGCCACCACAACTGATACACAATCTGTTCGCGTACATAATTTTAAGTTTCACAGGCCCATACAATAAATATGCTGGTGTTGTGTGTTTAACGATACAAAATATTAAAATTTTTCTATACTGGAAATTCATTAATAAATATTTTACATCTAAAATGGTTTCGTGGTTTTCGTGTCAATTTTTCTCAACACGAAACGAATCGAACACGCACGAAATTAGAGTTTTTGTCACGAACACTTCGTGTTGAGTCGTGCGTGTTCGTGTCACGAAAAAAACAGTACTCGCACCCATCTCTACTTGATATGAATATATTTGTAGCACATGGATACCAAGTTATGCAAAGACTGTGTGAGCTGTGTGACTCTCACGCTTGAGTATAAAAATACTCTGAATAATTTCACGGCTACATATGCACATACATACACATACACATTTTCCATTCCATTTTATATATTTACACAAACATATGTATACGGTAGTGAATATGAATAAATATCCCGGGTATATTTTTTATTTATATGATTAAATATCCATAGCCTGAGTATAAACATACTCAAACTGAAAGTCGAGATGCTTTTTATGTTGGAATTGGCTGTAGTAAGAATTGTTAGAGAGAAAAAATATGAGCGTACGAATTGTTTAAAATAAAGACTATTTACTTAGGTATATATGAATATTTTTTTTCGAGTACTCATTGTCATTCTTTTACATGCACGTGCAATGTACAAGCCTTAATAATAAATTTGGCTAGCAAATTGTTTCGCTCGAATCACTTTTTTTAAATTTAATTTAATTTTAAACTTCTTGTTAAATTGTAAGAAATTTGTGAACAAAACCCTAAAAAATAATTAATGTAAACATGGTGTCCAAGACTTAAATACAGACACACAGTTTGTTCTCTTGTAGCGGTAAAAATATTATTTGCTGTTAGAATACAGTGTGTTTTTATGTACACAATAACGTTCTTTATCTTAATTTACTTAGAACCTTGGAACAAATGTTTCTCTTTTTAACTTAATGTTGTATGTATTTACATATATACATACATATGTATGTATTTTGTATAAAAACGCCATACATAGGTATGAAAAAAACAAATTGTGGCAATATGTAGACTTCATTATGACTACACATAAATTCTTTTAATAATTCTACCTCCCAAATAAACACTTGATTAACCAACAAATATTTGTACAACGTACAATCATTATTAGTCACCATAAACCAAGCCATTTTGTCAAAGATACACATGTATGAATTGTACTCGTGGCATTAAACTCCTCAAAAAATTAAATGAAATTAAAACACATGTGTTTGCTCGTCTTAATCGAACGATAACAGTTCCAACAATGTTGGTAATGATGATGATACCAGTAATATTTACAATGATACCGTTGACAATGACAATTGCTCGTGCAGCACTTGGTTAAAAAAAAGAGTATGATAAAAAATTTCAGTTAAATAAACAAAATACGATTAGATAAAAGTGATACAAACATGACCTAAAAATATAACAAAAAAACACTTGACAACTGAAAAAATACGAAGAAAGAGAAAAAGGAAAAGAGAATTTTGTGGTTCGCTTACAAAGATAATGGGACCCGGTATTTGTGGGTAATATAATTTTAAAATTTGTCTTATGTATGTTGAATGGGTATATGTATGTATGTATGTATGTATACTACTTTAACATAAAAATTTAAATATCTTTATAACTTTATTCGGGCATTTTATCTTGGTATTACGAAATAATACCCAAGTGAAAGATCTCTATGATAAAAATAGACCCCAATCAGAAGGAAATGAAGCTCAAAAAATAAAAATGATAAAGTTTTAGATCATACACGCAATGAAAAGATATGGTTGTAGAATGGTTGAGAAACAATATTATGTTCTCAGAAACAAACGTGTGGTCGTTGAAAACAAGTTACTGTTATTTGAAACATTAATTTTGTTACGGTAAGCAAAGTAATGTTTGAATTTAATAACTACATTGTTATATTCATATAAAAGTGGGATATAGTTAGAGTTTAACAATTGCTTAATTCACAAAACCTCTTGTATCTCTGTATCGATTGTATCATCATATTAAATACAAAAGTGTAACATTTGTTGTATGCAATTTTCATATAAAAATGAAATACACTATTACACTTTTATTTCATATGTTTTTAAATTGTTGTATTGAGAGAGAGGCTCTCTGAGAGAATTTGTATGTTCTTGTTCTTGTTCTTCTTTTTTCATTTAAAATACAAAATACATTAATACACTAAACAGAGGGTGTTCACAATTAAAAAACAAAAAGTGTATTTGATACACAAATACACGATAAAGATTGTTGTGAATTAAGCAAATATAGTTTTGTTAAAAATGTATGACTGCAACATAATTTTTGTAATTATTTAAAAATAATATAATGTAAATAACAATATAATGTTATCCAAAACCATACTATGTTAAGTTTTAAAAAAAATCTTTTTCAGAAACATCTTCTGTCAGTTCAGTGTTTTGTTTGTATTTCATGCGTCGTGTTAAAGAAATAAATAAAGTACAAACAAACAAAAGGGTAGATAAATAAAAATATATACATATGCTTATCTGTTTATACAGACGTGTCTGTTTATCGAATATACACACATATGCAAGTATATATTTCTATACATACATTTTATTTCAACAATATTAATTTATTTTTATTTCGGATTTAACGCACAGCTGTTTTAAACAAGAGATCTATCAATAAATATGATTGAAAAAAAAAATATTATTATTAGATTAAATAATACTGTTGTCGTATTTAACAATATTATTGTAATATAAGAACATGGTATGGTGAGCCTCAATTATATTTTAGTCACATCTAACAATAGTGTTGTCATACTTACAATAATAAGATTAGGTGTAACAAAGTTTATTGTTTTTGTTGATAATATTATTATTAACTCAGATAATAATATTATTTAAAGTTTGCTTTTCTATTGACAATAATATGATTTAACTACAACCATATAATTCAATCATAGTATGTTGCTGTTTGATTATGGTTACCTCAACCATATTTTTTCTTTGCGTGTTGAATTGTACTTAAAAAAACTGAATACCTTCAACATAGCGATGAAAGCACTTTCGTCTATTTTTGGTTCATAATTTTTGTATTTTAAAATGTGATACATATTAAGCCCAAAGTTTTATGCATATGTTAATCAAAATAAGGTAAGCAGTAAATACATACTTATATTTCAAGTTATTTGGGTGACAGATGTTCTTGACAACATTTGCTCTAGCCATACACATGTGCTAGAGCAAACTAACACATCACTATAGACGTTTTTAAGACTTTACACTCTGATGTGCAAAAAGTGAATGTAAAATTTTGAAGGCGTAAACTTGTGAAACTCCGATATATGTATCCGAAAATGACAATAAGTATTAAAAATATATATATACTTAATTAAATAGTCTTAATTTTAGTAAATGTTTATAATCATAATTGTAGTGCTGACATATTTTCTCTCAGGCAATTAGGACTATAGACAATTCCAACAGACAAGAGCATCTCTACTTCATATATGCTAAAAAACGATACAACTAAAAACAAGAAGTCACATGCGCATCAAGTGCTTTGACTCTCTCTCTCATACATATAGTCGGAGTATGCTTATACTCAGAGTATGGATATTTAGTCGGACACTCGGGATATTTATTCATCAGTCGCCTCTGTATACATATGTATATTTGTGTATATAAAATGGAATGAAAAATGTTTTTTAGATGTTTGAAAATATGCTTTATGTGTGTGTGTAAATAAAATAGCCCTGTATAGACGCATGCGTAGACGTTAAATACCCATAGTATTTTTATACTCGTGCGTATGATTTTAGCTCATGCAGTCTATAAATTTTAAGATAGTCGCTTGTGCTTTGTAATTTAAAAAATTTGTATAACAGGCAGTGTTGCCAGGAAATGATGATGAGAGAATGCTAAATCGGTAAAAAAAAATTCTGCTAAAACGTTATACAGAAGAAAAATATAATGCCAGATTAAAATGTAGAAAAAACTATTGAAATAGCTTTGGATTTCATGTTTACACAAACTTATTGGTAAATTTTTATTTTATTAAAAATACATTAAAATTGATTATTGAGGGTTATCCAGCTAACTCCTGCGCATTTCACTGTTGCTAGTACAGATCCTCAGGGAACCTTTACACTGCAATACATGTACATTTATGAGAAAAATCCTCTATACAGGAGAATATTTTTAAAGAATTTAATTTGTTTTATTTTCAACAAATTCTGCCAGAAAGCATTTAGCAGAATTTTTTGAAAGTTGAATGCTTTTTAACGAATGAAAAAGGCCAGATCTAGCAGTGGAAATGCTAAAATGGCAACAATGATAACAGGGAAGCCTAAAAATATTTTGCAACTATATTGGTGAGAGAATTTTAAGTACAGTGATATGAAAAAGTAAGCACATTAGAACGGGCCGATTTGTATGGAGGAAAAAAAAAATCGGTCAAATTGCAAGGAAAATCGTATTTTAGAGATCATACCTCTAAAATGTACTTTGATGTCCCGACTTTTGATCTGAAGGGTCAAATTTTGAAAAATCTGACTTTGACCCGTTTAGAGTTCCTCAATCGAGTCAAAATGTATGACCGACCCCCACTAATTTTGGAGGGCCGACCCAACTATGCCAGTGGCACACCCCCTGGAACCACCCCTAAGGCACATAGATTTCAATTCAAATTTAATTAAAAAAATTGTTTTGGTCACACAGAATTTTCTATGCGTTGACTTGCTAAATAAGAAAGTTTTCAATACATTTTGCTGTTTTAAAAATTAACTTTGTAAAAAAAACAAAATGTGTTGAACATTTTCTGACTATATCAAGTAAACGAATACCTAATTCCCTAATAAAAAGTCCATCGGTATACGGTCTACCTTACATAACAATATATAAGGTCACTATACTTGAAATTTTTTATCTGTAATTAAAATATAACTTTTTTTCCATTAGTTTCTTCCTCTCCAACCATTTCCTTAATTTTTTCTCCTCATTATACCTAATAATGCCTCTAAATAATATCTTATACTGCCTCTTATATGTTTGATAACATAAAAGACATTAGGCATTACCAAAGACATTATATATTGAAAAGCATTTTCTTAATGCCATCATTTATTTTATGCACTGTATTTGAAAAAAGACAGACGCAAGTATGTATATTAATATATATTTTTTTTCATTATATTCATCATTTTTTCCCTCCTACCAAGAAAGACTTTCTGCAAGAAAATCTCATCGTCTAAGTAGCGAACTAGGAAAATGCCTTCGTTTAATTAAGTATATGCATATGTGCATTCGTATGTGTGTATGTATTAAATATTATATTTAATACAATTTGCTTCCAGTTCAAAAGTTTAAACTAAGCAGTCCGTCGTCCCCTTCGTGTTGAAATATTTTATTTTGCACTAAATACAAACCTAATACTACATTTAATATTTAAATTTAAACGTTGTTATTACAAATCGGCTTATTTTTTATTTTTCCCAGTAACAATACTTTAATTACACATATTTAGTATATTTTTCTTTTGAAAGCTTTTAGTTAACCAGATAAACTTGATTGTGGGAATCACTTAAATGCATTTTCAATAGTCGCGACTTTATGAAATATTAAAATTTAATTGTTAGAAGCCATACAGGCATATCGTAATAGTACTTACTAAAATTCAATTATAAAAAGATTTTTAAAAAGCTTTTTAAATTAGAATATTTTAAAATACAAAAAAATTAATATTTTACTTCTTACCGCAATGATTTTATATTTAATAAAAGTAAAAAAGTGGAAATAATAAATATTTATAACGGAAAGGATTGCTTCGTTTTATAGACAGATTTTAAATTAAATTATTTATTGACTTCTCGGTTTCAAAGTATTTATTACCTTTTTTTGATGTTTTGTGTGTTCGTTCATGTAACTAGAAAAGCACTTTTAATAAATGCACTCGTATATTAAATACTAAGTTAGGTGTAAAAATTTTAAATTGAATTTTCAAGTCAAATTAAATTGCAAAACAATTGCAAATTTTATAGTATTAATATTAAAATACCAATAAGTGGTGTTCTCAGGTTAGAGAGAGATAAATAAATAAACCAAAAAGAAGCTAGAAGAAAGACTAATAAATTCGAATTCATGATTTCGTTAATAAAATAGTTTTCTAGAATTTATATTTCTCTAGAGTAATGCTATTTTTTACTTAAGTTGTGCAAAATATTTGTTTTAAATTTTTACAATAAAAATAGTGAGTACTAAAAGAGAGACCAAAATAATTTTTTGTCAGCAATCCCATATTTGTATCTTTCCTGCTCTTTCCCACAACTTAAGATTTGCACCAAAAATTGTGCTTCGACATATGGGCACTCCAAAAGAATATCAACCTTTTGTAGCGTGCGACATCAAGCAAATATGCTTGTTTTTTTCAAAGAAAATGAAATTTTTTTTTACTTTATATATATTTGTGTAGGCCGTAAGTAGCTCTACGTTAAGTAAAATTTTAAGAAAAATCTTGTCACGTTGTTCAGAAATACAAGGTTAATTGCTTGCAGTCACACGTGACAAAAAAGTGGAATTTCTTAGTACAAACTTGAAACTTTTTATCTTGAATTATACCTTTGTGCTGCCTGTAAAGTTTGAAGAAAATAGAGAAGAAAAGGCATAGAGGAGGAGAACGGTGAAAATATAGATGTAATAGAATGTAGTGTATTGACAGAGATATTAGTCGCTAGTGGAGAGAGTGGCTCGAGAATGGGTAATGTGTGTGCACACACCATACCAGCCGCTGCTCCTAATATAAAGGAACATATTTTTGAGTCTCATTTCTGATAACTCGGATAGGATACAAGAGGACAATCTGCGCCAAGGAAGTGCAGACAGTGATCCTCCAAAGCGGGACAGAGCCAGGGGATATGCAAAATGCTTTTCTATTTCGTCATTGGAACTGAACAGTATTCATTGTACGGGAGCCCCATACGTTTAGCATGGGTTCCGAAAGCACAGTAATCGGTCAGTTTAACCAAGAGATTTCTCAAGAGATTCCTAGTGAAGTTCACAAGGTTTTCAATTCTGTGAAGCCTTAGGCAAGTCCAAAGAGTTTTTGCTATTGCGCATGTGGGCTCAATGCACCACCTGGCTTGAGATGATTCAAAAAAGGAAATGTCGAATCGTCGCCAGCAGGATAAGATTGGGAGCACACATATATTATTGATATCGACTTTCCTGAGTAGGATTTTCCTCTTTGGCAGGTCATTCACAAATATGTTGCCTATATACGTATAGACATATATAAATATATATATATATATATATATATATATATATATATATATATATATAGTCCCAAGGTGCGGTACACTGAAAAAACAACACTTCGTTATGGGTATGAAACTATTACGTTGAACCCCTTTCATTCATACAACGACAAATTTCATTTATAACATGATATTGATGCAATTTCGAATATTCATTTTCGTTGGAACTTTAATGTAGTATTTTCGTAACTACAATGAAGAAAAAATCCTGCTGCTGGCTAGTAGGCAGTGTACTAGCCTTGTAGTCGCAGGTTCGAATCCTGGAGACAAGTTAAAGTATTTTTTTATATACATTTTTTATATACCCAGCTAAAAAAATATGTATGGAGCATATATGATATCCCATATATGGTTCGGATCCGAAAAATGAGGGTATATGGGCATATATGATTATATATATTCATACATTTTCATACATGTATGTATGTGTAAATTCCCTCCACAGTATGCAAAGTTCATATTCATACACTCTTGATTCACAAAAGCTCACTGCTGTGCAATAAATTAAATTAGAAAAATTAAATTTTTTTAGACTTGAGGGAGAGGTTGTATTTAATGAAACATTTGTTTGGACAAATAATTCAAAACGAACTAAAAGTCATTTCATTCATTAAAAGGTGAATCAATTATTTAAAAAAGACATAAATCATATTCATACATAACATTTAGCTTAAGAAATCAGATTAAAAACTAATGCAATTAATTATAAAAGAAAAAATAGTCCGTCTAACAATAGTTTTCAATACAGTATTATGAACTTTGTTTCTTATCTAGAGAATTTTGTTATTTTCTATAAAATTAATGACTGGATTATCCTTTCGATTATTTGGTATATTAAATGAGAAAACAATGTATAAAGTCATAAAAGAATGGTTTTTTTTTGTAACAAAAAGTTTTTCTTTTTCAAACGTTGAGGGTACGCATATAAACTTTGCATACCGTATGTATTTTATAATGGATTTCCAATTTAGCAGTGATAAAATTCCAAGTTTTTTTGATTGCAAAAACGATCTTATGTGAGATATCATGTATGCATACATTCTTATATGGCTCCATATATAAAATCTTATATTTATATATGGATCCACATATGAAGAGCTTCATAATTAAATTTTCATATATGAGCTCATATGTTATAATACATTTCATATATTAGTCCATATATTAGTTCATATATAATAGTTTTGCCATGTATAATCCCATATATTTCCATACATGAATTCATACATATTCATATATAGTTATATACATTCATATATTAAAAATATATGGACCATATATAATTTTTTTAGCTGGGTATAACTTTTTTTATGTATAACTTTTCAAATAAATTTTATGTTAAATGATCAATTAAATAATGTTGAATTCAAATTTTATTAATGATGCTACATACTTAGTGTATATACAAAGAATATTTAGGGTTGTTGTGGCTGCAGCGGTAAGAAAGTTGCCTACCACGCGATGAGTTCCAAGTTCAAATCTTGGCCGGGGAAACCAATAATATACATACAAACAGTTGATGCCTGTGCCAATATACTCGTACACACGTAAGTTAAATAATTAATAAAATATAATGGCTACATTACATTACTGAATCAGAGTCATTACAACCCAGTAAAAAAAGAGACTCCAAAAAAGTCATGAAAATGTAGAGTTTACGATGCGGAAGTAGTGCAAATTTCGATCCGATCTAATGATTTTTACATAGGGTTGTCATTGCAAGAAGTTCTCTTTTTCGATGCCTGGTCACCGAATTGGAAGCGATATTAAGAAAAATTTCCTTTTTTTGTTCTATGATAATATTTTCATCTAGGAAAAAGGGCAAATAGTTGCCTTTTTTAACAATTCGTTTCTTTTTATACGAATTTAAGCCCGAAACAGTGTTTTCATGTAAATTTAAGCAAATAACTTTTAAATTTTAGACTAAAAATAATTCATAAATTTCTTTCAAAAAATAAATTTTTTTTAAATTCTGGTGAGTATTTTCTAACACTATGGAGGAGTTACAAGGTTTTGTGTGACTAAAATAAGCTTCTACGTGGTTTTTGCTCACTCTCGGCAAATTAAAAATATGGATTTTTTGGAAGCAATGAAAATGTACTTCCGCTAGAATAACTTCCATTTTTTTTCACTGGGAACAATGAATTATGTTGTTATGTTAACACAATGATACGACATCATAAAAAAATGAGAAATATGTTGTTAATTCAATGAACTAGTGCGTTAAAAAATGTAAAACTAACGTTACTTAGTTGTATAAAACTTTCATTGCAATAATTACACTTTTCATTTAAAATATGATACGGTACGTTGCTTAGTAAAACACATGTCGTTAGATGAATGAAAATATTTCGTTGTATATATGACATTTCTCAGCTGATGAAACAATTTTCTTAATACGAATGAAGCGTTGTATTGGTTCAAAAGTAATGACAGAAGCATAAATATGTCAAAAATCATTGCATTTCGAATTATTTTCTCTTAGTGTGTAGTAGTGGCCTGCGTAAGCAGTCTTGAAATGTAAATACGTCATGTTTTTTAAATGTACTCTCGTGGCATGCATTATACTAAGCCAATAATAAATGCTGTCGCAGTATAAACGAAGAACGATGGATGTATTGGTGTACGTGTATATGACTGTTAACAAGCGATGTCGCCAAGACGTCTTGTTTAAACAAACAATGAAAATGAGTACTGTTTATACATGTATGCTTGATATTTTGCATATTGTACGTTTGTGTATGTGTGTGTAAGATTTAGATTAGATTCGATTTTGTGTTTAAAGGAGGTTTTTTAACGCAATGCATTTGTGCGTTTGTATGTGCGCAGAAAAATAAGAGCATACACAAGTTATGTAGGTATGTATGTATGTACATGCATGACCTTAGTATACGCGTCAATGAGAGAAAAAAGCACAATCACCACAAATTCTTCAGTCACGAACTATTTTCTTCTTTACTCTTATACCTGCAATAAGTTAAACAAACGTATTGCCGAACACGTTGTTTAGCGTTTGTTTCAAAAGATTTAACTGTAGTAAAGCATTTGAAATTGCCCTCATGTCTTAAAAGTTCTTATAAGACGTCTTTTGCAGGTCTTTATTGTGTACACACCTGTGATATGATATGGATAACTTTATTTGATATCCGATAAAACCTTAACTAGTCTGCGTACTGCTCTGTTTGTAATATCCAACATTCGTCCGGGAGTCTGAAAGACATTTCTATTCCGAATTACGGTTCCATCCAGTGAGAAAGGCCCTTCTGTCAATGAAATTTGAAAATTTCTATTAAAGTAGGGCTTGCGGGTACAGTTGTCAATGAGATAAGGTATATTGTTTACTGTATTCAATATGCTATCATATCCTCATAATCTGAAGTTCCATGCGCTTGTTAAATTTAGTCTGACGGCAGTATGTAGTGCTAACTTCGTCGGCGTGGATATAAGACCTCCGGATATCATAAGTACCATTTTGCGGAGAATACCATCTATGCGGGGCTGATTTCTCGCTAAGTCTAGTATATTTTTAACCATGGAATGCTACATTCTTGAACAGCGAATATTAATAACGAAATTTATTCTTGTGAATGAACTTTTTGGAAAACCTGAGAAAAAGAACAATAATTTGAACGAAATTGTATTTCATGATGAGGCCTATTTTACAAAATTATCGCACACGGTATTACAAATGTGTTCTTAACTTTAAATTTCTCCAATTTATACTTGTAAATATATGTAAGTTTGCCTTTTTTTGCACTTTCTTCTTTAAAGTTCTACTCTAACAATTTGTTACACGTTACTACTAACGCACTTCACACTTTCAACCTTCTACAGTTATTTAAAACTTTGCATAAGTGCAAATATTTTCTCAGTCATAAATATTCCAACATTTAATAATGATTTGTAGACGTTTGTTATTTTTTTTTTCAAATAAAAAAAAAAACAAATTAAAACTGCTGCAATTTGAACAGCATGCGTGTCAAAGCATATTTTTGTTGCACTTAACTCATGTCACAGCCATGAGTACAGCATACATTACGAATCGTGTGTATTTCTGTTGCTGGTTTTAACTTATATATATGTATACATACATATGTATATACGAGTATTTAACAAAACCATTGAAGCATCCAACAAATACAACAACATGATTGAAAAACTACAAAGCAAAATTATAAAAAAAAGTGGGTAATAAACTAACCTAACTAATGGATGACCATTGAGAATGTAGTTCGTCACAGGCCATTGTGCAGAATAATGTCGCACAAAGCAGGCCACGTACATATATAAATTTTGTGTTAACACAACATGAAGCAAAACAAATAACCCATATTTAAATTCCATTAGTATTCATAAAAAAACGCAAAAGTGTTTTTTTAAATGTAAACCACATTTATTAGCAATTTAAACAAAATTGAACGCCTGCGTATCTGTACTCGCATGAAAGTTTTTATTTTCACTCGTACTTTCGAAATGATGGCTCTCTGGCATCGGGTTCGATAAGTTCAAAGGTATTTCTGAAAAATTGAAATAAATCCATGTCATAGAATAATATTTGCATTTACGAACGCGATGTGCATAATACTGTGCTTGATATACATATAGAACGTATGTACTTCCATTCTCTCAATTTGTCTTAACATTCACCATCTGACAAGAATAAAAATTATGAAGTTACCGTGTTAATTTAATATTTCCCCTCTGTTTCCTGTTTGTTTAAAAATTTTATTAAAAAATTATTTCAAAACTGTTTTAAAAAAATACAAAATGTATAAATTCAAATAACTTTAAACTTAGAGAAAAAACATAGTTATTGTAAATATGTTATCATCTTGAAAAGCAATGAATGAGTATGTACATTAGAGTATTCGTTTATATATATATTTTTGATTTCTTATATTCTCTCTTCCCAAATCGATTCAGTTTTATTAAAAAATAAATACAAAAAAATTTCATAATTATAAGTTGTGCTTTAGGGGGTGTGCCCACCCCTCACACGTTGTTTTTTTTAAACACGATTTCTTAGTTTGTAGGCAAACTGTATAGAAAAGCAATCACATTTTCCGTTTCCGAGTTTTTAAAATTTTTCTTAACACATATTTTAATTATTGGTATGTTGCTTTATTTTATTCTTTCATTCAATTTGACAACAGCTTTTTTTAATACAAAACAGTGTTACCTGTAGGTATTTTTATCACTAATATAGGAGTATAGGCAACATCGGACAAATATTTTATTTTGGCCAAAATGTAGCTATTTTTCAAAATTTGTTTTTGCTCGTACTTACATAGACTTTTATCTAATTATATTGATGTCGCCGTGCCTGTCTTTGGATCAAATCTTTCCCCTGTTCTTCTAATGACAAGCACATCAGGAAATAGAAAATGAGCAGCAACTTACAACTATTTAACTTAAATACAGCTGTGTGTTAAATTTTTATTATAAGATAATTTTGAATAACTGTAGAAACGTATGTATTAAAAGTAAAAGTAGTCACTCTAAACACAATGTTTGCGGTGCGGTGCGATTTCTCGTTGCGGGAGAAAAAATATAAACATAATACAACGGAAGACGGCGGCGGCAATACTTGTCATTGTTTGTTTAAATTTCTATTAATTTTTTTGTGTATACATTTTTATAACTAAAAACAAAAAGTTATTAAAATCTTATACATTCGCAGATATATTTGGTATATTTTTTAAACTTTTATAATCTATGACAAAAATTTTTGAACTTCAAAATCATGTTTTTACAATAATGTTGTGAGCACAGCCAATTATTCAAAAACTACGCCAGCGTCAGCAAGATAAAGAGTATTAAATATTGAGAGAATAAGAAATTCCGCTATGAAAATAAAATAGATTTTAATTTTATTCCGTCCCGCACTGCGGATTTTTACTTCAAAATCGTATGGAAAACCGCACCGCAATAAATAATCGTTACATTGTGTTCAGACTCTAATACAAGAAAATTACATACATATGTCACGTTTTAAGTAACCTACTGTAGCTCCAATAAAAGAATAACTGCTTTTGTATTAAGAAGAAATAATATTGGTTTCAATTGGTCTAAAAAACAAATTTTGCATAGACATTTGTTTGGTAAACGTTTTGCAAGCCAAAATAATTTTTTCTGAATAAGGTCTTAAATGTTTTTAAGTAATCTTTCTTGAAATTAAATTACTAAAATTTGTAGATTTTCGTAGGGGAAAATTTTGTAACATGTAGAAAAAAAATGTAATGGTAACACTAATACAATTTTCGGAAGAAAAAAAATCATAACTAGAAACATGAAAAAAATCATGGTTTGAGTGTAAAATGTTTTTGGAAGCAACTTTTAAAGAGAATCAAAAATAAAACAAGATTTTTAAATCATCGTATGAATAGTGAGGAATAAATAAAAATCAAATAATAAAAATCATTGTATCTATAGGTAGTATTGATGAGCGATAACGTGATTTTTTAACAATGTTGCTCCTTGTGAATGTGATTTTTAAATCGCTGTTCTTTTAAACTGTGACTGTGATCACAGTGCAGCAGTGTGTTGTTGTCGCAGTTCTGTTATTTTGAGAAAATCTAATGAGAAGAGCAGCAGTGAAATTAAACTGTGACTGTGATCACGGTTTAACTCATTTCAGCTCTTCTGCTTTAAAAGTCTTTATTAGTATTGTTATTTTGATAAATACTAATAAGAAGAGCGACAAGAACAAACACAATTAGCAAATCAACGCCGTCCAAATATTGAGATTTTCGTATAAGAGGCAGAGAGACAAAAATTTGCATGAACATGTGAGATTTACATAGTTGCCAGAAAAGACGATTTGACACGATTTGACGATTTTTTTATCGACAAAAGCTGAAGGTATAAAAAAAATTCATGTATCCTTATCTAGTGTTAAGAAGCATATAAGAACAATCACAGATTGTATAAAAGAACTATATTTCCAAATCCTGTTACTTGATAAATTCAGTCACAGTTGTTATTAGTGATTTTTCAATCGCTGTGAAAAAAGAACAGGTTTCAAAATATTGCTCACCTCTAATAGGTAGTACATGTAACATGAAGTACCTTGGTATATTTCTTGTGCACTTAGGACTTCTCTTCTATTAGTGTGATTTTTTCAGTTTAAATTTGGAAAATAATCGTTATTTGCGATCCTTGGTATGTACTAGTGATGTAACGAATGTCAATTTTTGAATATTCGCGAATACGAATACGAATACGAATATTTGAAACGATATTCGCGAATACGAATACGAATATTGTATGCAATATGAAATGTTAAAAATTTTTATGAAAAAGGACTCCACACTCTTGTTGGCGTGCTTTAAAGATAATGAATAGTACCCAAAATTTTATTGATCGTCATTGAATAATATTTGAATAATCATTGAATAATCATTGAATAATATACGAATATATTCGTATTCGCATCCGCTTGAATTTGGCGAATATGAATACACTCGTATTCGCCTGAAAATGGAAGAATATTCAACAATTCGAATACGAAAGTTAAAATTGCAAAATTTTGATTTTGCCCCCCTCTAAAGGAAATATAATGTAAAATATAAATGCAACTTATGTATTAATTTTTTTATTTCTTTCAATTGAACGTCATTTAAAACATTGTATTGCTCAGTAGTAGCTAAATATATGTATGTAAATATATTTTTTAATTTATTATAAAGTAATAAATGTTAAGGCACATATTTTTTAACGACTTAATTTAAATTTAAATTTTAAAACCGCAACTTTGCTTTAACGATTAAATTTTATTTTAGATATTACAAGTATATATTTTTAAATTATTTTGATTTTTTTTCGTTTGCAGCACAAGTGCTTAAAACCGCATACATTTTTTTTCTGTTTGTGAGATTGGGTTTTGCCTCAAATTTTGCAAAATCCTACTTGAAACAAGTAAATAAATAGTAATAATAATAAATATATTTATGTATGTAGCCAAAAACCTAGATACATAGATTTTAATGCAAAAAAATTCTAGAAAATCTAATTAATTAATTAATTTTTAATATTATTGTTCGAACTTCATTTGTTCGGGCTAAAGTTTGTATCGCTTTTTAAGCCAAATTACATGTGATAATTATTAATGAACAAATAACAATAAAGTTAGTTGAAAAATATTTTGACTAACACATAGTTGAACGGAACAACTAGCTGTTTTCGAAGGCCACTAAACCTTCATCGCTGATGATGAAGGTTCTTTTGTGTTTTGGTCCACTGTATGTGGTGTCAGTTGATGTAGATTTCTGCTATTTATATGCAACTTTTATTGCAAATGGAATATGTGAATTGTTTTTATTCATTGGATTTCAATTTTGTTGAAAGCTTTTTTATAATGAAAGCTCAATTTTACCATCTCTAAATTTACAACAATCTTGTCATTGTCGTTCTTTTTTATTTTACTAATTATGCAATTTGCTTATTTTTGTTCTACTTAAAACAAACTTTGTTATTGTATCCTTAGACAAGTCCTTAGAGGCCTTTAAGTCTATATAAAAAATTTGAATCATAAAAAATCCTAGGTCTATCGCTACGCACCATTGCACAGTCGCTTCATTCAATTTGAGCAGTAAACTGACTGAGTGATATTTATTTTCCCAATCTTAATATAGAAATTGATTAACTCCGTAACAGTTCCCATCTAAAGAGTTTGCTATTTAAACTTTCAAATTCAAGTGCTAATTGTTCAAATTTTAAACATTAATAAATTACCAACATAATGTGAGTAGTTCGTATCAAACAAAAAGATAATAATAGTTTTAAATTAAATTATCACATACTACCTAAAAAAATATATGATTTGTTGTAGACTGGCATTTTATGTAAACGACTCGCTGAAAACAAGAAAATATAATTGAAAATATTTCACACTTGTTTGCGCCGACTGTCTGCCTGCCTGCCTGCCTGCCGTTGCATTGATTTCAGATTAAAAAAGAAAAAAATATTAAAAAGCTGCTGCACGTTTTACAATAAAATAAAACTATATTCAATTTTGTTTTAAATGCTTTTTTTTTTTGTTAAGTTTTTATTAGTCAAAGTAATAAATATATATTTAAAATAAATTAAAGTACATTATGAGAAAACATGCTTTATGTAAATTTAAAAGATTTTTCAATTCATTATTGTTATTTTTGTTGTAACTACTTTTAGCCTACCGATAACAATGTATCAAATTTGGAGGACAGTTGGTGCTGGGAACCAGAGAATAATAAAACCGACAATGACCACAGCTCGGAGACGTCCAGTGGAAACAGCAATGAAATTGTCAATATTACCTTGGAGGAAATTCCCTTGGGGCCATCATCATCTTCATCAAAAAATACGAAAACGAAAATACATCGCCTGGGCGCTGGATCCACGACGCAAAATGCGGAGTTGCAGAAGCGTATACAACAGCTGGATGAGGAAAATAAGCATTTGAATAGTTCCCTAGAAGAATTGGATGCTCAACATAACTTGGCCATGCAAAATATGTTAGAGCTAAAGACTGAGCTGCAAGAAAAGTTGGTAAAAGTGTCAAAGGAAAATGAAGCTTTGAAGAAAGATCAAGAGCAAAGATTCGTCGAGTCTGAACTTGAAATTGCGAAGTATAAAAAGCAAGCTGAAAATATGGAGCAGGAATATCAGTATATGCAGAAATTAAATGCAGATATAAAAGTAAAGTTGGAAGCAGGGGAACGGGAAATGAAGCGGTCCTTGGAAGAAATGGCTGATTTGCAGGCTCTCTTAGAAAAGAAGTCTGTGGATAATACGGAACTACTGCAAAGAATTAAAGAGATTACTGTAGAAGCCGAAGAAGCAAAAGTTGATTTAAATAAACAAATTAATATAATCTCTAAAGAACTGGAGGAATTGAAAGTTTTGAAGGGTAAAAATACTTCTGAATCATCTAATAGCTCTACCGGCAAACAAAGTGAAGATGAATTCATTGTTGTCCGAGAACAAGATGCTACTTCTTCCGGCCCATCTACGCCGCTGACTAAAGAAGAGCTTAAAGATAAAATTGTTGAATTGGAAAATCGTGTTTCGGAGTTGACTTTAGAGAACGGCAGTCTTTCGTTAAAATTGCAAGATCGTGAAATGGAAAAAAATCTTTCCGTTAATGTTCTCAAAGAGTCTGTTAAAGCTTTACAGACGGAAAATGATGATTTGTCCGAAAAGTTGCACATGTCTCTTATCGATCTAGAAGATCAACAATTTAGGATAAATGAACTTAAAGAAAAGGCTGCTGAATCCATAATAGTTCAAGAACAATTAAAAGCTTTAGCGGAAGAAAAACTAAAAGTTGCCCAAGAAATAGATGAAATGAAAGAATCCGTAAATAAATCTCTGGAATTGGAAAAGCGTCTACTCATCTCAGAGCAGGAAAAAGAAGCTTTACAAATCGAGCTGCAGTCTCTGAAATCGTATCAACAAAGAGTAAATGATTTAGAGCAAAAAGTGCAAAATCTCACTTATCAGAATCAACAATTACAGCTGAATGCCGAATGTGAAACTGAAACTCTTACGAACAGCAATGAGTTGGAGAAAAAGCTTAAACTGCTCAAAGAAGACAATGACCACTTAAAGTCAGAGTTACATAGATTGACAGATGCCAATTTCTCTCGCGCCATTGCCGATGAGAAGCAGTGTGTTACCGATTTGGATGATGATGATGAAGATAACAACTTTTCCTTCGAAAAGTTAAAATCTCTAATAAAAGAAATTACTACGGAAAACATTAAAGAAGTAAACAACGATGACTTAGAAAAATTATATCGACATTTGAGAGATAAATTGCAAAAATTAGAAACTACCGAAAGGGAATTGGCCCATACGACCGCAGAAATGATGGAACTACAAGACAACAAATTAGTATGGGAGCACGAGAAAAAAACTTTAGAAGCCGATATCTCCCAGTATATTTTACAATGTGATGAACTAATGAAAAACAATGAAATATTGTTGAACGAATTAGAAAACTACAAGCGCAACAAATTGGAAACAATATCCGAAAATAATGAAGAAAATATTGTACAGCTGGAAACACAGCTGGAAGAGTGTAATAATCTGAATCGCACCTTGGAGCAAGAGTACGTGGGACTTAACGAAAAAATCGAGGAATTGGAAAAGGAAAATCAATTGTTAAATGATAAGCTGAAAACATCTCAGCAGTTATGTGAGTCCTTAAATGTGAAGGAAAAGGATTTAAATCTACAAGTTGAAACTTTAGAATTAGAAAAATGCAATTTACTGCTGCAGATGAACGACGTTAATGCAAGTCATGAAGAGAAACAAGAAGATTCACAAGCCCTAAGAATATATCAAGAAAAATGTGAAAGTTTAGAAAAACAGTTGAGTACTTTGGCCAAAGATCATGCTGATCTGGTGGCGGCCATACAAAAGCAGAAGGAACAACTTTTGGACACAATACAAAAGAAAGATGATGTCGATAAACTTTTGAAAGAGCAACAACTATTAGCAGAACAACTAAAGGAGAAAGTCAAATCTTTAGAGTCAAATCATTTATCTTGTGAGACGCTACAAAATAGCTTAGAGCAAGCAACTGATCAGGCAGAACAATACAAACAAGAGCTAAACGCTAAAAACATTGTGATAGAAAGCCTTAAACAGGAAATAAAAGCTTTACAGTCCTATCTGCAGGAAGCAGAGGGTTTGGTTGATAGCAAACTATTGTTGGAAGAACATTTAGCCTTAAAACAACAACAAATTGAAGACCTTCTAAGGGAAATTAAGATGCAAAAAGAACAGCAAGAAGACATGCAAAAAAACTTGGAACAATTATTAGCTGAGAAAATTAGTGCCACTGAATTGGATGAATTAAAAACAGAAAATGCTAGGCTACAAAAGAAACTTCAAGCTACACTTAGTGAACTGGAACTTTTTAAAGAAACTACTTCCAGCCAGTCTTCAGCCGACACTAAAGAAAATGTCAACTATTTAGCACGAATTGCTGAGCTGGAATCACAACTTCTTTCCACAGCTGATCTGCAAAAATCCCTCGAAGCCTTAACATATGAAAAGCAAGAGTTGATTAAAGCTTTGCAACAAAAACATGCCGAAAATACACAATACTATATGGAAATTGAACGGCTCACCCCGTTAGTGCAACAACAGCAGCAATATGCTGATAAACCCTGTGATAAGTGTCCTTTGCGAGAGTCAACAATTGCTGAGCTGAAGAAAGAGCAGGAAAAACAACAAGACCAAATAAATTTCCTTAAAGAAAAATCCGATATATTAACGACAAATCTCCTCACCGAGCAAACAAATCAAAAACTATTGCAACAAGAAAATGCCGACGTTATGGAGCAGAATGCTACGCTCCGCAAAGACTTGGAACGTTTGCGTGCTCATTTGTTGGAAAGCGAGGACATGCATACCGAAGAAATGGTTGAATTGCAAAAAAAATTCCAAGAGACAAAGGCCAGAATGATTGTGCTGGAGGATGAAGTAAATAAGTCAAGTAATGCGTATACATCAGCAAGGTGAGTGTGGTTATTTTTTTATACATACATAAAGATATCTCGTACACCGTGATAATCAGAAATTAAGAAACTTTTATGTATAATTTGATTAGGCTAAAGTTCGCATTGCTCTGTAAGCGAATTTATAGAAATGTCGAGCCATAAGTGCCGAAATGGGTAAGCGACATATTTTTTAACTTCGCTTTTTGACGAAAATCGATTATATACAATCGTAAATAATTCATTTTCGTCAAAGAGTTAAGCTGCAAAATTGTGTCGCTTAAGCTTTATTTACCGGCTATGGCACGTTATGATAATTTTTAAGGAACAAATAACACCAAAGCTAATTGTGAATATTCTGGCAAACACTAGCAGAACGGAACAACGAGCTGTTTTCGAAGGTCGCCACACCTTCAACATTAGCGTACACTGTGTCTGGTGTCAGTTCATGCAAAAATTCAGCTTTATATGAAAATTTTCCATTTGTAAATGGAATATGGGCATTTCCCCCGAATGGTCTACTAGGATGGTAAAATTAAATTTTGATTATCTTCGTGTTTTATTGTTTATAATTATAAAAAAGTCTATGTTTATATAATGGAATGGCTTAATAGCATATCTCAACTGTTTTAGTTGAGGAAATTGGGCTGGAAGCTGGAAAATTTTATATTTCCTTTTTAAGCAGTTGTAAAGACATTTTTATATACATAAGTATAATTATTTTACATGCAAAAAATATGTTATGCTTGCACTCTTTCTTCAAAATCTCTCTATTACCAAATAGTAAGAAGAGAAAAGTGTAAAGAGAACAAAAAACAAAATCGAAAATGGGAAGGAGGCATGGTGATAATAATAAAAAAAACATGTGGAAAAATCGTACGTTCGCAATTAAGCCAATTAAACAAAAACCAGTAGAGATATTTTATTGCGAAAATACTTGATAGAGACATATATAATTACACTTTTCAAATAAATTAATCACTTTTCATTATTATGTTCCATTTCGCAGATTTTTACATTTCACTACTGTCAGCCAAAGTTGACTTCTATTTTGCGTACGTTCATGACCACGTTTTATAACTATTAATATGAAAACTTAAACTCCGTGAAATTTCTCTTTTGCACTAAACATTGAGCTTCCAAAATGATATCAAATCGCAAAAAAAATGCTTGCAAAAGTTTTGTTTTCTATATTTTTTGTACATAAAAAGCGTACGAACGTACGTTAGTGACCCCAGAAAATGCCCATATGTAAATTGTTTTGATTCATCGTATTAAAATTTACTGAAAAAGCTTAATTTTAAAAATCTCTAAACTTACAACAGGCTTGCACTGTTGTTTTTTTTACCTATAATTATTATGCACATGTCAGGTAATTTCCATATTTTTTTTCTACTTAAGACAAACTTTTTAACTGACATGTGCATAATTAGTAAAGAAATAAAAATTAATAGATGGTAAAATTGAGCATTTATTACAAAAAAGATTTCAGCGATACGAACTTTAGCCTAATCAAATTATATATAGAAACAAAAAAAGTTCGTATAATAATAATTAAACTAACTCAAAGTCACTTTTAGTTAAAAGGCCAATTAATTGATTAAATGTAACTGTTTGTAAATTCGCATCGTTGCGAATTGATTTAATTGTAATTTTAAAGTAATAAACCAATTAATTTATTAATTTAGATTGCTATCAAAAAACCAAAGATAGCAGAAAAATAGTCCGATTGTTTTCAAACATTACTTTTGATTCGCCCTGAGGAACACCAAGATCTCAGCTTGGAAAACGCTGCATTCATTCGGCAGTATGAAAGAACTGGGAATGCTCGTTCCCAAGATATACAGTCCAATCATGAATATTCCTTCGGAACTTATTTCTTACGGAAAATAATTTTCTCGAGAAAATATTCCTCCAATCATAAATTCTTTGGCAACAAAAAAAAAATAATACGTGGCATTACCGCATTATGAAGCTCGTTGTTTTTTTTGTTTGTTGACATTTTGTGTCTCCCTTCTTTTTAGTGAGAGAGTAAACCAAATTATTAAAATTCACCAACTTGAAAAAATATATAAAAATAAGTTTATAAGGCCGAAATTTACAGTCATTAGTTAACTAATAGCAATAGTTTAACCAATAATATTTGATTCACAGCTCTTTGTTTACTATTAGTTAAACCGTAAAATTTCATTGGTTAACAAGTAGTTAGACAACAGCTGATTCATTGCAAACTTTATTAGCATTTTTGTATTGTGAACATTTTTATGCTCATTTCACACATACGTTATCAAGCATCTTCTTTGTATTTAGCTGTAACACATTCTTTTTATTTTATTTTCTACTATAGAGTGGTTTTTCCAAGGCACATTTAATACAGGTACATGCATTAGGCAAAACTCTCTGGCAACTGTCTGCTAAATCTCTGGCAACTCTCTGCTTCTCACATAGCTTTACATGGTAATTGTCAAAAATTTGTATGCATCAAACAATGCACATTTGATATTGTCAAATGAATTCTTCGTTATAAACTTGTAAACAAAAAATCAGCGGATGAGCAATATGCCTGATACGTGTACCTGTTTGATATGCTTTGGGTTTTTCCTAACCAATTTCAGCACTAATTCAATATTTTGCACGATAAAGTTAGATCAGCGCGCACTGTTTTATCGATTTTTAAGAAATAATACAGCAAATGTAAACAAAAACCATATGCTATAGCAGAGATGTCGATAATGAAACTTACTTGTTACTTAAGTTAAACAATGCACTGGGAATATGAAGTATTAGTTAAACAATAGTTATCATTTTAGTTTACTAATAATTAACTAATTACTGCAAATTGGCCCTAAATGATTTATTTGTGTATTTTTTGTGTTTTATACATGCAAGAACTATAAAATACCAGTTTATGTATATAAATTGTGTTTTAATTGTGCATTAACTATGATTTTATACAAAACTCTTCTGTTTAGTGAAAAACGCAAATTCAACGGCGTTCATACTACTTTTTTCCATGGGAGTTTTTTATTCCCGCATTTGGTAACAACAAATTCATGATAGGAGAAAAGGGAAAAGTGAAAAAACTCGCGAGGAATTTTCGTTCATGATTGGGATGATAGACACCTGCCAATGTGCTGGTGTTCCTTTTTCTAAGGTTAAGAGCTGATACGATTTTTAACTTGATCGGCTGAGTAGTTTAAAATTTAATTAAAAAAAAGCTGTTGGGTGAAAAAGTTATTTTCGAAAATTTTCGAAATCTACCCACCGAATGAGTGATCCCAGTTTACGGGGTTTGTCCCCAAATTGGGGATTTTTTTCGCGATTGGGGATGAAAATTTCGTATTGGGGATTTGTTGGGGATGTAACCAAATTTGAGGGGATTTTCGGGGGATTTTTTGTATAACTGATGGTTAAACAAGAATGATTTTTGAACTAAAAAGTGTGTGTTACTTTTGTATGGTTTCTAATAAAGAAGAAGTATCAAGGCAGATTAACGAATAATGAACGCTACCAAAACAAAAATACGCAACAAAATGCAATACAACCTTTTGAAAGCACTTCTTAGAATAAACACACACTTTAAAAATAATTCAATTTGTTGTAACAAATTTAATCCTTCTGCTGAAATGTTAAAACTTTTTAATACAAGTACTATGTACAACAAAGCTTCTGAGAGTGGTGAATCAGAAGATTTTGATTCTGAAGTTTTTGAAAGTTTTTCATAAGTACAAATTAAATTTATATGAACGTAAATATACTCGTATCTATCGATAGAAATGAATTTTATTGAATACAAATTTGTTATTTTTGTCATTATTTTTCAAATAAAATAAAAAAATATTAAAAAATTTCATTTTCACCAAAAGAAAAAATTTGTATAAAAAATATCAATTTGGGGATTTGTGAGTATGAGAAATCAAAAATTGGGGATAAGCTCTAGAAAAAAACTGGCAACACTGCACCGAATATATTTACAATATTGCGGCATTCCATACACACACACATACACATATAAATACAAACACACACGTACATAAATGCATACATATGTACATCCATGTGGACATCATCGCGAAAATAGTCAGAATCGACTGCGAGGACGTGGAAATGTGGCGAAAACTCCATTTTGCGACAAATTCAGTAGCTTCTTATAGTGGAAAGTTGATCAAAATTATTGGTTCTTTTAATGTCAAAACTAATATTTTTTAATGTAAGATTTTTTTTGACTGATTTACTATTGTGTTGACAGAAAGCAATTGCATTTATTCTTGTTTCACTTTGCTTATCGTCGGTACACCAAGTTAATTAACAACCATAACTCAAAGAAATTACTTTTAATTTTAATGAGAAATACAACAAAACACCTGTTTAAAAAGAGAACAAATAAATGAAACGAATTTAACGAGCGAACAAATAAGAAAGAAAAAAAACAGACGAAAATATTAGAAATACAGAAATACATACACATATTATCATCCAATTGCTGAAAAATAAATTAAGCAAATAGTAAAAAAATAACTGTGTTGCTGCTTATAAGCTCAGGGACTATAAAATAAAAATAAAATATTGTTTAAATAACGACGCCATATTGGCGGCCATAACTAAAATATTTTAATTTTTCTTTCTAAAGAATTGAAACAAATTCTAAAGTTAGTGCATTTGTTTCAGTTGTTTTACACAAAAAAAAAAAACATAAAATAAAATAAAATAAACCCCAAATAAAACCTTATCACACAATAGAAATTTACAATAGTGTAACTAATTTTAATTTTTAAGGTGTTACTTTTTTTTAAATGGTTTCTTTTTAATTTTATTACCGAACGTTACTTTGATTTACATGCATACATACATACATACGTACATAAAAATGTATGTATGTTTGTATGCATGCATGTAAGTGTTAAATAAAAATATGATGTTAACTGAAATTGCTATTTACTTCTCCGCAGCATACGGGCTAATCAGCATGCCGAAACACTGCAGGCTCAATATGCCCTGGTGGTACAGCAACGTGATGAACTAGTTCATAAACTTACGCTGGCTGAAGATAGAGAATCGAAAAATCAAGCGGCTCTAACCAATTTACAATGTGCATTAGAACAGTTTCAGAATGGTAAATTATATTATATATAAAAAGATAGAATAAACCGCTCTAATTATGAAATTTACCAGAATTTATAACAAAAAATTTCATTAGTTAGTAGGGCGGTTTGCGTCTGAAGTAACTATATATTAACATATAAATTCAATTTATATCTACTTCCTAGACAAAGAACATGAAATTAAATTGGCTACCCTGCGCATACGAAAAGAATTGCAGAGCAATTTGGAGGTGGTAGCACAATTGCAATTGGAAATTCAACAATTGCAGCAACAACTTTCCGATGCTAATAATGGCCTAAATGCTGCCTCAAGACTTTCCGATCAATTGGAAGCTAGCCAGCAAACTATTAACGTATTGAGAGAAGAGGGTAAGTTAGACCTAAAATAAAAAATATAAATTAACAAATACACACCACATCACGAATTGTAAATGTAAATAATTCTATTTTAAGTCATTAAAGAACACTAACAAATTTATTTTTGTGGCAAGGTAAATCCGAATCACTCTACTAACACTACTAACGTTTTTTTTTACCCAATTGAAAATGAAATGCATATAATGTTGGCTGGCACAAATGCTTCTGAATGAAAATAATAATAATAATAATAATAGCAGATACTCGTATCATAAAAAAGGCTGTTTGTGTGAATTTTTTTCAAGTCGTTTCATAAAACTCCACTTTTTAATGCTAATTATTTTTACCACTTTATTGAACATACTTCCAAAAAAAAAAAATAAATAAAAATCAAATAAAATATAGTATGTACATCATCTTATTTGTAATTCCTAAAAATAAATATCAGCTGGTAATTCTGGGATTTATTTCATTTGTTACCCTCGGAATTTCAGTTGGTATTAATTTTTCTGAATTGATTTATAACACCATTTATTATAAAAATAAAATAAAAAAATGCAAAATTGTTATCAAAAATAATATTTTCACTACAACCAATCAATATCAATAATAGCTAGAGTATTTAGAGTAAAAGTTGCAAATTATTTTGATTTTTATGTTAATATTATTTTATAATTTATTTCGATTAATTTAATGTTTATAAGTTTATTTTTTTTTTCTTCTTTCACAACTAACTTCTATTAATTTTATATTGTGCTTATTTAATTCAAATATATTTATTTACAATTTTAGCTAGCAACTCTTTTTCTTTATGCACACCTTTAATCAATATACTTGCACATCTGTCTATGGGAATTTAAATATGTAAAGTCGAAGTATTCATACATCTTGCTTTTGCTTGGTAATATAAATACTTTTTTATAAAGGGTCCGCCATCTAACGTTTTTTTCAACTAGTGTTTATTTCGTGAATGGTAACACTTAGCTCATGTCTGATTTGACAGATAATTAGTTTCCAATGCGTTTTCGCTTCGTTAAGTGGGCCTGCGATCGACTTACAGAAGATGCCGATTTTGCCAAAAAAATCATCTTTCCAGATGAAGCTCATTTTGATCTTGGCGGGTATGTAAACAAGCAAAATTGTCGCATTTGGGGCACAGAAAACCCGCACGCATACACTGAAAAGCCGACGCACCCAAAACGAGTCACTGTTTGGTGCGGATTTTGGTCCAGAGGCATAATTTCGAAAATGAGCAAGGAGTGGCCGTTACAGTCAATGGCGATCGTTATCGGGCCATGTTGAACAAATTTTTTATAGCATTTAAAAAAAGAAAGTTATCTGGCGGACCCTTTACAAAGCATGTACTACAAACTCTATTATTGTTTTTACTACGGCCCTTATTATGAGTTGCATTCGATTTTCGACCTTCGTTGGCTATCGAACATCGAAAATTGAATTTAAAATTCATATTATGAGCATTGATAATTTTGTTAAGCGACGAATAATAATTTTTTAATATGAACAATTATTAAAAATCTAAAGGCCTTATTAATAATATATTCAGTAAAGTGCAACTTTGACACGCGCACAAGGGTTCCGTACGGACACTAGATATGTAATACTATACGAATTTTAATCTATATATATATATATAATATATACCCTCCAGAAAATTTGAAACGTACTCGTCCTATGGCTTCAGAAAATGCGAGTGTTATCAAAAGTACGGAGAAGTGTATGGTGAAAAAAGACAAAGGTGTAAACGGTTACATATTCACCATTTTTGTGGTGTATCGTCTTGATCTTGAGTCAATTGAATTTGGACTCGGTCTAGTATTGTAGTAAACGGCAGTGAACATGTTCGATGTGGTTGAATACATGGACCAATGAAAATATAATGCAAATATAATGTTAATTGCTCCCTAGTGCCGTAACTATACTGAGATATTAACCTAAGCTTAACTGGTGTTTATACTTTTGAAATATGAGTGGCCCTGTGGTTGAGTGGTAGTGTGCAAGCCTGTCATACACGAGGTTTTCGGTTCGAATCTCAAAAAATTTTCTGCTTAAAAATAAATTATAATTGCATTTGTAACAATAAAAATATTATAAGTTTTGATTAAGTCTGTTCATTTACTTTCCCAGCAGAGCAACGAGAAAGTAAGGCAGAAATTTGCAAAATTACTCTCCCAAATATGAAAGAGTAAATGTAAAAACTTGCAAGAAAATTGTATTCATATGAGAACCATGGATGGAAATCGTAGTACAATTAAACTTTTTTTAAATTGATTTTTTTTTCTTCAAATTTACATTTAATATGAAATAATTTACACAGTTTTCATGTATACAAAATACAAATACAAAAATTCCACTTTCCATCTCTGAATATATTTGAGAAACAAACAAAATTATTTGCCATTAAAATTTAATTTATGTGGCTTAATGAAAGAAAAACAATAAATTGAGAAAACATGCTTTCTTTTTACATACGTTTACATGTTTTTTGTACAAAGAAATTCACATTTTTTCAGTTTTCATTTTTCAGTTATTTTTTAATTAATTCTTGCAAGTCATAATTTTACTAGTAATAATTTGTAGGAATTTGTTTGTCTCTCAATTTTTTTCTCTCTTTTGACGCTCTCTCCTTGCAAACTTTTTGAGTTAATGAACACTTTCCAGTAAAAATTTTTACAAATTCGTAAAATTGTTTAATAACACACCTATTGTTACAGTTAAATGTCGGAATGACATTTATGTATGTATATATAATTTATATTATTCTACACCGAATAGGTCCCTATGGAATAGTTCAGTGACAAGTCACAAGATACATACAAAGTATCAATTAACCCCATCCTAGGCCATCCCCATGTAAAAATGTTAGAACTCGGACTAGTCCGTATCACTTGGGGACCGGTCACGTGGCTACTATTGTGTCAGTTCGATTTCATGCAGGGTATTCTTGGCTTTTTTGTTTTTGAGATTTTTTTGATTTTAGCGATTTCGGGCTTAGCGATTTATATTAGTTTTGGCGCTTTTTCGTTTTGGCAATTTTTTTTCGTTTTTGTCGTTTTTTTAACTTTGGCGATTTTTTTTTCGTTTTGACAATGTTTTTCGTTTTGGAGATTTTTTTTTCGATTTTTTCGGTTGTTGGCGATTTATTTTAGTTTTAGAAATATTTTTTTGGTGCTTTTTTTCGTTTTGGCGGTTTTTTCGGTTTTCGGCGATTTTTTCGGTTTGGAATTTGTTAGTTTTACGGTTTTTGAAAATTTCAAAAGTTTTCCTCTAACGGCTTCCAATATACAGCAATTTGTCAAAATTATATTAACTGATAGAACACCCTTTAATTAAAATTTTTTTTTTTTAATTTAAGTGTTAATTGGTGTGGTCTGCGTAAACTTTGATAATTTCATAATTTATTACATTAAGATTTCAAAATTTTGCGTTGCTCGATTTAGAACACCCTTTAGTTTTTAATTGTCATATATTTTTTGTCATAGCGGCTAAAGTTTTACACGTTCTGTGCAAATTTCATGTCCGTAGCTCTTACGGTTCTCGAGAAAACAGCCTGTGGCAGACAGATGGACAGGAGGACATCGTAGCGCAAACAATGGCGGTACTTTTCACCTTTGGTGTACTGAACCCTAAAAAATCTAGTTTATGTTGATTCTCTAAGCTAAATTCTTTGGGTTGATTTTCGAACTTTCCAATTAAAATTTCTTGTTTTCCCTACTACTTCTTATTAGTTGGAATTGTTCCCCGGGATAAATTTCTCACGGAATTTTATTCAAAATTGCTCTCATAATAAAATTATATTTTATCATTTAAATACGTCTTATAATTTAAATGCAAATGTGAAGAAGGTTAAATTTATGTTTAAACTCAATTTAAGTTTTGAATTTCGAGCTCTGCTGTATTGAAAGAATTACAGTAGAACATTGTGGGAAATATTTTTCTAGAACCAGACGTTGGAATTTTTCTTAAAGTGTAATTAGTCAAACTCATTATATGGAAAAAAATTAAATTAAATCTAAACACGATTTATTTCACAAGTTATCACAACTTTTGTTTAATAACAAATTAATTTTTTTTCCAGGCTACATATTTTTTTTCTTGTGCATTAATTATTAACTTATATATTTGCCTTATATATATATACATATGTACATATGTACATATAACTATACTATTTATTTTTTATTTTACTTTTGTATATACATATTTATATCTGCTAGCATATCATTTATTTATTTCACTTTTACCTTTGTATATTTTTGTTGTATCATAAATTTATTCACTTCGACTAATATGCGTTCATTATTGTTGAATTTTGTTTTAAATTTAATTTTTCTAGTTACAGTTTTACTATCTATATACAATCAATACAAAACAAAACCAGAACCAAACCAAAATAAACTCTATGCAAACTTTCAATAAATCTCATTATGTAATGTGATGATTTACAAAATTTGGAATCACGTTGCATGTGGAGATTATTTGACATTGCATCTTAACTTCATTATTATACTTTTTTTTTACAATATTTGTCTGTTATTTTTTTTGTAATTGTTTTTTTTATAACTTTAAATTGTGTTGTCCTTTTGTTTTTTTTCTTCTTTTAAATAAATTTCAAGCATGATTTTTTTTATTAGTTTACTTTTTGTTTTTATTAATTTGATAAATTGAAGCAACTTTGTTAGGGCCCCTAAAACCAAAATTTATAATTCTATGTAATACAAAAAAAAAATTTGAATAATTTTGTCTGGTAGAGTATTACATTAGGTACTGGTGTTGAATATGTTTGCTTAAGACATTTTTCTGAAATACTAACCAGTACTTATGTCATACTTACAACTAGATGAAATAAAATCGCCACAATTCCCTTGTTTAACCGAAAAAGTTACAGTGCTTGTGTGAAAAGTGTAAAGAGTGTGATTGAATACTCGTAATCAAAGTTTTGCAATTATGTATGTATATTTCCACATCCAATTTTAAATGTTTTGCTTGTCTTCCCCTTTTTTTGTTTTTAATACAGTGGAATCTTTGAAGCAACAAAATTTGCTGTTGGAAAAGAATTTATCTTCTACGGAGTGCAGTCAAGCGGATAAAATCGAAAAGAGTTTAATTAAAAGCTTGTTGATTGGCTATGTGGTCAGTGGTAATCCAAACGATAAACATCAGATTCTAAGAATGATATCATCTCTGTTGGACTTTAATCAAACTGAAACAGACAAAGTGGGTCTCAATAAGCAGCAAGGCGGATGGTTGGGCACACTGCTGGGCGGTGGAGGAGGCTCGCCAGGTAAAACAACAAAGTTTAATCTCAATAGTTTTGTAATTAATTTTAAAATTTATGATTTTCATTTTGCTTCGAAAGGCGCTCATTCCAAAGACAATTTGGTTCGAGCTTTTGTGAACTTCCTTGAGCAAGAGTCTCAACCGCAGCCACAACAATTGCCTAATTTATTAAACATAACAAGTGCTACTACTGCATCCTCGCCAGCCTCTAGACGTTCTTCGAATGTTGTTAACCCTGCTGGCACATCTACTTATCCTACTCCAGTACCCGTTCAACCTTTACTTCTCAATTCTACGGTGTTAGATGATTTCTCCCCTTCACGTAATTCTAGTTCTATTTTAAAAGATATTTTAAGTGACTCTTGATTATTGTAAAATTAGTTACACATATACATACATATATACATACATACATATATAAATAAATATGTATGTATGCAATTCCTAGTATTTCAGTTGTAATGATGTCGTTTATAAAAATATTTTTTCGTTTTGTGTATTGAAAACGTGTGTATTTCGAATGTGAAATCCTGTAAATAATTGTCATTTTGATATTATATAGAAAATAAATTAAGTTGTAATTTACACATTATTATTAAGTATACATTGGTATGAAGCGAAATAAATATTAATTAAGTATTTTAAATACTGACATACATACTATATGTTTATCTCCTTTACAGTGTTTTCCATTAATTTTCTAAGTGATTAAATTTATTTAACAAATTTTTAGTCTATCATTAAATGGTGTTAAATGAAATATTATTATTGGTGAAGGGTGTTTTTGATGCATAAACTTCTATACGCTAAGCCACAAATGTTGAGTAAGATGGCAAAGCGTTATCATATCGATTTCTGAGCTATGTATGAGTGTGTTAGTGTAATCATACGAACAAGAAGTACAGAGAAACAGCTGCACAGAAATAAACTCAACCGAATTTTAAAGCATACCGACAGGAGCAATGTTAATTTTAATAGAAATTGCTTGTGAAGTGTAATAGTGTTGCCAGTGGGGATAATTTTGTTAAAAAGTTGAAAAATATAAAATAAGTAAAATAAATATAAAGATTTAAATAAACGAGCGTTTTAAATGCCACATATTTGTATAAGTTCTTTATAAAGACTATCGGCCCTATGTATAAGCAAAAATTGACATGAAGTTAGCATAAGTGGCAAAATTGAATATGATCTTAAAGTGTTTTGCCATGAAAATTCACATTAAAAATCATGCTAGGACTTACGAGGCGGATTAATATTAGGTAATGCGACCATTTTTGATGTCAAATTGTTTAGAGGAACTCGTTAACACCTAATTCAATTTCGTCACTTATGCTAACTTCACGCCAATTTTTGCTTATACATAGGGCCGTATATAGCTAGTCTTTATAAAGAACTTATAATGTTATATTATAACATATCTACATTACGTACTGTTGCCCTACATTGAACCTGGTGCACGACAATTGGGTAACAATCTGCATCTCATGCCAATTATTATGGATGGAGATTTTAATACAAATTTTGCAAACCCACAGTCTATAAACATTTTTATTTGACGTATTTTATTTACATATGAGCAATTCTCCACAAACCCCTATAACTAATAATTTAATAAATTTTTAAATACAGTACAGCCAAAAATTTATATATCAATATTACACAAAAAAACATTTTCATTACTAGATGCTTACAAATCTCCCCTTCCACATCTCCCCTGATCGGACTCAAATTGCTTTTTGTTATAGAGTGACAAAAGTTTAAATCATAATAAAAATAGGAAATATATTTTTAATATCAATGAAACGAGCTTTATTTTAAAGAACATTTTATGAAATTAATGTTTAAATATGTTTTCTATCATGTGGCCTCCACGGCTGGTGTGTAGGAGGCGCAATCTAGAACACCAATTTCAACAACTTTTTGCAGCATTTGCGGCCGTATTTCGCCGATAACTCTTCGAATGTTGACTTTCAGGTGTTAAATTGTTTGTGGTTTATCGACGTAGATAAGTGACTTAATATAATCCCAAAGAAAATAATCCAATGGTTTAAATCGCACGATCTTCGTGGCCAATTAATTGGGTCATTACGTGAAATAATTTTTTCATCAAAAGTTTCTTTGAGTAAATCAATTGTAGCGCCCGCTGTGTGGCATGTGGTTCCGTCCTGTTCGAACCACATATCAGCAAGATTCATTATTTTACATAATTGAAAAATATTTCGAATCATGTTCCTTTACCGTTCACCATTGACAGTAACATTCTGATCATCATCGTTCTTGAAGACATATGAGCCAGTGACTCCGCCAGCCCATAAAGCGCACCAAACAGTAATTTTCTGTGGATGTAATGGTGTTTCGACAAAAACTTGTAGATTCTCCTCACTCCAAATACAATAATTCTAATTATTTACGTACCAATTCAACCAGAAATGGACTTCATCAGAAATGGAAGAAGTGCGCGATGAGTTTGCCCAATAAAACAATTATTTTAATTTAACATATTCAACAAATTGCACGCGTTGCCCTGGCGTAAATCGATTCACAATGAAATTTCAAAGAAAACTAAACAAAAAGCAACTATCAGCTGCTAAATGGGTGCTCAAATTAAGCAGTGATGCCAAAGTTGTGACACTCTTAAAAAACACCCTTTATAAAGAAAAACTCAAATACGATAGTGTAAAGTGTTTTTTTTGGGTTTTAGTGCACAATTTGTGGATATTAAAATATAGGCGGTTGATCTTATATTTTGTATGTATTGTGAATTAATGAATCATCTGTAGTGCGATTTACTAACTTTTCTTAACGATAATCGCATAATTCAAGTAATTATAACGAAAATTTATCTAATTTGCTATTCAGTAACAGTTTTAACGATATTCGCTGTAGGTTAATGTCAACTGTGTCGTTATTTAAGCGACAATAATTTATGTGCTATTAATTTTACGACAGCAATCAACAGAAAATATCAGTTGTGTGCTATCGTTAAAAATATGTTTGAGAATCAAACATTTGTTATTTTAAGCGACAAAATGTATTGACAAAAGTTACAATTGTTGGATCGTTAAAAGTTACTGAATCGCACTACTGGTGTTTGTTCATCTTTCAACAATTTGAATGCTTAAGAAAAATTTCTGCAGCCACATTAAAAATTACTAGTCAATAAAAATTTTACTCATAATCCAGCTAAACAGGCAGCTGTTTAATTTAGCAATTTTAACTAACTAGCTTTCTTTTTGGCAACACTGTGCTTGGTAACTCAGCTTTTTTCGCGTATCATCTTACTGTTAAACATGTTCTATAATTTAGCCATGAATCGACTCACAAATGAACATGAATGAAATGAATGGTCAGTCTAGGCGACCTTCTGAGGCGGCTATTCGGAATCTTCGGATTAAATTTCGCACCAAAATTACATTATTGAACATTAAACCACCATACGTAGAGTGAGGACAGAGGAAATATCGCAGCTGTATCCGCCAGTGTTGTTGATGACCGTGAACATTCGCAGCAATTAGACCTTTATTACTTTTTTTAACCCAAAATGGAAGTGCTGGACTTAACTGACATATGGTTTCAGCAAGACGATACCACATGCCACACAGCACGTTAAGCAATGGTCCAATTGAGACGCGAGTATGGAGAAGAGTTTATTTCATGTTTGGGGCCGGTTAATTGGCCGCCTAAATCATGCGATTTAACGCCCTTAGACTATTTTTGTGAGGATGTGTTGAGGCTTATGCCTATCGGAACAAGCCCGCAACGTTTGACGCACTGAAAGACAATATTGATTGAATATTTATTCGTGAGATACAGGCAATATGATGGAGAAATTATGCCAAAATTGGACCGAGCGTTAAAAACTTACATGAAATCATCTTTAAACTTTGAATTATATAGATCGTTGTAAAAAAAGATTTCATTCATTTCTCTGAATTTTGGTTTTTAATCTTAAAATCAAATCCGAAAGTTCTTAAAAAATCTCCCTATAGTAATTTAATTTTCTGCATTTTTTTGTGCTGTTTTGAGGTAGAGTTTGACATTAATTCCAGGTTGAACAGAAATGATGTGGAATCCAACAAAGACAGGCTTTATGAACTGGCAGTCAGTCTATATGATCAAATGTCTTACCGTATGCAGCCTTTAAAAAAAAATTAGTACCTGGTTAACTTTTTTTTCGGTTTTTGAAATTTTTTTTTCGTTTTGGCGCTTATATTTCATTTGTGGCGATTTTTTCGGTTCTTAGGGTCTTATGCAAAAAAACTTAGCAAATCTTTGCAAAGCAATGTTAAGTAAAGTTGTATTCTAAAAAAATCATTATATCAAATTTCTAAAGTATGTCCCCACGTTTGTTAAGACTACTTTAAGTTGATATTTTCAAATTGTGTATTTTGTACCTCAAATATTTTTGTTAATATAACACATATTGATTCATGTTACATCTCAAAATGAAGCTAGAAGTGTTAGCTCTTATCTTAGATTTAATATTTATGTCATGTAATGGAAAACCTCATCAAATTATCCAACTGATTCAAAATCGTAAAATCCATAAAAAAATATTAATATAAATACAATTGCACAAAAATTTTTTAGTGATGTACATACAATCAAAACAAATCGAAAAAAGCTGGGTATTCAAATACTCATTTCATTCGAATAAAAGAAATTGTGATAATACTTCTTTCTTCCCCATATTTTTTTACGTATACTTCATAGAAATGTTTATCTGTTTTACTACCATGTCAGAAGCTCATATTATTTAAATTGGGTTGCTTTACTTCAAGAAAATAAAAATTTATTTAATAAAATAAAAAAATATTTGAATAACCGAATGAAATTTTATTAAATTTTGTACATCATAAGCTGTGAAGTGGTTGTTGAACACGCTGGTGTTACCAGTATTTATTATTAAATAACAAAATAATTAAAGTTGTGTTTTGCATACAATTTCTTAACAAAGCAATGTTAGCCTTAAAGTGCTTGGCAACTAATATGAACTTTAAAGCTGTAGTAAAATATTTTTTTGCATAAGGGGGTTAGAGATTTATTTTAGTTACAGCGGGTTTTTTTAGTTTCGGCTTTTTTTTTTAGTTTTAGCGATTTTTTCGTTTTTTTAAGGGCCAGTGGGACGAAAAACTCTCGAAGGCCAAACAACAAACACAAGCCTGACCGCACTTAAGAAATAATTACGATGACGCGAGAGATGTTCCCCAACTCAGAGCTGGTAATAGAGTTTATAAGGAAATATAAATATTTTTAAATTTCGAATCGTATCGCATGCCGTAATTTTCCCCGAGAATTATTTGTACTTATAACAAAAGACTTAAGCAACAAACAACTTCTTTAATATTATTAAATAAAAAGAAAATATCATTGCATACCTTAAGGCTGTTAATTATTTAGACATTCGAGATAGTAAAAATTTCAAGTAAAATTTTAGAAATTGCCACATGTATCTTAAGTCTTTTACACCTTGCATACAACTTATCACTTCTGCCATATATGAAAGACTTAAGGCAGCAGCACATAATTAATGAATTTTTACGATTTTTATGTTTTTTGCATTTATCTCGGAAATCCGTTGCCCAAAATGGCCGGAAAACCCTATACGCACGAATTCCAACAGCTGAATCCGAAAATCACTATTAAAATTTAATTCTAGCGATTTGCTGCTAAAAATCGAGTGTGTGTCTTAAGTCTTTTGTTAGTTTTGCTCTGTCATGGGTTGTACATAAATACTAAAAAACTTAAGACACATACACGAAAACACATAAATTTAAGAAAATTCAGTATTTTTTCTACTTTTTTTTCGTTGGATTGCATCTGCCTCTTTGAGAAGTTGATAATTGGATGTCAGTAGGATGCTTTTATTAAACATTGGAGGCACACATATTCGCTTAATCATAGACTAATAAACATTTTTTTTTACTAATTCGTTTAAACTTACCTTTTATAGAATGCAATTCGAAATAAAATTTCAATTATTTATTTTTATTAACACTCAAAATATATATTTATTATATTTGACTGATTTTATTACTCTTTTGCAATTATTTTTTCTTCCATAATTTTCGTTTGATTTAATTTATTTATAGTTTCAGACATGTAAATAAATATTTATGCATATTTTAATATTTTCGATTTAATTTTTTATAAATTACTAAATATATTTTTTATTAATACATAATTTATTTTAATACATATATAATTTAATATATACACACATACAATATATATGTATGTACATACATATATGTATGTATGTATGTGTGTGTATATACACATATATTATTTTTTTTTGGCTAATTGCTAACAATTACAAATAAATATGAATTTATTTTCCTGTCATATATTTATAAATATAAAAAATTAATATTAACAATGAAAAAACTTAACGTTTAATAATATATTTAGTAAATAAAAATAATTTACAGTGTTTGTATTTGTTATTAAATTAAAAAATTTAGCCTTAACAAATAAATATTTACATAAGAACGAAAATATTAAACATTTTTAGTATTAGAGAAAAAATTTTCTGCGTTATTTGAGTTCATTTAATTTGTTTTAATAATATTAAGTCATGTCACTGGATTTGCTTATGTATTTTGAATGCGTGTTAGAATTTGACATGTTTAATTAAAAACATTGAAGTATGTATTTATTAACAGTATGTATTTATTTTTTTTTTTAAATAAAAATATAATTTTTTAAGGGTTTATAGTTTTGGAAAGTACTCGTATAACAAATGTTTTTTCTCAAAATGTGGTAATAAATATTTTCTTTTTAGTGTAAATTTGCATGTGTATGACATACATATCGTTATTTTTATAAATAAATGGTTAGTTTCTCTTTATATGTATATAAGTTTTTACTTTTAAAACAGTTTATAACTTGAGTTCGTTTCATGTGCTTTAATTTTTAATTTTTTTGAGCTTTAAAATTTATAAAATTTGCTTTCTGAAAAAAAAAATACTAAATATCTGTGAAAACTTTTTACTATTCAACACTATTAAAGTCGTTTTAGCCTAAAATATTGCAAATTCTAAATAATAAGGGTTCTCATGACAACTTTTAAAAATCTCGCAAACTGTGCATTTTTACATTCTCGTAAATTATGAAAATTTATTTAAACAAACCTTTTAGGTTTGCCTAACAATTTTGAAGTCTAAACTTAAGTGTGATTGATTTTTTTATAAAAAAACTTCTGCGAATATTCTAAGCAATTTAGTTTTTTTAACTTTCTTCTTTCAAATTGACTTCGTGAAACAAGTCTCGCAATTTCGATCTATTTCATAAATGATAATTTTAGGAGTTCTCATGAAAATCCTAAAGTGGCCCATCCATTATACAATATTATTGTGTATATTATTCATTATAGTATTAACATTTTACTCTATACTATGCAATAAGTGGCATAATATATATTCCACTATAATATGGAAATTTTTTTTTCACAATGAAATGTAAAAATAACCTATAACCATCCATCTAAAAATCCAAATATACAAACTTTCACATTTATAATATTAGTTGGATGTACGTATTAAGCAGATCTCTTAAATTTTGATTACGATTAGGAATTAATTAGATTATATTTTAAAAAGAATTCTACTGATTATATAATTCCCTTTTAAAGAATTTCTGATAAATAATTCATTAGAATTACTAGTAATCGGAAAGTAATCTGAATTATTAGAAAGTAGAACAAAATAATCAAAAAATAGTCCGACTGCTTTTAATGATTATTTTTGATTATTAATAAATAATCAAAAAGATTTAAAAGTAATCTTTAAAAGTAATCGGCTTATTTTTTAATTACTTTTGATTATTTTTGGTAATTTCAAGTAATTCAGATTATTTTTCCATTATTAGTAATCGTAATCAATTAGTAATCGAGCGAAACTGAATATAATCGAAATTTAATCATTACTTCACCTTTAAAAGAAAAGTAATCAAATTAGTAATCAGTACAATTAATAAACATTACCTAACAGCTATAGTAGTAAGATAGTAATGTAATTTATTTTGATAAATTTCTTTCTTTAATGATTGGCATCACCTTTGCTGAATAAAAATATTGTACAATGTTGCAAACACATTTCACGGTATATTGCACTTCTTTAGATTGCACAAAAAAAATCTAAAGTATTTTGATGCTTGAGTATATATATTGTGTCACCTCCAAATATGACATACACATTAGCGATATTATTGTACAATATGAAAAATTGCACAATTATATTACAAGTGTGTGGGCCACTTTATTCATTTTTAAATTAATGCTTTGATGGGCTTTGCTTCTTTACACAGGTGATTGATTATGATTGTTGTACAACAATTTCTTATGCAGTCACCTGGTATAAATGCATCATTGCCTTTTTAAAACGATTTAAATAGTGTCAAATTTTTTAAAATTTTCTCTATATTTCAAATATTTTTTAATCTCTTATAAAATTATCTAATAAATTTATATGGTTTTCTTTATAACAATTTTGTTATTGTAAATTTTCTTTTTAAAAGTACATTTAAATACAAGACATATAAAATACTATTAATTTTATTTTTTTAATATTCATAGTTAAGTTTTAAGTTTCTTTTAGATTCTAAACAAGTAAGATTTTTTAAAAATTAAAAAAGGCAAGATTTTGTAAAAAATGTTAGGATTGTTTGTTCATGTTTTTCTTTTGTAAAAAAATGTTTTGTATTCTTGCAAAAAACTTTAACACTACGTCTACACCTGATATATTTTTATCATAACAAAATAAAAAAAATATTTTATTTTGAAATATATTGAAAAATAATATTTTTTATGTTAGCTCTTTTTTCTCTATGGAATTTGACTTGAATTTTGTCATGATAGAAAAATATATCAGATGTAGACGTAGGGTTAAAAAGTATGGTCCTTTGTAGTTAGCGTCAATCATTTTCTACAAATGTGCGTTGCACATAAAGTCTATTTTTTAGTTCAGAAAAAAACGCCTGTTCTAAGTGCATAAATCAAGGGCAAGTACTTGGCTAAATAATGAAAGCAAGATATGGCATTTAATTTCTTTTATTTGTGATGAAAAATATAGCTACACAAAAAATATATGCTTAATGGCAAGTCAACAAAAAAATTTTACCAGTACTTTTAGTTTTGTTTTTTTTTTATTGTTGTGCGATATGAAACCATAAAATATCTATATTTTCCTCCCGGCCAAGGAAAACTTTAAATATTACTCATAAGATGTTATAAAATTCAGATACTTATATCATTAGCAAAAAGTGCAGTGTGAGTAAAAAACGAAACAGAAATAGCTTTCGAGTTCGAATTTTATTCGCATAACTTAAGTTATTTTCGATTTCGGTATAAGCAAGTATAGTTTTCATAACTATTAAAGGCTCAGTTAGCCGACTGTAAGGAAACACCTCATCGATATTTTTATATGAAAAATAGGTTACGTTACATTACATCTTTATAACCATTTTTATTACTTTTCCCATAACAATATCGATCAGCTGTTTCTTACTGTTGCAGTTACTTTATATTACAGTCGGCTATCTGAGCCTTAGAGATTTTATATAGCTTGTATGTGAAAAATAAGCTTTGCTTTTAGCTTAAATAAAATAAATTTCTCAATTATATCTCTTTTCGCACTAAGCATTTAACATTGTTTTCGTTTCTGTTAACCGGCTGTATGCAGAGCTCAGCCTTCTTTAAAGGAACAAAAGAGTACAACTTTTATAATTTTCTCTTTATCTCTTTTGTTTCACAGTTCAGTTTCGTCCACTATTTGACAATTTAAATCAGTGATCCGCAAAATAAAATATGTTTGTATTCATGAGAAAATTGAGAGTAAAATAAAGGTACACTTGAAGAAAAGTTTTGTAATTTAAAATACATGCTGTGGTTATTAATTTTTTAAATATTTTTTGTAAATAAACAATTTAATAACAACTTAAATAAAAAGTAAAAAATCTAATAATCCACTCTACAATGTAAGGCATAAATTCCAAATTAAGTTTATTTATAGCGCTGTGAAAACTGTTAAAATGCTTTTTTAAACTATCTTCCCTATTATTCTTAAATGTTTTATAACACAAAATGCATTGCATGTTGCCAAAAGCAAATATTTCTTTAGCTTCCATAATTTTTTTTGCTGTACAAATTTATTAAATTTGTACTTTAATTTCGTTCGGTGTGCTCAACAAGACTAAACAAAAAACCAGTAAAAAATGGAACTTGCGTGCACAACTGGATTCGTCGCTTTCTCAGTGACGACTAAATAAAAGAACATAAGCATGTATGTGTTTTTTTTATCCACTTTTGTATACATCATCATGTGTACATATATAAATATGTAATCCAATTCCCTTTAAATCTAGCTAACACTGCCATTATGCTTACCATTTTCCACTAGATTACTCTTGTTCCCTTCAGCTTCTTCGTCGTCACCCAACAGATCCGCTTTCCGTCTAGTAAACAAAAACACTTCCATATTATCTTTGCCCTTAACATAAACACTGCCACGAGGCTCGAACTCATATTTGGATTCCAGAAAGGGCAAACAATCCTTGCCGACTTGTATGCGATTTGAAACACCTGTAGAGTCCATACGTGATGCCACATTAACGGCATCACCCCATATATCATAATGTAGTTTACTAGTGCCAATAACACCGGCCGTTACATCGCCCACATTAAAACCAATGCGCAATATTAAATTAAATTCTAATAAATCTTTATTGAAGGCATCCACCACACCCTGCATGGCTAAGGAAAATTCCATAAGAGCATAGAGGTGCTCATTTCCATCACCACGATGATTTGGATCTAAGCCACTAGCTGCCATAAATGTAGAACCAATTGTTTTTATTTTCTCTACGCTTTTGAACTCTGGCCGTGACAAAAGTTCATCAAAATCACCAATTAACTCATTCAGGACACGCAGATATTCTTTGCCTCCCAAATAGCTTTCGTCATACATTTCATTAAAGTTGACAATGGAGGCAAAAATAATACCAACGTTATGATGATTTTCCGAATACTTGGCGGTATTTTTTAAATGCTCGGCCACATGTTTGGGTATAATGTTATGCAGCAGCATGTCAGCTTGATTTTTCATATTTTGGACTCGTACTTTATCTTGATTGGCAACAGCATTGCCATAAAATGTCAAGCGATAGCCAATCTCAAATTCTCTATTGAGAAACCAGACTAAAACCAAAATAAGGAATAAATCCAAATATATTTCGACGTGATAGTCTTGAAACCATTTGATTTCTTCGATAATAAAATTTACCACATCTTTGCCGAGACTGGGCAAATGGGTAGTACTGGCTACAGTTATCGCCTCGGAGGCATCATTTCGATTTGAATAGACCAATAACTGGGAAACGGCAATGCCAACAAAACAAAGTGCAGCCAAAAATGCGAGAATATTTCGCATCCAGCAATTCAATTGGGTGAAATTACAGAAGTGGACGATGCAAACAAATATCAGAAATCCATAATGATACTCGAATGCCTCCAATTCATTGAGATCCAACAGTAAGAAATTTGCAATAATCAATATGACCGGCATGGCCATTAATACTGTCAAACATATGTGCCAAGGATACCAACTGGAAATGGCCTCAAATATGCGATCGGCACACGATTCGTTATCGTTGCTGGCAACTTTCGTTCTTGTATGTTGTATCGAGTGCCGACGGCACATTTGACGAGTGAATAGAAATAAAGCAAAAATTTTTATGGCAGTAAAACAAGCAAAGAGTGACACCCAGAGTCGAAAGCTGGGAGTAACCGTATTGGGTGTCATTAGGAAAAGCGACAATGATATACACAAATAAACTGCCAGACCGACGAAAATATCAATGTAGGTATTGTATCTAGGAGTAGCTAGTGTGGGAGGGCCCTCCGTTTCATTTTCATTGCCAAATCTGTGGGCTTTTGAGCGAAAGTCTTTTTCCATTTGGCAGGATTTGAAGTACAGGCTAAATTTTCTCAGAGGAGGTTTGACTAGATAACTCCTTTGAGATTTTGCATTATCGCGTACACAGCGTATCAGTTGTAAGTCTGATTGCTTGCGCAGCTGCTGTAAGCAAGCCGCAAGAGGGTCCAGAACTTGAACAGCGGCAAAACCTTGAGGCGGAGGCGGTGGCATTATTGTTGCAGATAGTGGCACATTGGGTATATTTTGCAGATCTCCTATGTTGGAAATGCTGGAAGTTGAACTGGTAAAATAGCCGGACACACGATGTGTGCTAATGGCGGTTTGATTGAGTGCATAGATTTGCTGCTGTATTGAAGATCTGCGGGAGTTGCTTTTGATACCAGAATCTTTTCGCGAAGTGGCTGAAGGACATATACTTAAGCCGTCCAGCCATATGCTTGAGTTGCGGGAGTGTGTGGGCTGATGTGCAGTTGATGCAGCAGGTACTATTAGCGGTTGTGTGGGGTTATTGTTGTTAACTCCCTCCTCCTTGGCTACCGTTAAAGTGGAAGCTCTTACTCGAGGTAATGGTGATGTTTCTGATTGCCCACTCTTTCCACACTGTGATCGATAACTGCCAGATCTTCCAAATGGCGAAATATCACTGCGGGACTGACTTATGTATGATCTAATATCGATTATGTCGTCAAACATAGAGTATTGACCAGGTGAACAACAACTGGTATCCGGAGAACGATTAGCACTAACACTTATGCCCGTAGATGTAGCCACGTGGTGCAGCAGGGGTTTATGTGGTATATCCAACATATTCGTATTTGGTTTGTTGTTTTCCAGCACCTTTACCGGTAGTTGTTGTTGATAACCCGCATTAGGCTCTATAAAGGCTACATTTTCTTCGTTTCCATTAGGAGTCTTTGGTACAGCATGCATTAAACTTATGCTTACGTCGGTTATGGTGGACTTCTCGTCTGTTTTTGCAATATCTTCCAGTTTTTTCAGAAATCTGGGAACTTTCCATACTTTAAGTCTTATTTTTGGTCGACCATTTGCCGCCACTAAATTGGGAGATTTGCCATTTTTGTTGACTTCTTGATTTTCGGTATTCGGCTGCTCGGGCTCATTTTCAGAATCCAGGCTTCCTGGCAAACTTTTCGTTGTTATTATAATTTTAGGTCGCTCTCGGCATATTACAACGGGTGGTATACCAGCAGCTGCGGTATGTATCATACCACGTTCGACATCCGCTTCTCGAGATTGTGATTTTTTACGTAATTTCATGCTTAAAGAGGTCAGTCTTGGTCTTATTGAGAGCACTGGAGAAGGATTTAAGGATGACGATAGTTGGCCAACTGGAGAAGCGGGCGGAACATTGGGCTGTACAGCAGAGATATTAGTTGCACTTTGCGATAAAGAATTGCCTTGTCCTGGCACACCGGGTAGCTGCAAGTGACTAGATGACGAATTATTAGCTTGTACGCTGGGGCACAAACTGTTGGCACGCGAGACGTCTTTTCGACGACCCACTACAAAAAAAGTGCGGTGGCCTGTGAAAAATACAATTGACAAATTATTTCTATTACAATTAATATTTAAATCTTACCGAAAACTTCCTCGCCCTCATCTAAGTAATAAGCTTCGCCCAAAAAACTGGCCGTCTCCTCAGATATATGAACTTGTTCAGGTTTACCAGAAGATTCCATTCTAATATAAAAATTTTGTTTGAACACTAAGCGAATAGCATGTTTGCGTGTGTAATGTATGTATGTGTGTATGTATGTATTTAAGAAGTTATTTAAAGCCACAACACTTACTTGTTTGCCAAGGAGACATCATTACTCCAAACATCAAACTTAACCCTTCTTGTCCCCACTATGCCACATAAAACAGTGCCAGTGTGAACGCCAACACGCATTTTGACACCTTCGTGACGTTGAGCATCAAAACAACGCATGGCATCTATCATGCCCAAGCCCATTTCCACACAACAAATCGCATGATCTGGCCTAGGCTCTGGGCAACCCGATACGCAGTAGTAACAATCACCCAATGTAGATATTTTCTCGCAGCCATTCAAAGTACACAAATCATCAAATCTTTCAAAGAGATCATTTAAAATTTCCACCAACTGTTCGGCGGTTTTCGTTGAAGACATGCGTGTAAAACCAACAATATCGGCAAATAAAATACTAACATTTTCCATGCTGTGCATGTGAAAAGGTCGAAATAAGGACTTGACATCGTTTGAGGGCCGAGGCCGCATATAATGACATTCCGGCATACCAAAGCCATCGTTATTGCCTTCGATACCACCTTCATTCAATAACATGTCAGCTACTTTTGGCGGCATCACCGAATGTATCATTTTCTCTTTTAATTGCTTCTCCATTTCCAATTGCCTTCTCACTAGCAAATTTTGTCCAACCTTCATAAAAGTGCCACGCATACGTACCACATTCATTACCAGCACATGCAAGCCCACCAAATGCACACAAAAGTGGCACAATATCCTTAGAATTAAAATCTTATAGCTAAATTCAGCAGTGGCACCGTGTACAGCATTACCGGCCACCACAATGTGTGTTACCGCTTCAAAGATTATTGTATATGTAATTGCTATCGCCGCACTCAGCCACAATGTCATTGGGAGAGCCGTGTAAATTAGCAAAACAATTTCCAAACAAATTGCAAAATGACCTAGTGGACTAAATGCTCGTCCTGTGTACGTTAGAAATATCAAGGATGTGGCACATAAGATAGCAGCCGTAATTGCGGATGTGGCAATACGATTGGCGCGATACATGTCCCAATGAGTGAAACACATGGCCATGATTGTTATAAGTGAGAGTAGAGAAAAGGAACTCGATATCGGACGCCAAAAGTCTTCAGACCCGCCATCTACAAGAAAGTACAGAAACCAGGCAACCGAACAAAGTAATATATACGAGAGAGTGAATCTGCAAATAAAGAGAAAAGAAGGCAAATGAATTTAAAACTTTTGAAACATAATCAAATATTTATTTTAAAATTTGTAAGGATATAAAGGGTCTTTCATTAAGCGATTTACATCTTTAAATAACATAACATATTAGAGGCATATACATAATTTAAATCGCATTTGGTGTTTTTGAAAATGCTACTTTTATTTTTTTTTGGCATTTAGACATATTAGTTGCTGTGCTCGATTAAAAATTATTCGTATATTTTCTATCACTAATAACTACCAACCTTAATTGCATTGCATACACATTTTACTGCGTGCAACACATGCATTAATATTTATAGTTTTTAATGTTCTCTTTCTTTTTTTTGGCTCAACAAACAAACTAAACTATTCAAATGCCAACGAACTTTTGTTGTATTTTTAAATTTCAAAGACGCTAAATATGAATACAAAAACTTTTAATATTATTTTATTGTAATATTAGTGTAAAAAAGCTAATAAGTTAAGTAAAATACGAGTTTGAGTTGCACACGAAGGATTCCGTATCGATACTACATGCATACACAAATATCTTCACCTTAAATTCAAAAGGCTTGTAAGTACACTTTTTGCTTTCTTACAGTAGAAGCAAAAAACCTTAGAAATTTAAAACCATTTATTTGTTAGGTGCGTTTTAGATTTAATGAATAAAATAGATATTTTTTTAAGAGAAGTAACACTCAGGCAATGAATGCCTACCACCACTAGGTGTTACCTTCTTTAGGAAAGAGATAGTGATGGAGAAGATAGGCGGTTAAGGAAGAGACAGAGAAAAGCTTCATTCTTTGACAACTCTGCTTTTTTGCACGTGTTGCAGTGCCTCTGGTGTTAATTAAATGCGGCGTATTAATATTTTTTTGAAGCTAGGTTTAGCAGCTATTTTACTAGTTATTTTTCTTTACCGATAATTCTGTTACACAAAGAAGGAGGGCGCTCTAATGTTACATTAGGATTATTATCTGCTGAAGTCGGTATACTTCAAGTGACGAGTGACTATGCCTTTATCACTTGAACCTTCCTACAGCAACTGATATAAAAGGGCGCTAATGCACATCAGAAAAATTGGTGGTGTTGTTATTTAATGAGTGTTGGATACAGGGACTGATCCCAGGACCTTCGGTGTTGTAGTCAACGTGATTAATCACATCATAATCAATCAAAAAGTCTATTTTTAATTTTTTTATTTTACAGTTTCTTGGATTTTAGGTGACGATATGTAATACTATGCGAATTCTAGCATGTTTAATCATAAATAAAAATTTTTTTGATGTTTTTTTTGATTTGCAGATTTTTTCGGGTTTTGGAGTTTTTTTTAGATTTAGGATTTTTTTTAGTTTTGAAACTTTGGTTTCGTTTGTGTTCGTTTCGGTTTCTAGCGATTTTTTGTTTATTAGTTTTCGCGATTTTTTTATTTTTGGCCATTTTCTTAGTTTTTGGAAATTTGTTTTTGTTTTGCGATTTTTTTTCGTTTTGACGATTTTTTCGGTTTTGGCAATTTTTTTAATTTGAGCGATTTATTTTAATTTTGGTGATATTTTTCATTTAAGTACTTTTTACATTTTTGCGATTTTTCGTTGTGGCACTGTTTTTAATTTCGCGGCTACACATTCAATAAATTGCTTTAAATTTTTTCACACATATGGTTTGTCAAAATTTGCTAAAATTGAAGTTGTGAAGTAGGCTGCAAGCAATTTGATTTCCAATTCAAAATGCCGCCGTCTAGGAAACAAGTAAAAATTTTGGCCTCACTGCAGGTACTACAATTTTAGAAAATGATAAACGGAAGGTTGCTAGCAAATGTTGGATTATTTTAAAACAGCTGTTAAATTGAAAGAAAAATTGAAATCCATTTGGTATTCAATTCCCAAATGTTTAAGAGTGGTAGTAAAAAGTGTGAATGTATTGAACTTTGAAACAAAAATTTAAGAGAAAATTTAACGTGTTACGCGTTTTTGAAAATCTTCAATAGTTTGCCTTTCATGGTTGCCTAGATACAGCAAGTTATCAAAATTATATAAACTGATTACCCTTCAATTTTGATTTTTTAAATTTCAGTGTTAATTGGTGTACTCTGTATGCGAGTAAAATATACTAACTTTGAAAATTTGAAATTGGTTTATCGTTACATTAATATAGAAAGGCCCTAGCTCTTTTTTTAAATCGAGTTTTTCGTATATTTATAAAGATAGAAGAATATCGAACCCATGTTTTAGACTCGGCAGTTTTTCTTGAAGCAAGTCTGAGTTTATTGAAGAGAGGGGAAATAAGAAAGAAGACGGGTACTGACTTTGCTTGTACAGAAAAGTTACTTCAATTCCCTTTGGTTATTTCATTCGCTGCATTAAAATAATAGGAAAATTGAACCACAAACCATCCGTGTGCAAGCAATTGAGCAGTTTTAAAAGAGAATTGATGAGAACTGCTTCAAGAAAAACTGCCAAGTCTAAAACATGAATAATGTATCGATGCAAAAATCTCAATTTAAAAATAAAAAATGAGCTCGGGCTTTTCAATATTAAGGTAACGATATATAATTCTATATAACAAACTTTTTTCGGCTTTTGGCGATTTATTTAGTTTTGGAGCTTTTTCTTTCTTAGTTTTGACGCTTTTTCCATTTTTGAGATTTTTTCGGTTTTTGGCGTTTTTTTGCTTTTGCGTTTTTTTTGATTTGGCAATTTTTTCGGGGTTTGGTGATTTATTTTAGTTTTAGAGATTTTTAATTAGTTTTACCGTTTTTGAAAATTGCAAGAGTTTGTCTTTTAGGTTTTCCAGGATACATCAACTTGTCAAAAAGTGATATACATACATTTTAGAGTTGTGCAGCTCATGACCGAACTAGTTCAATTGAACGATTCACTTCACTGAGCGCTGTGAGGCGTTCAATCCACTGAGCGTTTTCAGCTCAGCACTAAGTGGTTTCTAGATTTGTATCAAACTCTTTTAGTAGCTCGTTTTAGACACAAACTTATAATCAAACCCAATTAAATTACATGTAGACTTCTATCGAACTCTTTCAGCAGCTCGTTTTAGACACAAACATTTGTAATTTAAAAGGGTTTAATTAAAGGTTTGTGTCTTAAACGACCTAATGAAAGTATTATATACAAGTCTTGTGCTTTTTCAGCAAATTTTTTGTGTCGCACAATTACATAAGGAAGTATATGTATGTATGTAGATATATCTATTAACAAATTTCACTCATTAAACTATTTTAGATTTATTTATTTTTTATACTTCATCTGCCTTGTTTTGTAATGCATCACCACACACAACTAGACTTGTATCGAACTCTTTCAGTAGCTCGTTTTTGACACAAACCAATGATCATAAGTTTGTATCAAAAACGAGCTACTGTATAGAATAACCAGACACTATATAAATCTGTCACTTTTTATGCTTCTGTTTCCGCTCTTTTTTTATGCTCGACAAAATGTTTCACTACAACTGAACTGAGCTACTGAGCTAACTGAGTGAAATACTTCAGTAAAGTTAGCTGAGCTGAAAAGAGCAGTCACTCAAAAGAGCTGATAAGCACAACTCTAATACATTTGCATAGACACTAAAGTATATTAGAAAATCTATGATTTTGCTATGGCTGGGTCTGTCCAGGAACCAAGATGGGGCTATCAAAAATCGCCAATTTCTTTGTATTCAATGCACTAACTACTGCATACAATAGCACTCAAAGCAGAAATTATGCTGACAAGATATTAATGGTGGTAATATTCTATTCTCATAATCTATAAGTGCTGCTTGCTTACGACTTTGTATCGTATGTTATATTTTGTTTATTGCTCTTTTATTTTGTACCATCATGACTTAGAGTTCAAATGTGTCATTAAAGTATGCAACAATGTTTTTGATGACAGTTTTATTTCACTTTTAGCACAATAAAATAATGTTTGCCTGTGGTTAAGTGTCATAAAACGTAAATTTTGCCATTTAAACTCATGACAAGCTTTCAATATTAAACTGTTTCTCAACTCACCTGTATCTCATTCGCACATGTGGGAATACACTGGTCTGATATTGGCCCTCCAAAACGGCTGAATCGAATTTAGGATCCAGCCAAGAATTGGTGGCGGCACGTTCGAAGGCGACGGGTAACATGACGCTGCAGCAGGAAAGACGACGTCCAGTTTGACTCAAATACGTTTGTATGTGAGGAGCTAAAGCGATTTGTATGTCATCGGTGGAATTGTTACGACTGTCGTTGGCTAAGACACCAGGTGGTATGGCGGTAAAGCTGACTGATTGTCGGCGCGACTGAAATGTGAAAGAAAGAATAATAAAGAAAAACACTTTAGTAAGTATAATAACTATTTGTGTGTGAACATACATATGTACTTAAGTGTAGGTGTGTTTCATTAAATATTAGTGCATTGTACGTATGAGTTATATTTGTTTGTTTTTGTTACCCCATACCTTATGAATGAATCATAAGGCACGCTAAAGCATGTACTAAGGGTAAATATGTACATATGTATAATAAATTTTTTTATTGCTCATACGTAGCGTGATATTTTTATGACCCATTTTAGTACACGTCTTTTATTGAATTTTTATACAGTGGAACGGAAACTTAAAAATACCTACATATTAATAATACTTTTATCTTCGTTTTGAATTATTTAATAGGAACAATATAAACGAAGTTGTCTTATAAACACGCATACGTGATATTATGATGCACGAAAATTATACTCAACTGCAAAGAAAAGTGCTGCAGGATTATATGGGTTTATTAGAGATATATTTTTTTAATCACAACGACAAATAAATTTATAATAAAAGTTTCACTAATACATGCATATTTTCTTTTATATTTAAAGTTTTCTCCACTGAATTAATTTTTTTTTAATTGTAACATATCATATCATACCATTCACATACATATGTAACTGGAGGGAATAATGGCTGGTTATGACTAAACTTTTATTTAATCGTGTAAGCGAGCAATCCGCAAGAAATAATGCTCAAAATAATAAAACTAAGGAATTCCGCAGAATTTTTATGTATTTTGCGATTTATTGAAATAGAGCGTTTTAAAATATGTCTTAATACTGCAACGTTTCAATTTTAATTCTCTAATTTCGGCTAAGTTTTTTTTTTTGGTTGTGTGCAAATTAAATTTATTACCAGGAGCCCACTTTTCTCAAAGCTACAAATTACACATCTACAAGTAAAATATAAACAAAACAACAACACTTTTACAAATTTTATTGTTGTTTTGTATTTGTAGTCTTGAGAAACGGGCCAAAGGTAGCAAATTTAAAAGTACAAAAGGCTTGTCATTTTCAATATATCAATATTAACCCGATCTTTTTTAACAAACACAACCCGCAAAGCTTGTCGCAGAAAGCACCCACAGTCTATGGTGGGAATCGAACCCAGGGCTAGCATAGCTACCACTCAGCCACAGAGGCACCCTCCAGTTGATAAAAAAATATTTGTAGTTTTCGCTGTACTTAGGCATTTCGCATTTTGTTATTTTAGTACTTCAATGTACTGAGTTTTATATCGTTGTCTGCAGACAATGAATATTTTAATTTTGAGATACTTATTGTAAATTCCCTAATAGTTTTATTGATAATAGTTTCATTTTAATTTGGGGAATGTTTTATTTAAGGAAACGTCATTATGTATTAAAGTATAGACACACTAGTGATGTGCCGAATGTCAGTATTTGATATATGATACGAATATCAATACAAATATATTAAACGATATTCACGAATATGAATACAAATACCAATGTTATATGTGAAATTCATGGACATTAAATTGGGGTTCTATTTGCGTCTGATAAATTAAATATAAAAAAATGTTTATGAAAAAGAACTTTGCGTAATTTAAAGTTAATAAAAACTGTCCAAAATTAATTAATAATTATCGTCATTAAATAATCGACCATGTCATGTTCAATTGCGTTCAGAAACAGAATTGAATCCACTGCAACATGTCAAGCCCTAGCCGGAGCATACCCCATCATATCAGTGCCCCCAACAGTCTGGGAACATCTGAGAAATTTTCGTATTTTAATTTTTATCTTTAGACACCCTCTCCTACAAAAATGGGGAGGGTTGAATTCCGTTTCCGTACGGAATTGTACTCTGTGACTTTGCTGAATATTTGAAAATAATAAAATATACAAATTTATATAAGTTCTATAAAAAATGTAATAGTTTCTTACACAGTACGACAGATTTTAGTTTGATAACTTTTGCAGAAAAGTCACTTTCTGCCAAATAATCTAGAAAAAATTTTTAATGAAAGTGTTTAAATGGATTTTATTTCCTCCTGCATTTACCGTGTATTCTCCAGCGCTGCATCGATGGGCGTGTACTATTTAAAGAACTGCTACTTCCGCTAGAAGCAGAGCAATGCGACAAAAACGCATAGTCCTTTGTACCCTGGCACATGTTGAGACCAACACATAATGTGAATTTAATATACAATGTGGGAAAATTGTATCCTTTGCAGAGTCGTAAAGCCTTTGCAGTATCGAAGTCCCTGTTAAATTTTAGTAAGCTTAATACGTATTTCCATATGAAACTACAACAATAAAAGTTACAAATACAAATAGAAGGAAATGGTTTTGGAGAAGCTTATGAAAATATTTCTTCCAATTCCCGTAGACAAAAAAGTGTCCTTTCAAAAAATATATTCTTAGAAGGATATGACAATATATGTATGTATGTATATTATAAATTTTAAAATTGTTGTTGGCACGCTTGAGGCTTCATCATATAAGTTTTAAACGATGTTAATTCGAGTTGCCAAATAGCAATAATATTGGCAAAAATATTTTTGCATTATTATACAATTTAAATTTTTTAATGGTATTATTATCAACAATAATAATAATATTTAGACATTTTTAGATTTATTTGAACTGTATTGAATTTTAATCAGAAATAGTTTCTTTATTCGGGCTTAAGTTCAGTAATTTCATTTCTTATTGATTGAAATATTTTTATTAATTAATGTGATTTTCTAAAGAGAAGAAAAATTAAACTATACCCTATAGCTGGGGGAAATACCAATACTTTTCTGTGCAGTCACGCACTTCATCAGCACCCTAGTCTGTCTACTTGGGTAGAGATTCTTATTAACATAAGGTATTTAACGTAAATTTTCTATGAAACGGAATATGAGAAATGATTGTTGTGTATACAATTGATTTACATTTATAAGTATCACTATTAATTTTCTGTTTTTCCATTTTTTTCATTTTTCATAGGAAGCACCAAATCACAGTAAGTCGCATCAATAAATCTGTGGCAAAAAGGAGAAAGTGCTTAAGTCGGGATAAGCTGATATTGAGGTAATGGTACCTTCATAACTTGCATATTCGATTTTTTTTAGACTTCTAATCTCAATTGGAATAATAACTTAATTTAGGCTATACTTTGTTATATTTAACTTAAATGTATTACTTATATTGTGTAGAACAATGTTTGGTTTAAAAAGTAAAGTTTTCCAATTTAACTTTAAAAGGAATACATTTCTGAAAATCGACTTAAACGCTTAAAAGTGCTCTCCTGCAAAATAGTAAAATATGATTAAAGCTGTTTTTGCTTATTGCCGCAGAAATGTTAAGAGTGTGTGAAATTGGACTTTTATTTTGAAACAAGTTTAACAAAAAGTTAAAACAAAAGGAACATTTAGCTCATTTAGAGAACTTTTAATAGAATTGATTGATATGTCATCACACAGCCAAGCGATTAAAGCTAGAGACTTCCAATTCTGTATGCAACTTGCGAAATTAAAAACAAAATATTTAAAATAAGAACTACCAAAAAATATTTATTCAAAAAAAAATTCCTGTTTAATAAGAAACAAGTTTTCTATGGACATTTGATTAATAAACCTTTTATAAAATCAAAATATTTTTTATGAATTACGCCCATATTTTTTAGCTTATTTAGAAAAATTTTGTGTTGAAGTCTCCTAACAAAAAAAAGCGAAGGTTCCTAAATGTGTATTATTTCAATACTGAAACATATCTCTATAGCTCTCTAAATCAGGTGTTATATGATGTCGCCGCAGCTCTCTAGCGGCATTTGAAGTCATGTAGCCTGCTGTGGTCTATGTGTTTAATGCATTTGAACCAGTTTTATGTTGAACCATTTTAGATTGACCTGATAATTTTTCTATAATTTTGTTCTCCCCTTATTTGGCCAAAAATGTAATTAAATTGCTGACTTCTTTTATTTGCTTTTTGAACAATAATGAGCACAATTTTTGTAATTTTTGCTTATATGGTTGGTTGGCAGACCAAACTAATTAAAAACTATTGCTTTTGGTTTTATACGAGTATTTCCTTTATATTCGTTTTATACGTTATTAAATACTAGGCATGAATTGTTGGAAAATACGAGTACTGAAATCAAATGCTGATACAATCACTATGCATGTTGGTAATTAAAGCAAAAAGCAATTATTTTTTTTTGTGTTAAGGATATTTAAGTTCCACTAAATGGAAGCATAAATTGTATTTTAATTGATTTTAAAATATTTGTGTGTATATAATCAAAATAAATGAGAAATAGATAAAATTATTATGTTCCTTAAAGCATTCTTATACAATTTTTGATTTTTTTACATTTGAAATTATTTGTAAAGACATGTGTCTGTCCTTGGCCATGAGATTATTTTTTTATTTTGTCCTATTCTTAGCCTTCAAGAAATTTTGTTTGTATATAAATTATTACAAAGAAGATAAATGAATGTTTTTGGGAGTTGAAAATTTAAAATATATGATGCTTGAGTATTATATAATTTGCTACATTCAGGAGATAATCAATAGAGATGAAAAATCTTGGCATCAGCTAATCTAACTATCTAAAAGTTTTAAAATTAAAAAAAAAATATTATAATAATAGTGGTAATGAAGAAAAAGTGATTATTTTACACAAAAAAAATTTTGTTTCATAAATTCAATAAAATCAACAAATAATTTTTTTTTATTCGTATTCATTTTGACACGTGTTAAATAAAAATAAGGTATTGATATAAATATTTCATAGATTTTGTTTTTCATTTTGGTTCTTAAATACATATGTATGTACATCAAACTTGGTAAAAAAAACGATAGGGCAGCACATTGTCGCCCCAAAGTAGTTTTGCTCCACCGAACATTCTGAAAAAAATGAGTTCGGTATGCAATTAATATATTTTGAATACCCTCTTTCTGAATTAAAAATCTATTTCATGAAATTTATTATGGTCTCTGAGATATTTAACATTCATTTTGCTCCATATCCAGTATTTTTCGGTTTAATAATTAACGTTTCGCTGTATACTCCACTCTTTGGTGATTGCGTCAAATCCTTCATAGCAAAACATACGAAGTAAAATTAAGTCTTGTTTTGTTTCATTTCCATACGAAATGAATAATAAAAAAAGTAGGTGCCGTAAAAAAATTCAACAGCGACTGTTAAGCAAAAACATCACCCATAAAATAAAAGAAACCTTAATTTTGCATGTTTGGGTATAAGAGAAATCATTTAATTTCAATCTTTATATTAAATATACTTCAATATATTGTTTTTCTTGTGTAAGCGTGTAAACTGATCGATAGTTCAAAATATTAAAATGGTGGGTTCGTGGTCGTCATTAAAAGAATTACTTATTTCTCTGGACAGCAAGAAAAATAAATTTGAAGCATTAATTTTCGCCACAGCAACAGTAAACAGCAGTAAAGTATACGTATAAAGCACAAAGAGGTACTTTTTGAAAATAAATTAAGAAAAGTGGAAGAGTTCTGCATGCGGCACAAAACTTATTTTTACTTTTACAATAAATTAATATTAACGTCTAACTTCATTCATGAAAGTTCACAAAAATTTAAATTTTTCTTCAAAATATGTATCGGAAGCAGTGCTTCATATACAAAAGAAATCAATTGGGTATATTTGGAGAAAACTTCATGTTAACCTTCTTTATCGTTTTTCTTCACTCCAACTTTGTGGCGTATGGGTTAAACCAATTTTGAGGCTATGAAATGCTGAATAATGTTATTAGTTGTTTTTGAAAAAGTTACTTAGTCTACTGTAATTGTATTTTTGTAAATCTCAATAATTTATTGAAATTTTATTTAAATACTGGGGTTTGTAAGCTTCTTGAATTGTGATTGAAGTCTAGTGAATAGTTGTTTAGTTGCCACGAAATTCATGTAGACATGCTAAACCATCAACAAATAAATTTTTTAAATTCTTTACAAAATAATTAAATTATTCTTTATAAAAATAATTTTGTTTTTAAAGCTAAACAGACTGCTGCATGTAAAATAATACATTCAAACTACAACTTCCAATTATAAAAGAGAAATCTTACAAACTGGTGAATAAGATTTTCGCAAGTTAGTTATAACCGTACTCGGCTGTATTGAATTTAACTAAAGATATATGCTCTATAAGCAATTTCTTTTGATTTTCGGTTGGACAGTGAACTATAAATTTTTAATGTTTTGCTAATTTTTAAGTTAGACGGCAATCAAGAGATATTTTCGAAATCGAAACCTTTTGGTCGTGACAGCATCAATTTAAATTTTAATATGTATGTGTAAATAGAAGAACTGTTAAAGTTTGAGTAATGTTTCTAAATTTCATTTGATGTCAAATTATATATAGTTCTTATATTCATGCATTTTTTTTGTGAACGTTTTCTTATACGAAACCCAACATATGTTGGAGCTTGTGACCGCATAATATTATATTTAAGTTTGCATTAAATTTTCCGGATATTTATCATCAATATGTCTTTGTATATATTTTTATAGCCTTTTTTATTGCTATTAGGAGAATAAGTAAGGTCTGGCGAGTCCCTGCCATAATTTTTATTATATACATATGTACATACATACATATATATTTTATTCGCTTACAATATTCTAAAGTGATATCTTAAATAAATAAGTCATAACTAGCGATACCGCAAATAAGCAATTGTGCGTTTTTTTTTGGTCATCACACGAAAACGGATATAATATATGTATGTATGTGTCTGTGTATTTATATATTAAAGAACATTTTATTACTTTTTCTATCGATTCGTTAGTAAATATTTTTTGTATATTTTGACTTTTACAGCATTTTTGTATGAACTACAAGTATGCAGCCAACACTAGAAGAGCGTATACGATATAAACAATATTTATTGGTCAAACTCCATGAAAAAAATATTTTTAATGAAAATTTAAATTCAGATATTTTCACTTAAAGACTTTGCTTTTAGTGCGCTTGGAATACAATTTGTTTCAAGATATAGATGAAGATTTATACAAATTTTTGTTCAACTTAATAAAGCGTTTTAAGATTGTGAATTTAAAAAAAATTTACTAATGCACTTAATTCTAAATTTTGAATATGTTGTTATTCAATGATCCGACGATGACCCGATCCTTCATATATAATGATGTTTTGCTGATGGCAGTAGGTTAAGAAAATTACTTTGACGATATGTGCCAACCTTTTGAATCATGTGTTTTAAGTTTCATCAATAATAAAACTTAAAATCAGTTTCAAAAACTTAATTGTTAAAAAAAAATAGCGCCATAATTTTTTCTGTAAAGCTGTTGAATATTGCTGGGAAAAGTTTTTCAAATCTAAAAAGAAACTGTTTTGGGATATAAAGAAAATTTATCACAAATTTGTTGTGTTTTCTCTCTATGGTTTGTCAGTTTTGGGACCACCCTCGTAATGAACGTATTTGTGAAAAAGTGCCTAAATAGCAGTTTTAAATTTTTTTAACCTGCTTAAGACGAAAGCAACTTGGCTAGCTCAGCATTAAAAGTGTTAATATGGCAAAAGTGATTAGTAGATAAATTTATGCTAGAGTTAATGTCGACGTCGTTGACGGCGTCAAATGTCAAAAAAATTTAATCGTATGAAATTGTATGAGAGCAGCTAATCTCAACGCCGTAAGAAATTCGACGGCGAAAAAGTCCAATCTGTTTCAACTTTTTCGTCGTCGTTGCGGTGTTGCTCAATGTTTTTGTATATTCAATGTTGTTGTATTTTCAATGTTGTTGTATATTCAATGCAGTAGTACACAGCTGTATTAACGTCGTCGACGGCGTTTACATTAACAGCAAAATTAAATTTTACGACAGAGATCACAACTTCGGTGTTAAGACGCCGTCAACGACGTCGACATTAACTCTAGCATTAATCAGGAAAGTTATACTTTATATTTCGTTTATTATTCTTTTACAATTATTTTTTCTTAATTCATATATTGAGGGTAATAAATAAAAAAGGAATGTTGCCACATTTTATCTCATAGTTTTTTTGTATATTGCAAGAACTTTAAACAAGTGTCATTTTTTAAAACTCGAATGTGACAGTTGAACAAAATTGCATCAATGACATAAATCTTTAAAGAAACATGCATGTATGTTAAAGTTATTGGTTATTTTTCTATTTTTTCTTATTTGTGCTTGAGATTTACGACTTATACATCTAGCAATAAAAACAAATAAATCAATGTTAGATTTGTACACTGAAATAATTTCAAACGAAGTGTAAGATGTGTTTGTGCGTTTTTCTGTCTAATGTTTTCGTAATTCTTTTTTTGTTTGTTTGTTTGTTTGTTTGTAACTGTAACTATTTTCGTAATAGTTTTTAAGGGCACAAATGAGTAATGGCGCCAAATTGAACTAAAGACCTTAAATAAATTAATATTCGAGAGGGAAAATAAAATATAAAAAGACAATAAAAATTATGCGGATGGGCAAATTATGCGGCTGAGCTTTTTTAATCTCATACATTAAAAGTATAATTTTGATTATCCTTGAGCATCCATTTGGAAAATAATTAAGATTAGTTAATGCTCTGCAAACAATGCTCCTAAAAGAGCACTGCTAAATTTAATTTTTAGTGTTTTATTCTACACTAAAACTGTATTCATTGAATATCGACTTTGTCCCACTAGTTCTACTGACAAATTATAGCCCAGATAATCACCCGTGTTGCGTATATTACGTCGAATATTCGTCTACGAGAGTCTCGTACTAGATTAAAAGAAATGTGTACAAAGTTTGCTTAACCCATGACAAAATTCTCGTAGACGAATATTCTACTTGACATACATAATATGGGTGAATGCTTTTCCCATTACGCATTTAACATTTGCGTACCTTGTTCGATGATAATGCATAGATGGAAGGTGTGGTCTACCACAACTAAAAATAAAAAGGCACATTTGTTTCAAACGCATTTATACTTTCAGGTGATTATGTTTATACTCTACCTATGGATATTTGATCGGACAAAAAAAATAAAAATTCGCCACCTTATACATACACCGAAAAGTTTCAATTAAGAATTTAATTGATTCAATTAGATTTTTATTTGTATTAATTAATTTGAGTGGAAAAACTTAATTAATATTTTCAAATTGCTTATAGGTGAAAACTTAATTAATTTTTTAATTAATATTACAAATATTTTATTTGATATTACAAAATTATTCATATTACTTTTTTTGTGTGTACATTTGTGTATGTAAACTGTAATGGAAAATATGTGGGTGTGTGTGTGTCGCCGTTTTTAAACATGCTTTATATGTAGTATTAATAAAATAGCCCTGTATATACCCACGTGTAGTCGATTAATAGTCAGATTATTTTCGTACTCCTGCGTGTGGATGTAGCTCACATAGTCTCTAAATTTTAGTTTTAGTTGTTTATGCTGCAATGAGAAAATTTTTTATTTTTAGCTGTACGCAGTCATAGTTTTTTGACGGCCAATACTCAAGAATCACTTAAAACCAGGCTTATTTCATTCTCTTGTCTCGATAATTTAACGCAGAGAAAATGTAGTCGAAAACAATCTCAGCACAATAAGAAATTAATTTACACTTTTCTCATAAAAATCAGATAAGTAGTATTTTAGGGGCGCTAATCTGAAACATGCTTACAAGCAAAATTCTGTGGCAAAGAGAAAAAAGTGCTTAAGTCGAGATAAGCTGATTTTGAGTTAATGATACCTGCATAATCTGCATATTTGAAAGACCCCTGGGCAAATCACAATTCAATTGTGCAATTTTTCAAGAAGTTAAAGCAAAATGACTTGCGGCTTATCTTTTTTTAAACTTCTTATCTCATTTGGAATAATAGCTTAATTTAGGTTATAATTTGGTATATATATTGAAGTGTGCTTAAAAAATAAAGGTTTACAAGGAATTTCCCAATTTAATTGTAAGAGAAATAAATTTTTGAAAATCGACTTGAAAGCTCAAAAGTGCTCTCATGCAAAACAATAAAATATGACTTCAGCACTTTTTCCTTACTTCTAAAGAATTGATAGACTGCTAAAAAAATCAGCCTTCTTCTAGGGGTTGTCGCATGGGTAATAAATACATATATTTAAAAAGAAGATGTAATTGCCCTAATAAAATTGTCGTTAATTAATTTTTTTTTTGTTGGAAAAAGTGGTTTTATTGCACTATAAAATACAACTCATATATTTTTTCGAAAACTTTTTTTTCATATTAATATTAAAAAATCTAATAATTCTGGTACAATTAACTCATTTAAAATTTCATACATATACTACAAAGATAAACTGTTTTTTCTTTAATATTTATTTCTTTAAAATTTGCCCTGACAAAGGCATGTAATACTTTTTTCATTTTTATGACTACTTTTTATAGCGCCTCAAATAAACTTTTATCATTAAGAATAATCCATCCAAAAAACGTTAAGAGCATTCACTGACAGAATTAAATTAAATTATCACATTGCAAACTGACATTACTGAAAAAAATATACAATATTTGACTAAAATGTGTCTGGCAACTAAAGGTATTTTACATTTTTCAACTCATTTAACTTTTACCAAAATAATAATTATCATTTCTAAAATAATATTTGAAATGTAATTAACAAACTCCTGAGCACACAACACAGCCCAAGGTTATGACAATGAAAGGTCAGCGACAATTAAATCTTAATTAAAATTTACAAATGAAATGATAACTTTTCATTTTATATTTTTGTTTATTTGTTTTTTGCTGAGTTGGCAAAAAAAAACAAGAAAGTTAAAAGAAAATAAATTTTTCTTGACTTACATATATTTTATTTAGTCTTCTATCTGTTACTTTTATACAATATGAAAGAGAAATAATTTAAAAAGTTGTACTTTTTTCTTTTTGATATAATAGTGCAAAATTTAGTAAAAAGGTACCAAGGAGTTTGATGAATGGATTGTCGTTCGGAGAGGCATTATGAGCACTTCAGGTAGATGATGCAGGTAGGCGTATTAATGATAAATAAATAGTCACAATGAAATGAGTGAAAGTGAATTTTAAATAGAAAATATAATGTAAAATCAAGGAATCTTGCTCTTTAAAGAGACTTACATCAAAGCTGTGAGGGAAAATGACTTTTTGGATTTTGTACCAACTATGAAAACAAAATGTACTTTTTAAACCATGACGGTACCATTTTTTTTAAATATTTATTCATAAAAAAGATACGTAAAAAAAGTTTATAAAAATTCAGAAGTATACAATAAAAACAGAAACTTAACAATAATGTGTATAAAAATTCAGTATACAATAAAAACTAACATAAAAAATATTAAATATTGCAATCTAAAGGTAAATTAATAAGAACCGAGGCAAAATTAATGTTACCATATAGTGAAACCTTGACATTTTTAAATTATACCAAGTAACTTGCGGTAGTACCATGGCGCCAACAAGGTGAAAAAAGTACAATTGTACCATGATTTCCATCCGTGCATCAAAGTAAATATTTTTACAATCGACAAGTTAAATTGAAAATGAACGAAAAAATTAATTAAAAATTTCATTGTGTCAATTAAACTTTTTAATTAACATAATTTTCAAACAAAGTTTTAATTAACTGAATTAAAATTTTTAACTAAACTGTTGATCAATTTAATTTCTGAAAAAAACTTTGATTGACTTAATTACATTTTTAATAGATTATTTAAATGTTTTTTTTTTCAATTAAAGCTAGTAAGTGCGAAATTTTTTCTGTGTGCTATGTGCATACACAAAATTTAATATATAATTATATTAAGACAAATTGATAAAACAACGTGGTGTATGATAGAAAGCGATACATTTAAAATCGCACCTATTTCAAAATAAACATCTCACTGAAAGGTATTAAAACTAAATTATAATCCAAATATCGTATGGTATGTACTGATTTAAATTAAGTGTGACGCCGCCCCTTTTGGATTACAGTTGTGAAATAGTAAAACCGAATATATATTTTCCGCATGTGCAGTTACACATTATACATTTCTCTTTGTACATTTTAATTCCCTCAACAAAGTTTGAATAATAAACAATGAATAAATTATATTTTTCATGTTATTTATATTTTCTTTTTGATTTTTTTTTCACAACTTTGCTAAAAACTTTTAACTTACAACCAAAGTATTGCATACACACGTAAATACATAAATATGCAGGTTTATATAAAAGAAAAAAAATTAAAACACATTTTTGTTAAAACAGAAGCGGCTACTAAAAAATTAACAAAAAAATATTAAAATATTAAAAGCAAGAATTTTTATTTTATTTAAGTTACATGCAAGGATTTATGCTGGCACATACACAAGCATACGTAGCAGGCTTTTAAGACCCTGTTACAAGTGCAGAAATTTTAATATTATTGTACACGTCAGCACGGAGTGAAAATGTGTTTCACGTAAAGCATAATGAAATTTTTGGATGAATCCTTCGTCCAGTTTACTTCCGAGTAACTAACTATTTATAACATTAATGGCCTTATTCATAATCTTTAATTAACTATTGAACTTCTTATATACATATCGTTATCCTTAATATAGAAAGGCCCTAAGTCATAATTTTTTTGAAATCGAAATATTTGCATTCTTGGATACATTAGATGTTCTTCTCTCGAAATATACAAAAAATTCGTTTTCAAGAAAATAACGAGTTAGAATCTTTTTATATTAAGGTAACGACATGTATATCATTGGATAAACCAAGACTATTAATTTAAGATTAATATTGAAATTTACAAATTTGCTCTCCTTTCTTCATTTCGCTAACTGTTTGATGTCCGAGGAGGTAAAGTGTCTTCCTCGATAACTTCATGAATACCATGTTTTGAGGTCTTGAGTCGTTTGTTTTTTATCCCATTGGCACTGACTTTAAATTTCACGCAGCCCAAGAATTTGGTGATAGAATGTCATAAATAGGCATATATGTATGTATTACTAATGCACGAATATTCGCATTCGTATTGGAATTGCCGAATATTCGGCCATTTTTAGACATTCGTATTCGCATTCGAATTCGAATATTTTTCCAAAAAAATTAAATAAATAAATGCATACATTTTAAAGGAAATTTAAACAAATGGCTAAAAATAAATATTCATTAAATTTTTTATAGAAATTTGTGCTGTGTATAATTTTTAAATGCTATTTAAAATTTTGGGTAGTTTTTATTAACTTTAAAGTACACACACAGGAGTATGAAGTTCTTTTTCATAACAATTTTATGTCTATAAATTTCACATATAATATTCGTATTCGTATTCGCGAATATCCTTTCAAATATTCGTAGTCGTATTCGCGAATATCGAAATTTGACATTCGTTACATCACTAGTATGTATGTATGTATTTTCGTTTTAATTTTAAATTTCTGTGACAGATCTCAATACAGCTTTTTTATAGCTTGATAATAGGTCTGTTCATTTATTTCCTAGGAGGAACCAGCAACGAGAGAGTAAGGCAGAAACTTGCATATCAGAACCATGGATTGAAATCATGATACAATTGTACTTTTTTTTTTGATGTATTTTGGATAATGTTGTTTGATAATATCTTAAATTACAAAATTATTAAAAAATTACATTTAATATGAAATACTTTACACAGTTTCATGTATTATTTACTATTTTTATGAATTTTTCATTATTTTATAATTCTATTCTATTAACAATTGTAATAAATTCAGTGAAGTGCGACTTTGACCCTTGCACGAAGGGTACCGTACGGACACGAGATATGTAATTCAATACGAACTTTAGCCTACATAAAATATAGTTTTGGCATTTTTTTTCGTTTTTGACGTTCTTTTAATTTTGGCGACTTATTTTTATTTTGAAGATTTTTTTAATTTTGGCGATTTTTTCATATAGGCGATATTTTTTTTTGGGTTTGACAATTTTTTTGGTTTTTGGATTTTTTCTCATTTTGGCAATTTTTAATTTTGACACTTTTTTTCTCATTTTGACGATTTTTTCGGTTTTAGGGTTTTTTTGGAAATTTTTTTTCGATTTGGTGATTTTTTTTAATTTTGGCGATTTTCGGTTTTTGGCGTTTCTTAATTTTTGGCGATTTTTTTCATTAAGGCGTTTTTTTAGTTGTGACACCTTTTTTATGTAATTTTGGAGATTTTGTTTGGTTTTTGGCGTTTTTTCAATTTAGCGATTCTTTTAATTTTGGCGATTTCTTTTTCATATGAACAATTATTTTGTTATTGGCGCCTTTTGGAGATTTTTTTGATTTGGACGATTTTTTCGAATTTTGCCACTTATTTTAGTGTTAGAAATTTTTTTAATTTTAGCAATATTTTTCGTTTTTACGATTTTTTTAGATTTTTGCCAATTTTTTTCTTGGTTTGGCGATTTTATAATTTTCGGATTTTTTCTTAAATTTCAAGAGTTTACTTCTTACGGTTTCCAAGATATGGCAATTAATTTTTAATTATCATGTATTTGTTGTTGTAGGGGCAAGGTTCTACATACTCTGTCTAAATTTCAGTGCGGTACCCCTTATGGGTCCTGAGAAAATAGCGTGTGACGGACAGATGGACAGCGTCACCTTTGGTGTACGGAATCCTAAAAATGGCACTTTCCCTCTCTAATCAGATATGATAAACAAACACAATTTTTTTACCATAAAATTGTACTTATATGTCAAAGAAAAACAATAAATTAATAATATATGCTTTTTTTTACATACATACATATGTACGTTCAAATATTTTTTTTTAAGAAATGCACATTTTTGAGTTTTTTTCAGATATTTAAAAAAAACAAAACACAGAACAGCTGTTTGTATAATTCTTGCAAGTAAAAATTTTTTTTGTAATAATTTGTAAGAATTTTTTGTCTTCTAATTTTTGTCGCTCTTTTGACGGTCTCTCCAAAATCGTAAAATTTTTTAGTAAATGAACAAACCTAATTACAACTTTTGAAAAGGTGGTTTGAGTAATTTGAAATATGAAAGCACAAACAAAAAAAAAATCAGCAATTCATTGCTAATTTTATCATACTTCAAATAGGGGCTACTTGCTACCAGAGATGCGCACCACTCACCTTACTGGAGTGAATGTTGAATAATAATAATAAAGTCACTATTTTTCTTCTATAGAACGTACAAAAGTTCGATGAAGCAGAGAATGTAAATTCTGATATAAACTCTATAAACAGATAAATGATTTCTCTAATTTGAGTTAATTAACTAATGTTTCTCTAAATTCAAGTTACCTAATCCCGAATTGTATATCAACGTGCAACAATAAAAATTTTTGTGAGCCTCCATCATCGCGAGAGTTAATTTATTCCCAGCCCCGCTGAAACAAGTCGCACATTTTATGCCCATAAAATATTTGAGACAAAATACAGAAACCAAAATAAAATAAACACTAATATACAACACCATTTATAAGTAATGAAAAATTCACAACAGCCACTGTGTTGCAATAAGAAGAGCAGCAGCAACATTAAGCCAAAGTGGCATAACGTTTTATTCAGTTGAAATTGTATTTAGAATGAACTGTAATGGCTGCGGTGGTTGCGGTGGTTTGTAGTTGTATTACAAACTCGAACTTTACTGCGATTTTGCATTGACCTAGTTTATTTTTATTTTTTAAAATAAATATCATAAAGTCACAAAGAGTTGTATGTACATATCTTTATGTACATATATACATATCGTTACAGAAAATGCAAACGGCTGTATCTAAAATTTCGAAAATTTTACAGCAGAAAAGAAAGCCACGCTTGAGAAATAATTACAATATAGTTTAGGAATTTGTTTAAATATGGAAAATTAAGTGTCAATGCCATTATTTACAGGAGTTAAATAAAGATTCTTTAATCAAAGGAAGAAACTGAAACCAAAAATTTGTTAATAAATTTCAATTAAAAGAATATGGAACACGGTTGACCTTGCAGGCCATCCCTGGAAATTTCCGCTAATTTTAAGCATGATGAAAAATCTTAATGTTTTTTCTTTTTATATTAAGATAACGATGTATTTTTAAATGGTTAAACCATTTAGATCAAGTTTGTGGTATTCGACACAGCTTCTCAAGTCCAAAAAGCTAAATAAATTAAGAGCAGAAAAGAATTTCGGATCGGTCTGCTTAGTGGTTTAAAATTTCTGTGGGAAAAAGGAAAAAGTGCTTAGGTTGAGATAAACTGATTTCGAGTTAATGGTACCTCCTTAATCTGCATATCTGAAAGTACACCTCGGCAAAATCTCAATTAAGTTGTGTGATTTTTTCATGAAGTTATAGGACTATGACTTGCGACTTGTATTTTTTTAGAATTCTAAGCAAATTTGGAATAATAGCTTAGTTTAGGTTATACTTTAGTATACTTCAACTTGAAATTATTACTTGCAGTGTGCTGAATGATGTTTGCTCAAAATAATAAAGTTTAACAGAGAATTTCCCAATTTAACTGTAAGAGACATAAAATCTGATTTGAAGAATTTGAATGCTTAAAAGTGCTCTCCTGCAAAACAGTCAAATATGACCTTTTCCTTATTGCCACAGGTCCAAAAATGTGTCCGTTAATCTTTTTTTTGCGGTTACATATTCGAACTTTAGGTATAACATACATACTCGTACATACATATATTCTGTATGCTTAACGTCTGTTAATATGATTGTTGCTGCTTTTATTCTTGTTTTGTTTGGGTTAAATTGTTAACGTTAATGCATTTTGTTTGTTGGCAAAATATCAGACATATAAAAGAGTGAACTATTCTTTAGCTGTTTAATAATCGCAAAGTGATTATATGTATTAAGTGATTTCCACTTGGTTTTGTTAATTCCGGTGAGTCGATCAGTTTTTTTATTAAACTTTTTCCTTGATTCTTTCTTACAAATTAACTGAGCTGTACTTGACATCGCCTGTAACCACAATTGTTTTTTATGGAACTTAATTCAACTTTAATATACCCCTCTTTGGCTGAGTGGTAGCGATGCTAATCTCTCAGTCCAGAGGTCGTGGGTTCGATTCCCGCCATTGAACCTGGGTGTGTTCTGCAGACAAGGTAATCGCTTCGCGGATTTTGTTTAAATATTTTAAGGTTCTGTTTTAACGATGATGTGTAGCATGTGTACCTGGTCTATTTTTTTCTTAGTGTTTCTTTTTTATCCTCCCATTTTGCCAGCTTGGTTGCCTGCAATCCACCGTTTAGCTTGGATGTCATGTGCTTGTCTGCGGGGTCATTATTGCATGTCGCAGCAATTGGTTTTATTTTAATATTGTTGCATTTCTCCCCACTCTTTCACTGAAGGTTGTGTGCTTGTCAGACGCTCAAAAACACTTTACGTGAATTGTGTAAACGTATGAGTCTAACAATAGAAAATAAATTTTAATCGCTTAAAGTGCATAAAAGTTGTGCAAGTTGTATTAACAGCAATTACTAGAGTGGATGTCGAAAGTCATTAGATCAATGCATTTCATCGGGCTAAATGGTATAAAAATATGGTATCGAAAGCGTGTGATAAAAGTGTGCTGTGATACAGTGGACGTTTGCGTAAGAAAAGTTTGCTATTACTTAGTTGAATTTTCTAAGAAAAGTACGTGTTGTAGCACAGTCAGTTTTTTTTTATAGGAATAGTATGTTATGACACAGTAGAGTTTTTTCTTAAGAAAAGTGTGCTTTCATACTTGAACATGTTTTCTAGAAAAACAAAGTGCTGTCACACAGTCAGCAGGCTTTTCTGCAAGAAAAGTGTGCTGTGGAATATTCGAGTGCCTTTTCAATAAAAAAATAATCTTGTCACACAGTCAACCATCGATTCTAGAAAAACTATTTCTTGAGGAGCATTCAACCATCTTCACGAAAAATAAATTGTGTTATCACACAGGCAGCCATCTTTTCTATGACAACAGTGTGCTGTTGCAAAAACCAAAAAATTTTTTTTTTGAAAGAGTTTGCTTCCACAAAGGCAACCATCTTTTCTATAAGAATATTGTGCTGTCGAAGAGAGAATTACCATGAAGAGAGAGTGTTTCATAGTCAGTGATAGGAATTTCTACTGACGAATTTCCACAGGCAAAGATTACTTTGCAAAGTCTCGAGTTTGTCGGAGAGACTTTGCAAATTAAAGTTGGCGTGTGTAAAAGTCATTATTGTGTTTTATCTTTATTATGAAAAATTTATTTTTTTGTAAAATTTAAAAGATCAAATTTTTTATTTTTATTTTTAGTACTTAAAGGACATATTATATCTGCACTGAAAAATATATATGTACATATATAAAGCTTAAATTTACATTCATAGTTGCCTGATGAAATATGGGCCAATTCGTCAAATTTCAAGCAAAAACTTTTCGAAATACATAGTCAAAATAATTATCCAGAAAGTTCCAAAATTCGTCATACATAAATCATACACTTTTTCGCTACTAATGTATGTATGTATGTATCTTCTAAATGAATTATTCTATTACTACTTTGAAATCAAAACAATTATAATTATTTAGTTTTAAATTATCCCTAATATACAAAATTGCTTAGCGAAGATATAACCAACCAATTCTTTACTTTGGTTTTGTTTAAGTTAACTCGACTAAAAAGTGTTTCTACATTTGCTGCGGCAAAACTAAAATATCATTAGTAAGCATGAGATAAAATTACATAACGTGCGAAATAAAAAACCCTTAAGTCCCTTTTTTAGGGTTCCGTATACCAAAGGTGAAAAGGAACCCTATTGTTTTCGCTACGATGTCCGTCTATCCGTCACTTTTTTTTTCTCAGGAACCGTAAGAGCTACGAACCTGACATTTGGACAGAGTGTGTAGAACTTTGGCCGCTAATGCAATTTTGACAATTGGTTGTATCTGGGAAACGGTAAGAGCAAACTCTTGAAATGTTGAAAAACGGTGAAACTAAAAAATCCCAAAATTATAAAATCGCCTATCCGAAAAAATCGAAAAAAATCGCCAAAATTAAAAAAAATTCCTAACACTAAAATAAATCGCCACAGCCGAAAAACTCGCCAAAATTAATAAAAACGCCAAAAACCGAAAAAATCGCCAAAACTAAAAAAATCGCCAAAATTAAAAAAATCGCCAAAATTAAAAAAAGCCAAAAACCCAAAAAAGTCGCCAAAACGAGTAAAAAAGTGCCAAAACTAAAAAAGCGCCAAGACCTAAAAAAATTGTCAAAAACCGAAAAAACGCCATAACTAAAAAATCGCTCAAAAACGTTTATACCAAAAATTAAAAAAAAATTCCAAAACTATATTTTATGTAGGCTAAAGTAAGTATTGAATTACAGATCTATTGCCCGTACGGAATATATAATATTTCCTAATACTTTTTACAGAAATCTAAAGGTTTCAAGTGCATCAGGCAATTTTAAGAACTTTAATTGTCTGAATCCTTATTCAATTTCCTGTTTTTAACATTCTTCAACAAAGTGAGAAAATCCTTAGAATATCGTAGAGAGAACTTTTATTTTCTATAATAATATTAAACGGAGCAATTAAACTTAAGGCTTCGAATTCATCTTCGAAGTCAAATGTTATTTTTTAATTTGATTATCTTTACATACGCAAATACATCCCTGGTAAACCTATATTTCCAAGTAAAATTCTTCAATGTATATATAATTATTCTCATCTTTATAATCAACCAAATAAAAATTATCACACTCAAGCAAATCTGGTTTTAAGAAATTACTCCCTCCTAACTCTAGCAAGTATTTTTTGCATTTGACCAAATACATTTTATATTTCTGTTGTTTCAGTTGATAAATTATAAACGATGCAATTCCAAAATTATAAATACAAAAGCTAAGATTGATTGTTTTACTCTCCTTATTTTTATTGCACATTCTAGCAAAATCTCCCAAGTTCTTGGTCAAGTTCAAAGTAGTTTTAAAAAACGGTATCAATTTATAACTACTTAAAATCGTCAAATTGAAGGCGAAAATCGTCCAATTGCCAAAATACTATTTTTGGCACCCAAAATCGTCAAAATGACGATAAATCGTCAAATATGACAACCGTGTTTGCATTGATTGTTACGATACACAATGAACTAAACAGAAGGTTTGAGTGCCTTCGAAAATAAAATTTTATTCCCTTCTACTAGTATTTTTCAGAACATTTACAATTATATTTGATGTTAGTTGTTCCTTAAAAATTATCACATGTACTTTGGCTTCCTCAAAACATAAACTGTACTGTAGTTAAATCAGATAAAGAAAGAAAAATAAATTGGAATATAAATTAATTAAATGGGCATACATTTAGTTTTTGCTGTTTATTAGTCGGAAGCAACCTTTTTTAATATAATAATTTTTTTTTTAATTTTCTTATGCCTTTAAATGCTACTAATGATATTTGCTTAGATTATTGTAATTTTAATTATACAATAATTTTTCAAGGAACAATTATACCAATAATTATAAATTTCTTAATAAATAAGCAACTCTTAAGTTATTCGACAACCTTTGTAAAAAGCTCTAATATACAAAATCTTAATAGTCTTATTTTCTCTTTTACTTTCATTAAACCAAATACTTTTGTACATAAAAAAAAATGGAGAGGTATGAGTTTGTGTGCACAAGTGTATGTAACAGGAAATTTTTGTAACCATTGACCATAAAGTCAATTTCCGTTTGGTCTTCTTCTTATACAAATATCCTGCTCAAACATAATGTTCTAACCTGTAACTTGTGTGCCGTTGTGTATTGTGTTGATACATTTTTGTTGGTTTAAATACGAGTACATACACACATATCTATACTTAGAATAATTTTAAAACAAATTAGGCTGAGACAAAGAAAATTTATTCCTTCACGTAATGAAAATGTTTACTTCTTGTATTTAATTAAGGCTATCTAGACAAGTTTTGGGATGTTATTATTGCAATTTTCCTTCTTTAATTAATTCTATAATAAAATAAATGCTAATAACCTTTGCTTAAATTGAAACTTAAACGAAATGTTTCGGTAAAAGATTCTTTTATATAAGTACGCAGACAAAATTTTCTCCTATTAGCACTTGTAATTAAGAAAAAAATCGCCAAAATATAAAAAATACAAATAATCATTAAAAGTTGACATCAAAAATTATATTGACTAAATGAAAAAAAAATAACTACACCAATTCGTCCACTGCACAACGAACATGCGATGCTTATCGAAATTTTTGCATCAAATTTTTCATATCAAAAAATAAAAATATAAAATACGTACGTCACGTTTAATCAAAATCTACCACACTCACAGTCCACCGCCCTGCCAGAAATCTTGAAGTTTGGTACCTACACATTCAAAGCGATGAAAAATGTCAGTGTTTGTCGAAATTTTATTGTATTTGCTGGAAAACATTAACCTATACTTCGTGTAGTCCTTATTTCTTGCTTCTTCACTTCTCTAGTGAATGAGAACAAATGCCAAGCACGTTTTTCAACTCCCTTGATATAAACAACGAGTTCAGGTTGCAACGTATTTCCTTCATTAGGTGATCCTGTCTGTTGTTGAACTGAGTCTCCTTGTTTTTGTTAAATTCAAAGTAATAAAATTATAATTTAAGAAATATATTATTCGACATATTGTCATAATTATACTCTAATCCGAAATTTATTTGCTGGTAGTTCACCTTGGTCTATATGCATTTCATTGTTGCTGTAACAAGTCATCAGTAGACTTCAACCACACATTTTGTATAAGTTTCTAAGCCTGCTATGCTTATTTTTCTTTTGTGATTTTCAAAAACATTATTATTTGTGAATTCTCAAATAGTTCTTGAAAGTCTGTGTATAAGATAAAAGGTTTGTGACTATTCAAAATGTGTGCTTGAAGTCAACTGATGATTTCTTACAGCAACAATGAAATGCATATAGACCAAGCTGAACTACCAGCAATAAAATTTCGGATAAAATTATAATTTGCAAATGCTGAAAGTCATACGGCCTAATTTTAATTATCTCTATGCATTTCTTTGCTACAATTGTTAATAAATTGTTCAATAAGTTTCTAAACTAAAAGTATGCAATATTATTTTGTAAAAATTTTATGACAAGTTTAGTGACTTTTGATTTTTTTCCAGTTCCGGAACTTATCAAGAACTTATATATTTTAATCAGAAGGCAAAATTCCCATCAATATTGTATTTCTTATATTTTTATAAGAAATTTCGCTAGAGACATCGGTATTTCTCACAAAATTTTGTAGCACATATAACTCGATTTTGTCTTAAATCGACTTATGATGTTATCGCTTTCAAGCACTAATATAAAGATAAGATGTAAGAATATGGCATTTTATGCAAAAAAACTAACATTTGCATAGAACTATCCTTCGATAATTTAACTTTTACTCGTACACATTTTTTCCCACTTCTGTAAATCTTAGCATTTCTAAATAAACTAATTCGATATAAACTTTTTGAATGTTCAAGTCTCGTTTTAAAAAACGATTTATAACACATACAAACACTTATTATCGTCTTGGGATGAAGAGAACAAACTTTTTTGTTTTGGTATTTTTAATAAGCCAAATTGGCTTGTTGTATAACACACCATGAGAAAAACAATTTAAGAAACTTTTCACAAGCTACACATACCAACTACATACAATTCACGCTACTGAAAAGGCAGTTGCTCCATTTCTAATAAACAGTCCAACAAATACATACTTACATATGTATGTATGTATATTTTATGTAATACACAGACACATTTTTAAAGTTTGTAATTTGTATGCCATAAAACCAAGAAAAAAATCAGTCTAAATTAAAAAAAAGGAAATACTTATAACCTTTTTAAAAATAAACTTCCATTACCAAAAGATTTTCTTCCCTAACATTAGATGTAAAATCTAGTTTTGATGAAGATGTGTATGTATGTAATCCTTTCACTCAAGCGTGAAAATGTCTGTTGCCAGGTTTTATTCTCCTAAAGATTTTTTATTTTACTTTTTTATATTATTTCTAAATATGCAGGACTTCTAAAAGCTTTTATTTGTTTTTTTTTGCATAAAAGTAGGGCTCCTTTTTTCCACGTTTAAACAAAAACATGCACATATTTATGTATATAGAAACATTTTTATATTGTCTATACATACTCACCTATATGAACACATATACTCATACGTACATATATGTATGTATACACATATTTCTCCACGGGCATTTTCTTGGGTCATGCTATTGAGGCTACTACTTCTTCAACCTCTTTTCTAAGAGTGTATTTTTTCTTTCTTTTTCATGAGTCTCTAAGCACATGTTTGGCTGTCAATAAGTTTAAAGAATTGTTTGTAAAATGTATGAATTTTTTGGAATACGGTCAAACTAGGCTCTTTTAACTTTATTTGTTTGCTTGTGTTACTTTTCCAATAAGGTCAACAAAATACATTCCCTGCAGAGTTTAGTCATATACAGAATATTTCTCTACTAAATTCTGTATCTATTGAAGAACAGTTTGTTTTTCAACTCACGGTTTAATTTTTAGAATATAAACCTTCAAATACATATATATACATATGTACATATAAACGATTATGAATTAATATTCAAAGAACGTGCGGTAACAAAATTTGACTAATGTAATATAATGTACTTGGGTTTTATTATAGTTTGAGAGGGATGTTTAACATCAAATTTAAAAACAACAATTTGAATTATAACACAAAATTATAAATTTTGTGCTAATTTAAATTGGGGTTGAATGTTTTTTTTAACAAAATGTAATTTCAAAAGTGTTGTTCAAGACGAAGCCATACTAGGTGGTCGCAACTGACTATATTCGCTGCTTGCAACTTGATGCCAACACTCAAGGCAATTTCATATAAGATATACTCAGCTCAATTTGCTTTGAGAAATGTATACTTGAAATGTCAGAAAAATTTACTGAAAAATGTATCTTGACATCTCAGGTATATTCAAATTACAAGCGGCGATAATAGTCACCTGATCCCTTGTATGAATTCGCCTTGTCAACACTGATTTTCCGGACATTTTTTTTGACATTACAGTATAAATTGTTCAAAGCACATTCAGCGGAGTATACCTTTTATCAGTGATTCTCAATCACTATGTCACTCACGGTTCTAGAAGTGAGACAGATGCTAAATTTTATATACAAATTTTATTTACATATTTCAATTAAAATAAACTTATGACAATATGTCAAATAATAAATTTCTTAAATGTTAAATTTAGATTTTATTTTTCATTTTGCCTAATAAATACTTTCAGTGTTGACCAGTGAATTTATAATTGTATAAAGGTGTAGAAAAATTATTTGCTGGGTCTTGTTAAAATTTCTAAGCCTACCACGCTTTTTTCATTTGTGATTTTTATAAATATTATTATTTGTGAATTCTCAAATAGTTTTTGAAAGTCTGTGCATAAGATAAGAGTTTTGTGACTGTTTGAAATATGTGGTTGAAGTCTAATAATAATTTGGCAAAGCACCAATAAAACAAATAGACAATGCTTAACCACCAGCAAATAAATTTTTTATATAAATAATTAAGTTCATTAGACGGGTGGCAGCTTGCATGGAATTTTTTTAATTCTTAGTATTCGCTCTCTAAAATATGAGTTTTGCCGTCATAAATGCGGCCTTAATTTTTTATCTCGTTCCGATGGTGTCTTCTGATGCCTAGTGGGGCCTACAGGACCTGATACACTGTGCAAGATTTTGTTAAAAAAATGGAAATAATAATAATGTTATTCTTCATTTGAGGAGGTGTCACAGAGCTTAAGTCTGGAATTTGGAAAAGAATTGTTAAAATTATGCATCTAATACACGAACAAATAGAATTTGCTTTTGAGTTTCCAGCAATTCCAAAAAAAATCGAAAAATCCCAAAAATGTAGTTTTCTAAGTATTTTTTCCGTATTCTACTAATTTTTTTTGTCTGGCGCAGATAATATTTTTGGAAGTATTTATAAACATATTTAGTTCCAGTTTTGGAATTTGAGCAAAACACCCTTAAATTTGATATTAATAACAAAAATAGGTCTATTTCTTTGCAACCCTTGCAAAAAAAATTTCTTTGTAATATTTCTTATAGTATTTTACCTTTTGGATAAGTAAAAATATGGATTTGGGATTTTTGCAAATGAAATGTTATTAACATTATCCTAACCACAAAAAATATAGAAAAAAGTTCTAGAGTTCTAACAAGACTAGGGGTTTTCCCCGGGCTTTTCCGTCCCGGGAATTTAAAATTTCCCAATGTCCCGGAATTTTTTGTGCGGGATCCCCGGAAATAATAAAAGAAATAATTGACTATTTACATTTAGAAAACACCTGCTTTCACTTTGGCATTTGTGAAAATAGCGGTTTTTCTAACAAATTTTAATTTTTTTTTGTCAAATATATTGATATTTTAAGGTAATTTATTGAAATTATTATTCTTTTTTTTGTTTTTAATAAAATTGTTTTAGATGGAAAACTCAATTGTATAGACGTTTTTTAAGAAAAATCTAATGATCTATTTTAATGTATTTTATGTTTGTTTTTATTAACTGTTACACCCAGGGAAAAAACAGCTCAAAATCAATAAAACCCATATTGAATCAAAAGTAACATTACGAAAGTCTAGTCGTGTTGAAATTTTTTATTTCAATATGGAAAAATATTAATTTACAGTATTAATTTTAGTTATTTTAAGTATCTCATAACATATATTTTCTATTATATTGAAAATTATTAAATTAATGTGACGCATTATTATTTTTAACTTGCAGCTTTTTCCTTAGTGTATGTTATACTTATGTTCACTTATATGTATATGTGCCATCAATTACAAAGTGGTATAAGCTATATATGTACCTCATTTGTCCAAATATTTAATAGATTACATATGAACAAATCAAAAATGATGTTTATATTATGCAAAGTTTTAATTTAGAGTCCTACTAGTATCCAGTAATATAATATTTATTAAATATTTATTGTAGGTTTTTCACAATTAATTATGTTATTTTACTTTTTTGATCTCATATAACAACGTTTTTCGTTTTGGGAAAAAACTTTGAGAAATTAAGAAACTATAATTTAAAAAATATAGATCCTGTCTTAAAACTCAATTAACATACGAGTATTTATGTGTTATTAATATATAACACATAAAAAGAGACTCTAATAAAGTCATGAACATGTAGAGTTTGCGATCTGGAAGTAGTGAAAATTTCGATCCGATCTAATGATTTTTACATAGGGTTGTCATTGCAAGAAGTTCTCTTTTTCGATGCCTGGTCACTGAATTGGAAGCGATATTAAGAAAACTTCCCTTTTTTGTGTTCTATGATAATATTTTCATCTAGGAAAAATGGTAAATAGTAACCTATTTTAACAATTTGTTTCTTTTTATACGAGATTAAACCTGAAACAGTATTTTCATGTAAATTTAAGCAAATAACTTTTAAATTTTAAAATAAAATTAGTTCATAAATTTCTTTAAAAAAATAATTTTTTTTGTAATTCTGGTGAGTAATTTCTAACACTATGGAGGAGTTACAAGGTTTTGTATGACTAAAATAAACTTCTACATGGTTTTTTGCTCACTCTCGTCAAATTAAAAATATCGATTTTTTGGAACCAATGAAAATGTAGTTCCACTAGAACGACTTTAATTTTTTTCACTGGGATATGTTCTAGTTAGTGTTTAAAACTTTCTAATTAAATTTGTGTTAATGCCTGGCAAATTTAATTTTTATTATTTCCTTGGAGCGGGATCCCGTGATCCCGGGATATTTAAAAAAAACTACCCGCTTTCCCGGGAAATGAAAAAGTCCGGGGGAAAAAAACTCTAATCAAGACGAATCCATATCAGGTGGACTCAATAGCACAGGTAACTATATTTTACCGCTTGTAATTTGAATATCCTTTAGATGTCAATACACATTTTTCAGTAATTTTTTTTTACATCCCCAGTATGAACTTTTTGAAGCGATTTGAGGCGAGTGTACTTTGTATGAACTCTATGAAAAAAAACGCCATCAAAGCAAACGGTACACTCAGTTCAAGTCGATTTGAAAAATTCACACTTGGGATGTCAAAATATTCAAATTACATTACATAACATTGATGTAATAAAATTGGGATTTATTATTAAGATTTTCTTCCAATGTGGGGAAAACTGGGTATGATCTAAGACTACTCCTTATAGATTTTGCCCCAAAAATTTAGGAATTTATCCAACGGTGTGAAGTACAAAAAAAAGTATCGAGTGTCCTGAATACATCTCTGAGGGAATTTTAGACAACTTGGCTTTTTGTATGCTAAAGTTCGAGATATTTTCTAAGTAAATGTTCACTTGCTACCTTCATATGTACACTCACATGGGCAAAACATTATGCGAAAAATTAATGTGTAAATTGAGTTAATTTATAGTCATAACAATGTAATGTAATTTATGTCACTTTATGTTTCTTTGTTTAGAATTTATTGCACATAAAATCTCTTAGAAATATATGTATGTATGTACAAAATTCGCCCACACTTTCTACTACATATGAACGTGCATGAATATATGCGCTTGCTACACATTCGTTATTTAATTACTTTGTTGGAAAAACATATAAAAACATAAGTACACCAAATGAAAAATATTAACATACGATTTAAAAGGTGGTTTTTACTGTAAATATTAAATTTTAATGTTTAGTTAACCAAAAACGTACATTTATTTAATTAACTACAAAAAAAAATTTATTTATATTGTCATTTGTTTTTGCGATAAAATTTAAGACATACATATCAAAGTCGTGCATAGTTCCACTAAATTGCACAACTTTAGATCTTCTTGTGTTTTAAATGCATATAAGTAACTGCGTTCAGTATTTCAGTTGCAAGCTCCCAGCGGGAAAAAGAAGGAGTAAGTATGCCTTCTAGAAGGCCTCTGTACTCCTTATTTTGGGTGTTCAAGGGCTGCTCGCTCCATTCCATTCTCAAATATTTTCTACACGCGTTGTCATTGCGGGCTAAGCCTTCTGTTTTTGCGTCCTTCACCAGAGATTCTGCAAGGCCTTCAAATTAATGGATTTTGTTTGTGCTTTGGTAAAAAAACAAAACAAAACATGTTACTCCTTCTTTGCTGTGGAATGTGTACTTTATATTTTATGCGAAAGAGTCAAAGCCTTTTATGCGGCATTCTTAAGCAGTTGGTAAAGAAATAAATAAATAAGAGTAGTAACGAAATTCCTAAACAGACCTTTAATAAGGCCTGCACCAAGAAAGCTTTCTGAGTTTTACCTGTGGGTTGATATTGTTACATTCTATAGTAAATTAGAGAAATAAAATGAGAATGAAAGTAACACAATCCCCACAATCACTTCTGAAACCCTACACTATCCCAATGAAAAAAAAAAGTAATTATTCAGGAATTACTTTTTCCCTACTTCCACAATATGAACATGTGTGTATTTTTGGCTTTTCAGAAATCGACCATTAACAACATCAAGATAATTATTTCACAAGTAGTATAGTATATCACTAAAGGTATATTTACATGGTAGTACAATGTATTACAACATGTCAAAAAATGTTGTAGAATGTACAAAATCATCATCATGTAAAAGCAAAATGTATCGAGTGGGAGAGAATACGGATAGAAAATTTGACAAGCGGTCGATAAATGTTTATTTTCTAAACCACTATAGAAACTTAAGTATTCTCATCACAACCGAGGTGTATTTCAAAGTAAAGTAAATATTGACAGCATTAATGGTATTTATTGAAGGTGTTATCACATTTCCAAAACCAAATAAAATCAACTCAGACAATTTTCATGTTGTTTTTGTAAATATTGTACAACTGCAAATATCAGCTACTTAACCCGTACAGCTAAATCAAACAAACCATAAACAAACCTTTAAACAAATTTTATATTATAGTAAAATTACGTAATTAAATAATAAAATGTTTTCGCCAATATTTAGTTTTATTAGTACACATTTTTTTTTTAAATTTTCCAATTTTTTTGTTATTAACTCCCTAGTTGAATATCATTTTACTTATAGTATCAGTGTAAGCGACTGATGTCAGTTTCATAGCACAATTGTGCAAAATAAAATCACACACATTCTTATTCTCTTCCATTTCGTTGTCAATGAGACAGCAACAATAACACATGCGTACCGGGTGTATTCAATTCTTTTAGATACAGTGAAAGAAAAAAAGTGGCATGCGAAAAATAGTCTATGATCACTAATGCTTTTCGCGACATTCTGTGTCTTATGTTGCAAAACTTTTAAGGAAAGAAATGATTATGTATTAAAAAGACATTTAAATTTGTTTTGGAGCAGCTTCACTAAACTGCATTTAATATCAAAACTTAACTCGTGAAATATGGGTCACAGCCAATTTTTTTGTGGAATTTGTTCTTCTTATTCTTCAAGTTTCTATCAGACAAGCTATTTAGAAATTTGTTCTTGGAAATATGGGCCGCCTCCAAATTTTTTATTTAATTTTTGTTTCTTATTTTTTAATTTTCTATTACATAGGCTCCTTTTATTTTTTTCAGCTGCTTTGCTAAACTGCATTTGTTCAAAATATTTATTTTTTCTGTGTACTTCAGAGACGAATGAGACAATTTTTCTCACACATTCAAGTATAGTTTTCTTTTTGACATCACTGGTGTAAACATGAAAAATACCTACAACAGACTTTTGTTCTCTTTACTACTTTGTATTACCATATAAAGACAGCTTTATGCAAAATTGGAGTTTATTTATACTTTACGCAAACGAAATATTAGATTTTTATTTAAATATAAAAAAATAAATTGATTTAAAAGAAACTTAGGAAAAGAAAAAAAAAATCAGTAAAGTGCGACTTTGACCCGCGCACGAAGGGTTCCGTACGGACACGAAATATGTAATTCAATACGACTTTTAGTAGCCTATATAAAATATAGTCTTGAAATTTTTTTCGTTTTTGACGTTTTTTTTAATTTTGGAAATTTTTTTATTTTGGCGATTTTTTTTAATTTTGGCTATTTTTTTGTTTTTGCGATTTTTTTGGTTTTTGGACTTTTTCCATTTTGGCAATTATTTAGTTTTGAAATTTTTTTTCTCGTTTTGGGTTTTTGGCGTTTTTTATTTTTTGGCGATTTTTTCGTTTTTGGCGATTTTTTTTTTAATTTTGGCGATTTTCGGTTTTTGAAGTTTCTTCATTTTGGCGACTTAGTTCATTTAGGCGCTTTTTTAGTTTTGACACTTTTTTTCTCATTTTGGCGATTTTTTTCAGTTTTTAGCGATTTTTTTAATTTTGACGATTTTTTCAATTTGGCGATTTTTTTCATATTAAATTTTTTTTGTTACTGGAGCCTTTTTCGCGTTTGGCGATTTTTTTCGGTTTTTGGCGCTTTTTTCATTTTGGCGATTTTTTTGTTTTGGCGATCAAAAGTTTAGGATCTTATTGACTTCCTTGAAAAGTCTTTTTTGTTAATGGGAATTTATAAAATTTAAGACTTACAATATTTAAAAAATATCTTTTGGGACCATAGTGAAAAGAGTTAATCAAGATTTCATTTTCAATATCTCTGAAACTTTAGCCAAAAACTTAATTTATAATTGCATAAGAAATAGCAAAAATAGTTTTTCAAATTCTTTGTGCTTTGCTAAGTGCGACATAATTAGAATATTTAACAAAAGTGCGGCAATACACAAAAATTCGAGTACTAAAGAACAACAATTAAAACAATTATTTCTTTCAATTGTTTGCTTGTCCGTTGTCAGGGAGGGCAGTTTGCTACGTGAAGTGGTTGCTGATAATAATGATATTCAGCTTTTTATTGTTTGTGCTACTGTTAACACATTCAAATTTAAACGTCCATAAATAAAAATAATATATACATACATATGTAAATAATTAGAAAAGCAAACAAAAGTGTTAAATGCATAAGGTTTCCATTCAGCTACTTAGAAATATCATATTTACTAATGTATTTATACAGACATGTGAACAAACAATTGGATAAATATACACACATACATTGATAAAATGATTAAATTTGTTCACTATGCTTAGCTTTAGATAAGTTTACTTTAAATTAGAAACTATTGCTATAAAAGTTAGGTTTTTAGGTTAGATTTTTAATGATATTATATCACGTTTAAAATAAAAGACATCACCATAACCTTCAAAGTTTAAGATAGTTTTTCATGAGCTTTGTAGTGTTGTGCTTATCAGCTATTTTGAGTGACCGCTCTTTTAGCTCAGCTCACTTTACTGAAGTATTTCATTCAGTTCGCTCAGTAGCTCAGTTCATTTGTAGTGAAACATTTTTCATGCATAAAGAAAGAGCAAAACAAGGAAAATGTAAGTTTCATGAGTGGAATTTGTTAATAAATATGCATATAATAGTACATACATATGTATACTTTTTTTATGTATGTATTTGTGCGACATAAAAAATTTGCTGAAAAAGCACAAGACTTGTACCGAACTCTTTCATTAGGTAGTTTTAGACACAAACCCACTAAAATTACATAGGTTTGTGTCTAAAACGAGCTGCTGAATAAGTCCACATGATATTTAAATGGGTTTGATTATAGGTTTGTCTCTAAAACGAGCTACTGAAAGTGTTCGATACAAATGTAGAAACCGCTCAGTACTGAGCTGACAGCGCTCAGTGAATTGAACGGCTCACAGCGTTCAGTTAAGTGAATCGTTCAATTGAACTAGGTCGTTCATGAGCTACACAACTCTAGAGCTTTGTAATCTAGCCGGAGACGCGCTTAATAAAACTTAACATTACATTTAATGCAGTGCAGTTCAAAGAGAGCATTTTTTTTAAACAAACACAACCCGCGAAGCTATTTGCTTGTTTGCATAAAACACCTAGGGTCAATGGTGGGAATCGAAACCATGCCCTCTGTACTGAGAGCTTAGCATCGCTAGCACTCAGCCACAGCGGCATCCTATTCGTATATGGGAATTCAAACTTTTTGACAAAAATCAACTGATTGTTGCCTAATGGCAGGAGCAGCGTTGCTTTTTCATTTAAGACCAAGGAAATTAAAAAACAAAAACCTACAGACTTGTGGACCCGGCTTAAATACTTTATTTAACAAGAATTAAATTATTTTTAATTGTCGTTCCTTTTTCTTTATAATTGATTTAATATTATTTTGGAGTTAATGTATTTGTTTCGTGCAAGCTAATATTTTCACGACTTTTTATATTATTTATTTATGTATATTGCAAAAAAAATCAACAGGCAACGGCAAAGAAATATTTTATAAATTACATAAATACATAAATAGAATATCAAAACTTTGGTAAGGGTGTAAAAATAAAAATAAATAAAACATACCCATTCTTATCTCTCTGTATATGCATAAATAATCAGCTACAATTTAAATTAAACTTTTTCTAATATTCTTTTTCAACACGAAAACAGGCCACATCAACTTTATGAAAATATGTTAAAATATGTACATACATAATGAGCCTTTGTTGCAAGAGAGTCATAACACACAAAAAAAATGTTTTACAGAAAATTAAGTTAAAGTTTTAAATTTAATAACAATTTAATGTTAAAATAAATTTAAAATTTTCCTCTCAAGAGAAAAGTAGACAAAATATTTTTATGAAATTTTAACAAAATATAATAAAACGATATGATTTATTTTTTACAAATAATATTAAAAGTTACTTATTTTCACGGCAGCAAAGCCGTTCTACACGCAAAGAAAAGATATGGTTGTAGAATGGTTGAGAAAACAATATTATGTTCTCAGAAACAAATGTGTGGTAGTTATTGTTATTTGAAACATTAATTTTGTTACGGCAAGCAAAGTAATGTTTGAATTTAATAATTACATTATTATTATCATAAAAAATGTGATATCGTTAGAGTTTAACAATATAGTTGAGTTACAACATAATTTTTGTTATTATTTAAATATAATACAATGTAAATAACAATATAATGTTTTCCAAAACCATACTATGTTAAGTTTTTAAAAAATCTTTTTCATGAACATCTTCTCTCAGTTCAGTTTTTCGTTTGTAAGCTATCGGTATTGCATGCGTTGTGTTAAATAAATAAATAAAGTACAAACAAACAAAAGGGTAGATAAATAAAAATATATACATACGTACATATGCTTATCTCCTTATACAGACGTGTCTGTATTTCGAGTAAACACACATATGTATGTAAGTATACAAATTTAATTTCAACAATATTAGTATATTTTTATTTCGGATTTAACGCACAGCTGTTTTAAACAAAAGATCTACCAATAAATATATGATTGAAAAACAAAATATTATTGTTATATTAAATAATACTGTTGTCGTATTTAGCAATATTATTATAATATAAGAACATGGTTTAGTGAGTCTCAATTACATTTTACTCACATCTAGCAATAGTGTTGTCATATTTTACAATAATAAGATTAGGTGTAACCAAGTTCATTGTTTTTGTTGATAATATTATTATTAACTCAGATAATAATATTATTAAAAGTTTGCTTTTCTATTGACAATAATATGATTTAACTACAACCATATAATTCAATAATAGTATGTTGCTGTTTGATTATGGTTACCTCAACCATATATAAATTCAAATACAAATACAATTTTTTAAGATATAACTCTTTTGCCGCAAAGGCTCGTTATACATTAAATTTTTTATCTTTTTGTGTAACAATATATATATATATATTTTTTATGTTAAACATGTTAGAAATAAATTAATTTGCATATTACATGCTTTTTACACACTCCACACTTTAAAAAAAATCCCTACAACTCATATTAACTAAATTGCAGGTTGTCACAATATTAAAAAAAAAGTATTAGAATACGACACAATACACAAATGACACGAAAACGCACTAAATATGTCAATCACCATTCACATCAGCTCATGTTATTTAATGACTTTGCTTCCTTATGCTCTTTTTTTAAGTTTAAAGATTAAAAAAAATATAAAAAATTAAATAGATACAGAGCAACTCAGACACATGCATACAAATAAATTGCGGAAAATTTAAATATTTTATTGATGGAAAAGTTTGCATCAAACACGCAACACAACTAGCAGTGTTTCTGTTTTATTTATTTATTTAAGCAATTTTTTAAAGTAAACATTCGTATTTTATTTATCTGTAAATTATTTTTCACTTTTTTTTAAATTGCTTTTTAATTCCTGTTTGTTACGGAAAATTGTCTTGTTGTCTTGCGTTTAAGACTGTCAGACGCTACCAACTGATTTCAGTTGAAAATTATGGAGCAGTTTTCTAGTCCCTTTTAATTATTATAATAATATTTTAAATAAATTATAATTCTCAGTGTCTACTTTTACATGAATGAGTGTTATATTGTGTAGACGATGAGTTTATACTAACTTAACTTTGCTTACGGGAGCTGATACTTTATTTTATTTTTATAAATAACACTTACTAAGCACATTTCAATATATTTATTCGAAACGAATCCAAATTTGGGGTCTAATCGTTGCTAACGATAACGATCTGATTTGATCAGTATTTTCAGTTTGAGATTATTGCATTAGCTATCGAAGAATGTAATAATATGGTTCGTTATCGAATGCGATAATCTCAAAATGAAAAAAAATTTTATCGAATCAGCTTGTTGTCGAAAGCTACGATTTACCCCTGCGCTACTTTTCATATCAGCTCTAGTTTTCAAGATACAGTGATAGAGAAGACAGATGGTGAAGGAAGAGAAGAGATAGAGAAATCTTCTTTTTCTTTTACAACTCTACGTTTTGCACGTTATAACGCAGAGTTGCAGCTCCTTTGGTTTCAATGAAGCGCATTAAATTTTTGAAGCTGTGTTTTGTAGCCATTTTTATTCTATCACTATCCCTTTCCTAAAGAAGGTAACACCTATAAGTAGTAGTAGGCATTCATTGCCTAATAAAAAAAATACAGTATTAGCTAAGAAATTAACGAACTTGCACGAAATGCGTTAGCAAACTTTAGAAAAAAAGGGGAAATTCGAAATTCCCCAACATTTTGGTGATTTAATAAAGTTTAAGGGGAAAAATTATAAGATTATATAAAAATTAAGAATTAAGTGAGAAATTTTTAGATTCTTTAATTGAACTGTAGTGAATTTTAATCAGAAATAATTCATAGTTAGGCTCAAGTTCAGTAATTTCAATTCTTATTGAATGAAATATTTTTATTAATTAATGTGAGTTTCTAAAGAAGAGAAGAAAAATTAAACTTAGACTCTTTAGCTGGGGGAAATACCGATACTTTTCTGTACAGCCACGCACTTCTATCTTCAGCACCCTAGTCTATCTACTTGGGTAGAGATTCTTATTAACACCAGCTATTTAACTTAAATTTACAATGAAACGGAATATGAGAAACGATTGTTGTGTATACAATTGATTTACCTTTGGTAAACACATTTATAAGTATCACTATTAATTTTCTGTTTTTTCCATTTTTTGTGTAAACATCTAGTAATGAATTTTTTTTAATACTGGTTTATGGTAATTAAAATAAGATATATAAATTGTTGACTCTACTGTATTTAAAAGCTATGGAAAACTGCATCTATAGTAGTGGAATTATTAGTTGTGGGGGTTTGTGGAGAATTGCTCATATGCAAGTGGAAAACGTCAAATAAAAATTTTGATAAAGCTTGCGACTTAGGGTTTGCAAAATTTGTATTAAAATATCCACCCATATTAATTGGCATGAGATGGAGATTGTTACCCAATTGTCGCACACCAGCTTCATTCAGTGTAAGGCAATAGTACGTAATGAAGATATGTTATAATTTAATATTATAATATCTTTATAAAGACTGCTATATATCTTTTAAACAAATATTTGACATTTAAAACGCTCTTTTATTTACAAGTTTATGTGTATTTATTTTATTTATTTTATATTTTTCAACTTTTTAACAAAATTATGCCTACTGGCAACACTATTACACTTCACAAGTAATTTCTATTAAAATTAACATTTCTCCTGAAGGTATGCTTTAAAATTCAGTTGAGTGTATTTCTATGCAGCTGTTAAGTTTCTATGTACCTCATGTTCGTATGATTACACTAATAAACTTATACATAGCTCACACCTATTTGATAACGCTTTACGATCTTATTAACAAATTTGTGATTGTATTGCGAAAAAAGATTTTTACCCCCTAGCGTATAGATGTTTACACATCAAAAAATATTTTACTAAGAAAAATAAAATAAAAATCTATATTTATTTTGCATATTTAAAGAAAACAATATATAATCTCCTTATTGTGAATGACGTCGTCGACGTCACATTAAGATGACAGTAAATATTATCACTTGTCTACTCTTTATCACCAACAATTGACAATCTCTTACTAATCTTTAATTGTATTGTGAAAAAGATTTTTACCTCCTGGAGTATAGATTTTTACACATAAAAAGTGAAACTAAATATATTACAAAAAAAATGATTACCTGTTCACAAAAATTGGTGGAAATTTTTTTTATTTAGTTCACAATTCTTTTACAGAGCTGACTAATAATAAAAAATCTAATTTCAATACTGACAGTATGAGTTCCATAGTCCAACCAAAGGGTAGTAAAATCATATACCCCGTTTGGCGATTTTGGTGACCAATTTTTTTATGGGCCTCCCAAATCGTGCACCCTTAAAAAATGGTGATATACTTTTTTGAACAACAGCTAATTCATAGCAACAATATAACTAAAGGTAGGGAACACGTACATTCATTTGTATTGTTATGCATATACATACATACGTAAATTATCCTTTATTAGATCTTTTGATAATTGTAAATTGAAATTCTATTTATTTTATTTACTTAAAGCATTTTTTCTTACTTATTATTGCTTAAACAATGTATTTTAACATTTGTTGCGGAATATATATTCGAACACATATTCATACGGTCTACACGCTAATATCTTGTGTCGGCAATCGAATTTGACAATTGCCAAGATTATTGCTCGTGTGGACGTCTAGTTACAACTGTAACAGATTTTTAAATAAAATACTAAAAAGGGTTTAAAATTTAATTATTTTTAACTTACATTTTTTAATTGTTCATCTTACCTGAAAAGAAAAGAATTCTTTATTTAACTTTAATTCTGTAATTTTTAATATATTAATTTTCATATGTATCTAGATGCTCTTAATAGAATTGACACTAGTGTTTTAAAATTTTGAGATCTCATTTTTGTACTTATTTAGATTTAAGTTTTTTATTTTGTTTATGATACCAGCAATTATTTTATTACCTTTTTGCTTTTGCAATTATTTTATTTTGAATATATAACCTGTGCATACTATACTATGCATCCCAGCAAAAAAAATAACAATCAAAAAATAAGAGTTTGTCATAGAGGAGCTGTGGCCTGAAGAAAATGGGTCAAATTACGGCATTCGATACTACTCGTAATGTTAAAATATTTCAATACAGTTTATATGGAAATATTTTTAAATTACGAGTCGTATCAAATGCCGTGATTTGCCCCTAGCTCTCGCGTTATTTTAATTATTTTTTAAACTTCAACTTCCTATAAGAGGTTATATTTCTTTCGAACATATAATAATGAAAAAAGAACTACTAGGTTCACTCAATTACTTTTATGTATTAAAAAAGTTTAATTTTCCACCCCTGGAATCGTCATTTTGATTTCGATGTCTTTAAGTACTTATTTCATTTCTAAAACAAATAAAATAATTAATAATATCCTTTTTATATATGAAATATTTGTTTAATTATTAATAAATAAATAAATTTATTAGTTGACATATTTTCAGAAGTGTAGATACAATAATTGAAATTTATTTGTTGGTGGCGCTTCAACCAAATTTTATTATTTATTGAATTAATTTTATGTAGCAAACAATTCAAATTTCCAGCACTGGAACCATAACAACAATAACAATAAATAACGATAACAATAAATTCTGATATATCAGCCGAACTCCAAATTCTTTAGATTTTCTGTGGGTTCGAAAAATTGATTTAGCTTACAGACATACTGACAGATTGAGACAGGAACATATCTTATTCGACTTTCTAATTCATAAGGACCCAGAATATACATTTCCCTTATGGGGTCGCATATGATGAGGCATATACATTTTATATTTTATTTATTTTTAATTTATATTATAAATATTCAAGGAGTTCAAAATCAAATTCAAATTCTTGAAATTTTCAAAAACGGTAAAACTAGAAAATCCCAAGATTATAAAACCGTCAAATCGAAAAAAAAATCGCCACAACGAAAAAAATAGCCAAAATTACAAAAAAAATTCTCACACTAAAATAAATCGCGGAATTCGAAAAAATCGCCCAAATGCAAAAAATCGCCAATATGAAAAAAGCTCAAAAAACCGAAAGAAAATCGCGCAAACACGATAAAGGCGCTCAAAAACTAATAAAATTGTTTATACGAAAAAAAAAATCACCAAAATGAAAAAAATCGCTAAAATTAAAAAAAAATCTCAAAAATGAAAAACGCTAAAAACCGGAAAAAATCTCCAAAACGAAAAAAAAGAGTTAAAACAAAACAAACGACTAAATGAAAAAGAAATCGTCAAATTTAAAAAACGGCAAAAACCGAATAAATTGACAGAACAAAAAAAATCGCCAAAAAATAAAAAAATCGCCAAAATGAAATAAACGCCAAAAACCGAAAAAAATTGCCAAAACGAGAAAAAAAGTGCCAAAACTAAAAAAACGCCAAAACAAAAAAAAAAAATTCGCTCAAAACCGAAAAAACCCAAAAAAGTTCTAATTGAATTACATATCTGGTGGCCCTACAGAACCCTTCGTGCGCGGGTCAAAGTCGCACTTCATTGAATTTATTTGTATCGCTGTATTTTTCTTGAGTTGTATGGACTTAATGAATAGAATTTCATTATCTAGCTTTAATTAACATCATAATGTTAGAATTGCGCACTTTTTGCCTATACCAAGAAAAAGTGTATTAACTCTTTTTTTTAAGCATTTCTAGTTTTGCTGGGATATACATGTTTTTATTTATGTATGTTCAAACATACAAACATATATACACATATGTATATACATGTACTCACATGTTTCTCTCACAAGTTTAAATTTCGTTGATAAGCTGCAGTAATGAGAAAATGTGATAATAGAAGTAATAAACAGTAGAATAATTAACTTGTCTATGGGCTGTGTTGAGATGATGAGAATGGCGATAAGTGTAGGTGTCTAATATTATGGAATTATAAGCTTTCAACGATATAAAAAATAACAAAAAAAAAATAAATTAAAATAAAATCAGATTTCATATTTCAATTGTCTAATTTTAGATGTACTTGAGATACGGAAGACATAATTATTTTAAAGTGCATTTGATATATTTCATTTAGTTCCTTATACAAATAATTGAAATTAGAACACCCACATAAATGAAATTCTATATTTAAGTACGGAAATTTTTTTATGCCGTGGTAAAACACAAATACAATAAATACGATTGGCATTTAATTGTACTTAAAAGATGAAAGCTGTTCAAATACCCCTCAATATTATTTAATATCCCATTGTTTACCCACGTTCAGGCAGGCATGTTTACGTATGTGTGTGGAGGAAATAGAAAACTCCCTTTCCAAGTAGTTTGTGAAAACATAAACACAACACAACCTACACAAATTCCCAAAGTTTTTGTAACAAAATTCTCCAAAACAATTTTGTTTTCAGATACGGCCTTGTAACAGTTTTATTATACAGTGGAATTCGATTATAATGAACACTGATTGTAACACATCGAGCCATAACCGCTAAGAAAGCTTAAGCAACATATTTTTTTTGACTCCCTTTTTTTACAAAAGTGGATTATTTGCGATCGAAAATAATCGATTTTGGTCAAAAAATAAAGTTCGAAATTTTTTTGTGGTTGCGCCACGAATAAACTCGCTATATTTCGCACACTACAGTGTTTAATGATTCGAGATTTCATCAAAATCGGAAGAGAAAATTTTCAAAATGTTACTTTTTTTATTCGACTAGAAAGGTTTTTACCCAACGAATAGCTTGAATTTTGATGCCTCTCGGCTGGAGCTAGGTTTTGATTTTAGACTCCTATTTTTTTAGGGTCGTAGTCTTAGAATTTTGTGTAGATTTCACTTTTGTCAGACGCCTGTTGAAAAAACAATTTACCCACTATAATATATTTACATATATGTATATATTTGCAACAATAAAGCAAAAAATTAAATTTTAAAAATATTTGCACTATTTTTTAAAGATAAACTGCATTATTTTGTTTATACTTCGTTACTTATTTCGGTAATAATGAACTTCGTCGATAAGGAGCAAAAACGAAAAGTGCTTCAGAGTTCGTTATAAGCGAACTTCACTGCATGTGTTGATAAGATCTATTGTCTCTCTTAGAAAGAGCATTGTTGTCGTCATTTTTTTTCTATGTGAATTTCTTTTGCGTTATATCGTTGACTTATCTTGTTTTTCCTTAGGCAATTGACTTTCGATTTATTAAATTGTAAATGTTTATCAATTTATGTTTTAACTTATTTTTATTTTTATCAGCATAGAAATCTAGTTTAGTGACGTATCAGCTTGCAATACAAACATCTTTCTTTGAATGGAAAAGTGAAACATAGCAAAAATTTTACTTCAAATACATATTTTTAGATGTTAATTGATTGTTAAGAAAATGTTGTTAGGCGCGTAATTATTTCAAAGTAATGATTAAAATCGACATTAAATGATTTTAATATAAACACATCTGAAAACATACAATATTGTGCCAAACATTAATAACTAGACAACATTTGTAAATTTATTATTCAATCAGATATTGTTAAGAAGTAAGAAAAAATTGATTTTTAATATCTTTTTATCGTTTTTTCTTCTTCTATTAACAATTGAAATGAAGCTAAAATTATTTCATCTTCTTTATCATCACACAAGAGCCATATAAAATAAAACTAAGATAAATTAAAAAAAATCATTATTTGCCATGTAAACAGAGTATTTTTATGTCAGGTATACAAAATGTTATTCGTTGTTCTCTGGCTGGTGTTTGTTCACGTATACGAAGTTAAACTTGAAAAATTATAGAAACTGTGGCCTCAGGATATCTAAGGCAAAGACACAATGTCATATTTATGGTTATAAAAATATATTAATACAAACATGCTAAAAAATATCCACACATGCATACATACATACATATGTATGCGTAAGTATAAAAAATTATTTAAAAAATGTAAACGCCGGTTTTTGCGAAAAAAATATATATTTTAAATTAAATTTAAATTTTGCCTAAGGGATAATATGGTTTAATTTTTTGAGTAAAAATTTAAAGATGGTTTAATTTTTTATGTAAAAATTTAAGATTTAACTATTTTTTGTATAAAATAATTTTTTGAATGAGAAATGGACTAAGCCCATTTAATTTTTAGCATGAAAAATTACCGATAAAAAGTGCGTTTAATTTTTGCATAAAAATTTACGATGTATAGTCTATAATATTTTTTGTATAAAATAATTTTTTTTATGGAAATGTATAGTCCATATATTTTTTGCATGAAAAATGAACAATTAAAAGTTTGATTAATCTTTTGCGTAAAAAATTGACGATGTACCGTCCATAATATTTTTTGCATTAAATAATTTTTTTTATAGAAAATGAACGATGTATAGCCCATTTAATTTTCACAAAGAATAATGAACAATAAAAAGTCCGTTTAATTTTTTGCGTAAAAAATTGACGATGTATAGTCCATTATTTTTTTTGCATAAAATAATTTATTTTAAGGAAAATGGACGATGTATAATCCTTTATATTTTTTGTATGATAAAATTTTTTGTATGAAAAATGGATGATATATAGTCCATTTAATTTTTAGCATGAAAAATTAACAATAAAAAGTCTTTTTAATTCTTTGCATAGAATTTTGACGATATATAGTCCAGGTAATGAAATAATTTTTGCTATGAAAAATGGACGATGTATAGCATGAAAAAGAACTATAAAAGGTCCGTTAATTTTTTTTCATAAAATAATTTCTTGTTAGACGTCCTATTTACTTAGTCCCTGTCCAGACATGCAGTTTTTGTTGCAGCCAATTCTTGAGTTTATTGGTGAGACGGGAGAGAAGATTGGAGAGGGGTTCACAGTTTCATATGCTCGGCAATTCTCATTTGATTTGAATTCGTACTTGTTTATATCAAGTTGTTAGTTTCATTTGACGTTTTTTATTTATTCAGTTGTGTGAGAAATGAAAAATATAACAAAAAATATTTTATTTAATGTATAATTTTTCAGGGAATTTGTGGTGTAGTAAAAATTTTTTAATGCATAATTGCAAAATTAGAATTTCATAATGTGGACACTTATGCAATTTCAAAGCAGAATTTGAAGAAATATCTGCAACAAAATTTGCAAGTTTGGACAAGGACTTAGAATAGAAATCAGTAAAGCTCTTCCGACGACACTTTTAAGTTGTGTAATGGTTTTTGTTTTCTAGCTGAAGTAGGTGGTGTCAGTTGTTCCATGATCTTACCAAAAGTCTGCTTTCTTTCTAAATAAAAAAAAAACGGAGATGTCTGGTTTTTGATTATTTAATTTAACACAGTATTCACGAAAGTAAATTAGCTTGACTATTTAAATTTACATACATATGTATATGTCTTTTGAACTACAATTATATCGAACTCGATAGTTTTCCCACTCGGCTTTATTGTCGGGATGTAAATATGAGCCGCAGGTTGATGTCTGCCGTGTTTTTCTAAATGATTATTATTAGTTTAATACGATTGTGAATGTACGAATAATTAAAAGGATCGTATACTCGGCTAAATACAAGGCTACTGACTACGATTGTGAGTGTACAAATAATTCGGGAAAACAATTAATCTTTTTTTTTGCAGATTTTTAATGCCGGTTAAATGTAGTACAATAATGCAAAATTAAATTAAATAAAAAATCAAACAACACTCTGTTAAAATTACCAGCTGTATAATGTATAAATAAAGCAAAAAGAAAAAATTATAAATAAAAATTTCAAAATTGTCTATGATGCTTTACCAGAGTTCTAACAAAGCATGGAATTAGAACTATGTCGTATATTTTGAAAACCCAATTCTTTCATAAAAACTTTAATTATCTGAGCGTAAATAATATATGTACATAGCATATGTGCATACAAATACATATATATATAATACGTGTATGATAAATATAATAGAAAAGTAAATATATGTATATAAAGAAATTGAAGTAAACAAAAGTATAAACTTTTTAAGCACAAGTGAATGTACGTTTAGCACACATGCTTGACTTGAGAATTATTTTGTTTGATTTTCTCATGCAGATTATTGAAGAATGTATAATTTTCTACGAACAAATATTAAAAACAAAATTACTTCAAATGCTATGAAAATCGAAAAGTTTTTACTGAGTGATTATACTTAATAGATAATAAATTTATACTCATAAATATTTACCTTCAATAACGTCATAGCTTAAAATAAATCGATTTTGTTAGTTAATAACTCCCAATAAATCTCCCCAAACCCTCGCCCATCCACCGAAAACCTTTCAAATATCTTGTATGTTCTCAAGTTTTTAAAGAAAAAGAAAATTTTATTCTGCCATCAAATTGTGTAAATTGAAAACTTTAAACTCGTTTTTTTTGTTATAGCAAATGAGCGCTATAGTTACATATTAACTTTTAACTTTTTATAGTGTTCAGGTCATCAATAATTTTTTTAACGCGTCATGATTATATTGCATTAGAAAAGTTTTCAACAAACTCAATTAACACACATACATTTATACAAACACGGACGGAACTGGTTAAATTTCTTGGAATTGGTATAATTATTTTGCTGCAGATAATTTTTTTTAAGATTTCTATTTTATTTGCTTTAACTACTACGACCACATATTATGTACAGTCAAGATTATTTTAGCTGTCATTTAAGTTTGCTGTTTCTCTATGACTATCATTTCAGCAGATATGGCTCATCATCGTTGTGTATAAGAAGATACAAATTTTAAATATTAGTTTAATGTGTTGAAGTTGTTGCTGACTTTTGAAATTTGTCACAAGTCATAATTTAAAAAACATTTTTATCTTATCGCTTATATTTTGTGCTTTATATATTTTTCTTACTTAATTCTAGACTTATGGCAAACAAAAGTGTTAATAAAATAAATTTAAAGAATAATTTTTATATTAATTTATTTGTTGGTAAAATTCCTTTGCACAGAAATGTTCGTTCGTATTGTTATTTTTTAATATATTAAAGTTAATGCATACAGTAATGCTTGTTTAAATCTTTTATGACTAAAAACTCAAACAAGGTAGTAGGTTGTTAAAGAAAAAGAAATTCGCTTTTCGACACAATGCAGCAAATAGGTCACAAATATTTCAAATAAAACGTACAAATCGTCTGATGGTTATTGGTTTGCCATGTAATAATGTATTTTAAATGTACTGTGCGGCAAGCCAGTAACCATCCGAAGCTCAATGAATATGCTGGCCATGTATTGGATCAGCTGGGGGGTAATAAAGGTATTCACGTCAAAAGTTGCACTGTTGCGGAAGAGCAAAATTGCAAAATTTTCAAAAAATATAACAACAACCACATAGAAAATTATTTTGCACAAATGATGCAAAATTGTCAGGGTCTGAGTAAGTGCAAAATTATCAGGGTAAATTTTGCAAAGTTGTGCAACTTATTATTGGCATTACCAATCCAAAAAAATGGATAAAAAGTTCTTTAAAAGTCAACCATACAGCAAATTACAACACAGAAATACCTAAATGTTTTTCTTTTAAATGAAAAAAACAAGTGGTTGAAGATATTTTCGATACAAATAAATTAATTATAAAATAAAATTTTTTATAAGAAGTACATAATTTTATTATTTTCATAAGACCTATGGCTCAAATCGTTATTACAATTTTGTTAAATAATACCGATACTATTAATATTGATATTTTTATTAGTGAATTAATTACAAAATTAATTATAAAATTATTAAGAAACATACGAGTACAATATATCCTTGCACATAATGTGTTGCTTTATAGACATCTAAGCAAAATGGGTTGCTCACGATAGAAAGTGCAATTATGCTTTTTTGCAGAGTTGCAAGAGTTGACGTGAATACCTTTAATATATTTATCTAAGAACTTTTGCAATGTGATTGTAATGCATATATACTTTACTACCGTTCGACATTTTGGTGCCAGTTGAATCTAACTCACTTTGTAAAATGGGTAAAATAAATGTAGTATACATTCAAAGGAAGAAATACTTCAATGGATTCAACTTCAGTTCTCGCATGTATTTGTTATTCCGCCTCTGACTCGTGGGCAATCGGGCGGAGTTTTGAACTTAACTTAGGCTGGAACAAATGGCTACATACAATACAATAATATTTTAATTGCATTCGAATATATGATAACAACAGCTTTTGCGTGATCATTAGTGTGATCGGCGATATTGATTATCAAGTCCTTTATGATAATATTTGCCAGGCTCATCAACAATGTTGCTCTTATTATATCAATATTACCAAAATGTATGTATGTAATAAGTTACCAAATAAAAGGTTTGATATAAAATTTTTTTCCACACGACCAAGTGATTCTTTTTATGGTGTGAGATAGTTTGATTAATAGTTGTAGACTATTTTGAATTTTCTGCTTAATTCTCAGCAAAAACCCATAGTCATCAGTGTTTAGCATATTTAGTAATTTTTTTTGTATTTCAGCAAAGTTCATTTTTTATACTTACATATTATAATTTGAAATTTATTTGCTAATGGTTCAGCTTTGTGTATATGCATTTCATTATTACTGTAAAAAATCAACAGTAGACTTCAACCACACATTTTGAATAGTCACAAACCTCTTATCTTATGCACAGACTTTCAAAAACTATTTGAGAGTTCACAAACAATAATATTTTTGTAAATCACAAAAGAAAAATAAGCGCAGTAGGCTTAGAAACTTATACCAAAGCCAGCAAATAATTTATATGCGTAATGAATCTTTTTTATTTTCTACACCTTTATACAATTTTTTCTTTACTATTTGGTAACAGAGATATTTTGAAGAAAGAGTGCAAACATAACATATATTTTGCATGTAAAATAATTACATATATGTATGCTTATAAAAATATCTTTACAAGTAGTTTAAAAAGAAAACATAAAATTTTTCAGCTTCCAACCCAATTTTCTCAAGTAAAAGAGCTGAGACATGCTATTATATAAACATAGACTTTTTTTATAATTATAAACAATAAAACACGATGATAATCAAAATTTAATTTTTCCATCCTAATAGACCATTCGGGCGAAATGCCCATATAGACAAAGCTGAACCACCAGCAAGTAAATTTAAAATTAAAATATAATTATGACAATATGTTGAATAACAAATTTCTTAAATACTTACATATTTTCATTCATTACTTGGCCAGAACATGTTGAACTTCTTCCAAGTTAATAGTTTTTTGTCATTAGGTTAAAGAAAAAAAATTCTAATATTAGTACATGGTTTTTATTTAATCAGCTTACGATGAGTTTAGCTGAAATAAATATTTAAATGTGAAAATAACCATATTTGGTTACACGACTCGCCTGTTGAATATGGCACCAAAATATGAAACTTTTTAATAGAAGAGTTTCGAGACTAATCAATTGCGATGTTATTTTTTTGTAGCAGAAATTTATACATTTATTGTTTTACAAAATTAACTTTTTTAGTTAGATATATTTCACATAAAAAACCACTTCGTAATTATTTAAAAGAACCATGTTTTGTTTAATTATAACTTCACTTTTTAAACTCTGAACTACAATAGGAACTGTTAAGACATAATTTTTGCCTTATATACTGCTGTAAGTACCAATACTAAATTGCTCAATAAAAGTTCGGGCTTTTATCACTCTGCAAGAATTAACGAGTTAAAAAAATCATGTGACTATGTGAATAGTAAGCAACTCTGGTTTGGAGTGCAGTGAGATATTAATTTTCTAAACAGTGGGACAATTTGATAAAAATCTTCTTCTTTTTCTTATTAATAATTGGATAGAATAAAGGTACAACGGAAAAAGGGCAATAAATAAACTGCGCAATGGGGTTTTTTGTACACTATTCCAAGATCTACTTAAAAAATTTTATTTTCTACGCAAGCACTTTACAGAAATAAATTTACAAAGAACAAAATAACTAAATTAGCTCTAACTCTAGAGAAAATCTATACTAATTGCTGAACGGTACTCGCTTTTTCAAAACAAGTTATCAAAAAAAAATTAGGAATAATTTAACTCTAGACAAAACTAAAGTTAGGCTGAATAGATTAAATTGATTGTCAAACTTTCCTTTTTACATTTACAATAAACACATATGTGAGGGTATTCACTAACTAGAATGCTTCATCAATAAATCCAAAAATTAAAGTAAAATAGTGTTCGCTCCTTTCATCGATTACAACAAATTTAAGTCAAATAATGTTCAAAAATATTTATGTTCGAATTAATATTTATTTAGGCAAACTGCGACATTTACAATTAAATTAAATTTATCTTGTTTCAACTTGTAAAAACTTTAATTTAACATGGTTGTTCTTGTTATTTCAGTATCATCAAATTCACGTTGTTTTAAGTTGATATAATTTTGTTTTAACAATGATTCTTCATTTTGATTGGAGCAATATGGTTATATCAAATCAATATATAATAAAGTTATTTTAAAATGAAAAATTTTATTTTAATTTTAGTTTTGATATTGAATATCAACACAACTTATCATTAATTTTTAAATCATCATAATATGACTTAAAAACAAGAAATTATATTTTATAAATTTTAACGGGATATTAAAAATTTAACTTACGTTTAAAAAAAATTCTGCCATTAATCCAAACTATTAACAACGATTTTAAAAATTTTGCATCGGAATTCAAAAAGGTCATAAATAACAAAAACCTTGAAGCAAAATTGGCCCTTGAAGTGGAACATTAATATAACAAAAGCCGCATCTGTGTAGAATTTGAAGTTATCACAAACAAATTTAAAAGACAAAATATAAATTTATTGCCAACTTTTTTTATAAACGGTCCCACTATGTCTCCTAAGACTTCGTCTTAAATTTTTAAATTATTTTTTATTTCCGCCTATTTTCAGATCTTCAACTCATGCTCAATAATGTAAATTAATGACCTATTAAGCATTATAAAAATTACAAATTTGTTTAATAGTTTACATTCAAAATACAAAGTAATTTTCTTACTTTATTGTTGCTTTGAATATAAATTTTAAAATGAAGTTATATTTTAGCATCTTTGATCAGCCCTTAGGAACAATACAAACAAAGTAGTTTAATGGGATCACAACTGTACAAAAATTGCTATAGAAAACATTAACAAACTTGCTAAAAAAAAGTAGTTAAATTCCATTACACATTCTCAAGTTTCTACCCTCCAAATATTATTTTATGGCCATTTTATCTAACATTAGAAATATATGGCATTAGTAGTATGGCTAAAATTTATTTGGCCTCTGACTATTATTTTGCGATGATAACTAAATATTATATCATGACAGATAATCATCGCCATAATATTTAATATTTCTTTGAGTCCATAAAATATATTTATGCCTTCATTTTATATACATAAAAACTTTAACAAGAGCTTACTTTTACAACATATGCCATAAAAATACTCTACCCACAAGGCACAAGGCAAATAAAATACTAAACGGTCTTTATTCAAACTCAAACTTATAGCGAAACTATAAGTAATATTTTCTAAAGAAAATCCCTAAACCTATTACCAAAAATTAAAACAAACAATTGCAAACCGAAGTAGAATATTAAATAAACATTTGCTAACTAGCATAATTTAAGTATAAAAGGCCTTAAATCATGTAAAATAAGTATAATATTTTTTCAAATAAATACATAAATTTATTTGTTCAAAGTTATAGAGCAAAAATATGCTTAAATTTGTAGAAAGTTTCGTGTTACAAACATTTTTTCTTTTCTTGCTTTATGATTTAAAACAAGTGACCTTAATATTTATATTATAAACAGAAGATCGATTGAAGAAATTTTATTGTTGTTGTTTTTTGTTTTGTACAAGGCACAGGAGGAAAGTGAAACTCTTTGAATTCTTTTGTATACTCTAAATATTACACACACAACATTTAGTGGAAAAACAAATTCCTTTTGTTATAATATGAGATTTTGTAGAGAACAACATTAACGAGGGCAAATTTAAAAGTCATTCAGTACACAGAAAAAACTAAATTTCATTTTCAGTAACCAAATTCATTGAATCAGTAAATGTTTTGTATGAATACGGTCCTACAAAAAATTTTGTAAATTTTAATAACAATTTTATAAAAATTCAAATCTAGCTGAGAGTTCGGCTGAGAGAATTTGTTGTTTAAGTGTGTTGGTGTTTATCTTGCTTGTCGATAGGTCCAATATGCTGCTGTGCAATTGTTGTTGTTTATTTTGATTGATCGTGTTGTGTACATGCAATTGCCGAAAAGTTGCCGACAAACCACAAATAAAATTTAAACAAACAATTTACTGGATCAATAAAAAGTATTTACTGAAACTAAATTTTATTTCAAACAGAAATTTGTTTGAAAATCTTTTGTGCGTAATTTTTTCTGTGTATTAAGCAGGGTGGGTCAGATAGACCTAAAGGTAATAAATGCACGTAATAGATACATTTATATATAATAAGTATTTTATTAAGCTTCTTCAGAAGAGAAACAAAGACGCGGCAAAATGTTGTTGAAAAAAATACTCACTTATGTCGACAACTAGAATTGTCGACATCGACGTCACTTTAACACAACACCAAAAAATTGGTGCTCGTGTATTCGTTGTCGAAAACAACTGACTCCTGTTGACATCTTTATGCTATTTTCTAGACCTGAGGGAAAGGAAATATATTATCAGCTGTGCAAAATTTTTCTCGAGAGCAATTAAACAAGCCCCAATTTTTTGGTATTGTGTTAAAGTGACGTCGATGACGACAGCTGGAATAAGGGTGATTGTTAATTTTACTTTAAAAAAGACCTCAATCTTAATAAAAATAGTTATTATGTAATAATAGAAGATCAAATAAAAATATTAAATATCATGGGTATATTTAAAATTAGACAAAAATCCGAAATTCAGTCTAAAAATATTTTTGACTAAATTATAATGTTTCACTGTATTACGGATAAAAAAAATTAAGCTTGATACTAGAGATGGGCGCGTGTAACATGTTTCCAACACGACACGACACAAACATGAATACCGAGACGTTCAATATGTACGAAACACGCACGCGAAAAATTTCGTCAACACGATACTGCACAAAACGCACGAAATATTATTGATGTGGTATTGAAGTTTAGAAAATTAAATTGATATTTTTCAAGAGTCGCTTTTCAAGATAGATAGGCAGTGCCAAGTCGGTGCCACCACAGCTGATACTATCGGTTTATGTACAAATCTTTAAGCTTCAGACGCCCATACAATAACAACACATATGCTGCTGTTGTGTGTTTGACGATACAAAATATTAAATTTTTTCTCTACTGGAAATATGTATTTTACAAAAATACGAATAGATTTTACTTTTCAAAAGCTATTTTGTAAAAGTTTGCATGTTAAGCATATGGCTTGGACGTTGCTGAGGATGATTGGGTCAATTTGACTCAAAGATTGCAGAAGTGTTAAATAAAAAATATCACAAACAAATTTTTATGAAAACTTTAAAAATCGCCAAAAATAAAAAATAAAAATGCCAAAACCAAAATAAACTAAAAAAATCGCTACAAATTAAAAATACAAAAAAACCAAAAAAAACCACCAAGAGGAAAGAAACGCCAAAACACAAATATCGCTAAAATTAGAAATATTTATTAAAAAAACTTAAAAAAACGCAAAAAAAAAGAAAGAAATAATAACGAAAAAAATTGACAAAACTAAAACAAGTGCCAAAATAAAAAAAATTGCTAAAACTAAGAACATGTATTGTAAAAAAAAAACAAAAAATTCCAAAAATTAAAAAATTGTCATAACGAAAAAAACGCTAGAAAAATAGCAATATTAAAAAAATGTCTAAAACTAAAAATTTGTATTGCAAAAAAAAAACAAAAAAAAAACCAAAACAAGTCGACAAAACAAAAAAATGTGAAAACTAAAGAAGCGCCGATATAAAACAATCGCTAAAACTAAAAATTTTATTGCATAAAACAAAAAAGTTAAAAACCAAAAGAAAATAGCCAAAACTAAAAAAACGCCAAACTTTAAAAAAGCGCCAATACTAAACAAATCGTCAAGAACCGAAAAAATTTTTAAAACAAAAAAAGACCAAAACTTAAAAAGCGACAATACTAAAAAAATCGCCAGAAATAAACAACTAGCAAAAAAATCAAGCGCCTTCGTTTGCGAGTCAAGGTCACACTTTAGTGAATAATTTTTTTATTTTTTTCATTAAACTTACCCAGCAAAAATTTTGCTTAAAAAAAAACAGTTTTTTACTATTATAAAATAAAAGTAGCGCTGACAAATCTGCTGATATCACTGCTGATTTTTGTATGGCTAGTTCTCGGTTTGGAGCACTACATTTTTGCTCACTATTAAATAAATTTTTTCCTGTAGTTTGCTTTATATACTTTCACTGCTTTTTAGCAAGCTCGTATTTTAGGGCGAAGTATGATGTGCTTTCTTGCCATATTGCTTAAAAAAAAATATGAAAATTTTTTACTGGGTACTGTATTAAACACCTCGAAAGAAAATATAAAAATTATTATTCATTATTTTGATTAGGCTAAAGTTCGTATCGTTTTGTAAGCCAAACTACATGTGATAGTTATTAATTTACAAAGAACACCAAAGTTAATTGTAAATAATCTGACAAACACTAGCAGAACGGAACAACTAGCTGTTTTCGAAGATCACAAAACCTTTATCATCAGTGTTCTTTGTGTTTGGTCCACTGTGTGTGGTGTCAGTTGATGTAGATTTCTGCTAAGCTAAGTATATAAACTTTACGTGAACTATTCTGATTCATCGTATTACAATTTGCTGAAAGCTTTTTTGTAATGAAAGCTCAATTTTAATATCTCTTAATAGATACTCGTATCGTTAGAGTTGTAAAAAACTTTTAGAGTGTTCATATTTAAGTTGTTGCACAGGAAAAGAAGACATGCAATTTTATGCAACATATTTCCGGTTACCCTGTTTACTAGACTTGATGTTTGCAAATCGTGTATGCTAGCCTTCTACACGTGGGCGTGTATGTTTAGTGCCGTGCTGGCGTCACTTAAATAATGACAATGACAGTGAGTAGTAGTTGTTTGCTTTGCTTTCTTTCTTCTAATTTGTATTATGTTTGAATATTTATAAAATAAGTACATACATACAAACGTAAGTATTTGTTGTATAATTTCCCTGCCTTTACTCGTTTTCAACACTAAGATAATTGAAATAATTCTTTGGCTGTAGTACACCTCTTGTTGTCCTTCAGTACTCCTCCGCCATCATGATAGACTCTTCAATATTATCGTCACTACAAAAGGACATTTTCTCTTCAGTTTCTACATTTTTGCTTAATCTCTAGAACACACAATTGCTCGTGGGCTTAAGTTTTTTTTGTATTGCTATCAATTTCATTTTTAAAATTCTGCTTTCAGCAAGATAAAATCTTTGAGACAACTATTCTTTAGCTTGACCATTTTGCTGTCAGAAAAAAATATATATATATATATTTAAATTTAGTTTAATTTTGAATTAAAATTCAATTGTCCTACCGCTTACATTTCAGCTGTGCTGTGTTTTCAATAAAAAAATGCTTCATTTTACAATTGTGTCATTTAGGTTGTCATTGTGTTGGTGAATGTTTATTTATGTACATAAATTAAGATTCTTTGCTTTTTTCTGCTGCGATAACGAGAGTACGAGTATATTTTGTTTCGTTAGAATATAAAATAAAATAAAAGGTTTTTACTTATCGTGTAAAAAATATGTATATATATTCCATTATATACACCAAGTAATCGTTAACTGATTTGAATAATAACATACAATATTGAAACAGCATTAGTAGTAGTTTGTAATCTTCAGTAAGAGAAAGTTGTCATTGAATTAATACTTAACAAAATATAATTTGTCTGAGAGCGTATTATATATTAAATATTATTTGCTTAGAGGGGCTTAAACAAAATTGCGTTTATTTTTTTCTATCTTTGCTATTATCTCTCTTACACAGAAAAAAATATTCCTGCAATAAACATCTTAAATTGAAAATATAACCAAAAATAAGCTTTTATTTAAAAATTTAAATAATTACAACAACTAAATTTTTAATTGAATTTTGGTTTTATTTTCAATTATTGCAAGATTTTTTTCCTGTGTAGTCTAGTTTTATAAATGGTGAAGAATGTGAAAAAGTTTACGATTATATTGTTTTGTTATGAGCGTGCATACTTTTCATTATCAGATTAATATATATTATTATAAAAACATCCTAAAAGATATTATTGTAAATTTAATAGTTTGTATATTTGTTAAAAAAATTTTATGAAATTTGCGCACAGGAAGGTAATTTATAGTCCAGTGGTTGAAGATAGAAGTGGTTTTCAAGAAACTTTGCGCACTCTTCACCCTCCCATATACTTTTCAATAATTAAAATTTATAGTACCAGGGCAAAAGAAAAATAATATTGATTTTACAATGTTTTTACACAACGAATTTTTCTGAAACTTTTGGTATAATTACGTACCTTTTCACAATGTATGAATAAAAGTTAACATGAACTTTAACTGACAGTTCTTCATACAAAAGTTGCCGTTAAAGTTTCTGTTAGCTTTTAAGTGTACATTAAGAAAAGGGCCGTTTAACAAAAAAAAAAATGATGTCCAAGAAATTTTCAAATTTTCAAATGTTTATTTGAAATAAAATTTAGTTTCAGTAAATATTTTTACTGTGGTTTTTTAAATTAAAATAAATATTTTAGCCGCCAGTCGATGCGGCGGCTCTTTTTCTTAAGAACTGCATTAAAGTGTCACATGTTTTAAGAACTTGATTTAATAGGTTTACTCTCTAAGTCAACGATACAAAAACAAGCTTAAACTTTCCAAACATTCAACTGCTTATAAAACAAAAATACTTTTTAAGGATTAAGTATTAAGTGTATTTTCTTCTTCATAAATTTTTTTGATAGCTCAACTAATCGTTTTTTTCCGCATAAAATTTCCAAGGAAAACTCAAATTAACATAACAACAACTAAAACTTTATTATTATTATTATTATTGCTCATGTATGTTAATAGTTAAAGCTAAAAATCCTCTTAATATATTTACATTGATAATCATAAAGTTATGGTTGAATTGATGTATAAGAGAACTTTGTAGGTGAACCCTTTTAAAAGACATTTAAAAACACTTTTATATTGTTCTCAAAATAAATTCTTATACACGCCAAACTTTAATTTTTCCTCAGCATATTTACAAATTTACCAATAAATATCTAATTATGAAAGCATATTGGCTTCACATTATTTTTATGTTAATATTCTATTAATATATTCATGGTATTCATACGTCATGTTACCGAAAATATTAAAAATATAAATATTTTCCAATATAATGGAAATACGAACATATTGAAATTTGGTACAATTTTGTACAAGGTTACATGTTGCAACTAAGTATACGAGACAGTTGTAGCATTTCGAATGAAAATACTTTATAAGAAACAACAGTATAAAGGAAAATTTATTTTTGAGTATATTAATATTAAACAAAAATTTTTGAAGCAAAAAAATAATATAATAATGTCACACAATCACGTAAGAGTCTAAACACAATGTTTGCGGTGCGGTGCGATTTCTCGTTGCGGGAGAGAAAAATAAACATAATACAACGGTAGACGGCGACGGCAATACTTTTCATTCTTTGCTTAAATTTCTATGTATACATTTTTATAACTAAAAACAAAAAATTATTAACATTTTATACATTCGCAGATATATTTGGTATATTTTTTAAACTATGACAAAAATGTTTGAACTTCAAAATCATGTTTTTTTTGCAATAATGTTGTGAACACAGCCAATTTATTCAAAAACTACGGCAACGTAAGCAAGATAAAGAGTATCAAAAATTGACAGAATAAGAAAGTCCGCAATGAAAATAAAATAGATTTTAATTTTATGCCGCTCCGCACTCCGGTTTTTTACTTCAAAATCGTATGGAAAACCGCACCGCAATAAATAATCGTTGCATTGTGTTCAGACTCTAAAACGGCGATCTGTTCGGCATATCTTGCGTTATGTCGACGTGCGGTTGCTTAAATAATCTGCTGTAATACCAAAAATAAGCAAAAACTAGAAAAATAATTATATAATCGCTCGAATTAATTTTTTAGGGTTCCCAAAACGTTTTCTATATTAACCCTTAAAGCACCTTTTAAGTTTTTGTTCATTTCTGGAATTAAAGTTGAATTTTCAACTTAAGTGTGTTCTACTATAGGTCATAGTAGAATTGCATAACAAATATTTTGCAAAATATTTCAACTACAAACATCCACGTTTATAAGTTAGTTTCTAAAAAATTGATAATAGAAATATTTTTAGATGAGTTAGAGAGGGTAAATGTATACTAACAAAAAACCTAAGTATCACACAATTTTCTACATTTTTTGCTATGAACATTGTTATTTTTTGTGTATGTTATACACTGTTATAGAACGAAATTATAATTTCAATATCCTTTAACAGGCCATTATTTAAAAAAACATACCTGGTAAATATTTCCCCGTCACGTTGGGGAGCTTAAAACAAAGATACTCAAATATTTGATTTCTTACTGGAAGGCAAATGTTAAACGGTTAGAGCTATGCTGCGTAGCTATATAAAACATATGTTATGTGTTAAAAAATAATACAATAAAATTATATTATAGTATAATGATGTCAAATTCAACGAAGATATTTCAAAAGATTTCCATTTAGTTCCCCTTGTTTGCTTTTTTTTGGTCATGATTAAATTTTTTTATTTTTGTGCTCATGTGCAGAAACAATAAAAAACAAATTGGCCAGTAGTTATCATTGTTTTGTTTGGTTATTGCTTCACTCACTTCAAAAAACAACACAAAAGCATTTCAAACATATTTTTCCGATTATTTTTTACTCTGGTTTTAAGTAAAAAAAATAAAAACAAAAAAAATGTATACCTGTAACAGTGTCGATTAGTTTTGTTACAAAAAACTCATCCCAGCTCCTGTGTCGTGACATAAAGAGCATAGCTCTAATAATTTACTTATAACGAAATTCCACTTTCTCTTGAATAACTTTGTCTATCAAATGCAAATTATTATTATAATTATTTTTCAATATAAAGCAATATAAATAGTATTTCATGTCTGTGGATCATTTAATCTGGTATTTACCATAGAAGATAAATAAAAATTTATTATTTTTAATTTTCCTACTTTACTGTTTATTACAATTTATTAACTCTCATGATTGTTAATAATTTTATAAATAACGCGAATATTTATTGTGTATCAGAAAAATGCAGGGTCTTTTTAAATGGTTTTTATTTTTTTTAAAGAGAAGTAACACTCAAGCACTTAATAGGAGTATTTATAAGAACACAACGGGAACGAACGACGATTTTTTCGTTGCGAGCTTTCGTCATCAGAAATAAAACACATTTATGCATACACTCCAAAAAGTTTTACATTAATTAATTAAATTAAATTTAGTTATTTTACCAAGCCATGTTTGTTTTAACTTTTTAGGTATGTTGCTTAATAAGCAAACCACAATATAATAACGATTTTCTGTGCAGTCAATTATAATCAATTATTTATTATATGTATTCAGTAAAACTGAAACAATGTAGTTAAACTGATAGTTTTTTTAATTTAATTTTTACTTGGTTTATTTGCTTTCATAAACTTCAAAAATATTAAAAAAAATAAAAAGTCAATAAAAAATCAAAACGTGAATAATTTAAATATTAAAATAGCCTCGCAAATACATATAAAACGTAGATTATTTCTAAATTTAATAAAAAAAATAAGTTGTCTGCGTGTAATAATAACTTCCATATTGTTACTGTTTTTGGTAAGTTGTTTAAAAAAAAATAAAAAAACAGTAGTTTTAAATGATATGTAGGTTGTTTTTTGTAGTTTAAATTAAAAGAAAAAACATTTGTTTTTACCGAAATTGTATGTTAAAAAATTAACATTCAAAAATAACAGAAAAAATCATTTGATTCCAATGAAATGTTTGTTTTTAACTGATAACACTATTGTTTTAAATGATTTTTCATTTGAATTTACCTACATAATATTTTGAGTGTATAAAAATTAAGAGAACACCGCCATCGAACGAAATGCGTCAGGCGTGACAAACTCTCCAATAGATTTATTTCTATTTGTTTCGCTAACGAACGACCAAAAACAGTTTTCTCTCTCTCTCTACGCACAAACAATAACCAATTTGATCAATTGTAAGATATGAATTCGCTGAGTAAGGCACAACAACTTAAAACTGGGTTAAGGAAGACTGAAATGTAATGTAATTGCAACGTAGGAAACATTTGATTGATATTTTTTATATGAAAATTAGGTTACGTTACATTACATCTCTATAACCAATTTTATTACTTTTCACATAACAATATCGATCAGCTGTTTCCTACTATTGGTTGCAGTTACTTTTCATTACAGTCGGCTAACTGTAACGTACTGTACCGTACAGTACTCTTAGGACATTTGTCTACTTATAGAATATTTAAAAACGTGTGTACACTTTATTTTGTTGTTTTAATATGAAAGTGAAACACTATGTTCACAAAATAGTGATGTTAATTAAAAAAGTTTAAAAAGTAAATGTAACGAAGAAAAAGTACCTAAAACATGTAAACGCTCCTTGAACTGTATTGGCGTTAGTGAATAGAAATGTATTTAGGTATATTATACATTTATAATAAATAAATATGTACGCATCTGTGCAGACACACATGTGTATGTATGTAGCAAAAGATATACTTTTTTTTACAAACAAAAAAATATGTGTATAAAAAACCTTTTCCTGAAAAATTTTATTTTTGTCGCTTACGATAAAATCGAAAATATGGCTCGATGTATATAGACATATAAATCTATATATATTTATGTACGGAAGTATGTGTGCACATGTGCAATATTTATGTATTATTATTTTAAATTGTTTTTTCACACAGATATTATTATTAACAAAAGTTCCGAAAAACAGAGCCAAAATTCCCCCATTCTATTTTACATTCAATAGTAACATCACTGGTTTACAAACGACACTTAACAACGTTAGGTCGGGCTTACATCTGTGTGCCAAATGTCACACAAGAGTAAAAAAAGCGTAACCAACTAATTACTAATGAAAAACTGTTTGATTCGGAAATGTATTTATTAAGTTAAACAGTGTAATACATAATTAATAGACAATTTTATAGAATTCAAAATGATTGCAAACTATTTAAATCAATAAATACATATCTGAATCAAACAGTTTTTCATTAGTAATTAGTTGGTTACGTTTTTTTGGGCGAATCACACACAAGAAATGCTAGAAGTAAACTCAGCCTTAGAAAATTATATTTTATACAGTCAATTTCGGCAAGCATTTGCATTGTTTTCAATCAACAAAAAGGAGCAGGGGACGGAGACGTGCGGCTAATTCTGCCTTTATGGACGAATTCGTCACCGTGGATGAAATTCACGTATGTATAAGGAGAGGACAGATGCTGAATTATTAAATTATTAAGCTTAACTTACTTCACATTTCTCTTAGTATGCGTAATTGAAGTATCTTTACAGCGCCTCTTTTGTTAAGCGGGCGCATTCCTCTACTGCCGGTAAGGAAGCGTAGTGCTATAACTTGCCTCCACTTGGAGATCCAGTTGGGTCCATTGTGATTGCTCTACTACAAGTTATTTATTTAGAAATTAACTTATAATTACAATTTATATGCCAATTTATGATGGTCAGAAATAGCAACGAGGTCTTCAGCTTTAGTATTTATCTGTTAGGAGTTTGTAAAATGGTAAATATCTTATATGAAAATTTACGAGTACGTACATATATGTATGTATGTATATTAAAATTATTTAGATTTATTGTTGTTCTAAATATAGTTATATAAGTTAAATGCTTTTAAAAAACTAACGATAATGGAAATGTTGTCATCTGTGGGATTGTCTAGTAGATCAATTGGCTTTGTGCCGTTGAAGCAATGTTGCCTTCCGGTTTGATACCTTGGATCGATTGGATATGATAGCATACAATCGCATGCGTTTATAATCGGAAGTTTCAGAATACAGCCGTGGGTGATTCTAGTATGGCCAAGTCGTAGCCTGCTGATTTTAATTTGGTCAAGTCTTTTACAACATGAGTCTGTGCAGAAATTAGCTGTTAAATCGGGATAATTGGGCTTAACGTTTTTGTACCACTGGGATGTTCGCAGCGTTGATAAACTTTTATTTTTGTAGTGTTTCACTATTAGATTTGATATATCTTTGGGGTTGCAGTTTTCTGTGGTAATTAGTGGAGATTTCAGAGCATATTTGCCATATTTTACTTCGACATCGATTCATTGGTTAAATAAAATCCTACTTTGAACTAACTTTAAGTTGTAATAATGGCCCTAACTAAGAAGCTTTATTAAACAGTTTATTATAAAAAGTCTGAGGTTTTTAAATAACATGATTTCCAGAACATCGTTGAATATGAATACGAGTATACGGTTTTTTTTATAACTGCATAGTTGGATAGAAAATTAATTTAAAGTTGTTAATTTACCTACAACATAGTGAAGATTTAAAAAACAATTTCTTCATTCAAGAACTGAGTGTAAATGGTATTTGTATGAACTTTGTCTGCAAAATCAAATACAATATGACGTGTATTATTCAGCATTATTCATAATTGTTATTAGATATGACAAAGTTGCAAGAAGCGAAGTGTATGTATGTATGTGTAATATACATATAAGGAAGAAATTAATAAATCTTAAAAGCTTAAATACATACTTACGAAAGTATTTTATGTCATGGCATGTTTCTAAGCTGCTTTAGAAACTTTTTTGGCATAGAAGCTAACATTTGTATAAGCTTTTGAGTAAAAGATGCTTTTCAATTTTTCTAATTATATTAAAGTTTGCACGAATGAGTATTATTAAGAAAGTAAATACATAATTCTGTGGCAATAAGGAAAAAGTGCTTGAATCATATTTTACTGATTTGCAGGCGAGCACTTTTAAGCTTTTAAGTAGATTCTCAGAACTTTATTTCTTTTACAGTTAAATTGGGAAATTCTCTGTTAACATTTATTTTTTAATGCAACCATCGTTTAACACACTATAAGTAACATAATTAAGTTGAAATATACCAAAGTACAGCCTCAATTAAGCTGTTATTCCAAATAAAATTATAAGTCTAAAAAAGAGTAAGTAAGTAAAGTGGCAAAAAGAAAAATGTGCCTAAGTCGAGATAAGCTGATTTTGACTTAGTGGTAACTTCGTAATCTACATATTTGATGGTATTCTTGGGCAAAATCTGAGTTAATTTGTGTGATTTTTCAGAAAGTTACAGCATCTTCCTGTTACAGCACCTTCCTGAAAAATCACACAAATTAACTCAGATTTTGCCCAAGAGTACTATAAAATATGTAGTTTACGAAGGTACCACTAAGTCAAAATCAGCTTATCTTGACTTAGGCACATTTTTCTTTTTCCCACGTTTTAATAAAGGTCTGTAGTTACAAGGAGATTAAACGGATAATGTATTGAAGGTACTTTCAATACAGTGTGAAAGTAATTAATTGTAAAACATGAAAATTTTTTACACATTGTTTCACCATCTCTTGTAAAATTTCCAAAATGTTCAATACAGCCACGAGAAGCAAGTTTAAAATATTATATTGTTGCATTCAGTAATGCATTTTCTAGTTATATTTATTTGCAAATGCTCATAACTTTTATTAAGTTAATTTATTTTTAATTTTCAAATTATTACCTTAATGCAGAATAAGTGTAATTTTCACAACAAAAAAAATTACATTAAATGTTGAATACACACTTACTAATTTAAATTTATTCAACGTTAAAATTAGCAGTATTAATCAGTAATTATTAATAAATTTCCACTTTAAATAATCATATACATTTTAGCATTAATAATTGCCTAGTAAGCAGACAATTAAGCGAACAAACGTTTAGAGAAATGATTTGTTGTAAGCAGTGCTCTAAGGCTAAGCGAAAGTCAATGCGGTTATTGTAAGTAATTGAATGAAATAGATAAATAAAGTATAGAAAATAAGATAAAAAGAAATTTATGAATAAGCAATTATTTAACAATTCAAAAAAAATTTCTATAGATTTTCTTTTTTGTTTCTCATATCATTAAGCTAATAATGCGAAGTTAAGTCTACGATTTGTGAGTAAATAATGTTGTAAGTATATTTTGGGTGATTTGATTTAGCAAATTCGTGTTGGTAATGATAAAAAGTGATTTAATTACTGCCGAATTTACTTTATAAAATTTGTTGCACAAAACAGTTTTCTATTTGCTAACAGCAGCGCTATATATGACAGCGATATTAAAATATTACGTAGCCTGAATCTCAGAAGCATTTTTGTGAATTTTTTGATGTGATTTGCTACTCCAGGCCTCCTACTGACAAATGAAAACATTTTCATGCAACTAATAATAAAATTTTCAAAATATAAATTTGGTCCATGTTAAAGTAGGTGCAGCCTTGCAACTTGCTTACGCAACACGTTTTCGAATATTTTGATACGGACATTACAACCTACAATGCAACCCATAACCATCAAAACATTTTGATATTTTCGAAATTTCGAATGCAACTTCGAACGCAACCATAAACAAGACTACAAGAAGAATGCAATCTGCCTGGTTGCATAAACACGTTGCTAAGTCTGTACCTAACATTATTTTTCAAACATCGAAATATTCCTCAAATAAATAATCAAACATTGCTAAATTTTTTTTAGCTTTTAAATGTAATTTAAGTGTCAATTTTCTTACAACACTGATAAAGCTTTTTCGTTAGCTCACTCGTTACTTAAATTAAAACTAATATTAATCGTACAAAAAAGTATTTTTTATTTGCAGCTAAAGGCTGGTGCTCTGTTCAAAGTTGTGGAAAACTTTTAGTTCCATTGATTATTTCGCATGAAAAATTTGACATTTACTAAATGTAGCCCATCTCGCGTTTTTTTTATAAATTTCTCGCTTTTAACGCTTGAAAGTATGCAACATTGTTAAAATTCCGTTCGAAAAAAAAAATATGCTGCCAGATAGATTTAACGTGTTTTTCGCGTTTTACCAACTCATAAATAAAAATTACTGAGCAATATTTTTTTTGCAATGAAAAATATATTTCGTTCGTCATAAAAAATCCGTTAAGTTTTACATTAAGGTCACTGCACGCAAAGAAAAAATATGGTTGAGGTAACCATAATTAAACAGCAACATACTGTGATTAAATTATATGGTTGTAGTTAAATCATATTATTGTCAATAGAAAAGCAAATTTTTAATAATATTATTATCTGAATTAATAATAATATTATCAACAAAACAATGAACTTTGTTACACCTAATTTTATTATTGTAACTATGACAACACTATTGTTAGATGTGACTTAAATATAATTGAAACTCACCATACCATGTTCTTATATTAAAGTAGTATTGTTAAATACGACAAAAGTATTATTTAATATAATAATAATATATTGTTTTTTAACCATATATTTATTGCAAGATCTTTTTTTTTTAAACAGTTGTGCGTTAAATCCGAAATAAAAATAAATTGATATTGTTGAAATGAAATGTATGTATAGAAATATATACTTACATATGTGGGTATATTCGATATACAGACATGTCTGTATAAAGAGATAAACATATTTACGTATGTACATGTTTTTATTTATCTATCCTTTTGTTTGTTTGTACTTTATTTATTTATTTATTTAACACGACGCGTGCAATACAAACAAAACACTGAATTGACAGAAGATGTTCCTGAAAAAGATTTTTTTTTAAACTTAACATAGTATGGTTTTGGATAACATTATATTGTTATATGCACTATATTATTTTTAGATAATAATAAAAATTATGTTGCAGTCATAACTTTTAACAAAACTATATTGTTAAACTCTAACCATATCCCACTTTTTTATGAATATAATAATGTAACTATTAAATTCAAACATTACTTTGCTTACCGTAACAAAATTAATGTTCAAAATAACAATAACTTGTTTTCAACGACCACACATTTGCTTCTGAGAATATAATATTGTTTTCCCAACCATTCTACAACCATATCTTTTCTTTGCGTGTGATAAAAGCTTAAAGGGCAAAATAATATCACAACCCAATAAAAAGTTTTTATAAATAATTACTATACGTTTGATAACAACAAAAAAATCTAACAAGAAAACTTACAAATATTTTATAAGTTTTATTAATGTCACGTTCACGTATGTATGTGCATGGTAGCGCAGAGTGAGCTATATACTTCTAATGGCTTAAAACTTTTTTATTTATGCGATTCTTATAATTTTTTTTGCAATTCGCTTTGAAAACTTACATCCTGTAAGTGATGTCCATTTGATGTTTCGCATATTCATGGTCTTTTTAGCATATTTTTTTATAACTTTTCGCAACATTTGGACGTACACTTAATTTTGGGATACACTTAAGTGGATGTGATTGTCACTGATGTACTGCTCTTGAATTTTCCGTAGCCCAAATCCTGCAGTTTTGGTTGTTGACATATCCATTTAATAGGAAATGGGCCTCATCGCTCATTGCCAAATTTGTGAATAAGGTCTGGATTTTCCTCCGCTTTTTCATGGAAATGAATGGTATATTCGAGCCGTTGCTGAATATCATCATGTAATGATTCATAATTAACTTTCCAAGTCTTATTGATAAAATGCTGAAAAATAAAAATAAAAAATTGAATAATAATTAAAAAAGTTATAAAAAAAATCACCCTATTGCTTAGCGTGTGTCAAATTATATCCGTAGCAAAATTAAATCTGAAGAAATTTCCGGAAATCTACATTTAGATAAGCATAAGTGACGAACTTGAATTAGGTGTTAATTAGTATCTCCCTAGAATTTGGTATTATTATTGATATTATTGAATTTTAATGTGAAGTTAAATGGCAAAATCCTTTAAGATCATGTTTAATTTGACCACTAATGTTAACTTTATGGCAGTTTTTTTATACACAACGCTCTGAAAGTTTATTTTTAAGAGAAGTAACACTCAGGCAATGAATGCCTGCACAGTAAAAATATTTCTGCAACAAGCAACTTTATTTGAAAATAAAACCAAAACTCAATTAAATATGTATTTGAGTCAATTAAGCTTTTGTTTAAAAAAATAAAATATAAAAAATAAACAAAATTTAATTGAAAATAAAACCAAAAATAAATTAAAAATGTTTTTAAGTCAATTACACATTTTTTTTATTAGTTACAAACTTTAGTTGACTCAATATCATATTTAATTGACTTTTAATTTTAATTTCAATTAAAATTGTTTATTTCAGGAATTTTTATTTTTTTTTAACAAAAGTACAACTGACTTAAATGATTTTTTAATTGATTTTTGGTTTTATTTTTAAATAAAGTTGCTTATTGCAGGAGTATTTTTTTCCGTGTACTACTATTACAAAGTGTTAATTTCTTTAGAAAAGGGAGAGTGATAGAGAAGACAGGCTTTTTTTGCATGTTTTTTACTAATTCAGTGTTTCAGCACCTCCGGCGTTAAATCAAGCGTATATTTTTATAAGCTGTAGTTAGTTGCCATTTTATCGGTTATTTTACTTTGCCCATGATTCTAGTACACAGCGCAGGAAGACACCCTGATGTTGTCTGTATAGTTCAGTGACCAGTGACTATGCCTTCATCACATGAACTTTCCTACAACAATTGACTCAAAGGGACAGTAATGCACATCAGAAAATGCGTGGTGTTGTTACTTTGTTTAATACCTGTTGGATACAGGGCTTGAACCTTCAGTTTTATAGTCAACGTGTTAACTATTTCAGCTAACGCCACCCTCAAGTTTTCTAGTTTTCTAAGATATTTCATTACATACGTGCAATACTTTAGCATAAAAAATAATTTTGTTTAATTTTCCCTGAGTTTGCTTTTTATTTAGGGTGCGATATACATACTTTCTAAAAAAAAACTGTTTGTTTACTCCTATTTATGTAGTACCATAATTACGCCCTAAAGAAACCATAGGCGGAAATTCTACCCTATGACTCCACAGAGTTTTCATATATAATTTTCTTAAATAATAGATGTTGTTGATATGAGTTATTTTAGACATTAACAGATGCTAAACAGAATAGTAAATAATAATAGTGAAACAATATATTTACTTACACACACACTAGCTAATGAGACACATGAGGTTTGTGTCTAAAAGTTTTTTGAGTTGAGTTCTAATTTGCTCACGTTTAAACTTGAAGCAACTGGAAATAGAATAATAGCTCTAAGTTACTTTATAACATATAATTTACTCTATTATTTTTTGCGTTGTTTCAAAAAACATTGTTATACTTGGTGCACACATTAATATGATAACATATTTATACTTTCATATATATGAGCATAATTATTAGTTTGTTTATGTACAGTGGTATACCGGTTTAACGAATATGCTATTTAAAGTGTGGCTAAATTTTTTCTTGTGAAGTATTTTGTACATATGCTTATAGAACAAACCAAAAATTGTGCACTCAATGAAACGAATTTTATAGTTCATTGTCCAAAAGAAATAAATATATGAGAAAATATTTTGAAGTACAGGCAGATATTGTTAAAACGAAAATTTGATACAATGAACGTTCGAAATATTTCCATTATCAGCTTTATATAGCACTTACTATATTGAAATATGATGAAATAAAAAACAAAACTTTGCTTGCAACATATTTCTTACATTTTCTACCTTAAGTAGTATAATAGTAATAATAATAATAATAATATAGTAATAATAGTACTCTGTTCAAATTTGTGAAAAGTGTTGAGCAACATTGATTATTTCATACGAAAAGTTTGACATTTAAAAAATATTAATTAGGCCTGAAACTATGCTACAATTGCTTATGTTTTTAAAAACGCCCCATGCTAAATTCCACACGAAATAAGTGCCACCTATAGCCTGGTACTCTGTTCAACATTTCACGCGAAATGCTGTCAAAATACATATAAGAAAAATTGACACGAATTGTTCATGAAAAAATTTTGCAAAAATAGTACTCTGTTTATATTGGGAAAAACATATGAAATGTATCTTCAACATTTTAATTGTTCGTACTTAAATTAAAATATATTTATGTATTATTATTTAAAAAAAAAATATTTTTACAAACGAAAGTAGAAGAAGGTTTAAAGGGGCGTATTATACAATAATATCGCCAATGTGTATGTCATATTCGAAGGTGGCATAATATATTGGAAAATATCAAAGTACTTTTGATTTTTATTGTACAAGTGAGACAATTGTGTAATGTGGTGGCAGCATTGTTCAATGTTGTTTACTTTTTCACTGTCAGGATAATTGGGCAATATTTTCTTTGAAAAGATTGTCCCATATACATATATGTAAAGCAACATGTGTAGTAATATTTTTTAATGGATGGGCTGCTTAGCGGATTGAACGAATCGGCCTGGCCTTAAAGCGGTATATCACTGTAAATAAAAACAGATTGCACTTAACAAAATTTAATAAGTATGAGTAATATTCATTAATATTTAAATATTACTCATACGTTTATATTTGTGTTAAGAATGACAACAATGAAGTAAACGAAAGCAAACATTCTTTTCCATTTTTGTATTAAGGACCAATTTCACCAACTCTATTTAAATATCAAAATATCATATTTAAATGCAAAATTTCATTAAATTTTGTATGGAAAAATTACATTATGTTACCCGCTTGCATCATTTGTACAGTACGTACAGTACAGTACAGTATGGCTATAGGCTCTTGTCACTCCTGGGCAATTGAAATTTTTTGAGTTGCTACTGATTGATTGACTGATAAGGTTTATTGAGATTTAAAAAATTTATTACAGTTGTTTTTAAGCAATGAATGAGAGAACTTAAAGCTTTGAAGTATTATTTTAATTGTAAGTGTAAATGATTTAGCATGCAATAGGTACGTTCACACTTAGAAAACATTTGCACATAAAAGCGTAACCACTAAATACTGAAAAACTATTTGATTCAGATTGTGGAGTTTAAGACATTGAAATAAAACATTTTGCAAAATATTGCGTTTAATAAGTTTTATCGCTGAATTTGAACTGAATGTTTGGTTTTTTTTCCACAAACATGTCCACTGTGGCCAAATCAAGCTTGTTGCAAAATTAAGGAATTCTATAGCTGTACTTGGCTGTATTTACAGTTTATTGTAAGTATATGATTCAAAAAATCTGACACATGAATTTCTTGAGATATTTAAACACTTTGTTCAAACACTTATTTTTCAGTGATTCAAACTTTTTTTTTTTTTTTGAAGTACAAACATACATATTTCTTATATCAAAATATTTTTTTATTCCTTTTCATTATATTATTTTATTCACACGTTTGCTTTGAAGTTTTTTTTTGTAAGTATTTGGTCTTTTACAAAATTCCTTAAGCCGCAAGACTTACTTTAATTAACGATGAAAAAAATATTTTATTTACATTTCTACTGAAATATGTGGCCTAACTAAAGTTATGTTCTTAAATACAATATTGTGTTTCAAATGCCATTATTATAATAGCAGTAATTATGGTAATGGTTATGGTTAAAAAAAATAGAGTACAAAGAGAAATAATTTTATGAAAAACAATTTTAATAATAATGTTTCTATTAGAAATATTCTTTCAGATGAAACTTATATTTTTACGCAGCAGAATATTAAAAAATGTCTCGTATTATAAATGGTAAATTAGATATGTATGTAGTAAATTAATAAATAATCTTCTGGTGCACATTGCACAGTGGGACTGAAAAATGTTTTTTTATCAGCCTTTTTTTAACTCTTCTGCTTGAGGCAATTGCTTACGCTGATAGAACCAAAATATATTGAATTTTAAGGGTTGAGTGGAATTTTTAAGAAAATAACGCTTTATGGCTGGTATTTTATGGCTACAGCTAACTTAATGTTATTGCATTATTCTGCTTCTTTACAAGAGATTTATTTAAAGGAATAAACACAGAAAATCCCATATATAAAGAGAAATGTTTACAAAAGTCTAGTCATGTTAAAATTTCAATATAGAAAAATATTAATTTACAGTAATAATTTATTAGTTTTATTTATTCTTAAGTATCCTAATATACATTTTCTATTACATTGAAAAATACTGAATTAATGTGATACGTTCTTAATTGTAAGTTGCAGCTTTTAGATGAGTGTAAACGCACATAAAGAAAACCATTTTTTGTTTTTAGTTTTCCTAACTTCTTCCATTAACTTAAATATTTGCTGAGCTACGTTATTAATTTTACGAAAAACAGCTCAATTTCTAAAATTACATTTTTAATTATAATTATGCATGCAGAATATATGCCTATACACGAAAATATTTATATTTCATTATAATAACATTTCTATCCACTGTCGTTGTTATGTACACCCGAGCTCATATTTTATTATGATTTACGTTTATTATGATTCCTTTAACATCTAATGTTTCTGTATTATATGAAATATTCAAAAGATATTTTAACAAAATAAAAATATGCAGCAAATGTAACTACGAAGATGTCAATATAATAAAATCACAAAATATATGTTTATTCCTTTTTTATAAAGATTATATTACAAGAGCATACGCACTCATATTTCCATATACATAGATTTTCTACTTAAACTGTAGTAAACTTTAGCTTACAATACACATATATGAATATTAAGTAATGACTTACTTAAATACTTAAATACATATAATAGTACAACATTAAGTTTGAGGGTATTGAAAAGTGACAAGGAGAAGAATCATATGGATTATTTACAAAAGTTATAACTTGAAACTTTTAATTACTAAGATACGTGATTGAATTTTTTAGCATTAGCATGATTTGTTATTCTTTATGAAATATGTACATTAAGTTCTCAAAAAGTTGACAGTAATAGTTAAATATTATGTATATTAATGTTGTGACATAACTTTTTTTAATAAACTACTAATAGCAAAAGCTATGAGTTTTTGTAAAATTATTTTTGCACAAAAACCAGAGCAAGCCCAAACGTAAATGCTATGTACAATGAATGTGGCTCACTCGTAGAAAATGTTCAAAATGAATGACTATTACATGCCGTGATTATTGCTTGCAAAAACTTAACTATAATATATAAGTCTTCAGAAATACATAAACTCTTTATTTTGGTTACATGTGGTTGTTTCCATTTTAATATATTTTTCCAATTTGCTCTCACTTGTGAGCACCCTCTTTTGTTTTTACTCACCCAAACTGTTTATTGTAGTGCTATTTAAGAAAGATTAAATTTAACTTTAAAATTTATTTGTTGGTAACTAGTTTTATTTGTCTGTACCCGCCTGTTTTGCAAACAAAAATAACATAAGATAATTTTTTTAGTTTTCAATATAACTTGTCGATTGAACGTTTGCTGCTGACATCGTCAGATAGGCAGTTAGATTTAAGTTCTTAAAAAATTAAAAAAATCTTTTAGAATTTTTTTCACATTATTCGTACGTAAACAGTTACATCAGAGCTATTCAACCTTTTTGGTTCGCGTTCCACAAAACTCAAAACCAACAATTCGCGTACCACCAAAAAATTTGTATTTGTATAAACAAGTATGGGCTCAATAAATAACCAAACAATTTTAAAATATTTAATCCATTTCGTTTATTAATAATAAAAAACGACAAAACTAAAAAGAAATTGAAATTATTAAAACCATTACAAGAATAAATAAAATTGAATACATAAAAATTATGAAATCTTGGCGATTTCAGTACTTTATTATTCAACTACTAAAAATAAAACAAATTAAAATAAGGAAATTAAACATAACAAATTAATTATTCAAAGGCAATAGAAACATAACAATACTGTATTTCTAATTCATTTTATTTTTTGGCGTGCCACCTGGGAAAGTTTCGCGTACCGCTGGTTGAATAGCCCTGAGTTACATCATTATGTCTCATCGTCTTTCGTAAAGTATACTTTACGGAAGTGATTTTGTTATTTTATCACACACATAGCATAACAAGACTTTACCCAAAATATCATGTTTTTTTGTAAAGCATACTTTACGGGAGTGATTAAATTATTTTATCACACAAAACAAATTGACGAAGACGTATGATTAATATTGCGCATACGCACTTTTGATATTTCATCGTCTACCACTGAGGTGGCGGAAAATTTGAAAAATTTAAACTACCGACCAAAATGTAGTACTTTTCTCAAAATGTTGGTACTTTATATCAAACATAACATTTTTTTATTTTGTTTTATGAAAGCAACACATATATTTTATTGAAAAAAAATTAACTTCAACAAGAATTCATAAAAATGTTTTATATAGATATTAATTAAATACATTAAAGGAATTAATTCCCCTTTTTTTGGTTTCTCATGACAACACTTAAAGGAAAGATGTACAAATTATAAATTTTTGGGTAAAGGTTCCCTGATGATCAAATAAAATAATATAAACTACATTTAAATTACATTATTTCAATCATTTTGAAAATAATATAAAATTGTACTAAAACAAATTTGAAATTTATTTGCCGGTGGTTCAGCTTGGTCTATATACGCATTTCATTGTTGCTGTAACAAATCATCAGTAGACTTCAACCACACATTCTGAACAGTCACAAACTCCTTACTTTATGCACAGACTTTCAAAAACTATATGAGAATTCATAAAATAATAATAATAATTATGACAATATGTCGAATAATAAATTTCTTAAATGTTAAATTTTAGATTTTATTTTTCATTTTGCCTTGTAATTACTTTTATTGTTATCCAATGGATTTCTAATTGTATAAAGGTGTAGAAAAATAAAATAGATTCATATCGAATATAAATTATTTGCTGGGTTTTGTATGAGTTACAAAGCCTACTAAGCTTATTTTGTCTTTGTGATTTTCAAAAATATTATTATTTTATGAATTCTCATATAGTTTTTGAAAGTCTGTGCATAAAGTAAGGGGTTTGTGACTGTTCAGAATGTGTGGTTGAAGTCTACTGATGATTTGTTACAGCAACAATGAAATGCATATATAGACCAAGCTGAACCACCGTCAAATAAATTTCAAATTAGGATATGATTATGACAATATGTCGAATAATAAATTTCTTAATTGTACTAAAACACTTAAAAATTAATCAAATTAATAAGTAACTACCCAGCTGAAAAAATATGTATGGATCATATATGATATCCCATATATGGTTTGGATCCGAAAAATGAGGGTATATGGGCAAATATGATTGTATATGTATATTCATACATTTTCATACATGTATGTGTAAATTCCCTCCACAGTATGCAAAGTTCATATTCATACACTCTTGATTCACAAAAGCGCACTGCTGTGCAATAAATTAGATTACTAAAATTAAATTTTTTAGACTTGAAAGAGAGGTTGTATTTAATGAAACATTTGTTTAGACAAATAATTCAAAACGAACTAAGTCATGTCATTCATCAAAAGGCGAATCAAGTATTTAAAAAACACTAAATCATATTCGTACATAACATTTAGCTTAAGAAATCAGATTAAAAACTAATGCAATTAATTATAAAAGAAAAAATAATCCGTCTTACAATAGTTTTCAATACAGTAATATGAACTTTGTTTCTTATCTAGAGAATTTTGTTATTTTCTATAAAATTAATGACTGGATTATCCTTTTGTTTATTTGATATATTAAATGGGGCTACAATGTATAAAATCATACAAGAATGGTTTTTTGTAACAAAAAGTTCTTCTTTTTGAAACGTTGAGGGTGCGCATATAAACTTTGCATACCGTATGTATTTTCTAATGGATTTCCAATTTAGAAGTGATAGAATTCCAAGTTGTTTTGGATTGCAAAAACGATCTTATGTGAGATATCATGTATGTATACATTTTTATATGGCTCCATATATAAAATCTTATATTTATATATGGATCCACATAGAAGAGCTTCATAACTAAATTTTCATATATGAGCTCATATGTTATAATACATTTCATATATTAGTCCATATATTAGTTTATATGTAATAGTTTTCCATGTATAATCCCATATATTTCCATACACGAATTCATTCATATTCATATATAGTTATATACATTCATATATTAAAAATATATGGACCATATATAATTTTTTTAGCTGGGTACTATAAATTAAATTTTTTCCATATTTAAATGAAACATTTCAACATAACTAGATCTTCGTTAATGTTTCTTATTATTTCAATATAATTTTTATTGATTTTAAGCTGTTTTTTTATTGGGTGTACAATCAAATAACATAAATTTAAGAATTAAATCAAACAAATAAAAATTAAACAAAATAAAATAATAAAAGATAATAAATAATCTTTTTCATTAAATTCATATCATTTTTTAACATCTCTTGTTGAACACAAAAAAATTTACTCATGTAAAACTTTTATACTTTCACCTGAATTGAGTTCATTCGGTAATTGTATTCAAGGCCTTGGCCTGTCTGTATGGATGGCTTAATATGTCAATCGAAATTTTGTATTATATTCAAAATCTACATAATAAATTGTATGGGTATTGCATTTTTGCTTTCTATTGATTTTTTCGTAAGATTAGTGTTATTTACGCATGTTAGGAAAATATAAAGCCTTAAAAGTAACTAAAGTAAGATAGATATACATATACATATGTATAATACACACATGTATACACTCGTTTGTCAAAACTCTACAGATCTTTCTCAAGATACCTTGAGAAATCATATACATACGCATGCAACTCAGAATTATCAAAATAATTTTTTTTATAAACAAGTTCACTGAACAACAACTCTAACAACCGCAAAAAGTTCTTTTGTAACACAGATTTCTTGAAAAATATCAAATAAAGTTATAACTTTTTTTACGTCATTTGATCAGCAGCAATAGTTTTTTGATCACTGCTCAACATCTGGGCGCTATGAAATAAGGCCTAAGGAAATAATGCTCAAATAGGAAAATGAAATACGGGCTTCATTTTATCTTGAGTCTGGCTGGGCTTTATTTAATTTTTTTGGGCTTAATTTCATCTCGAGTTTGGTTTCATTGGGCATTATTTCATTTGTATTCAAATTTTAATTTTTTATTTGAACGTTATTTCCTTGAAAATTATTTCATAGCACCGATATTTTATAGTACGATAAATTTGTTGAATATAGAAATAAAAGATACAAATCTTCGTGAAACCGAGCAAAGCAAATTTTAGCTTTTATCCTAGATATGTTCACTATTTGTAATTATTTAGTTAGTTAGAGTCGTTTATTTTTGGATATGATTTATAATTTAATTAAACTTCGTGAAAATTTAGTGTCATCTAGCCTTAGTGCATTAGAAAATGTAAGCCAATATCGCTGGCAGTGACGCAAATATAAGCCATTGGTACAACCACACAGGGAACAATTTGTTATATCTAATTTACCGCCAACTTTTTGTTTAAAGTATTCATGTAACTATACACTACATATACGCTTTCAATTGAAATATTTAAGTTTTTAATGATTCGAAGGACCAATTTAATGTCTTAAAAGGCAGGTAGTACAAACTTTGCATCCATTGGCTTTTCATTGTTTGCACACATGCAAAATAAAGTATTTCAAGAACAAAACAACTAAGTTATTTATGGGAAAAACATATTTTTAATTTGTATCTAATAGCCCATTCAGGCTGACTTCAAATTAAATAGTTTCGTGAGTTCGGTCGAAAACAAGTTGAAATTAATTAATTTCCCATATATTTTGACATTTTCCAAATTAATTTATTTTACTTAATTTCGCTGAAATTAACAAGAAATTACAAAATACAACTCTGCTTTTGTACTAAAACTACTTTTATTTTCAAACATGACTAAATTTACAACTATGAGAAGCAACAATTAAAAGAAATAAAAATTTTTACATTCAATATTAAATTAAAAAAAAAACATTGAAAATTATTAAATTTATGCAAATTTTTGAAAGAAAAATGTGTATAAGTGTAACAAAGAATTCATTCAACCGAAAAAACTACTTTAATGTCTGCCGCAGTGAATAATATGTTTGCGAAATCAACTCAAATGTCATTCAGTGCCTGCATAAACACCTTTCATTTCGTTCGTAATTTGAGCTTGAAATTACTTAATTTTGTGTCAGCCTGAATGGGCTGTAAGGGAATGAAGGCATAATACAATAGACAAGTCACAAAATACACTGTCGTCAAAAAAAATATTATTATTCTCATTATATTCCTCCTACTGTATGCATGAATAAGAATGTCTAAGCATCTAATTCCACAAACTTACACACACATGCATGTAAACACCATTTATAGATACGAGTAATATAGAAAGAGTAATGATATTTTGATTTAATTTTCTAATAGAAAAGTTGATATTGGAAAAGTTGAATGAACTGTAAGAAATTACTTACCTTACTTATATATATGTTACTTAAAGTCATTTGCATAGAAATGATGAATGTACATACCTAAAAAAGAAAGAAAAAAGTTTTGTCATTACAATATAACTTGTGATAAATGGTTTATATTAAAATTAATGATAAATTTTACTTCCTTAATGCATTAAAAATAATTTTGTTTTTTAAACGGTTTATGTATATAACAAATTTTGTGTTAAGCCTTTAATAAATTTAAAACATTCTTAAGTGCATAAGTTATTTCAAATTTTGTATAGTTTTTAATTAACAGAAAATTAAGTGCATTTGCATGTACCAATCATCTAAATATTTAATGTTGCATAAATGTCATTCTCTTTCAAACTATATCATTCGGTCAATTAATGTGACATTTATGTATATATATATATATACATATATATATACATACATACATACATATATTCTCAAGGTAAGTGAGAATTAAATATTGTTTAAGGTTGACTGACATTGAATAAAAAATTATAACTCTGGGAATTTTTAAATATATGCAAATTAAGGATATAATTTTTTAATAATTTTTTAAAATAGCAAATTTGGCATAGCACAGTCCGATAGAGCAACAAAAAAACTATTTCGGAACGTATATTTATTTTTTCGCTAAGATCAAAAAAGTTCACGCACCAACCGTGATGGAGTTTTCAAAATTTTTAATTTTCTTTTTGGTTAAGAAAAATTAATAATATATTTATTTGAAACAAATAATAAATAAAAACACCGTACAGAATTATGAATATTCCATATTGCTTTAAGAAGGTCTCGAAATAATTTTAGATTATGTAAAATATTATTTTTGTTAGTTTAAGTCTTAACCCTCCTGCACTCCTTGGGTCAATTTGACCCAACTTTGGGTTTCAGATGCAAAATGTTTCCGTTTTATTATAAGATATGAATGTGAAACTTGAATTTATCCATTATAGGGACAAAAATTATGCTTTTAAAAGAAAATAATAAAATTTAGTTTTTTCCTTCCTCCTCCATATTTCAAAACACGATTTACAAACATTTGATATCCTTTGGGTCAATATGACCCAACAAGCGATATTGGGAGTTTAATTCTACTTTACCATTTCTTTCCTATTGAATATAATTGAACTGGTTTCATATTGATTTAGAATCATCGATCAATCATTTTTTTCGTAAAATAATCACTAAAATCGCTTTCATGAATACTTTTTTATCCAAAATTGTATTATTCTCAAACTGTGAGTAGGATTTGGAGAATCCCGTAAAAGTATATCTTGAAATTTGTTTTATGATGATACGGTAACGCATTGACACTTGTAAATAAAAGGGTTCATTCAAATTGCAATTCGGTGATTCCCCGGCTTGTGTGTGAAAAAACTATGAGTTTGCTAGAACTTTTGTGTCATTTGAGTATTTTCTTTCAATGAGTTTTGATTAATTTTTAGTGATCAGCGTGCATACCTATTTTTTTTTGTAATTCATCATAATTGAGTATTTTTACATAATGACACAAAGAAAAACAGCTAGTATTGTAAAATAAAATTTTTAATGTATAATTGTTCCATCATGAAATTGCTTTGTATTTTTACTGATCTTCAGTTGCAACAAATAATGGATGAATGTCGAATCATATTCAAGAACTTTGTTCTTAAAGTTCTTGCATCTTTAAACACTTTCTAATTTACTCGTAACAAATTTTTTTTTGCTCACACTGGGTGGCTTTTTTAATAAAACCAATTTATATTTATTGTCTGTATTTTCTACTCCTTTCTTCTCATAGTTCTCATTGGAACCTAAAATAATCAACGGCCCTCAAAGCTTAAATATAATTTTGGTTTTAATAAAATTTAACAAGAGTGACAATTTGATTTAATAAATTATTGAGTCTTAATTTTGTATGAAATGTACAAAATGTCGTGCAATTTGATTAAGTCCATTTTAATACAATTTATTTATTTTCACTTGTTCTCTACGAGGACTTTTTTATTTGTTATTTTTCTTTCTCTTCATCTTATATTGTTAATGTTTCTTTTGTATTGTTAATAAAAATCATGTATAAACGTACGAGTACATAAATGATTTCATTTCTGAGTATTCATATAAAATCATATCCAGCAAACATTTGAGAGGTTAATGCTCGTAGGCGTTTTCAAAATTACGACAGATTACTTCTAACAAAGAACAATGGCAAGACTAAAACAAATTTGAACTTTGATTAAAAAAAGCTTGCAACAAAGTGTGATTGCGATAAATTAAAGCAATTCACGTATTCCTTCTGAATTGAAATTTTTGTATATAAAAATAAAATTTACAATTCAGACAGCGAATCAAATACTTTAACGCTGATTATTAAGATGTATTAGCCATGGAAATTAAGATGTTGCTCTATCCTGCTCATGCTTGTCAGGATAATTAAAGACTACCTTTGGTATAATATTTTTCATAAAAAATCATCACCATGTAATTTGGTTTGATTCATAAAAAATAAATTTTGTCAATTTAATGTTTAACCAACAAATAATCACAAACAAATTTGTTTTGCGAACCTTTTGTACATCAAAATAATTTTTTCTTAATATCGTGAAAATTCTTGCCGCAAGAAGTTAAAAATTTTCCTAAATTTTAAATGTAATAAGGTGTCCAGAAAATACTACTTCTGAAAGTTTACATACTGTTAAAAATTTTTTAGTTTTTAGCTTAGAAGACACAGAACCGTTTTGTCAATGGCACCAACGTTCGACTTATTACGCAAGAAAAACCAAATTTTTAAATTTTGTTTTGCGTGTAAGTGTTTAATAAGTCGAACGCTTCCAATATTGACAAACCGACTCTTAGGGCCAATTTCACCAAGTCTATTTAAATATCAATTCATGTTTAAATGTATTCATGAATTTTTGTATGGAAAAATTACTTTTAAATATGAATTGATATTTAAATAAGTTGGTGAAATTGGCTCTTATCTTTTAAGCTAATATGAGTAAAAAAATTTAATTTTATTTTGTTTCGAATATTTATGTTGAACGTTGTCGACACTACCAACCCAGCCCAGAGACTTATTACAATTAATTTTGCCTTTGGATTTTTAGCTGTTAGTTATTTATTCAATTAACCACTTAAATTATAATTATAAATGTTTTTAATTATATTTTTAATTAAACTGAAAATAACATTAATCGGGAAATAATAATTTTTCTATTCTTGCAATTCTGACAATTGTTTACATAAATTTTAGAATTTCTCAAAAATTCTCTAATTTTTTTCTGTGAAATTGTTTCAGGAAGTTCTTTGAACTGCTTCTCATAACGTGATTTTCATAAGCAATGGTTTCTATAATCATGATTTAATTCACTGATCAGTATCATGATGCAATCGTGTGTGATAAGTTGCTCACGGTACCGTCTCTATTAAATAGCTTTCATATATCCGTTTGTATAGGGTGTTTTTTATAGCGGCATAGAACTTTGAAATCGATTTTTAATTTGAAATTTATTTGCTGGTGGTTCAGTGTTGCTTATATGCATTTCATTGTTGCTGTTACAAATCTTCATTAGACTTCAACCACACATTTTGAGCAGTCACTGATGATTTGTTACAGGAACAATGAAATGCATATAGACAACACTGAACTATCAGCAAATAAAATTCAATTTAAAATTAACTTCTGACAATAAATATTTCGAATAATAACTGCCTTATTTATAAAAATTAAAAAGGCTTTATAAAGGCTTTTTAAGAAAAATTTTGTATGAAAATTTGTTTTAAAACCCCTTTATAAAGACTTTTTAAGTTTTATAAATAAGGCTGTAAATTTCTAAAATTGAAATAGAATAAAACAAAAATGAATTTTTTAAATTCATATGAAATTTATTTTGTTTAAAAAATTATCTTCTGACGTTATAAATAAAATCTGGCTTCTTGCATATGAACACCACAGCTGTCTCGGACGTATTTTAATATGGAAGTCAAATTGTCAATGACTTTTCGGAACATTTGTGGCCGTATATTGGCAATAACGCAGCGAATGTTGTCCTCCAAGTGGTCAGTCGTTTTGGGCTTGTCAGGTTTGAGTAGCAACTACGCACGATCTTGGAGGCCAATTTACAGGTCCAAAACGTGAAACTATACGGTTACCAAACGCTTCCTTCGATAAATCAACTGTGGCAAGAGCTGTGTGAGTTGTTGCTCCGTCTTGTTGCTACTGCACATCATAAAGTAAATGGATACATATTCAATTCTTGTGCACGATATGGCGGATGGACTGTAAGCTACGCTCTACAGCAGCAATGACTTCTTCTGCGGACACTGTACGGCACCTCTATGGATGCGTATTATCATTTAGAGTAAACGTGATGCAAAAACATAGTTACATAGTTAATCGAATTAATTGCTCTCATGGATGATTATATTGCATTTTGAACACAACCCTGATTTTAAAAATAAATTTGCAAAATTTTGAAGCATTATTCAGGCATCAGTATATTCATGTCGAAATCTCCAACCAATCACTGGACAGTTGACAAAATGGACGCCAGTTAAAAAAAATTTGCCAACTTCAAGATTTATACATCTCAAAAAAAAAACACCCTTTACTTGGAACCACTCTTTATTTTTAATCTTAAACTGAAGAAAAAAAGAAATAATTTTGTAGCAATTTTTTATAATTCTATTTCACTGGTCATTTTGTTGTTATTTTTTTTAATTTCGCAGCAAAAATGTTTGCTGTGCCAAACCATCTACGTGACTTTTATTGCTAATAAACACATGTACGACATGTGATCGTATTTGTATATATGTCTAAAAAAATATTCATGCTACCCCCACGAGTATGTGATGAGTGTGTGTGTAAAAAATTTAAGGCTTTCCTTAATTATAGTATTATCACTATTTTATATATGATGCTAAAACAACAAAGTCCTTGAAAAATCATTTAAGAAGAAAAATATATAAAAAATTTATAACAAATAAATAAAGATATTTAAATATTTTTTATTTTTTATTTTCTGAATTTCTGTGGCTTTCATTAATTAAAGCTTCATTGCAATTTCACTAGTCAACTTTTCAAATTGTATACTACTTAAAAAAATACAAAATGTATTAAGAATATAGTGCACTTAATTTTTTTTGATAATGCTGGTGTAAAACAGTTGATTTTATTGCATTAAAAATTTTTGAATACACCAGTATGGATTTCTACTGATGTCTTTAAATGTATGGAAAGCACTATTTAGTAGCAAGAAACAATAATAATGAGGTTTACATGACCGTAATAAAAGTTTTTCTTTATGCTAGACACAAAAGCAAAAAAGTCCTCTGTTTTATTCGGTGAAATATTGATAATGGAATAACAATACTTTCTTTCGTCCCTATTTTTGATTTTATTCCTTTGGCAGTTAAAAGTTTGTTGTTAACCAAACTACAAGATAAGTTAATGTCGTATGTGGGTGTGGGTATGTGTATCTGTAGTATGTGCCATTTGATAGATATTGAACAGTAATATTTGCTATGGGAATATAAGAATTATCTCTAATAAAATAAAAAGAAAATCACACCAAACCAAATATTTAGTAATCATAAATGTACTAAAGTTTGCATAGCAACCAACATTCGTAGGAATTTTAATTTTGCTGGTATTTGACACAATTCATGCTCAGTACACATTTGCCAATTCTTTTATTGTTAAACATTTTGTGGTGTTATTTTTAGGGTTCCGTACACCAAAGGTGAAAAAAGGAACCCTATTCTTTTCGCTACGCTGTCCGTCTGTCCGTCACACGGTATTTTCTCAGGAACCGTAAGAGCTACTGACCTGAAATTTGAACAAAGTATGTAGAACGTTAACCACTACAACAACAAATACATGAGAATTAGAAATTAAAGGGTGCTCCAAAACGAGCGACGAAAAATGTTAAAATCTCATGTAATATACATACAATTGTATGTACATATGTATATTGACACTTGAAATTTGTAAAATTAGTGTATTTTTATACAGACTACAACAATAAACAATAAAATATTAAAACAATTTAAATTAAAGGGTTGTCCATCAGTTAATGCAATTTTGACTATATAATTTTGACAAATTGCTATATCTTGGAAACCGTAAGAGGTAAACTCTTGAAATTTTCAAAAACGGTAAAACTAAAAGTCCGAAAATTATAAAATCGCCAAGCCGAAAAAATCGCCAAAACCAGAAAAAATCGCCAAAAATTTAAAAAAAATCGCCAAATCGAAAAAATCGACATAATTAAAAAAAATTCTAGCACTAAAATAAATCGCCAAATTCGAAAAAATCGTTTAAATGAAAAAAAAAATCGCCAATATGAAAAAACGCCAAAAACCGAAAAAAATCGGCAAAACGCGAAAAATGCGCCAAAACCAAAATAATTGTTTATGTGAAAAAAAATCGCCTAAAGGAAAAAAAATCGCCAAATTAAAAAAAAATTGCCAAAACGAAAAAAATCGCTAAAATTTAAAATAAACGCCAAAAACCGAAATAAAATCCTCAAAACGAAAAAAAAGTGCCAAAACTAAACAAACATCGCCAAAACCAAATAAAATCACCTATATAAAAAAAAAATCGCCAAAATAAAAAAATTGCCTAAATAAAAAGAACCCAAAATAAAAAAATCGCCAAAATTAAAAAAACTTCAAAAACCAAAAAAATATCGCCAAAACGTGAAAAAAGTGCCAAAACTCAGAAAGCGCCAATAAATTCAAAAAACCCCTAACTAAAAAACGCTTAAAACCGAAAAAACCCAAAAACGAAAAAAATGCCAAAACTATAGTTTATATTGTTCGTATTGAATTACATATCTCGTGCCCGTACGGAACCCTGCGTGCGCGGGTCAAAGTCGCACTTCACTGAATTTATTTAAATATTAGCCATTCCGTTCACTTTATTTTTAATTGTTGTCTGTAACGATATGCCACACAAGGAAAAATATCGGGAATGACAAATGTTGCCAATAGTACACCCTATTGCGATGTCATAAATGTCCTAATATGTCTGCAGCAAAACAGCCAGTTTATAGAAGACATTTTTCCAATAATATGCACTACATTTTAGCGTTTTTAATAGTTTTTTTTATTGTAGATCACGGTCGTGGAAGTTTTTTATTAAATAACTTATTACTTATTATTTTCTTATTTTGGTTCATACATGTCATAAGTTTATTTCAAAAACTTTTGTGACTGTTCAAAATCTATGGTTGAAGTCTACTGACGATTTGTTATAGCAACAATGAAATGCATATAGACAGTGCTGAACCACTAGCAAATAGTAATTATCTGAAATTATTTTGTAATAATTTAGTAAAAACAAATGCCTCAACTGGTAATGATAGCATTATGTATGTTATCTCTCTGCTGAAATTGCTTCGTTCGATGCTGCCTGTCCTGAATCAACTCAGTACAGATGACGCAATGAGCCTACCTGCACTTAAGGCCTCACCAAACTAAAAACTTCATGAACAGCATCATCGTGGCCACACTGATCGGCAGGTTTTGAAACCAATTCTTAATGTTTGGGACTGCCATACAATGAATACTGCTCTAGTTGCAATGGTGAAGACGAGTAAGAAAGCATAAAGCATCTTGTTTGCCTTTCGCAGATTATCCAAGTTATCAGAAATGAGACTCAAAAACACACAGGACACATTATCTGCTCTCCTTTGCATCTAATATATCTGATAATTTACTTCACTCTACCGGGTCTATTCTGCAAATCACGACATATCAAATCACGGTGATTTCAAATAACACAGGCCAACACGATTTTAAACGTTGGTACTTTGATAGTGAATTTTCGTGAATATGATACTGAGCTCCAATGCCTATAAATTACTTTTCTTGAATTGGCTGCGAGCATGCTGCATCACATAATTTGCATTTACTTGAGAACCAGTTCATTGATCAAATAAAAAATACACAGAACGCTAGAAAACAAATTGACCTTTAAATTACGTCGGTATTAATTTTTCAACAGTCTTATAGTTTCGCAGATATTCGGAAAGTTTTTTACAAAAAAATAAATTTTTTTTTTAAAAATTGAGAAAATCGTTTTTTATGCCTATCGTTACTGGTTTTTCTTTCTTACTTACCGGGTGCATAAGGGGATTATAATAATGGACCCCAGTGGGCTGCATTCGTCACTTTTGCTCTCAACAGCAATCTTCTAAAATAATCTAAGTTATTGATTACAAATGATTTCAGATCATAACACCTGCATCTTATCACCTTTTTGTGATGTTATTGTCAGGGGATTTTTATTTTTTAGTTTTAAGATACCATACAATAAATATGATTTAAAACTTTTAAATGAACACACTTGAAAATTGTGCATTTACAAAAAAAAAAAAAAATGAAAGCTAAAGACATAAATGTATTTTCCGTTTTATATTTCCACAGAAATTGTTGTTATCTTGTCAATTTAAAAATTTTGTTTTACTTTTTCGTATGTTCTCATAAATTCACATTTCAATGGAAATTACAGCACATTCAACAAAAACTCATATAAATAGGTATATATGTATACACGAATACACATGTATGTATATACAGACATCCGTATACATATTTATGTATATATGCATATGTATGTATGCATGCATATACAATTTTTAAGACCTTTTGTGCTTGAATATTTCTTACAATATTTAAAATTTTTTTATTTTGCTATTTTTCCTTTTGACTTTTGGGAATAGTCCTTAAGAGTCTTTTCTCTTGTGGGAAATGAAATATTTGAAGATACTCCAGGTAATTGTAAATTTTTTGAGAAAAAAAAACTGAGTGAAAATTTCGCATGAACCTAAAAACATTATGTAGGTAATTTGCACATACATTTATACATACACAGAAAAAACAGATTCGTTGAGACAACCGAATAGTCGAATTTTGGCGGTTGCACCAACCAAGAATGATAAAATAAAGATCACGCCTTGCGCATGATTTACCGTTTGATGACGTAGTAGTCCCCTCGCAAAGGCTACCAAGTCTACTATATGTCAGATGTGAAATTTATAATTTCTTGCAAACAGTTTATGTATTTTGTTGTAGTTGGCAGCCCTTTAATAAATTTACTCAGAGAGATTTAAAACCTCTAGTTAGGAGCAGCAACTGAAAGAAAGTGTTTATTTTAATGTTAATATAGGACGACAATTTTTTAGTTGCCAGTACCAAAAGTTGGTAGTAAAATCCAATTCATAGTATTTGATTTGGTTGTGCTAATCAGTCAGTTCATTAGTCATGACAAAAGCATACGTTCGGTTGATGCAATCAATTTAAGAATTGTCACAATCATATTTTTATTACAATTATGCCCTGATGGCAATGAACATAAATTGTTTTTTTTTGGATTAATAGAAAATTGATAGTGTGAACTGAAATATAGTTCATGCAAATGATATTCTATTGGCCTAACCATTTTCCAACCAATTTTTTTTCTGAGTGTATATATGTACGTATGTATGTATGTGGATATGTTTATTATTTATTTAATTTTTTTTATCACGTTTAACAACGAAAAAATGTAAGCAGAAGGAAAAGGTATAGGTATAGAAGAAGTCGTGTATTGTTGTCAGTGATGGGAAATTCCGCATCAATATACTTGATATATCGAGCCATAACCACCAAAAAAGCTTATGTATAAATGTATAAAGATATATTTTAAGTAGTCTCCCTTAAGATGAAAGTTGCCATCAATTACCTGATGATGCAGTGTAGCGAGGTTTGTTTCAAAGATTTTCAACATATAAAAAATCTTTTTATATCTTTTACGGGCCATTTTGAAGCATTTTTTTCTTAAGAAAGCTGGATCATTAAACCATCGTCCATCCATGACAAATTCAAAAACAGTCTTCCAATTTTTCGCATCATCAGCTACATTATCCTTTGAAGAAATATATCTCCACTCTGCATTTACAATATAATAGAAACAATTTAAAATGTTTTATGCTACACAAGTTATTTTGCTCTTAATGGAATCGGACTATAAGATTCTTCTACTTGAAAAAGATATTTTAAAATTAAGATACCAAACGAAACATTATTTTCCCAAACTTCTCTAAATATACGCATACAAACATATTGTATGTATGTATATACTCGTACATTAAAAAGCAAAATTTTAAAGAAAAACAACTTGAGATAAAGCATGTAAGGTACCTACACACATAATCATACACAAAGACAGTTTTGTAATAGATATGTACATTTGTATGTATATACGTAAATCTTTGGCCCGAATAATAAGAATTTTATCTTATTCACCTAGTCACAGTCATATGTTACGAATGGAAGAATAGCAAATAAGATGCAAATAACATGAAAAAAAACTTTAGTAAATATGACAAGAAGTTTAACATAAGAATTGAATAAGATAGTAAAAAATTTTAAATTATAATATAATTTTTCAAATTAAATTAAAGCACGTAAGATGAAGTTCGTAAATCAGAGCTTATGAGTATCGTATCTTAAGGTCGAAATCAAATCATTTCAATCTTAATAGTCTGTTAAATACAAAAAATTCTTGATTCAAGAATAAAATCTTAACATTTTTTAAGATTGCAATCTTGAATAAAATCTAATCACATTTTAAGATCGAATTCAAGATTCAATTCTTAATAAAAATATCATATTCTTAAAAATTTAAGAATATAATCTTAAAATTAAGACCACGTTCTTGATTTTAAGAATTTATTCTTTTAATTAAGAATTTATGCTTAATTTTGAAAAAATCTATCTCACTGAACAAATTTCAAATTTCACGTTTTTCTACATGTAGTTATGAAATAAACATAGCTGAGAAAGTCTTATTACTTTATGACATTTTTGTTTGAGCCACAACAACAATTTTGTTAAACTATATTAAAATGTTAACATATTATGACACTTAGGACACTTAAGACACCCTTGTGATTACCCGATATGTATTGTATATTTTATATATTTATGAACATTAAACGAAATCCTTTTGAATACGACCACATGATGTGCATGCATGTACATGTTTTTAAGAAACACAGACAAACAAGCACAAAAGTAAGACTCGTAAGACTTAAAAAGAATTTAAATATGCAAGATTAAAGATTAAATAAGTTATATTTAAATTTTATTTAATTATGTGCTCAAAAAAGAACAATTTCGAATTTAAATTGAACTTAACAGCATGTTTTTCGAAAATGAATAAGTGTATAAGTTTTTAAAAATAACGAATAAAACTATGTTTACGTTTTTAAAACATTTATATATTTTCATGTGAGTGACAACAAAAGAACCTTTTTTTAATGAAAATTAACTAAAAATTCGGTCTACATATTTTTCATTTGACTTTTACGAAAATTCTATTTAATTTTTAATGTTGAAATGTTAACTGACTTAAAACTATAAGAAAAAAAATTTTTCTTTTATTTTTCACTTTAACTTACAAAAATAAATAAATAAACGAGAAAATGTTAAAGACTTTCTCCGCTATGCAAAAAAAAAAATTACGTGTTATTAAGTTTACGGTAAACCAAAATTTCCATACAAAAACAGGTTTTAACGTACACTTGAAGCACACGTTATTTTTTTGCACATGGGGTTTTTCTTTAATCGGATTAACTTAATTTTCACAAGATCGAATCTCAACTTCCATACAAAGAGAAAAATTTCTCTTGTTTCTGTAATATTTCTGTTACCAAATTCAGTATAACAAAATAATTTTTGCATTATTTTTCATAATTTAACTGTCAAACAAGTCACAAAATTTTTTAGCATTGAGTCCAAATAAAGTAACTTAAAAATAATAGTTCTAATAACAACGGAAAATACGAAATACAATGAAAATCTATATTAAGCTGTGTATGATTTTCTAAATGAATGCTTTAATCAATTAAAAATAAAATTGCTTACCAACTTGTTCTTTAAATTTAAAATGAATTTGAAATGAATTTTATTTGAAATTTTTCATTGAAATTTTTTTTAATAGATTTGACTTTTTTTTATTCCGACACTGTTATAATTTTGTGAGTGTGATTTTTTGGTTATACCTAAAAAATTTTTTTTATAACAAAACGAAAGCTTTTGAAAATGTTTTATAAAAAGCAAATCTTAAACGTTATTGTTTATAAACGAAACATAAAAACGAAAGGGCCTATGTTTTCTAAAAACAGGATGTAAAAATAATTACAATTTCATTACCCAAGGTTAAAAAAAGGCCTTTTAAGTCTTTTTGGCTTTAAAAATCGTCTGCTTTAATGGAAATTCAATTTAAGTTTTAATATAACAAAACAATTTTAATACATCTCTCTTGACATCTCTGGCAAACCTCCTACCCACACGCACACACACCCATAAACAGATTTGCAATGCAATACCAAATAAACTTATGTGATGCGGTGACGTATGAGTGTTATTTAATTAAATATTGTTCATACGTTGTTCAGCATTACTTGCCATACTGTTTGAGAAAACGTACGTTTTAAATATTAATGAGTATTTCTTTATCTCTGAATTAGTGTTTTGTTTTCTTGGATGTATGTGTGTGTGTGTGTATTCAAAGTATTATTAAACACTTAGTCAGACTGTTGTTCTGCGTGGGAGTCTATCATTTAACAAAACACATGGTCGTCAGGATTTTCCCACTGCCTTCTTTTTTTTCATATGTATTTGTATACCTCAATTCAGTTTAAAAATAAATTATATATAAAAAATGGTTTATTTAAAGAGTTTGCTATTTTTATGCTTAAACATTTCAGTCGGATAAAAGTTTGGCCAAGTTTTTATAAAAAAAATATAATAAAATTTATTGCCCTAAGGAGTTTTCTTGTTTAAAATCTTTTAATGTGGCAAAAACTTTTAGGTTTATTTTTTTTTGCAACTTTGATTAAGTTCTTTGATAGATAAACAATACAACTAATTACAATAACACAAAAATTATTCTGATTATGTTTTAAATTTTCATATTATTATTTCGATGTTAAAGATTTATTTGGCATAAGGTTGTGCATAAAAAAAGAGTTGCTTGAAAAATTCTGCTTCACCAGGAGTAAAGAACTTTTGTTAAGCAACATTTTCTTCAGAAACTTTTAAGCTACTTGGCTGCAGATAATCAATATTATCACAAAAGCCTCTATAAATACTTTAAAAAGCCTTTTCTTACAGTACTTAGTCTAAGAAGCTGGTCTTTTCATATAGTCAATAAACCAAACCAAAACAAGTTGGTATTAAAAGCAGAGCTGATAGTCTAAAAGATTTTGGGATAATTGATTGGATTTTAAAAATATTGTGGCATTTTCCCATGAATTTTTTAAAAGCAGAATTAACTTGAAGAAATCAAATATCTTATCGATTTAAATGCCACAATAAAACAGTATACAACGCAAAAGGAAATTACGTTGTGCATACTTATCAATTATTAATGCAGATATTGATTTAAATTTTATTTTAAGACATAAAGCTTTTTTTATAAACTCAACTACAAATGACGTTTTTAAGTTCTTATATTTACATACAGAAACACATATCTAGAAATACTTAAGGAATTACGAGACACATTTCACTGAAATGGAACCTAAAAACATGAAATAAGTCCCAGCAAAATTTTTAGAAGAAATTCAAAATACGAAAATTGTTGCAAAACTTCATCTTCAGAAAAAAAAAATTATATAAGTTCCAATCAAACAAAATGCACAAAATATATCATAATTTCAAAATACCACAATAACAAGATAATTTTAGTGAAGGTTTTATTAAACTTGATTTTTTTTTCTAGAAAAAAAGTTCAATTTATATGAACATTCGCAGTAAAACAATTTTTTTAAATAGAAAGTTTATTTAGAAATTATTGTATCATCCCATCCTTATGAGCGTAACATATTGCTTTAAAGGCAGTCTAAATTGCATTTAAAGAAAAGAAAAAAGGCAAAAGTTATTTTATTTTAACTTCTTGAGTTAGAAGTTAAATTTATAAATGCTGTTATAAGACGTTGAGCAAAGTTTATGCTGGGATGCACACAAATCCATAAAAACATATGTTAACCTTAACATTAAAACCATGAAATATTTTTACGGTTTATCTAAATGTTTGACTGGTACTCACTCGGTTGCCTGTTTGTTTGCCAATGTACATGAAAAGTACACCAACAGGTACACGTACATACATATTTATCTGTTTCCGTCCAGGATACTGGCAAAGGGTGCGTATACATAATAAATTAAATTGCGTAATTTCTTAATGCTGACAACGTCAATTTCATATAAAAAAAAACTTAAAAAAGAACAACAAATTTAAATAATAGATGGCACAAGGTTTTTTCTACTTGCTTTCTTATTCTTTTCTTTGCCTTTCTGATTGAAAAGTATTTTCACTCTTTTGTTTGCATTTTTAGGGATAAAGTGAGTGGCGCCAATGCTTAAAGGGAGCTAAAGGAAAAAAGGAGTACTCGTATTTAAGCTTTAAGTCGCTTTTATTGATTTATAGTGTATATATATATATAGAATTTTATAAAACTAAACTTTTGACTAAGCCACAACAAATTGACGTTTGCAATTGATATTAATTTAACAATACAAAAACCATATCGATTTGTAGTGTTGCTTTCGTTGCTCTAATATGGCAGAAGAAAAAGCAATCCATATTAATTATTTGGACTACGACGATTTTTTATTAGATTTAAGAAAAATGTTACGGTGTTCTTTAATTTTATTAGAAAACAAAACCACGGTCGAAGTCAAATATAAAAATAATATTTATTATTAGTTATAAAGAATGATTTTTTAGCAACTTTCTTTTTGGCAACACTGTGTTTTGAAAATGAAAATTGTTTTCATATATCATGTTACTGCTGAACATGTTAAGTTTGGTCTATACTTCAACCATGAATCGACTTGCAAATGAACAACACTTTCAGATTATTAAATTTTATTATCAAAATTCATGCTCGACTAGAAAGTTTTTCGTGCACTGCTTTTACTTTATTAGCTAGTTTGGGTGAACTTCAGAGGCGGCTAGTCGGAATCAGTGATTAAATTTCGCACCAAACTTACATTATTGAACATTAAATCAATCACGCATACGTATAGTACGAACCAGTGATGTAACGAATGTCAATTTTTGATATTCGCGAATACGAATACTTCAAACGATATTTGCGAATACGAATACGAATATTTGAAACGATATTCGCAAATACGAATACGAATACAAATATTTTATGCAATATGGTATATTAAAAAATTCTTATGAAAAAGAACTTCACACTCTTGTTGGCGAATACACTCGTTTTCGAATCCGCCTGAATTTGACGAATACAAATACACTCGTATTCGCCTGAAAATGGCCGAATATTTGACAATTAAAATACGAATACGAATATTCGTGCATCACTAGTACGAACAGACGAATTAGAGCAGGCAACAGAAAAATGTTTGGCTACGATTTGAACTCGGACTCGTCGTGTGGGAGTCAAAGCGCTGAACGCAGCAGCCAAAACCAACTTTAAATATTCTTTAGATACACACTAAATAAATAATAAAAACTATCATGAATAAAATTTTAATTCAACATTATTTAAATGATACTTTAACATACAATTTTTTTGAAAAGTTATATAAAAAAATACAAACTGGGAATTTACTTTGACTTGTCTCTAGGATTTGAACTTGTGACAAGACTAGTACACTGTTTATTAGCCAGCAGCAGGAAATTTTTGTTGGTATTGCGAAATTTTTCGGCCACTTGCGAACATCAAAATAAACAACAATAAAACAAAAACAATTCACACAACTAAGCACAACAGTGTATTGTAGCTATGTATGCACTTACTTAAAAAAATATCGCTCATTTACTCAAAAAACATGATAATTAAAAAGTGCAGCAAATTGAAATACGATGAATCAAAACAATTCACATATTCCATTTGCATAAAAGTTACGTATATAAAGCAGAAATCTACATCAACTGATACCACACAGTGGACCAAACACAAAAAGAACGCTGATGATGAAGGTTTAGTGGCCTTAGAAAACAGCTAGTTGTTCCGTTCAACTATGTTATGTTGTTATTTTTTCATTAATAATTATCACATGTAATTTGGCTTGGTGATACGAATTTTAGCCCGTTCGAATCATAAATATTAAAAAATACCAGTTTGCCAGCAAACGATTTTGAAGTAATTAATTTACACACAAGTTAATGGAATAAAAACCTTTTATTTTTCCCTCAAGAGTTGAGTAAACAAGATATTTGTATGAAATTCCTACACAATATGAAGAACGATATGAGGATTAATTCTGCTTTTTTTTAGTAAATGAGCAGTATTATTTCTAGTAAATTTAATATTATATGAATACAAGATTTTTTCAGAATAATTTTACATTGGTATTTATTTTTTGTGTGCATGTCTACTTTAGTTCAATATCGCTATTGAAATGTCAATAAAAATCAAATATTGAATTTATATAAGAAATAGAATTTATCAGCGTTTTAATTGGTCAATTTTGCTGTTGACATTAACTTTAGGCCAACTTCTTTTCTCTTTGATACCCGGCAACACTTGCCAGACGTTTTGACCTACATGAATAAAAGTGATAGCTCAACACATCAAAAATGTCTTGAGAAAAATATTAAAATAAAATTAATAACATAAAACTTAAACATTAAACACATTCACAACAGCAAGTTGCCGATTTCAAAATGCCAAGGATAGAATAATACACACGTATCCATGATGGCTTTGTCGTTATAGTCCAGTTTTTCTTTTTCGACAATAAGCAAATAGAGTGTTGCCAGTATAATAAAAAAAATATTTAATTAATGATACCTGATAGTTATTTCATATTATTTAACAGAAATAACATCCCGAAGTTGATGTAAAGAAATAAATTGACTAATTTTTATAATTTTACATGATATAACTACATTTTAAAAGAGTAATTTTATTTTAATAAATAAAAAATATTTGATGTTTGTTAATGTATATAAGCTAAATATCTATAATATATATATAATATATATGAATATCTAATTCACAAATTGTAGTGAAGTTTTATTATTAGGTCTGTTCATTTACTAAAAATTTTTACGAATTTTAAACAATTATTACTGGAAAGTGTTCATTAAATCAAAAAGTTTGCAAGGAGAGAGCGCCAAAAGAGAGACAAAAATTGAGAAAAAAAATGCCTACAAAGTATTACTACAAAAATTTTTACTTGCAAGAATTATCCAACCACCTGTTATGTATTTTGTTGTCAAATTAATTATTTCACAAATATGTGAAAAAGGAAAATTGAAAAATGTGAATTTCTTTGTTAAAAACATTATACGTATAAAAAAGAAAGCATATTTTCTCATTTTATAGTATTTTTTTTTCATTAAGCCCCATAAATTCAATTTTATTTTCAAAGAATTTTGTTTGTTTCTCATATCTGATCCGAGATGGAAAGTAGCATTTTTGTATTTGTTAATGGAATAAAATTAAAAAATTATGAAAATTCCTGAAAATATTAAATAATACATGAAACTGTGTAAATAATTTATATATTAAATTTATTTAAGACATTATGAAACAAAATACATTAGAAAAAGTTCAATTCTATCACGATTTCCATGCATGTTTCTGATATGAATTAAATTTTCTTGCAAGTTCTTACAAGTAAAGCGTTCATTTACTTTTTCATATTGGGAGAGTAGGTTTGTAAATTTCTACCTTACTCTCTCGTTGCTAGTTTCTGCTGGGAAAGTAAATTAACAGACCTAATATGTGGTACATTGGGATACGTACATATTGATTTATATATATGTACATATTTGTATGTAATGTTTGCAAGAAATTTGTTTCAATTATGGTAGGTATAGGAGTAAAGAAGAAAATATATCATGACTGAAAAATTTGTGATGCTTGCTTCTTCATACAAATGGGCGCGTATACAAACGTCATTCATGTACATACATACAAACCTACATAAGTTGTGTGTATGTCCTTTAATTTTTCTGCGCACATACAAACGCTCACATGCATTGGCATTAGTTGTGTACGCTTGCTTTAAGAAATCCTCCCTTAAGCACCTACGGCCCTATGTATAAGCAAAAATTGGCATAAAGTTAGCATAAGTGGCGAAATTGAACATGATCTTAAATAGTTTTGTCATGAAACTTCACATTTAAAATCATGCTAGGACTTAGAGGTGGATTAAGATTAGGTAATGCGTTAATTTTTAATATCAAATTGTATGGAGGTACTCTTTAACACCTAATTCAATTTCGTCACTTTGCTAACTTCATGCCAATTTTCGGTTATACATAGGGCCGCTAATGGCTTACCATTTACGTCGTACACCCACCCTCAAACGTACAAGATGAAAAATAACAAGAATGCACGCATCAACACTATTTCTGTTGTTTGTTTGTTATGAACAAGAAACACATCGCTTGTTAACACTCATAAACACGTACAACAATACATCCATCGTGCTTCGTTTATAATACGACAGCATTTATTAATGGTTTAGTATAATACATGCCACGAGAAAACATTTAAAAAACAAGACATATTTACATTTTAAGACTGTTTACGCAGGTCTCTAACTCGTATGTATTTATAAATTTATGTATTTTTATTAAAACATTTTTAGCATTTGTTTATTTTCTGTCAATCACATAAATTAAATGTACATAAAACACCAGAAAAATATATAGAAGTAATATACTCGTATCAATGTTTTGTTATATTTCTACATGAGGTTAAACTATTTATTGATTGGTTGCTAAGTTATTTTTGTCAATAATGGTTTCTTCCATTACATTAATAAAATTTGTTGCCTCACGTCTACAAGAGTTAGGAATTAAACACTTCTTTTTTTAATTATGTCTGAAGATATTTTAAGTAAGACGCAAAAAAAATGTTGACGCAATGAATGATGGAATATTTTAGACTGTTTGCTTTCAAATTAAATAAAAATTTAATTGTTGGAGCGTAACAAGAAGTCGTTTATTTGCGACAAAACAAACTTAAGAAGAAATATTAAAACCCTCAATGATGAAAGCAAACATTTAACAGAATTTTTAATGAGTTTGGCACGTGCAGGAGATTAATAAAAACAGCAGCTTTCTTCAGCTGTCTGTAGATAAGTGTATACAAACATATGTACATATATATGTATGTGTGTATAAACATGCTCTAGAAACTTAATTGGTTAGAAACGAAAACAAAATTGCAATAGATGTAGTATGTATATAAGCAACACGTGCAAAATTATTTATAATCTTCTCAATTTCTCTAAAACATATCATTTAAGAATTGTAACATCTTGTAGCTAATTTATTTAAAGTACAATTAGGAAGAAAAAAAATAACATGCATGCATACAATTTTGCTTATAACTGGGCCACAAAATTAATTTAAAAGAACACAACAATCAAGCAATTTGTACGACTGCTGTGGATCAGATTACATGCGACTTAAAATGGAAAACACTTCGTCTAAGAATTGTAAAAGTAAAACCAAAGACCTTGAAAATATTAAACACAAAAAAAATCTGCCACAAATTCCCAAAGTAAGAGAAATATTTTAAAAACAAATTTCACCAATTCCATTTTTATATCCATTTTTGGTAGGAAAAATCTACACTTAGAGAATAAAATAACTTATTTGACATCACTGAGAGTCCATGTTATTTAAATGGGTGGCGTTGGCTGAAGTAGTTCGCACATTGACTACAAAACCGAAGGTCCTGGGTTGAAGACCAGCCTCTGATAGTTATTAAATAACAACACCATGAATTTACCTGACGTTCATTAGTGTTCTTTTGTATCAGTTGTTGTAGGAAAGTTCAAGTAATGAAGGCATAGTCACTGGTCACTAAATTATACCAACTTCAGCAGATACTAATCCTAATGCAACACCAGAGCGCCCTCCTTTGTCTCCGTATTGTATAGCAGAATCATTGGCAAAGTAAAATAATAAATAAAATGCCTACGAAACACAGCTTCAAAAATTCAATACGTCTGATTGACACTAGAGGCGCTGCAACATTGCATTTTTAAGAAACGTGCAAAAAGCAGAGTTGTAAAAAAACTAAACTTTTCTTTATCTCTACCTTCACCACCTGCCGTCAATATCTCTATACTACTCCCAAACAAGGCAACATCTAGTAATAGTAGTAAGCATTCTTTGACTGAGTGCTACTTCTCTTTATAAAAAAATATGATAGAAAAAATTCAATGAGAAATTTTACGTGATAAGTATTTAAATTTAATTGAATTAGAATATGAATTTTAATCAGAAATAATCTCTTAATCGGGCTTAAGTTAAGTATTTTCAATTCTTATAGAATGAAATAGTTTTATTAACTAATGTGATTTTTTAAAGGAGAGAAGAAAAGTTAAATTAGACTTTATTAGCTGTGAAAAATAATAATAGAAAATCACATGTCATAAGTTTACGTACAATAATTGAAATTTATTTGCTGGTGGTTTAGCATGTCTATATACGTATTTCATTGGCGCTTGAACCAAATCATCAGTAGACTTCAACCGCAAATTTTGAACAGTCACAAACCTCTTACTTTATGCACAGACTTTCAAAAACTATATTTTTGAAAATCACAAAAGAAAAAATAAGCTTAGTAGGCTTTGAAAATGATACAAAACCCAGCAAACAATTTATATCTTACACACACACACTCAAACGTACAAGATGCCAGTGAAATACGTATATAGACATGCTAAACCACCAGCAAATAAATTTCAATTATTTTATGAAAATCACATTATTTAATAAGCATATTTCATTTTAGGAGAATTGAAAATACTAAATTTAAGCCCGATTAGGAAATGATTCCTGATTTAAATTCATTCTAGTTCAATTGTATCAAGTAAATCATGAATTTGTGGAAGTAAAAGCAACTGTTGAAAGTAAAAATTATGAAACATAATATCCACTACAAAAAATTCTTACATTTATGTATGATGTTAACAACGAATCCCTGCTCAAATAGACATGGCTGCTGATGAAGTGCGTGGCTGCACAGTAAAATATCAGTATTTCCCCCCAGCTAAAAAGTATATTTTAAATTTTCTTCTCTTGTATATAAAATCGCATTAATTAATAAAAATATTTCATTCTGTAAGAATTGATAATACTGAACTAAAGCTCGCTTAAAAAATTATTCTTAATGAAAAATTTTATGTTAGAAAGCAGGACCTTTTGGGATATTGAATTATACGAATTCTATTGATTTACATTTTTTACTGTTAATAATATTTTAAAATTTTTACTAACTCGAAGCATTAATAAGTTTACTATTTGCCTAATTGAAAAATATTAAAAGCCTTAGGAAATCAATGATTTTGGCCAGCAACAAGTTCACTGAACTGTGCAATAAAAATTTTTTAAATCAAAAAGATATTTAAAAACCAAAACGTTTAATTTACCTTTTAATTCTAAGAAGAAAAAAAATGAAAAAAAGAAGTCTAGAGCAACAACAAACATACTAAGCAAATTGTAACACTTGAATATTTTTTCTTGATATTTTATGATATACATACATACATATGTATATACATATTATAAAAACCATAAAAATAACAAAACAATTACCATAAAGTTAATTATTTCATTATGTTGATGTTAATGATGCTAATGATGTTGAGTGAAGACCGCAACCAATCAGACAACTGAATCAATACACATTAGAGATGAGCGATATTTCCATACCTGTTACTTTTTCACAACGATTGAAAAATCACTAATCAAAACTGCGACTGATTATATCAAGTAATAGGTTTTGGAAATACATTTTTTTTTTCATACAAACTGTGATTGCTTACTTTACAGTAAATAGAGTTAATATATTATTTTTGAATCTTCAACATTTGTCGAGAAAAAATCCGAAATCTTTTAAAATTATCTTTTCTGGCAACTATGAATAGCACCTACCACATTTTTAGAGTTTCATACGCCAAAGGTGAAAAAATAAACCCTATTGTTTTCGCTACGCTGTCCGTCTGTCCGCCACACACTATTTTCTCAGGAACCGTAAGAGCTACGGACCTGAAATTTTTACAGAGTATGTAGAACCTTGGCCGCTACAACAACAAGTACATGAGAATTAAAAATTAAAGGGTGTTCCAAAACGAGCAACGATAAATTTTAAAATCCCTTGTAATATACATATAAGTACATACGTATATTGACACTTGACATTTCTAAAATTAGTGTATCTTTATATAGACTACAACAATAAACAATAAAATATTAAAAAATTTAAATTAAAGGTCAATCAGTTGATACTATGTAATTTTGACAAATTGCTATATCCTGGAGACCGTAAGAGGTTAACTCTTGAAATTTTCAAAAACGGAAAAACTAAAAAATACGAAAATTATAAAATCGCCAAGCCGAAAAAAATCGCCAAAACCTGAAAAAAATCGCCAAAACGAAAAAAATCGCCTAAAAATGAGGAAAAAGATGTCAAAACTAAAAAAGCGCTTAAATGAAAAAAAGTCGCCAAAATGAAGAAACGCCAAAAACTGAAAGCCGCCAAAATTAAAAAAAAAATCGGCACAAAAATCAAAAAACGCCAAAAAACCGAAAAAAATCGCCAAACTGAGAAAAAAAGTCAAAACTAAAAAAATTGCCAAAATGAAAGAAAACTCCAAAAACCGAAAAAATCGAAAAAAAAGACAAAAAAAAAATCGGATATTTGAAAAAAATCGCCAAAATTAAAAAAAAACGGCAAAATAAAAAAAATCGCTTATATTAAAAAAACGTCAAAAACGAAAAAAATGCAAAAACTTTATTTTACACCTACATATAGGCTAAAGTTCATATTTAATTGCATATCTCCTGTCCGTACGGAACCCTTCGTGCGCGGGTCAAAGTCGCACTTCACTGAATTTATTATGGGTTCCGTACGCCAAAGGTGAAAAGTCAAAATTGCTTGTTAGTTTTCCAAAAATATTAAAGGACTAATATTTAGTTATCATATCTTATCCTTCAAAAATGGTGGTAACAAAATCAAAAAAAAAAGTCCAGCTAAAATTATCGTATAGTTTATTTCCTTACTTACCTCTGACATTTTGCTATTTTCCTTCATATTGATTAATTTAAAATCCCACAAAACGTAAAGAGCAGCTGCCAAGGTTTTTTTGCGTCCTTAAAATCCTTTACCGTTGTTTATTTTCAGACGTACTTGAATACTTTCATAATTCGATGCATATTCTTTGCAGCTATAAGTCACAAACAGGAACATGTATAAAGAAATTTATACAAAAAAAATAAACACTTTATTTAAAAAACTTATTATTAAAATTAATTTAAAGCGCTTCTGGATATTGTTTAAAATTTGTTATATTATTTAATATATTTTTAATATGTTAAGGTACTTGAAGATTTTAAGATTATAGTTCGTTTTCGATTCAAATTCTTTTGTTTGAAATTTTTTATGTATTGAAAAAGCATTTTTTTATTTGTTGTGTTGATAAAAATGCATTAGAAAATAGTAAATATGTTGTGAAAAGACTGAAAAGAGAGAAAGAGAAAAAAAGTCATTCATTAATATTACAAATATGATGTACATGCATCAATTTGGTTTTGCAAGATAAACATTAATTAATAAAGAAATTTTTGTAGTTAATAATAATATTTTATCTGGCGATTTTTGTTTCATTGATAATATTTTGTGTTGTGTTAAATAGAATAGCATTTTTTAACACGAAGATCTTCATTAAGCTGTATGCAAAATTGAAAACATTAAGATTAAATATATTCCGTAAGCCTTGTATTTTTAAATTATGACTATGTTGCCATAAAGAAACGACTAGTAAGAATAAAAGTTAAACAAAATTTTTCTATAAATAATGTTTTTAGTTTTTCCATAGTATCAAAGAAAGCACAACAATAGAAGTTAAACCATTTTCATTTTTCTGATGTTTAAATGAGTAGGTTCAAGGCGACTTGAATAAAATGAATTTATTTTAAAATAAAGTGCAACAATGCAAAAAACATATTTATTTGTTCGTGTAAAATTTCCTGTTTTTTAAAAGTGTTTAAACGTTTTGCTTCATTTGACACCAGAGAAATTAGCAGCTGGTCATTATTTTCTGAAACGAGATCACCTGTTTCCACTGCTTGGGCTAAAGCAGGTTTGTAACCGAAAGATTGAATTTCAAATAGCGACATTCTAAAATTCAAATTCACAAGCAAACGAGAGAGAGAGAGAAAGAGATGCGGCTTCTGAATAAAATTTTTTGTTTCTACCATTCGATCTCTATTTTAAAGTTTGACTAATCAATAAACTGAGACATATCTCTGCCTCTTTTTTGCGTATCCTCTGAAGTGTTTCAACACAGCAAATCTAGAAAACATGAGAAAGTTTTACTGCTTCCAAAAACTTCGTATTTTTTTCTTGTTTTTGTTATTTCATTTAAGGGACACGGTTCGAAATAATTATCTTGACGCACCAGGTCCAAAATACTTGTGTGGCAGTACTCTATTCCTGAAGAGCTGTTGTTGTTATTTACATTTATTTTCATTACACACTTTTACAATTAGAGCTGAAAAAAGTCAGCCAATGTAAATGAAATGAATGTTTAAATGAATGTTTAAATGAAAGCTTATAACTTAATAACTCTAGTTGTTCTAAATAACTTTGGCTAAAAGTTCCCTGATGATCTGCATTAGCAACAGTGAAATGCGCATAGGATATAGCTAAATGCCTCAATAATCAATTTCAATGTATTTTTAATAAAAAATTATTTTACTGAATAAGTAAAATAATAATTTGGGATTATAAGTGCGTTAATAAATGTTCAACTGAAATAATAATAGTTATAAGTAAAAATAATTAATGTGATGATCGTAAAAGATAAGCAAGAATAATTAAATATACTTAGGTGGAGTAATATAATTTCGTGCTAACCTAAATAGAAAAATTAAAAAATGGAAAAACAGAAAATTAATAGTGATACTTATAAATGTGTTAACCAAAGGTAAATCAATAATTGTATATACAACAATTATTTCTCATATTCCGTTTCATTGAAAATTTAATTTAAATAGCTGATGTTAATAAGAATCTCTAACCAAGTAGATATACTGGGGTTCTGATGAAGTGCGTGGCTGCACAGAAAAGTATCGGTATGTCCCCCAGCTTAAAGTCTAAGTTTAATTTTTCTTCTCTTCTTTAGAAACTCACATTAATTAATAAAAATATTTCATTCAATAAGAATTGAAATTACTGAGCTTATGAGAAATTATTTCTGATTAAAATTCACTACAGTTCAAATAAATTGTCTGAAATAATTTTCTTTCGCTCCGAATATCATCTTAGATCACTGGTATTAGTCAAAAACATGATGAATAAATAGGAATATGACAAATATCTGAACTTTTCACAGAATTCTAGGAACAAGCATAGAACGACGGCTGTGAAACTCGACACAATGAAAGCAGGACATATGGAAAATTTGAACAATATTAAACTTGAGTCTAACTCGTTTCTTAGCTCATTTTGTTAAAAAAAATTTTTAGGTTTTTAGCTTTGACTACAAAGCAAATGGAGGGGTTCAGGAGCTCCAAGTTTGATCTCTGGCTAGACAATATGATATCAACATCATAGAGTTTTCATCATGACAGCACCCTCATTGTTTAATACTTGTAGTATAGCTAATAATGTGGCTTCATAGGTTGAAGTAACGCACCTGCTTGACAACAGAGGTGCAGCAAAGATACTTTAAAAATGAACAAAATGCACAAAGCAGAGTTGTAAACTGACTTAATATTTCATTATTTGATCTCTCTTTGCTATCCGAAGGCCTTTTTTCCATACGCAAAGTTTACTTTGAAAAGCTTAATTGAGCTGGAAGAAAGACAGAAATAGGAAGGAAGTATTTCTTCCCCCCCCCCCTAAATGTGTATTTAAAGAATATCCATAAAATCGGCTGATTACAATCTGTAATTTCCCCTGTAGAAAGTTCTTTTTTTTAATTCGTATTCATTAGATTAAAAGTTTTGAAAAAATCAAGTTAAGTTTTTTCTTTGGTGCAAAGTCATAAGATAAATACTTATGCAGTTTTAAAAGCAAAATACCATAAAAAAGGCGGGCTATTATATAAGGAAATTATTTTTTTTAAACAAGAAGTAATCCTAAGAATTTATATTAAATATATTTTACTTTTATTAAGTGTCAACAAGATTTTTTGTTTACGACAGTGGAAACTACAATTAATTGTATTTTTTAACTCAAAAAATATGGGCCTGAGAGCTGAAGGGGTACAACTGCCTAAACTAAAAAAAAATTACTTAGAAGCCGAAATCAACACTTAATTTTAATACCCATCACTCTAAAAAAATACATAATGACCTTTAACTACGCTATATCAATCAAAAATTTTACTACTAACAAGAACTTAAAAAAAGAAGAAAGCTTTGCAACTCACTCTCACTGCACTTATACCCATTTGCTTTAGCATCTCTCCAATGTGAAGTAAAAAAATTAATACTGAATGTCAAATTATTATTGCAATATAACTTGTGAAATTTGATTTGCTTAAAATTGTGAAAAGTTCATTTATTCATTTAAGCATGCTTACTTGTTTTGCATAATTTATTGCATAAATTATTTGATTATCATACAATTTTTTATAATTTTCATATTTGTAAAAATAAACGTTTAAATGATTTTGTCGTAAATTGACAAATTATGAGCAAGCAGACATTGAATTTTGCAAAAAAAATATATAAATCATATTTCAATACTTGTTTTTATTTTTTTTTTTTGAATTCTATACAGCAAGTTAATATTTCACAATTACTCTTGACCTCTTGTCTTTTCAAACACAAACAGTTAAAAAAAAGCCAAGAACACATTAATTTTTTTTTATGTTAAACAAGACAAAGAAAGATATTGTACGAGTAATTTACATAAATAAATTGCTAGAAATATTATTGAATTTGTAAATGTTCCCAAACTGATTTATATTGATTTGATGCTGTCAATTTTAAGCCAATGCCACTTATGAACAACATATTCAGCAACCAATGTAATAAAGTACAAATCAAGTTAATCAATTAATAAAAATTTATAAAATACTGAAGATAAATGTTAATCTAATCAGAAATGCAAATTTATATATGTTTTTTTTTAATTTTTATTGGTGAAAAAGTTACAAAGTAACGACGAATCTTTATTAAATTCATTAAATAAATATTGAAATTCGATTTTTCATGACAGCAAAAATACATTTTGTTTAGATGAGCCCCTTTTACTTCAATGACTGTATGTCGTAACTTACACTAGTTGTAGTTTCCCCCAGCTAATAATAAAGTCTAAGTTTAATTTTTCTTATCTTCTTTAGAAACTCACATTAATTAATAAAAATATTTCGTTGAATAAGAATTGAAATTACTGAACTTAAGCCTGACTAAGAATTATTTCTGATTAAAATTCACTTCAGTTAAATTAAAGAATCTAAAAATTTACAAAAAATATTTTGTATGAAGAAAAGTGTTTATTAAACATTTTATAAACCTTAAATTATTTTTTTATGAATAATCTCTATAGTATATATTTTTCATATCTGAAAAATTTTACATATATACAAATTTTTCAGATATGTGCAATTGTGTGGTTAGGACTGCCCACGTGCAATTACATTACTTTTCATATCGCTCATTTACTCAAAAACACGTCATAATTCAAAAAAAACTAGTTTGCCAGAAAATGAGTTTAAAGTCTTAAATTTACACACAACTTAAGGGAAAAAGAAAATTTTATTATGCTTTCTAGAGTTAAGTAAACAACCTATTTTTATGAAATATTTAGACAATATGAAAAACGATATGAGGATTAATTCTGCATCATTAACTCAAAAATAAAATTTTTTGATATATGACGTTGTTTGAGTAAATGAGCAATATGTGTTTTAGACCCCTGCGCAAGACCACTTACAAGAACTTTCAAGACATGAGGAATTTTTTTAAATGCTTTACTACAGCGAAGTAATCTAAAACAAACGCTAAACAAGACAGTTTGCAGGAAATTCGCTTAAGTAATTCCAGGTATAGGAATAAAGAAGAAATACTTCATGACGGGAGAATTTGTGATGATTGTTTTTTTATGCATGTATATATATATATATATGCACACACGTTGTTTGCACGATCTTTTAATTTTTTTGCGCACATACAAACGCACACATGCATTGAAATTAGTTGTGTGCACTTGCTTTCAAAAACCACCCTTAACAACATAAAAACTTATCATCTACATCTTACACACAAACCCACACTTAAACGTACAATATGCAAACACGCATCAACACTTTTTTTATTGATTGTTACGAACAAGAAGTGTTTGCGACATCGCTTGCAAACACTCAAACACACCTACATCAAACATCCAACGTGCTTCGCTTATTAAACTACATAATTTATTTAGTTAATTTAATTATTCATCATCATTTATTATTGGTTTAGTGTAAGACATGCTACAACAATACATTTAAAAAAAAGACATATTAACATTTCAAGACTATTTAGGCAACCCTCTAATGTATTTAAATATGCATATGTATGTATGTATGTATGCAATTATTTTAATCAATTTAATTCATAACCACAAATTTGCCCACCTTTTACTAAAGTGAATTTTTGAAAGCACAAAAAGTTGAAGTTGCCCTCAATCAATATTTTTATTTTAATTACACTTTGAAATAAAAAAAAACAAATTATATTAAATTTACACGCAGCACAAGTTCTGCTATTGAGTTTGTGTAAATATTGATATTTATTTAAATATTTCTCTTTCAATTTTGATGTTGAAAAAATTAAATTATTTTATTTAAAAATAATTTTTAAAACATCAACGCCTCAATCTATAAACGTATGTATATGCATATAAATATGTTAATTAAATAACTGATGACCAAAAAAAAACAAAAAAAAAAGATGTCAATTTGTCAACTATTTACTTGAAAATTTAGCATCCATGCATCAGGTACAAACGGTGCAAAATGTCACGCAAACATTCGCACAAATAGTGGAATGCATGAACAATCAATTTATAAATATTCAACAAATTTGAATAATTTTTCTCTTTTATATTTGATCAAGATCATAACAACCACGCGAACGTGTGGTTAAATAATAATAAAAAAAATGTGAATTGAAATTGAATTTACAATAATTAAATCGGAATGCAGGAACAGAATAATGAAATAAACAAAAAAAAATTAAAATGAATAAATTAACATAAAACCGGGTTGTGTGACCAGGTGCTTGTTTGGTTTTATGTAAATCACAATTCGAGTGAAGAAATTAATTTATAATTGTTATTATTTTATTTAATTCAATCAAGTTTAAGTTTAATATATTTACTAAGAAGATTATTATTCATTCAATTATTTCTCTGCTTTAAAAAGTTTTTAATATTTTTTTTAAATTGACACTTGTATATTTTTAAATTTTAATTAACATTGCTGGTATTAATTTATAGCGCAGTCTTTGTGCATTTATTTTAACAATTAACACCTTTAGTTCTAGGTGTAAAAATAACTTGAGCATTTCAGGAGATTTTCGTTTGAATACAATATTTTAACGGTTGCTTTGTTAAACGAATACAATGTGTTCGAAAAATTCGAATACCTTAATATTGGTCAATTTGAACCACTGTTTCCATAACACAAACGATAGACTGCAGTATTTATATGCAAAGCACTTATATTTCTAAGGGCCATTTTCACAACTTGCCTTTAGCTAAAGGTAGGATTTTGTCTGCTCGATAAATGTCTTTGCATTCTTTCTTTTATTACTTTTTTTACCAATTAAAAATTTATGTTATAATAATGCAAAAATATTTATGGGGCAAACAAAATCCTAACTTTAACTAAAGGCAAGTTGTGAAAATGGCTATAAGTGATTTTTATAAAAAATTTCTAGACCAGTCGACTGTCTGGCTTCTGGAAACAGAAGGTAAAATAGTCCCAGTGAAAAAAAACTGTAAGTAATTATTCAGGAACTACTTTTCCTCTACTTCCAAAGTATCAATAAATTTATATTTTTGACTTTTCAGGAACTGATTATTAACAATATCGAGATAATTAATTAAGAAGATATTTGACTTGCAAAATTGGAAACCATTTGAACCACTGAATTTGAATAAATAAATTCAGTAAAGTACGACTTTGACTCGCGCATAAAGGGTTCCGTAGGGACAATATATATGTAATACTATTTATATGAACTTTATCCTATACATGTAATATATAGTTTTGGCATTTTTTTCGTTTTTCGGATATTTTCGGTTTTAAGCGTGTTTTTATTTTCAGCGTTCTTTTTGTGTTTTTCGGTTTTGGCGATTTTTTTAAGTTTTAGAGCTTTTTTCTCGTTCTGGCGTTTTTTCTCGTTTTGGTGTTTTTTCGCTTTTTGGTGATTTTTTTCATATTGGCGATTTTTTTCATTTTGGTAAGTTTTTCGCTTTTTTGGCGATATTTTAGTTTAAATTTTTTTTAATTGGCGATTTTTTGCGGTTTTTGGCAATTTTTGCTCGGTTTGGCGATTTTAAAAATTTGGGATTTTTCAGCTTTACCGTTTTTGAAAATTTCTTACTGTTTTACAGATACAGCAAGTTGTGAAAATTACATAGTCAAAATTACATTAAATGATGCAAGACCCCTTATTTTTTTTACATTTTACTGTAAATTGTTATACGTGTACAGTAAGGGTGTTCTTATTTTGAAATTTTTGAAATTTATCAACCGCCGGCCCGATTCTTGTTCCCTTCTGTTAAAAATGTAATCCTGTAAAATTTGGAGTCAATCCGATAATTTTTAGTGGACCCGGAAACGATTTGAAAATTTTCATGGGGTCTATATGGGCAAAATATCCATTTTTAACGAAAGTAACTACTTTCAAATGAAATTTCATATTAAAAAATAATTGTATTTTATATATAATAAATTTATTAATCATTACTATTTTATTTATCATGTTATTAAAGTAGCTTTGTTATATGATGGATATTTCGTTCGATAAGCCTCAACAACCTGAAGCAACAATTGTTTTTCGTCTTCATCATTTGTCAAGATTCTATTATAGTCTTGAATAAACTTAACGCCTCTCTCTGCAATATCATTGACGACAAATAAGTCCTTACATGCGGTCCAACCTTCTTCAAATGCGTATGATGTTTCCCAACTTGAAGGCTCTAACAGTAAAAACTCCATTGGCAAACCAAATTTACTAAAGAAACATTTTGTTTTCTCTGACACGAAATCACACAACGAAATATTTATAAAATCCAATAAATTCGAACATCTTCGACCATTTTCTAATTTTACTACTGGTTCGTTTAATTTGAGGTTTTTAAGCATTTTCTGTTTCTCTTCTATGGGTATTTTCGAATCATAAAAAGCCAGAGCTACTACTTGCTCTGAAATGTACCATAAATGGTTGCTCATTTTTTTTAGAATTATAGCTGATATGTCCGTGTCTATTTCAGTATACTTTATGGCATCTTGAATAAAAGTTAAATCTTGAAGCGGTGCGTCTATAGCATTAGTACATTTGAACCAAACTTTGATATAAAGAGTCACTATAAAAACGCAAATATCGCGTAAACCATTCAATTCCTTCTTCGTTAGTTTGAATTGATCACGGAACATAAATATTTTCAAGGAATATATAGCCTTTGCCATCCAGCGTGCATGGCTAGTTGGTCCAGGCGTTCGGAAATTATACTGCTCTGCACCGACAAACATCAAAGCCAACTGTAGTAATTCTTTATAGTCTTCTCGATTTTGAGATTTAGCCAGTTGAGCATAGCAAAAAGTTTTACAGTGTTCTAGTTCAGCTGCACTTATTTTTTCACAAATGGTCGAATCTTCAATGCCACTTTTGAAAGCTTGTTTATTTATATTTGGCCAAAATTTTCCAAATCTTTCAAAGATGGGAACTTCTGGTGCTGAGGTTGAAGAAAGTTTTGTTTCGAAAACACTTCGCAAAACGAACTCATAAATATGGTGGCGGCAAGGTAGATTGACAAGACTACGGCCAATTTTTTTTTCTAAAAGAACTGCAGCACCTGTTTTTATGCCAGTATTTGTTGACGTTGTATCATATGACAAGCCTTTGACTTGATCAACAATTTTCCATTCACGTAATTTTTCATACACTATATCAGCAATATTTTCACCACTCGAAGATGCTACTTTTGGTGCACCGAGAAATTTTGATGTGCCGTTGAAACTAACAGAAATTGCGATTCGCTCAACCTTCGTGGGGCCGATCAAGTCTTTCATGAATTTTCCATCAAAATGAGCTACCAGCGATCCAGTTTTACTCACCTATAAATGATGAAAAGATTGTTACAATATCAAAAACCAACTCTTGCTGAAAATCACAATTTACATTATCAGTGAAATTAGCTGAAATTTCTTCAGATTCCCTTAAACGGTTCTCTTGGCGTAAACGATGAATAGTTGAACGATTGATTGCAAGTTCTTCTACACGTAGTCCAAATGCTTCACCTGCTGCTATAAGAATATGAACTGCCATTCCATCAGACACTTTGGCATTGTCAAGAGCTGCTAGCAACCTTGCTGTTAAAAAATTTTTGCGCCCTCGTTTTTGACCATGATTACTTTTTGAGGTTACATGTGTTTCATCATTATGCATCTCGTTGCTTGATACGTCACTAATATCACCTTCATCATTACACTCCATTAATTGACAAACATCTATAAAATATGAAAAATAAAACATTACAATATTGAAGTTCGTCACCCTTACCTGTGCGGCTCATTTCCTCCTCATGCTTTCTTTTCCTTGCAGCTTCCTTATATTTTCGTACTTGTGCTCTATTTTCCCGATCCCACAAAACCTTGTCAACACCAGCCATACAACCGGGACGTCCTTTTTTTCTTTGCATTTCAAGAAACTCTCTATCTTCTGCAATCCGAATTTTTTCTAGTGCATCAGCGGTAGCAATATCAAATAAGTCGTCTAGACTATTCAAAAATGACTCAGCAGCTTCTTTTTGGGAACTCGACCTTTTACCAGGAACTGTTTTCTGAATGATTTTCCATTTGTCGTATAATTTTACAAGCTTTTCAACGCATTTGTGCTCTTCTCGAATAGGTATACGTGCTTGCTGCCAAAATATTTCCACTGCACTAATTGCTAGCTTCGCACCAAGCATCGCTGTCATTTTTACAAACCGCATGTTGTAAAATAAAACTTGCAAGACCTGACGATTAGACGGTAGTTTTGCACCAGTAATTTGATGAGAAACATTTCCAATTAGATCGATTTTCATCAAATTTGCAATGGCTTTACGCGTTCCAATAACTGAAGCACTCGACATTATTAATTTCTTTTATTATATAAAAATAATTAAATATCAAATTAATCTAGAAAAATCTATTATTATTAAATTATTAATTCTTTTCGATTTCACTGATAAGAACTCACTCCACTGCGATCACAAATTACGATTTTAAGTAGAACTATGAACTGTTTGCTTCCAAAGCCAAAAATAAAACGAAAATTAAAAACACAAGTGAAAATGTTCTCGAAAATGTCCCGTTATCAGCAGTATATGCAATTATTATTAGTAGCTCAAGAGTACACAATTCCTTGGAATATGTTCTGCGCCAAAAGTAAAGCGTGCGAAAATAAATTTATGTTTTTTCAAGTAGATAACTGTTATTGCGACTTTAGAGAACTAAACAGTCAATATCATGCATTTGATATTTTGATTTGATTTTTTATAATTTTAAGAGAAGAAAACCAAAAACAGTTATTGTTTCATTTCCTTTTGTGATGGATAAAATAAAGTTCAAAATTAAAATGTAACTACTTTCGTTAAAAATTGATATTTTGCCCATATAGACCCCATGAAAATTTTCAAATCGTTTCCGGGTCCACTAAAAATTATCGGATTGACTCCAAATTTTACAGGATTACTTTTTTAACAGAAGGGAACAAGAATCGTGCCGGCGAACTAGAAAAAACACTTTTTAAAATTTTCCCATACAAATAAGAACACCCCTAGTGTACAGTCTGCATAAAAATACACTAACTTTGCAAAATTCAAGTGTAGTACAATATCGTACATGTTATTTTAAATTTTTTCGTTGCTCGTTTTAGAACACCCTTTAATTTTCAACTGTCATATATTTGTTGTTTACATTGGCCAAAGTAAAGAATATGTATTCTGAGGAGGGGTATAAAAAACGATATATGTAATTGTATTAGCGTTTTAAAAAGTTACATCTGAAACTCATTTTACGGCCTATTTATTTTAGAACGAAGTTTAGAAAACCATGTATTGCTTAGTGTTTGGGATATATAGTGTCTTCAGAACATTTATTCAGAACATTACAAACAAAATTTTGTTGGCATGCAATTTTTTGAGAAAAAGTGATAATCCACTTTAAAAAAGGGATGTAGGTAGTTGAAATGCTCTGCAAAAAAAAAATCATGAAATTCTACTATAGGTCTCCCAATACTCACTTAAATCGAAGATTCAACTTTAATACCAGAAATAACTAAAAAAAAAACTTTTTAGGTGATTTGAGGGTTAATATAGTTAAAAAGATGGCAGTAAAGTGTTGTCAACCTTAAAAAAATAATTTGAACAATTACATAACAATTTTTTTATTTTTGCTTATATCTGGTATAAAAGTTGAATTAATTTTCGACTTAAGTGTGTTCTGCGAAAAACGAAAAAAAGCGGCATAGCTAAAAAAAAAATCGCTAAACTAAAATATATTGCCAAAAATTTAAAAAAATCGCCAAATTGGAGAAAAACGACAAAACTACACTAAACGCCAAAAACAAAAAAAAAACAAAAAACTAAAAATCGACAAGAACCGAAGAAAAATGTACCGGGTACGCACCACTATTTAAAAAATATCTACATCAGGTAAGATATTCGATTAATGCCCGTTATTTATAGCCATAGATATCTATTAGTGTACATACATCTATCGTGTAAGTTAAATTACCTCTTTGTAGAAATAACAGGCATATAAAGGCTAAAGTTCGTATGTAGTGTCCGTAAGGAATTTATTAGGTATGTTCATTTGCTTTCCCAGCATAAAGTACCAACGAGAGGGTAAAGCAGAAATTTACAAAATTACTCTCCCAGATACAAAAAAGTAAGAACTTGCAGGAAAATTTTATTCATATCACAACCATGGATGGAAATCATGATACAATTGTAATTTTTCTAGCAATTATTTGTAAGAATTTTTTTGTCTCTCAAATTTTTTAACCCTTTTGACGCTCTCTCTTTGCAAAGTTTTTGAGTTAATTACAGTGTTGCCGGAATCGAAATTCAATTTTACACAGAAAAGCCTTCAAAATTATCCAAAATTTTATAAATTACACAAAACAAATCTTATGTTTGATAAGCAATACTTTGTATTTAAGAATATGTATATATATATATATCCAGTGATTTTTTTTTAATAATTGGTAAATCAGCAATAAATTATAAATCAGCAACGCTGGTTAATTAACACTTTCCAGTAACAATTGTTACAAATTCTTTAAAAAAATTTGTAAATGAACAAACTTATTATTAATGGTGCAGTTTTTAATTATCATCTATCAAGTAGTTACAGGTTGAGCAATGGTAGCATTCATAAGGCGTAACTGTTGCGCAACCGTTGAGTGTTGCTGCCATTTTTTCCATCGTACATTTTTTTCGCTACTTATAGTTAACATGATGTACTCAGCCTGAACAGCTGATCGAAAAGACTTATGCCAATTATACTAGAATGCAACGACACTTTGTTTTGTGGCGGCTGCAAATAATTGTTAAATTTTGCATTTAAAATGCGATAAAGGAACGAAATAAAGGAATTTAATTAAATTACGAATTTCATCAAACATATGTATGTTTATTATGATGTCTATTTATATTATATATTACATAAGTAATTCACTATTGCGTTTAAAGATTTTTTAAGCACATGGCAGGTCTTTCTTTTTATTGCAGTGTTGTGCAAGCACAGAATATTTATTTTGCGGAGCAAATTTTATTGTAAAAATAGAAGATTCCTGGGCTGCTGACTTCATTAAATATTCTGCGTTGTACATACACTTTAGGTAAACTAATTAGCTTAGCCAATGTAAATTATATTCGTTATTCCTATTTTATTCCTTTTCAGTTGTTTACATCCATCAGCTGTTCATTTTGTAGCAAATCCATCAAGCCATTTCTAAGAAGTAACTGTTGAGGCCAACAGTTGCCAACAGTTTCACAACAGGTGAGCTTAACAGCTACGTCCTATGAATGCGGCCAATGACAACTGTTAAAATGTCGGACTATTCAAAATGAAACGTCTTATTGTAACGCCCTGTAGATTAGTTCAATGCGCATACAATTCATTAAAATTTAATATCAAAATTATGAAATCCATAATTACGATTTTCTTTTTTAAGCATATTGGAATTTTATTTCCTTAAGGTCAATTTGTTTTAATTCATTCAAATTTTTGCCTCTCCAATATGTTTTGTTGTTGCCACATTAATTTAAATTGATTTTTTCCTTTATTTTTTTTTTTTTAATTTTGAGCAGCAACTTAATTTTACATGTTAAAAAATTTAATAACGCTTAAGGCTGCAATTAAAAATATGACCAACTTGTTATACTTGAGTTACAAACATGAAATTGAATACTTAGAACAAAATGAAAAAAAATAAAATGTTCCTTTTTTTGCTGTAGTTAAATTTCGTTAAGAAATTGTTACAATTTTATTGTACTCGTGCAATCATCAGCGCGTATGAAATATTATTATAAAATTTCCTTTAAAAAAAGTTATTTGAGTAATTATTTTTTTTTCTTTTACATTATTTATGTTTAAAAAAAATGTCAAAAGAATTTTGCTTAATTTCAAGTTGAATGAAAATGGTTAAAATTTGATTTTAAAAATATTTGTAGAATCCATTGGCTTTCACAGAAATTAAGGAAGCAAAAATGCACAGTGGTCCAAGTAACACAAATGCATGAAGGTGAAGTTAAAAATAAAAATAAAGTTTGACAAGTATTACAACTGTTAAAGCTGAAAAGATAGAAATGTGTTTGCCCAAAGGATTTGATTTCAGTGCCTGATTTTTTGGGATGGAGTTCTTCTGCTCACGGTTAGCGTCTCTGCTATTAAAAATTTTTATTTATTTTCATTACATTATAAACTTTGTTGTATAAGTCCAAGGCATAAACATAGAAGGTATGTACTTCCATTAGGCAGATTTAAAAAATTTGTTTTTGTTTTTCGCACAAATTCTTCTACGAAGAAACGCACACCGATTCACGTGAAATTTGTATGACAAAGTTTATACCAAAATAACAAAATATTTTATGACGCACATTTGATTTTTTTAGTGCACAAGTGTAAAAGTTAATGACTTCACGTTGTCTGTGTAAATTTGCTATAAACTAGACTTGATGGTGTCATGATTATTATTGACTTTATATTTTTACTTTTTACTATGAGGCATAAACATGTACACTTCATCTTAAATAATATGCAATTGTTAATGAATGTGCAGTAAAAAAAAACGCCCAATATAATGCTGAAATACTGTTGACACCTGAGTATATACAATGCGAAACCTTACACATTCTAAATATTTAAGATTTTACTTAATGGGCTTCAGGTTTTAAGTTGGAGATGAGCAGTATCAAAGTGATGACGAGTCGTGTATATTTCTTCAATTTGAAGTGACGTCGGAAAGACTAAGTACTACAAATTAATACACGAATCTTCTGGCATAGACAATAAATAATTATTGTTCTAAAGAATCGCAACTGCTGCTTTTTTCCGTCCATAGACAAGACTCGTCGAACAGAGTTAGGGTACAAGCAATATAAAGTTAAAAACAATTTAGATTCAGTTAAATAAAATGACAATGATATTCAAAGTTCATGACTATAATAATGATAGTAGTACATGCATATCTTAACATAACCGCAAAAAAACCTATGAGAATAGTTTTCCAACTTAATTTTTTGGCCAAAAAATATTATTTATTATTAATGGTAAAAAATCGATTTTCGTAAAAAAACGAGGTCCCAAAAATTTGTCAATTAAGCTTTTTTGGCAGTTATGGCTCAATATAAGTAAATATAGAATTTGCTAAGCTCATTGGCAACTTGTCGGCAAGTAACGAATAACTAACAAAGTGTCTACATAACTTAAAGTAATACACATACTTAACTCCAGAGGCGCTGCAACGATGATATACAAACTAACAAATCGGAGAGTTGCGAAAACAAACAAAACATTTATTAAGCTTTCCTTATCTCTATCTATCCGTCACTTTGCCATCTGCAGTGCTGGATGTACGCACAGGACCGTGGGGCCCGGGCCTAGAGTGGTATGGTTTTAGGGGCGACCAAATATTAAGAAGCCCAAAAATTATCATTTTAAATAGTTTGAAACTTATAATTTTTCTGAATTACTTTTAGCTTTATACATATCAATAAAAAAATTTGAATATAATTTATCGGTGCAATATAATTTTTTTAGATTTATATGATAGTATTCTCAAACGCTTAAGTAGACCATTGTGCATTTTTAAGATTTAACGACAGTTCGGGTAAGAGTATTTTACATGTTTATTTACGAAAACAGAGCGTACTCTAGTTAGGAAGTATTGAGAAGCAGCGTTTAGAAACTTCTGATTTGTTTAATTGCTTTTGCTTCTACTTCTGAAAATATAAACAGTCGCAGCCAAAGCGAATGCATAAAACGAAAAGCTATACACACAGCAGAGAGTTTCAGCAGTTGACATGTTCAAATACTTGTTGTGTTGACTGACTGCTCCTTTAAATAAATTTTTGCAAAATGTGCATTAATTATGTGATTTTCGAAAAAAATTTTTACGGTAAAAAAAATTTGTGAAAAAAAAAATTTTGCGTGATCTATTAGGGTGCCTACACACGTTCAGATTATATTGCCAAACATTGTTAGCAAAAAATTAGGAGTTCCTGTTAGTTATTCTAAAAGAAATTAAAAAAAAAATACTTTTGCCAAAAAAAAAGTGTATGAAGGAACCTTTTATTTGAACCCAAGTGAGCTGAAAACTTGCTTTCTCTTCCAGCAACGTGTTAACCTAACTTATTATGGATATTTATTTGATTTAGTTTTTGGTGTCCATATTAAAACATTTCTGAACCAAAATTTATTTCTTTAGTATTTAGCGGTTGCGTTCATTTAGGCAAATATTTGCCAAGTATGACCTTAGCTTAATGTAAGTTAAAATGTTAAAAAAAATATACATATATCCTTATTTAAAATCGTTACTCACGAACTCATCTCTACCCTGCACATGTTTATATTTTATTATTTTCTTAATTATAAAAAAAAATTATTTCAATAAGTTTTGACACTTTTTTGATTGGTGACTAAAAAAATATATTAATATGCATATGCATACGTATTTAAAACCCGTTGTTGAATGTTATCATAATTATTATTTTTTTCGAACAAAAAGCCACAGACGCAATAAACAGAATAAACTGGTTGCAGTTAAAGTGTTGAATTAAATAAAATTAGTTTTGCTATACTCCCCTCCTCTTCGAAAAGTTATCTTCTTCACTGCTGCTCTTATCACTTCAATGAAATATTCACAAAATTTATGTTGAAAAAAAAACTCAAGTTTTACAACTTCCTGTATGCACTTTAAACATTCACAAGTTGTTCTGTGTTGTGAGCACTGCATTGATGCTCTCAACGCTGGGAGCACTACTTGAATTGAGAAGAAGAAAAAAAAGAAATATGTACATATATATGTATGTATGTATCTATGTATGTACATTTATTACATATAAAACTTAATAGAATGCAAGTATGTACGAGTATGTGCACATTTATTTTTTCTTTTCATACAATTAGGCACTAAATACCTTCAGTTTTTTTTAATGGCATCAGATAAAATTTTAGTTTACAAGTACAATACTTAAATACAAAGAAGATTGAAAGCAACAAGTTTTGCCACTCACTATTCACATATGAAGTAACAAAAAAAAAAGTTTTAAGTACTCGTACGTTCTAACACTTTAGTGTAAAAGTTTACTGGGTCAAGAAAGTCATTAAAAGTCATAAAATTTTATTCAACTAGTATAACAAATAATGAAAGATTAAAAATCTAAAAAGATTTAATTAATGAAAATATTTAAATGTGTATTAGACTATGGTTCAGCTGTAGTTTGTTGCTTTAGAGACAAATACGTTCGTTTTCAGCTGCTGTTCAGTGATTTAAAAATAATTAAATTTAATTGTAATTCAGCAGCATTAAATTCATGAAATATTTGAGGAATTCAAACGATAATATTAAGTGTCATAATGTTTAAATTATTGTAATATTATTTTTTTTCTTTTAAGCCAAAATTTTAAAACATTATGACACTTAAGACTACCGTTTGAATCCCCCAATTATATATTCACACATATTTTCATACATTTAAGTTTACTTAAGCACTTGCACAGACTAACTACGATTTTTTTAACGCTACTACGCGTGACTCTAGAAAAATAAATCATGAGAAGCTTACGCCTCTCTATTAAACCTTTTTTGTATGTTAAGTAATAAACATGTTATTAAATATTTAAAAAAAACAAGACTCGTATAAAATGTTGCTCTAGTAACCATTACCAAAATGTGATTTAATTTTTTTTTGCTCAGGTAGCCACAGTATACATACGTATACATATATGTATGTGTACGAGTATTTATATCTTCAAGTAAATCATGTTCAATCTGTATTAAAAAGGCATAAATAACAGGTTGAGCATGCGTCAGAGCCACTCTGTCTGCTTTCAAACATATTTTGCATTACACAAAGTCCAACAGGCATAAAAATAAAACAAACTTCATGACACAAACGACAACAAGAGGAGCCAAGTGACAACTTCATACAACACTTTGTTTAACGAAAGGAAAAAAACATCGCCTTGACAGAATTAAGAAAACATATTTTCAATTTTCGCTTCTGCAAAAATATGAAATTTGATAAAACGATGTTGTTTTGCTTGTTTTATTATTATTTTTATGTCTGCATGAAATTGAGATATTTAAGTCTGGTTGCATTAGCGTAGACAAATGATTTTTTTTGAGGGTATTAAAGGGTTTAAATACTCTCCAAAATAAAAATAAAAAATATGGTTATACAAATTGGGGTAACTTGTAAAGTGAGAGTATAAACACCATGTTTGCGGTGCGGTGCGATTTTTCGTTGCGGGAGAGAAAAATAAACATAATACAACGGAAGACGGCGCCGGCAATACTTGTCATTGTTTGTTTAAATTTTTATTAATTTTTTTGTGAATACATTTTTATTACTAAAAACAAAAAATGATTAACATTTTATACATTCGCAGATATATTTGATATGTTTTTTTAAACTTTTATAATATATGACAAAAATTTTTGAACTTCAAAATCATGTTTTTTGTACAATAATGTTGTGAACACAGCCAATTATTCAAAAACTACGGCAACGTCGGCAAGAGATAATTGAGAGAATTTAGAGAAGAAGAAATTTCGCAATGAAAATAAAATAGATTTTAATTTTATTCCGTCCCGCACTGCGGATTTTTACTTCAAAATCGTATGGAAATCCGCACCGCAATAAAAGATCGTTACATTGTGTTCAGACTCTGAGAGTTAAATATCTAAAATCATAACGACATAATTGCACAGTTATAAATAAGCCTACACGTATGCTTTGATTTTTTTTATAAAAAGCAATTGCCTATATTCATAGTCACATACAAGTGCTGTTAGCTAACTATAAGAGTTTTTCGTTTCCCTGGAAAGCGGGAATGGCTTCAAAATTCAAGGGAATTGGCGCACACTACATACAGATATAAAACATTGTTTAATTTAATTTACTGAAAAAAAAACAACAACTAATAATTCATGAGATCTATTAAAAAAATAACGGTTTATAATAATCACGTTAGTCAAAACAAGCAAGAGTGCTATATTCGGCTGTGCCGAATCTTATATACCCTTCACCGACGTACTTATACATATTTATTTTGTGAAAAAATTTATAATATTTTGTTATAGTGCGATTTTTAGAAAGTGTGCTCCCAGTATTTTTCAAATAAGCAATTTAATTCAAATATTTTATTTTCGATATTAGTAATAGTTAAATATTTTATTAAACACTCTATATATAACAAATATTTATTCCAAATGTCAACATTGACGTGACGTCAATACAATGCCAAGAAATTGGGGCTTGCTTACTCGTTCTCGAGATGTTCAAAAACCGTGCTACTATTTAATAACCCCCAAAAAAAATCTTAGTATTGTGCCTCCATATTAAGTAAACTAACTTGTTTTATATTTTCCCATATTTAATAATAATATAATAATCTTTGATGCTGCTGAAATGTTTGGTGTCTAAATTGGAATCTTCAATTACAAATGCTTTATATCGCGGTATTATCTAAACCGTTTATTCCTAAAGAAATTTTTTAATTTTGTTCAGCAGAAAGGAATGGCTTAAGGGAAGTGATATAGAAAATTTCCTTTATTTTTATTTTATAGTCATGACTGTTCCTTAGCGATAAATTTTATTGTTATCTTTGTTTACTAAAAATTAATAAGAAGTTACGTTACAAGCTGTGAACGAAAGACCATCGATTTAAAACATAACTGTGATGAGAGCGATAAAAAGCAAAAATGGCACAAACCTTCCTTTATACTTAAATTATACATATATCCATATAAAAGTTAAAAGAAATATAAAAAAATCTTGAGTAAAGATCTTTCTAAAACATGAAAAATGTTTAACTGAATAAAATTATTTTTGGTTAATTTTTTAACCAATTTTTTTTTTAATTTCCAACCCTGGAATCATAATTTGGATTTTTCTGGTTATTAATACTAATTTATTTTTTTTCTAATATATAGAATATATTTAATTATCAAAGAAATAATTAGTTTTATTCAATTAGTTCTATATATTACAACAAGTGTAAGTTTCCCAACTCTGGAATCATCCTCTTAGATTTTTCTGATTTCTAACACCAATCTAGTTCTTTAAAAATTATATAAAGTACGTGAACAAAGAAAAAGGAAATAAGGGAAAAATTACTTTCATTTAGTTACTTTAAAAAAAGTTAAGATTTCCATATCTAATTTCTAATTTTTTCTGTCATGACATAAAATATATTTAATTTATAAGGAAAAAGAAAAAAGTTAACCAGATCTAGTTACTTTTGTATATCACAAAAACTGTAGGTTTCCCAACCCTGGAATCATCCTTTTATATTATTTTAGTTATTTTAACAGAAAAAAATTAAAATTTTTTCCATCTCTGGAGTTGTGGTTTTTATTTTTCTAATATTTTCTGCCAAATTTTTCTTTTCAAGACATAAAATATATTTAATTTACTTTAATATATTACATAAATTATAAGTTTCCCAGACCTGGAATCATCCTTTAAGGCTTTTCTTATTTTTTATACCAATCTAGTTTCTTAAAAGGTATATTAAATATATTAAATGAACAAATAAAATAGGCAAATAACGATAAAGTCGATTTATTTAGTAACATTTATATGAAAAAAAATTTAATTTTCCATCTCTGGAGCTATGGTTTTTATTTGTCTAATTTTTTGTGCTAAACATTTCTTTGCAAAGCATAAAATAAATTTAATTTATAAAAAAATGCGGAAAATTAATTAGACTTTGTTATTTTTGTATATCACAAAAAGTGTAAGTTTGCCAAGCCTGGATTCATCCTCTTTGATGTTTTATTTCTTACACAACAGGCCAATATCTAAGTCTCTAGATTTTCTGGAAGCTCCGGAATACCGGTTTCAGGTAAAGACAGACGGACGTACAGACAGACAGACGGACATCGCTTATTCGTGTTCCATATTCATAAGGACTCCCAATATATATACTTTATGGATCGAATATTCATATTTTGTTTTAATTTTTATAAGAAAGAGAGAGAAAGAGAGAGAAAGAGAGAGAGAGAAAGAAAGTTCTGTTTTTTTTTATTTTACCTGAAAGTTTGCCTTTGACTGTGTGAAATAGAGAAACAAGAAATAGGAAAAAACACTTTTTATTCAGAATAGAGCTGATAATAATAATTAAATTATTCTTATTAAACGTTTTAACTGCTAATAGCACAATATATATTTAATAACTAATTTAAAGATAAAATTTACAGATTAAATCAATAGTTTTTTATTTGTGCGCGAATTTATTATGTAAAATACATATTTGCTATATAAACTTATTAACATAATCATCTGCGCAAAAGTCATTCCAGGCTTTTTTAAATATAAAAATCTTTTATGGGCATTTAAAAAACGTAGTTGTGTGTTATAAATCTTTTGTTTTGCTTAATTAAGATTATTTATTTGTAATAAATTTCATTTTTTAAATAAATTTAAAAACTGGAAGCTTAAATTTTATTAATTTATTTTTAAGAAGAGAAAATATCTATCAGTCCGCAGTGAAGTCACATTCGATAAATAAATGTATGCTCACAACAATTATTTATATTTTAAAAAGGATTAAAAATCAAAACTTCTGCTATCTACGTCAATGTCCTGTTGAAATATTTTGCTTATTAAGCACATTAATTACGGTTCATTAAAATATAATAAACTCAAGTTTAATTACCTAGAACCAAAATATGTATATAAAAAAAGCGAAACACAAACACTTAAACATAAATAAATTCAACTTTTATTTGTTTATTGGAATTTGATACAAATATATTAGGGGTATTCAAAAATGTGTGTGAAATTTTTATAAATTTAGCAATGATAGTAAAAGTAAATAAGTTCTTCTACCTGCTAAAATTCAGCATATCGTCATAATATTTTTGGTTTGACCCACCGACCATTTAAAAAAAATTTGTTAGTTATGGGGTATATATATTTTGAATATCTCGTTTCTGAATCCAAAAAATGTTTCGCGAAATGAATTATGATTTCTGAAAAAATATTAAGCATTAATTTTGCTCGATTTTAACTATTTTAATGTTTAGTAAGTATTGCTTTGCTGTATATGCTACAGTTTGGCATTTGCGTCAAATTCTCTTCATACAAAAACGTACGAAACAAAGTTAACTTTTGTTTTGCTTAATTTTTATAAGAAATTAATAATAAAAAAGAAGGTGTCGTAAGAAAAATTCAACGGTGACTTTTAAGCAAAAACATCATCACCCAGACACAGCCGTCTATTACATGTTTTAATATAAACTTATTAAAAACTAAAATGAAATAAAAGAAACCCTAATTTTGCATGTTTGAGTGCAACGAAAATCATTTAATTTTATTCTTTATGTTAAATACACTTCAATTACTTGTTTTTCTTGTATAAGTGTGTACGTAGATCGATTTTTAATATATTACGGAGGCGGCTTCTTTGTCAGCGCTAAGCCAACAAAATTCTCAATTATCAGTAGTAAAGTATGCGTATGGAGCACAAAAATATACTTTAAAAAAAATTAAGAAAAGTGTTGTATGCGGCACAAAACGTATTTTTACTTTTATAATAAAAGATTATTAACTTCTAACTTTATTCATTAAAGTTCACAAAAATTAATGCATTTCTTCCAAACAATAATGAAAATATGAAAAAATTCTATCGGCTATACATTTAGAAAACTTCATGTAAACCTTCTTTGTCGTTTTCGTCCATTTCAACTCTTTGGTATATGCTCCACACCAATAATGGGCTGTATCATTATTATAGAAAAAAAAACTGTACGTGGTGCTAAGGCCACAACTTTTTATTCTCAAGAGATGCCGTGAACGACTAAAATACCAAGTTTTTTTAAAGCTTTAAAGCTCTTGTAATCAATTATGCTCCTCTATCATTTCCAAACAATAAAGGTTCTTTTTTATAGAGTGACAGAAATTAATAAAACAAGGAAATATATTTTTATATATAATTATAATATATAATATATAATATATAATATAATATATAATAATATATTTTTAATACGGGCTTTATTGGAAAGAAAATTTTATAAAAATCATATTTTAATATGATTTCTGTCATGTGGCCGCCACGGCTGGGGCGTAGAAGGCGCTATCTGTAGTGCGATTCACTAACTTTTTTTTAATGATAATCGCATCGTTGAAATAATTATAACGACAATTTCTCGAATTTGCTATTCAGTAACATTTTTAACGATATTCGCTGTAGATTAATGTCAGCTGTGTCGTTATTTAAGCGACAATAATTTATGTGCTGTTAATTTTATCGACAAAAATCAATAGAAAATATCAGTTGAGTCCTATCGTTAAAAAGAAGTTTCAGAATCACACAATCGTTATTTTAAGCTATAAAAAGTATAAACAAAAATTACGATTGTCGAATCGTTAAAAGTTACTGAATCGCACTACTGGAACACCTTTATTCAACAACTTTTCGCAGCATTTGTGGCCGTATTTTGCTGTGTTGATTTCCAGATGTTCAATTGCTTGTGGTTTACTGACGTAGACAAGTGACTTAACATAACCCCAAAGAAAATAAATATTCCAATGGGGTTAAATCACACGATCTTGGTGGCCAATTAATTGGGCCATTACGTGAAATTATTTTTGCATCAAAAGTTTCTTTGAGTTAAACAATTGCAGCGTCCGCTGTGTGGCATAATGTTTCGTCCTGTTGGAACCACATATCAGCAAGATTAATGCCAAGTAATTGAGGTACGAAAAAATTTCAAATCATATTCCCATACCGTTCACCATTGACAGTAACATTCTGACCATCATCGTTTTTGAAGACATATGGGCCAATGACTCCGCCAGCCCATAAAGCGCACCAAGCAGTAATTTTCTGTGCTGTTTTGACAAAACTTTGTGGGCTCTCCTCACTCCAAGTGCGACAATTCTGCTTTTTTACGTACCCATTCAACCAGAAATAGGTTTCATCGGAAAATAAAATTTTGAATGGAAATTCAAAATTAAAAAAAAAACAATTCAAACAATTATTTTGATTAAAAATTTCAACAACTTGCACGCTTTTATCTGGTGTAAGTCGATTCATAATTAAATTTCAAAACAAACTAAACAAAAATCAACTATCAGCTGTTAAATGGGTGCTCAAATAAAGCAGTGATGCCAAAAAAAACACGCTATATACATATTTAAATAAAAAATCTTTAGTGTTCGGTCAAAGCCGGAAGTGCAGTACGACACCAAAGTATAATGACCATGAGCGGCAGCAACTAGAACTGCCTACAGTTATTATTTGGTAGACATTCACTTTTGCTCCAAAACTAAATAGTGATGATAAAGTGAGCATTGGGGCATTTAATTTAAATTATTTAAATTACAGTAAGAAAATTCAAACAAAATTTTATTTACGCTTGGCGTTGCACTTTTAAAAATTTATTTAATTTATTTTATACTAAAAAATATTTAAGATATGAAATAAAGTTTAAGAACTATCTATCACTATAATTAAAACTTTTTAAATATTTTAAGTGAAACATTCTATATTTGCTTGGCTATCATCCATTCATCTCTGGTAATCTATAACAACTTTTAATAATTTATTTAATAAAAAAAATATGATTTTCATGGTCACACACAAGTTAATAAATTGTACATAATAAATTGTTATATAAGACAAATTATTAAAAGCAATTCAATCAACCAGCAGACTGTCTGCACTTCTTCCGAAATCAATTAGTTGCTGTGATATTTATTATAGTTAAGGGAATAAAGTAAATAAATATTTTTTATAGTTAGTGTGATGCAAGTATTTAAAGAGAAAAAATAGCATACAAATAACTTTTGCATTAAATACTTACAATTTCATAGTTTATTTTTCAAAAGATTATTATGACATGACTCACCTGAAAAGAAAAACAAAATAAAAATTTATTACAGACATTTATCAGTTACCAAGCAATTGCAATTAAAAATTATAGTTTTTAACCTCGACCTGGACTTGCAATTTTTGTTGCAGCAACTTTTTATTTTTTAGAAAAAAAGAGAGAGAGGGGAATACAAAATGTGTGTATATATTTCAGTTTCAGATATTCAAGAATTGCTGCAAAAAAAATTCAAGTCGGAACCGGGACTTTGTAAGTGAACAGCTTTGTTTTAATTTTTTTAACAAACATAAGCTGCGAAACTATTTTAGGTTGTTTGTAGAAACGCGCACAGTTTCCATCTAGAATTTAACCTGCGACCCTCCGACTATTTCTCCAGTCTACTGACTACTAGCCAAAACGGCACTCTGCATCCTCAAAATCGGGAGTTTCGAGAAATATATAATATATATAAAATGGAATGCAAAATTTGTGGGTGTGTGGCTGGGAGTGTGTGTGTTTGTGTAAATAAATTAGCCCTGTATATACGCACGTTCAGCTGATTAATAGTCAGAGTATTTTTATACTCAGCAATATGAAATAAATATAGTAATATTATATTCATTTTATTACATTAATCAATTAAAATTTGGACATGTTGCATTTCAATAAGTGCAACAATGTTTTTATATTATGCAAGATCTTAATTTATAGTTGTACTAGTCTTGGTTTATATAAATTTATTTAAAATTTATTAAATATTTGATGAAGTTTTTTTTATGATTTATTTAATATTTCGAAGCAAAAATTTACATGACTTAGACCACTTTCATATTGAAGGGCACATACATATAAATACGATGAAACCTATGTTTTCTTAAAAATATTACAATTACATAATTTATATATATACACATACATCATACAAACGTACATATATAAAAGTATGCGTACATAGATACCCTCTAGTCAGCATACAACCATATGCCTCTATATCAACACTCTTTTTCTAGCGACAATTGCACTAGTTGAAATGTCGACAACTTTCCTATTATGCGCGAGTAGAGACAACAGTTCTAGTATGTTTCTGGTGTCATTGTCAATGAACGCTTCAATAGTTTGTTTTTCTGTTTTATTATGTTGTGCAATAATCTTAAAAAATTACATACATATGTATGTATGTGTTTGAGTTTGTTGCCCCAACCCCTATAAAATTATAGACGAGGGTCACTAAAATGTATTAGTGAATCTTTGGTTCAAATGTCTTTATATAGTCGTAAAAGAATAGTGCTAAATGCTACTGGTAGATTTTCAATGACAACACTATGTTATTTGTCAATACGCGATTACATTGGCTGGGTACACCTAGTCAGAAGTGGTATTGGCACTGTCACTAGTAAATCACTATTAACTTACTATTGACACCGAGCGAGGAAATATCGATGTTGTAGACGAAGGTCACTAAAATTTACTAGTGAATCTTTGGTGCCAATGTCTTCATGTGGTCCCAAAAGAAATACTTACTCAGCAGTGCTACAGTCTAGTGGTAGATTTTCAATGAAAAGCTGATGTTAAGTGTCAATAGATGTATCCATTGGCTGGGGTACATCTGGTCAGCAGTACTAATGACAATGTCACTAGTAAATCGCTACAATTTTACTATTCGCATTTTCTGCACGGTATATACACATATATATATATATATTTTCAAATATTAGTAAAAACCCAATATATGTACATAATTGAAATGCAATTGTCTCAGCTAGTTTTCCACTTCACATCACAACCAGCGTTGCAGCGATTACGTGGCCATTCGTAAGACAGCCGTCATATTTAAAAATAAAAAAATAAGTTAAAAAATACTGTCACACAGACTTACTAACAACAGTCAGTGGGGCTCAGGTACAAGCCAGTAAAACAGGTTTCTCTTGCTGTACACATTATATTACGTGTACAATAAAACAACAACAACAAAAATAAAGGAAATTATTACAGAAAATTATTTTATATATATATTTTTTTTAATTATAGGGAGATTTCCACAAGTTAAAAATAACGGAGGAGTGTGTAAACGAAAAATTGTATTCAATGTTATAAGTTGTGGTCGTTTAGTCATGTAGTT